>OY997590.1:59353772-60568455 GCA_963921825.1 Erodium maritimum | reverse complement strand
CGTTTTTCCCTTCTCTCAATTCATATCTGATGCGTTTCTGGTATATTATGGCCGATTCTGATTGCGATTGTCATAAGTAGAAGTCAATAGAAACGAGTTCAACTCTAATAGAGAGTTTCACCCGAGTACTGTTCGTGGATCGATGGATTGGATCAGAGATGTTGAAATTGACATGGGAATGGATGAGCCACGAAGGCGGATGAAGAAGAGGAAGAGTTTCGGGTCATCCGGTTCTGTATAAGAGTTCGGCTCCGATCATCTCTGATTTCCTCTCCGTAAGTTCTTACCTAACTTCTAGATTTCTATGATTTTGATTTTGGAATGGTATATGGTGCATGATTTGTGAGTCTGCGATGCTATGCATATGTGTTTTTTTTGTTCAAGTCTCTGGTCTTTCCGTTGCACACACCATTGATTGGGTAATTTAGTTTCATGTTCTGACGGTTTTGAGCCAAATTTAGGTGTCCAAGCAGTGATAGGTTTTGATGTTTTCTACTTATATTGGGAGTTGGACTACATACTTAGAGAATGTGAAGAACCAGAGACTTGAATTCTGCATACAGTTTGCATTCAGGTGTTCAACCAGATTGCACCAGTTTTGTGATTTTAATTCTGCATTTGCATTCATCTACTGCTTTTTATTTATTTATTATACTTGTCCTTTTTATACAAAGTTATATTAATTGCGATTTTAATTTTTACCTTTGTTAACAATTTCTGTTAATTGATTAATAGTATAACTAAAAATGGTAGTGGTTGTTCAATATTTTGATGCAAGATTTCTCTCAGTGAGTCAAAGAAGGACAAAACTATAGAGGCTATCCCTTTTTTTTGTGAAGATTGGTGACCCGAAGCTTGCTCAACTAACACTTCACAATTGAGTTGACTGAAATGCAAGCCTATTCTACGGTAACCAAATTGAATTGAAGAGCTTTGTTACAAAATGGCGGGCCTTCTCGCATATGCAGATGATCGATGCTTTAAGTGTATGCCACTTGTATGCATGAGTGTTAGCAATGCTTGCTATTCATCTCCGATTGAATAAAAACCGAGTTTTTTTCACACTATCTTGCAATTTGTAGTAGTTAATGATTAGATTGTGATTATGCTTCTCGATTTTTGCAATTTATAGTATTTATTGATTAGACTATAATTATGCTTACTAACAAATAATAACCTTTGTTGATTGTTAAGAACTAGATGGTTTACATATTTGTTTTGACACATAATGGAATATCAATACTTTTATTTCAAGTGTTTAATCTGGATAAAATGTGGGCGGTTTTCATCATCTGTGTTAAAATAAGTTGTCTCATGAGTCATGACAGAAGAGCAATAGTAAATTATGTCGCTACAGTCAGTATAGTTGTATGGTTACTACAAACTTGAGGGTGCCTTAAGTTTTATGAGTTTATCCAATAGTGTCGACAACAACTTAAAGTAGTACTATTGTAATATGATTGTTGAACAACTTAAAGTAGTACTATTGTAATATGATTGTCACATTCAGTTATCGATTTTATCTTTACCGTCAATAAATATGGCCCAAAATAACTAATTGGCATGTTGTGATTGTTAGACCGTGGTACAAAAAATTAAAGTGTACTACATTTTAAACTCTCCGATATTTTATTTCACTTACTTTCATGTATTGTTTTTTAGGTTCGATTTTGCTCAATTATTTGAGCCTGGATTGACCTATAGGAAAAACGTATAATTTATCTAATAATATACCGCGCATCGTGCGGTGCTCACACCTAGTTGCAATAAGGAAAAACAATGTTCTAGAATGTCTAGACACAAAAGAGCATTCTATTTTGACTAGAATTATGGGAATAACTCATCCTTTTGTTAGGTTTCCTTATTCTAATTGGAGTTGGTTTATCGTACATTAAACCCTATAAATAAAGAGCTAAGGGGGGCGAAAATAACAAGTTGTTGAGCAGTAATTTTCGGCCACCACCTATAGAAATCAAGAGTGAAAAACATTCAAGCCTACTAGCAAGCTTTAATTGTGGATTCGTCTTATTCGTGTGAACACGGTTAGCGGGCAAACACGTGAGTGCCTCAACTAGTCTTCTCAAAGGTCCTAGTCTCGAACCAACAAACTTAAGTATCATACGTTACCATACATCGAGATGATTCTTTGAAATCAACTAGTCTTCTCAAAGGTCCTAGTCTCGAACCAACAAACTTAAGTATCATACGTTACCGTACATCGAGATGATTCTTTGAAATATATGCTTAAATTAGTTTTCGTGATGCATGCTAATCTAGGTTTGAATATGATAATACCGAATTTTTTTATATTTTTCGTCGTGCTTATAAAACTCGTATCCTACAATAATAACATGCCCCAAGCCAAGCCCAAGATCGAGCCCGATAAACCCATCCTAATAACTCATCAGCCCAGCTAGAGGAAGTCAAGGGTCTAAACTCAAAATTGAGCCCACTTCGATCAAAAGCCTAAAAGTAGTACAAGCTCGTTAAAGGAGCAGACACAAAGAACGCACACAGCACAGAGATGGATGGTGCCAACGCTGAGGAATTTGCTGTGGGATGCTTCCTCTCCATCAAGACCACCTTAGGGGACGAGTTCGAAGGTCAAGTCGTCACCTTCGACCGCCACTCCAACATCCTCGTACTTCATATCCTTTTTTCGCTTTAAATTTCCGTTCTTTTTTGGCAATGTGTTGATCGATTCGTTCCCATCTCAAAACTTGTTGACAAAACCCTAGAAAATCTGGACTTTGTTTTTGAGTTTCCATGACTGCGATGTTTTTGATGTGCCCACAAGAGGGTTCGAAATCTGGACCTCAGAGGAATATTCGGCTGCTGAAGGCCAATTACATCAAGGACTTTTCGTTCTTGGGACAAGGTGAGGATCCGCTTGATCCGAAGAAGTGCTATGTGGATCTCAATAGTTTGCAAGCTAGAGAAGAAGCTGCTATAAGGTATGTTTGGTGATTTATATGGATACCCATCTGCTGCTTTTGGATTGTTGTTGAGGAATTGTCAGGAGAAGTTGATGATTTTGTATGTGGTGGATTTGCAGACAAGCTGAAGCTGATGCTGAGAGGATAGGGGTGGGTGTCACCAGTGAGGCTCAGCGCATTTTTGATGCCCTGTCCAAGACGTGAGTTACTTGCCCATTTCCTCTTACCTTGTTCATTTCTTATGGAAACCTGTTTTTAAATAATACTCCAAGATGTTGAGTTAACTAGAACCCTATCACTTAATTTCCTGATATTCTAGTTCTCTAGACTTGCTACTAGGCAAATATGGTAGTTTTAACCATATGTAAAAGCTGCCCTGAAATGAATAATGAAGGTGACTTCCTCCCCCATCTCTGCTAGAGTGATAACATATTGTACAGCATTATAAATGGAATGTAAGCAACACACCTCTGGATGTGATTTAGGTCTCACTAGCTGTTCAGTTTACTAAGTGTTATCGTCTCATGAGGATATATAGGCTGACAGTTGATGAGATATGGATGCTAATATGTTAGTTGATGCACATAATTGACTTTACTGCTGGGAAAATAAAGAAGATCGTATGAAAAATTTACGTAACTGTAGGAGTTTTGAGATATTTTGGATGTGTAAAAGCATGAGGAAGGTCTAACCCACGACATGAGTTCTCGCTTGCAAACTCACACGATCTCTTGAATATGTCTTAGCTTACTAGGATCGCTGACGGTTAACACGCATAAAACTGAGTACATAAGAAGTGTAAGATGTCTTGTGTTGTATTCTATATTGTTAACAGCGTCATAGATAGTTTTAAAGCTGTTGAGTTTCAAAGCATAACAATATTATTGGTGTTCTTAGTGTTCAGTACAATGATAGGATCTCTTTAAATAGAGATTGACTCTATATTAAATAGGAAATACTAATACCAATCAATATAAGAAACCAAACTAAACTAGGAATAACAAATACTTGTAATCAGAAATAAACTGAACTCTAATAATTCCCTCACGTGAAAGTTGGATAATTAGTCTTGTACGTGGACGAAGAATGAATTTCAAATTTCAACTTCATGTTGTTGTGTGGCCATTGTGTTGTAGTTGTCGAAGATCTAAGGCTTTTTTAACACTCCCCCGCATGTGTAGGACTGGGCATCTACACGTGTGCCATAGTAGGAATGGATGTCTGTATATGGGTCATAGCAGGAATATACGCCTGCTTAGGGGCTTGAACATTAATACAGGGTGGATGTGACAAATAGGATGATACCCGATACCGCATTTTTAAAGCCTATTTGGAGCCATTAGCTCTTACTTGATTTTGCTGACGCACCATTCAGCTTCGAGCAATTACACCACGTGGGAGTAAAACATATTCACACAAGTTGTGTGAGATCTTCAAGCAACTACGTTGCATAACGATAACGCGAAACAACTTCTAGTAACTACTTCACATAACGACAATGTGCAACAACTTCAAGCAACTACGTCGCATAGCAAACAACTTCGAACAACTACGTCGTATAATGACGGTACAAAACATCTTCAAGTAAGCACGGAAACAGTGCAAACCATGCTGATTTTACGGCCGCACAAATATATATGTGATTGTTCTAAAAAGAAAATCACCAAAACCCTACAATTAAAAGAACCAAGACGGAAGGCAACTGTTGGGGCTGTATTTCACAGCGTGAACAGCAGTGATGAACCATGCCAATTGAGTAGTACCTGGTAAACAGTGGCTGAGATGAGCAATACCCTGTGAACAGTCTTACAGAATGGATAATAGCTCTGCGAACAATATCGGGGGAGCAGTACCAGAGATGAAAGCTAAAATTTCTGAACAATAATGCCTTGCCCACCTGCTAAACCAGAGTGGACAAAGCAAAAAGTTACTGAAACCCAACATAGTATCAACCAGGATTTGATAGTGTGTTGAGTTTCAAAGTATAAAAATATTATTCGTATTCTTAGTGTTCAATACAATAAGAGCATCCCTTTATGTAGACTAAGTAACAAATACTAATACTAAGCAACGCAGGAAACTAAACTAAACTATGAAATTGAAATACTTGTAATTAGAAGTAAACTAAACTCTTAACAAAAATGATATGATTTGTAGGTTACTGGGTTGAACTTTTATATTGGCAGTAAAGCTGGATTCTTATTGTATATTTGTAAAGAACCTGTAACCAGCTAATATGGATTTTCATTCCTTAGGTGTGTACATACTTTATGGCTTTTGTAGTTCTGCTACTTGTTTTTGGATTTGCTAGAAAGTCAAAAAAGTCTTTCCCCCATAATTATTTTCCACAGCATCTCCTCCTTTCTTGTGTTCAAGTATGTATGGATGCTTGTGCAATGTCATTCAGCGTTTATTGTAGTCAGGGTGAGTGCTAATATACCATGACGTTACATAGTTAATAAATTGTTGTTTTATAGATGGCTATCATAGGAGGCATCCACTTTAAAAATTTATAAAAAGTTTTTTTGCTGTTTCTTCATACAATTGCACAAGGATCTTTAGTCTTGCATAAGCACATGCATGGATATATGGTTATAAAGCTTATGCTTCACTGACTTGGAACTCTTATAGTAAACTGTGTTAGTTATAATATCAGATTGTTTGTGTAGAACTCAGAATATGTAACATGGATCTTTAGTCTTGCATAAGCACATGCATGGATATATGGTTATAAAGCTTATGCTTCACTGACTTGGAACTCTTATAGTAAACTGTGTTAGTTATAATATCAGATTGTTTGTGTAGAACTCAGAATATGTAACATGGATCTTTAGTCTTGCATAAGCACATGCATGGATATTTGGTTATAAAGCTTATGCTTCACTGACTTGGAACTCTTATAGTAAACTGTGTTAGTTATAATATCAGATTGTTTGTGTAGAACTCAGAATATGTAACCCTAAGATGAGATAGTATGTGGAATGTTCAATATGTTGATATTTACTGCATTGATTCCTTTATGATTTTATAGTTAGGATCATGAAGTTGTTAAAATAATATTTTTGTTACTAGTGTAAGTGACGTCATATGTATATGTAACCAGGCTTCCTGTGCGCTGGGACAAGACTGTAATTGTTGTGATGAATGAAGTGCGTGTGAGCAGCCCATACAACTCGGAGTCTGTCAGTGGAGGAACTGCTGCTGCCAATGACCGAGTTAAGAAAGTGGTAAGTCAGTTATGGAATACCGATATTTGATTTTTATGTAGAATATGTATATTTATGTGTCTCTTCATTCTCAGCTCGAACTTGAGAGGAGGAGGTTGCAATTTCGTCAGTGAGGCTTTGAACTAGTCTAAGGCAAAGCTCTTTCGAGGTTGAGTTGTAATGGGCTGCTGGTCATATCTGACCTTATCTTGCATGACATTTGATGATGATACTGTATTTCGCTCTGCCTATTGTTTCATTAAGATATTTCCTCTCTCTCTCTCTCTCTCTCTCTCTCACACACACACACACACAACACACACACACACAACCTGTGTTGAATAAACTACAAATTCAAGGAATGTTTTCTATAAGGTCTTGGTTCAAAACCTTTTTGCCTTAGGTTGCTCACAGGCTCAAAGGCCTTCGGAAAGAGCTTGAGAGCCCATAAAGGTCTTAGGTCAAGTAAGTTTTGGTTGGTGTATTGCCAGATATACCAGTTAGTGCCCATAATCGAGAATTTCAACTTTTCCTAGAGTTATGAATGATTGAATGAGCAGAGCATGTTCCCGAGTGTAAGTTCCTGTCAATACGCATATCCCTTAATCCATGTTGTCTTTTTTATATTTACAAACACGTAATCAAAAGGTGTGTTCTGAATTTACTTTAGGGATAATTCCATTTTAGTACCTTAAAACTTTCGGATTTCGTTTTTAGTACCCTAAATGTTTTTTGTGCCACTTCAGTACCCTAAATCTTTGTTTATTCCAGTTTAGTACCCAATGTCCGGTTTTCCATCCATTTTTGGATGGAAAAACGTCACGTGTCTTGCACATGACCCTATCTTTTATAATAATACCAAAACTACCCTTCGGTAGTTTAAACAAATTGAATTTTTGAAAAATAAAAATGATTTTTTATAGATAAAAAATCAGACGTTGGGTAATAAACTGGAATAAACAAAGATTTAGGGTACTGAAGTGGCACAAAAAAAATTTAGGGTACTAAAAACGAAATCTGAAAATTTTAGGGTACTAAAATGGAATTATCCCTTTACTTTATCCATTTCCATTCACAACATCTTTACATTGAATTTGAAATGTTGGTAAAAAACTATGTATGTAGTGTATATTTTCATGGGTTTGGTTCCATGAACAGTGGATTGACCGGTAAATATCCTTCATCAGACTACAGAATCAAGGGCAAATTCTCCTTTATGCCTTCAAGGAACTCCTTTGTTCTTTTTAGCTTTATTAAAGTTGATGGGTTTACTTGAAATAGTTATCATGTTTTGGGGTGGCGGTAGCGGAAGTGGGGGGTTAAGAGCATGTACTGTGAAGCTTCCTTTTGTCTGTTCATTCATTCTCTTACGACAGGAGAGAAATCAAAGGGGACCAAGTTGTCTATAACGGGTAATCTCTGTCCATGTTTAAATTATACATCAGATTGATTAATTAGAAAACTTTCAAATTGTTGTGAAAGTAAGAACAATATTAGAGATTGTATAAGAGAATGGAAGAACAAAATTAGAGAGAACAAGAGAATATGGAGAGAGTAGAAATCGATCGTTGTATTCATCATCATTTTACACTTTACAATAGCCTCTATTTATAGGCTCATAACATGAAGACATAACCTTCATTAATCTATACATAAATGAGGGTTACAAAACTCAAAAGTCTTGTAACTCCAATCTAGAATCTTCCATGTAATGAAATAGTCATCCAACAAATATCACATATATTCATAACACCCCCCTTTGTATGACACGTACAAATTTTATTGTGCCTCGTTAAAACATTTCTAGGAAAAACTTTGTGGGAAAACCCCTAGAAGGAAAAAGAGTACATAATTTGTACAATATGTATAGAAGTTACTTTATTAAAAACCTTGTTAGGAAAACCTATTGGGATAAAACCTAAAACAAGGGAAAAATAGTGTAACACGTATTTCTCCCCCTCATTTCAACATCTACATTGATTTCCACATAAATCACGGAGTTTTCTCATGCCGATCTTTCAAATCAATTTTGTAGGAAACGCTTTAGTAAACAAATCTGCAAGATTGTCACAAGAACGAATTTGACAAATATCGATATCTCCCTTTTATGAAGTTCATGAGTAAGTAGGAAATTAGGGGAAATGTATTTTGTTCTATCTCTTTGATGTAGTCTCCTTTGATTTGAGCTATACAAGCTGTATTATCTACATATATGACAGTTGGACTTCTTTTATTTATTGAAAGATCGCATGATTCTCGGATATGATGGATCGAGGACCTTAGCCATATACATTCAGGACTTTCTTCATGAAGAGTTATCAATTCAACGTGATTTGAAGAAGTGACTGTAAGGGTCTATTTTGTTGAGCGCCAAGATATAGCGGTGTCACCCTATGTAAATACATGCCAAGTTTGTGACCACGCTTTTGTGGGGATCAGATAAATATCTAGCATCAACCATATCCAATCAGTTCAGACTTCGAGTCTATTGAATAAAATAACCACATATCTAATGTTCCTCGAAGATATCTTTAAAATTTGTTTAACACCAGTTCAATGTCTTCGAATCGGAGAAGAACTAAATCT
This sequence comes from Erodium maritimum, assembly GCA_963921825.1. Taxonomy (NCBI): domain Eukaryota; kingdom Viridiplantae; phylum Streptophyta; class Magnoliopsida; order Geraniales; family Geraniaceae; genus Erodium; species Erodium maritimum. The sequence goes on along the minus strand of OY997590.1, from coordinate 60,559,727 downwards.
TGCTAGAAAATTAATCGAAAGTGATATATCATGACGGGTGCAATTAGCAAGATACATTAACGCCCCAATGTCACTAAGATATGGTACTTCGGGACCAAGGAGTTCTTCTTTTGGGGGGTGAAATGAATCCTTTTTCACATCAAGTTATCGAACAACCATGGGAGTTCAAAGGATGTGAATTATTCATATTGAATAGTTTAATGATCTTCTCAATATATGATGACTGGTGAACAAAAATCCCCTTCGATAAATGTTCAATCTGAAAGTCAAGACAAAATATTTTTTTTCCCTAGTCTTTCATTTAGAATTCACTTTTCAAGTATTTCATCGTTTGTACAAGTTTATCATACATTCCAATGATGTTCAAATCATCAGCATAAACCGCGACGATGGAAAATTCGGTTTTCGTCCGTTTAATAAAAACACATAGACATATTCTATTGTTGATGCATCCTTCTTTCAAAAAGTATTAAATGAGACAATTATACCACATTCGACCAGATTGTTTTAGCTCATACAAAGAGCTTTTGATATTTATTTAGTACATTTCTTGAGGTTTTGAGATGCATGCTTCAAGCATTTTTAGTCCTTCGGGGATTTTCATGTAAATGTCATTATCAAGTGACCCATATAAATAGGATGTCACGACATCCATCAAGTTCATTTGGAGTCCCTTTAAAATTGAAATATTAAGTAAAAATCTAAACGTGATTGCATCCATAACTGGTGAATATGTCTCTTCATAATCAATTCATGGTCGTTGAAAAATCCTTGTGCGATGAGTCGCGTTTTGTATCATACAACCTCGTTCTACTCATTTATTTTGCGCACAAATACCCATTTATATCTTACGGGTCTGACATCTTCAGGTGTCTAGACTACAGGTCCAAGACTTGGCTTTTATTGAGTGAATTCAATTCCGTCTCAATAACATTTTTTCATTTCGGCCAATCATTTCTTTGTCGGCATTCACAGGCCGATCTTGGTTCATAATCTTCATTTTCTTTTGAAATATCTAATGCAACTGCATGTGCAAATATATCATCCACAATAACTTCTTTTTCTATTCCATCTTTCACCTTAAGTGACATAGTTAAGCGAGATCTCTTTATTGTCATCTTTTTCAGGTGTTTAATCATCTTTTGAAGACGTCTCTTCATTTATCACATTTTCTTGTTCTTCAGGAATTGTGATATCATTTGATGTACCAACTTGACGAATTTGTTCCTTCCTTTTTATTGGGTTTTTATCTTTGGATCCAATAGGTCTACCACGCTTCTTGCGTGCTTTAGACTCATTTGCTAGCGCTAGCATATTTCTCATTTCTTCATCAGGAAGAGTAATTCTACAAGGAACATTAGCAACTGGTATCTGTGATATTATCACAATGTTAACATATGTAAATACATCAGAAAATGTGTTTGCAACCTTTCGTAAGTGGATAATTTTCTGAACTTCTAGTTCACATTGATTCGTACGAGGATCAAAATGAGACAATGTCAATTTATTCCATGAAATTTCTCGTCTTTCTTTTTTAGGCGTTTCTTTATCTCCCCCTAATGCAGGGAAATTGTCTCATCAAATTGACAGTCGGCAAATCGTGCCGTAAACATATCACATGTCATGAATTCCAATATACCTATGTGAATTCTTTCTAAAAATGTTGGACATTTAGTCTCAACTTTCATTAGAGATGGTCTTGTAATAAGTTTTCCTTGAAAACAAGCAACACATGGGTAATCTTTTGACAAAAAGAACATTTTTACTCTTCAGGGTATGTCCATGTGAATTTTCTATGATTCTCCGCATCATTATGGAACCCGGATGGTCTAAACGATCATGTCATATCATAAAATTTGATGGGTCCATTGGTTTTTTGGTTAATCGTCATATTGAATTCAATTGGATTAATGAAAGTATAAAATAATCCAGAACTATATGAAGGGAGTTCTTCCACAATTTATTTTCTCACCGAGATAATGGACGTGATGTATAAACATTCAACGTTATTTTCATTTGTTGTCTCAATGTGATAACCATTTCAACGAATATCTTTGACAAGTTATCTTTTGATATGGTTGAGAACTTGCATCATTGATAATAAATTGTGTACCATTTGGTAGCATTACATTGGCTCTTCCGGAGCCTTTAATAAGATTTGATGCACCAGATATTGTGTTCACTTTAGCTTAAACTGACACAAGATGTGATAAATATTTTCATATATCAAATTGGTATGTGTTGTCATACAATCCGCCAAGTAAAGTGATTTCCTGTTTCTTTTAACATAATTAGAGAGAGTTTTGTCCATAGTTGTTCATAAAACAAATAAATAAAATTAGAAACAAGACACTCAAAACGTTTCATTTTGAGATAACAATGTAGCTCTTCCGGAGCCCTTTATTATATTTGTAACACCCCTAATGATGTTCACGTTTGCCTCGATGTTGTAGAATTATCAACAATACACATATATTTATCATTTATGTAATTGGATAGATCACTTCTGGGATCCATATCCTTTAATATGAGAAACTTAATGTATTAGTTTACATATTATAAAAGAATATAACAAAAATATTAATACAAATCATCCAAAGATTGGCTCATATGCATGATACTTGTTTTCTCATCATCATCTGCAACGAATTAGAGACATTTGATTAGATCTTCAGGATCCAGGTCATCAATAAAAAAAATCTCTACCCTTTTATTATTTTCCTTCAATCAAATCTTTGATCATACTTCAGGTATGCAATCAACTATATTTACAAAATAACTTTCATCATGTTCATGATTTTTCATTTGATGTGCCATATTCTTTCTTGGGCCTTTCATACTCATTCCACTTCTTATGGTACACCTAATTATTTTTTCATGAAATTGGAAATTATTTGGCTCATAACTATGACTACGACCGCGACCACATCAGGGGCATCAGTCTTGCTTGGGTCTGGATCTACACATATCCTATCACATTCACTTTAAGGTATGGAGTGCTGCCAACAGGGCGAGCTTGAATGTTTTCAACAATAATTCATTACTTAATAAATATATTAAGTCTGATTCTTTTCGTTCTCGGTAATGCTACTTCAAGAGCATACTAGATGGAAGTAATGTAGAGAAAACCATTTTTCATAGATTATAAATAATATGATGCTGTGTGGAAATAGGTTCTTTGATTTATCCTGCAAGGATACCAATTTAGAACTTCAAGTCTTTATGTAAGCTCCATGTCACATTTTTTCCAGTAATTGCATGTATCTTGTTTACTTGGATGATGGGTCCAATAAATTTGTTTCTTGACAATTATAGAACTTCATGTTCATAATATCATGACTTGTGTAAACTTCATGTTACACATCGAATTTGTATAATGTTCAAACAAATATGAATAAGTATATATTATGATTACAAAATGAACGAACACATTATAATTCATGAAATAAACATAATCATACACTAAGTAATTTGTGGGGTGAATATAAGAATTAGATATAAACATCAGCACACACCGAGCGAACTCGTGGGGTAGCCAATATATAAATAACTGCACAAAAAAAAATTACGCTTCAAGCCTTGGACACAAGTTACAAGCTCCGGGCTTGTGCTAGGTCATTTAGTCATAAAAGTAAGTTTCAAGTTTATACTTTGAACCAAAACTTCATGTTTTGTCATCATTAGGTACATGTGAACTTCGGGTCACACTAATTTCAATAAGTTATAAGACCCACGGTCTTTAATCAAAACTTCATGTTCCGTAAACTTTTTCTGGCTAATATTTGAACTTCGGGTTCAAAATGGTTCGACATTGTAAAACTATAAGATGAATATAAACTGTACCAATTTCATATTATAAACGTGTGAATAAATGACATATCAAATTCATTTATGTACATGATCAATGTTGTTTGCATCTTGAACTCCAGGTACAAATGATTCGGTTTAAAAAAAAACCTCAAATTCCAATATCAACAATAAAGCACAACTATATAATATAAAGGGGTAACCCTGTATCCTAACCCCATTTGAGTTTTGTTTTTCAATTCCTAACCTAGGTTTACCTTTGGTGTCATTTCCCAACTGTCACCTTTTAATTTTTTGTAGAAAGTATCAAAAATCGTCAAAATTGACGATTCCGTTAGTTTTTTGCCTACGTGTCGTCACGGTGAAGTGACACGTGGCAAAAAAACTAACGGAATCATCAAAATAAACGGTAAACGATACTTTCTGCAAAAAAATTGAAAGGTGACGGTTGGGAAATGTCACCAAAGGTGAACTTGGTTAGAAATTGAAAAACAAAGCTCAAATGGGGTTAGGATACAAGGTTTCCCCTAATATAAATCAAATTTCTGATGTGAAAGATCCAATGTTTCATTGGCGATCACAGAGCATACTTATCGAAGTTGTAAATGAATTTGTATTCTCGGAAATGCTACTTCATGAGCATAATTGATGGAAGAAATGTAGAGAAAAGAATTATCGATTATAAATAGTATGATGAAGCTTGAAAATAGTTTCTTTGATTTTATCCTGCAGGGATCATCAATTTAGAACTTCAGGTCACAGTTTAAACACAACTTGAACGACGGGTTCAAGAGACTCATTTCTTGACGATTACAGAACTTTATGTTCAAAGTATCATGATTTGTGTAAACTTCAGGTTACACATATCGAATATACATAAACACAAAATAATAAAAAATAAACTTAAAAGAAATAAAGTTTCTTAAATACTTACGAAAGTTGAGCAGTCGTGCTGATAACTTGTTGTGAAAGTAAGAACAATACTAGAGATAGTATAAGAGAATGAAAGAACAAATTTAGAGAGAACAAGAGAATATGGAGAGAGTAGAAATAGATCATTGTATTCATCATCATTTTACATTTTACAATATCCTCTATTTATAGGCTCATAACATGAAGACATAACCTTAATGACCTACATTAATCTATACATAAATGAGGGAGTTACAAAACTCAAAAGTCTTGTAACTCCAATCTGGAATATTCCATGTAATGAAATAGTCATCCACAAAATATCACATATATTCATAACAAAAATACATTTAAGTATAACTGATGCTCCTTAAATCAAGCATACTGGAGATCTCGAGATCTCCTTTAAAATAAATTCTTTGGATGCCGTCATCCTAGAAAGATTTTTAACTAACCTTGAACTGTCTTGCAGGTCTCAATTACAAGCGAAACTTATTCGACTCATGAAACTTGCCACCAAGATATCGAGACAGAAATCAAGGTTATATTAGCTTAAATGTGGAGATTAGAACTCAACCTACTTCCACCATTTTGCAAACCTTGGGCCACCTGAAACTGAATTGAAGTCCTTTCTGTTGGGTTGTGAAGTCTAATGGGCCTCGTGAGCCCACTGTAGAAGCATCGAAGACTGAGATAAGGAGAATCCAAAATAACGATAAGAAACTATCCAAGATAGGGATAAGGAGGATTCAAGACAAGGATAATCACTATCCAAGATAAGTATAGAGATAGAAGAGGGATAAAGATAAAATTTCTTATTGTTATCCAAGATCATAGTGATCTCTTAGCTAGAGTGGTTTAAATAGGGGTCGACCCCTCACTTGTAAATCATCCCAGAACCACCAATTGTAGTCTTGTGTGGTGTGTAGCAAAGTAGAGAGATATACCAGAGTGTGTAATCTATTAGAGATTATAGTTAAAATCTTTATAGGCGACAACTGGACGTAACTCCTATTCTGGGAGTGAACCAGTATAAATCTCTAGTGTCTTTTCTTTCATCATTATTTTATTGTTCATCGTTCTCCGGGGATAGGAATTGGCTTTAATTCCTTTCACTCTCTGTCCCCACAAGGATTGTTATCCTCTCCCCAAGATATCAAAGCTTTCACTACTTCCTTTTTTGTAGCAAGGTTCAAAGACTGTTTGTCTATCCACCTCAGGTTCCCAAATTTTCCTTTTGCTCGTATCTCTGTTCTGCAAATCGAAGTTTTGGAGGTCCCATTTTTCGAACAAGAAGTGTTGACTACCATTTTCTCAATCAATGGCGAGAAAGCTCAAGGCCCCAATGGGTTTTCTTTGAAATTCTTTCAAAAATTCTGGTCCCTGATACGTTTGGACTTCATGGCCTTCATGGATAATTTCAACCGAACCGGGCAACTCAGTATATCCATAAGCTCTTCCTTCATCACTTTGATTCCTAAAGTATATGCGCCTACCTCTCTGGATCAATATAGGCCCATCAGTCTCCTCTCGAGCGCTTACAAGATCCTATCCAAGCTGCTAGCTTCGAGGCTCAAACCCCTCCTCCTTAAACTCATAAGTTGTAAGGTTGGAAGGGACCGATTCATCAGCACTAAGGTCTGCAGGGATGCCCTCATCAGTGCTAAGGTCTAAAGGGATGCCTTTATCAATTTCAAGGTCGACAGAGATGCCTTCATCAACTCCAAGGTCTGTTGGGTTGCCTTCATCACCTCCCATGGCTGGATGAATGCTCCCATCAACTTTATTACCTTCGAAGATGTCATCATCACCATCGTTATCAGCTTGAGGGATTCCCACATCACCTCCTCCTTGACTCTGTTTTGAAGCATTTTTTGTCAATCTCCTATGCAATTTCTCCTTCTTCTTCTTCTTGGCAAAGCTTGATTCCGACTATAAGTGTAATTGAATCCCTTCTGAACATCCTAGTTTTGTAGCACAATGCAGTACACTCAGCATTGAAAATTTTATCACCTAAATGTAGTTGAATACCTTTCAAACAACTCCGTGTATCCCACATCCTTGGCCCTCTCACCCCATATGTACCAAAACCGGTCATCAACTCTTCTTCCATCTTGTCTTCACATTGTAATGGTTCATCCACTTGTTCATCATTACCATCTTATGATGAATCATCACCTTCTATTGATGAATGCTCACCGTCTGATGATGATTTCTCATCATCTAATGATGCATAATCGGCATCTAATGATGAACCATCAACATCGGCCTCTTGCTTCTTCTCCAACAGGTACAAAATCTCATTCATCCTAAGCGTATATCTTCAGCTGCCATTTTAGCTCCTTTAACTTGTTTTAACCCAACATTTATGATTTCTTGATCAAACATCTATTCTTGAGCTATTAGCTCATTATCTGATGGTTCATCAACTAGATTCGAGCGATTTTTCTCTTCTTCTCTATATACTATTTCAAAAAAAAAACTACAACAAAAAAATATCGAGTTTGTAATAACCACTCCAGGTCAACGCCAGTCAAATCTGCGAAAAACAGAAAAATTTAAAAAATTTCAGCAGACACTTGATTGAACCTAAACTTGACCCCGAGGGTCATACCGGGCTTAAGTTGACCCCGATATTGACCAAAGTGAGTTCCAGGGGACTCAGGGCAACTTTCTGATCAATTTGGGAAATGTTGACTTTTCGCTGGAAAAGTCAACCGAGAGACGTTTTGGTCCATTCGAGGACCGTTTTGGGTCCAAAAAGCTTAGCCGTCGTCGCAGCGGTCTTAGTTGAGCCGTTTCCTTGTAGCCCGCCAAGTTTCGTAATTTCTTGGAAAAAGTGCCCGTTCGGGGCCCGAAACGTCCGAATTTCGCGAATCTGATTGGAAAATATCTAGAAGATATTTCCCAAAAAAGTGTGGGACCCACGTTGCCACTTGTCAAGAAAGTGGTGGTGTTAGGTGTGGGACAAGACAAGGAAGACTACTTTAGGTGTTAGTTTGATATTTTTTAAATTAAAACAAAAGGGAAATATATGACTTACACGTTCATTTCAAAAAGGAGAAGAGAAAAATTGGTTTTTAGAGAGAGAAAGGGAGATAGAAGAAGGAGATAAAAGAGAAGGAGGTGTTGGAAGTTTAGTGATTTCCCGTCAATCAAACCGTTGGATCGTCTCAAAGATAGAAGAATCGAGTTCACCCCGTCATTCTCTACGGTGAGCACCTAACCGATTTTCGTTTTGTTAAGTTCGAATTTTAGGGTTTGAGTTTAAACGATTCAAATTTGGTTGGGTTTTGGTTAGATTTGGTTTAAAGATGAATGGTTGAGGTTTGAGGTTCGTTAGGAACGTTTTGGGGCAAAAAGGGAATTTTTCCATTGTGGCCGTGTGGGGCCCACATGCCCGGGTATCGGGTTTTCGTGTTCGGGTGGTTTAGGACGTTCTCCAAGTCGTTAATCCACACCCGGATCGAAATTTGGAATTAATTTGCGAAAGTTGTAATTATCGGTTTTAGAAACTTTAAACGCGAATTAAATCGCTCGGAAGTCGGAAATTGATTCCGTCGATTGCATTGGAACCCTTGAATTATTCTAAGACCGTAGAAACGAAAACGGGAATTTTCGGAGCCCCGGAAGGGCGTTTTCAAAACCCGGGCAGATTCGCCATGTCGGGCGAATCGGGCTTTTCCGGGTCCAATATCGACAATGTCGAGTAATTGGGGAGTTTGGGAGTGATCGACATTGTCGGGGTTACTTTTGGGCGTCAAGTTTATTAAAATTCAGCTTATGCCTGCAAGCTTAAAAGCGTTTAAAATTGTGTTCTTATTAGATCGTGCTGCAGACCGAGGGAAAGGAAAGCTAGGCGAGTGACTGAGATCACGCCGGAGCTTGTTGGTTAGCTTTTGGAGAACACGCACGAGGTAGGGAAAAGTAGCCGGATCTCGGCCCTGACTAGGGAAAGTTAACAGTAGAAATGCATGTGACACCGGGGTGTCGTGGGTTAAGTAGGTTTATCGAATATTAGAAAGGCAAGATACGGGAACGTAGCGAATATTAGAAAATCATGTGACACTTAGTAGTGTCGTAGGTGCAGAGAACTTATCGATGTTAGAATTACTGGAGGCATATGACCATGCCCGGAGGTTGATTGTGAAACTGTTGACATTAAAACTGTTGGAGGCATTGGTTATGCCAGAGGTTGTTGTGCTTTACTTTTGGTGTTTTGGGTGGCCATGAGTGCCCGTGGGGGTTGTTGAACCCGTGTCTTTACTTTTGGTGTTTTGGGTGGCCATGAGTGCCCGTGGGGGTTGTTGAACCCGTGTCTTTACTTTTGGTGTTTTGGGTGGCCATGAGTGCCCGTGGGGGTTGTAGAACCCGTGTGTTTACTTTTGGTGTTTTGGGTGGCCATGAGTGCCCGTGGGGGTTGTTGAACCCGTGTCTTTAATATTGGTGTTTTGGGTGGCCATGAGTGCCCGTGGGGGTTGTTGAACCCGTGTCTTTACTTTTGGTGTTTTGGGTGGCCATGAGTGCCGTGGGGTTGTTGAGCCCGTGAGTTACTGTTGGTGTGTTTTGGGTGGCCGTGAGTGTCGTGGGCTTGTTGAGCCCGTGAGTTACTGTTGGTGTGTTTTGGGTGGCCGTGAGTGTCGTGGGGTTGTTGAGCCCGTGAGTTACTGTTGGTGTGTTTTGGGTGGCTGTGAGTGTCGTGGGGTTGTTGAGCCCGTGAGTTATTATTGGTGTGTTTTGGGTGGTCGTGAGTGTCGTGGGGTTGTTGAGCCCGTGAGTTACTGTTGGTGTGTTCTGGGTGGCCGTGAGTGTCGTGGGGTTGTTGAGCCCGTGAGTTACTGTTGGTGTGTCGTGGGAGGCCGTGAGTGCCCGTGGGGCTGTTGAGTCCGTGTTTTACTGTTGGTGTCTTGGGTGGCCATGAGTGCCTGTGAGTGTTGAACATGTGTTGCTACTGGTTGTTGAACTTGCTTGTGATTGTGATTGTGGTTACCTGAGGTTGGGGGACCGCTTCATGAAATGGGGGCCCACGAGCACACGCGTCTGCATGTTCAGACGGGGTAGGGGGCCCGCCCGACAAGAAAAGGGTCCTGGCCGCGTGTGTGTGGTTTGGGGTTGTGAGCATTCTTTGCTGGCCTGACCGAGTTAGAGTCTTGGGAGGTTGCGAGCGTTCTTTGGCTGGCCTGACCGAGTTAGAGTCTCGAGAGGTTGCGAGCATTCTTTGGCTGGCTTGACCGAGTTCGAGTCTCGGGAAGTTGCGAGCGTTCTTTGGCTAGCCTGACCGAGTTTGAGTCTCGGGAGGTTGTGAGCGTTTTTAGGCGATGGAAATGACAGCTCCCCTTCCAACTAGCTATCGGAAAAGTAGTTCGGTTTATCGCCAACAGGTCGACCGCCTGGAGCCTGACAGGGATCGAAAAAGCGCGTGGGGCAGGCTCGAGCCCAGCCGGTTAGCAACCGACACTGAGCAGCTGACAGGAGTGCGATCATTTGTGATCTTGTTTGGTGTGCGATCCTTTGTGATCTTGGGTGTTGCGTGGTGGTCTGTCGTGTCTTTGGAGGAGGTTGTCGATCGTTGTGTCGGGTCTACCTTATGTGTCCGAGTGTTGAGTCGGCTGAGGAAAGTATCAGTGTGTGGGTGTCGGTCGGGTTACTTGAGTTTGGGGATAGTGATCCCCGGGGTTGAGTTGGTTGTTGGTGTTACCGGCATTGTCTGCTAATTATGTCGTAGTCAGTCTGTTATTCGTGGTGGTGAGCGAACGCTCACCCCTAGTTGCTTTTCCTACAGGTACCGGTCGCAGGTTGGACTAGGTGAGCTTCTGAAGCTTGAAGAGCTTGGAGCGGGATTCTGGGTTTATTTTGAGTCTAGCGACGGATACCATACTTTTGTCCACTTGCTGGGACGTATTTTAAGTTGTAAATATTATTTGTTGAACAAATGGTGTTTTTAAAGTGATTTAATGTGAAATGTTTCAAAATGTTTTATTGTTTTAAAAGTTCACGTCCTGAGTTCGGTTTACTGAAATTGGGCGTGACAGAGTTCAACATTAATCTTCAGTAAAACACCCTAATAGTATCTACAACCTACTACATAATGTTAACTATCCTTCAATAAAACACCCTAATAGCTAAGTTCTATATAATGCAGAAACTAACAATCACATTCATATTCACATTTTTAACCCATAACACAATGACATTCATATTTACATTTTAACCCACACCACAGTGACATTCTTATTCAGTTGTAAACCCACAAAACAATCACATTCACACTCACTTTCTAACCCACAAAACATTCACATTCATACTCACTTTCCAACTCATAAAAGATTCATATTCATATTCACTTTTAACCCACCACATATATCAAACAAACCAACAATTCCTAAAACCCCAATCATTTTTAACCCCAAACCCTCAATGATTACTTATTTTTTTTTATTATCAACGATTTATATTTTAAAACTCCAATTCCCAAATGTGAGGAGAGAGGAGAAGACCGCAACAAATGTAGTCTCAAGATACAAGTAGGGGCATCTTACCAAAATAACAAGATCCGGAAAAATTGATCATATTTTAACTATAAAGTCTATGAAAAAATAGAAAAACTAAAACTAAAGATCATAGATCTAAATGTATAGCTTTGAAGTCACCTCTAACAAGCCAAAATGTATCTTTTCCATTATGTCATGAAGCAATATCTGGAGCCAGGCGCATTCCAAACAAAACGAACTAGCTTGAATTATATGGAGAATCCAAGACGAGTAAGGAGAGGTATTGTTGAATAGAGTAATGTTTCTTTCCAACCAGAACTCTAACGCCACTAGAAGACATAACCTTTTCCATCTCTTTCTAGCATAAACCGGGCACAAAAAACGCCGGAAAGAGAGAACATCTTGCAGATGACATGGAAATAACCAAAAGAATTCATACATGTACATTACACTAGCCCAAATTTTCTAACTAAAGTACCATGCCATTAAAAGATAAGAGAAATCTCCGAATTTTAAGAAGCATAACACTCACAAAAATTGTTGTAGGAAGATTGAAATGCCCATTTCCTCAAGAAATCATTAGGAAGGAATGACCTCATGATATCCTAACCACACAAAGGGTGAGATCTTTGGGGGGGACACAAGGGCACCCAAAATAGAGGAGCGGGATTTGTGTGTTCCTTGAGGTTCAAGCAACCTGAAAATATTACTTATCGAGAACCATTTCTTGTCGTGGCTCCATAACGGATTGTCCTCAATAGGTTATCTATTTCTTCTTTCAATTTTGGTTTCTGAATGAGAATGAAGTTTGGTTTTTTCTTGATCACCACGTCACAAATCATCCTCAATTTCTAGATGGAGGAGAGTCCTCTCACAGTTAGGGATGGCAATGGGGCGAGGACCCTAATCCCTGTCCCCGTCCCGCGTCCCCGACACTCTCCCCGTCCCCACGTTGACCCCGCCCCGCGGGGATGGGGCGGGGAATGGGGATTTTATTCCCAGTCCCATTCTTGTCCCGCAGAGGATTTTATTGTTTAACCTGTTCCCGCCCCATTCTCATCACCCGAAAAATACACATTTGAAAGGTCACGCCCCAAATCCGGTTTTGACTGGACTCGAGACGTGAATTAAAATTTAAAATAAAAACATTCTTTAAAACTAAACATCAACTCAATTAAATCTTTAACCGCGAAAATAACATAAATGGGTCCTACGCCCGAGTTCATAACAAATAAGTTTGAATTCGAAAACAGGAGTACATCTCTAAATACGATAACTAATACCCAAACTCTCGCTAAAAATCCCAAGCCTCGAGACGTCCTCTAGTCCAGATCACGATCATAACCTGTAGGAACAGTAGTGAAGGGGGTGAGCGTTTCGCTCAGTAGGAAAAAGTAGTAAAAGGGATGAGCATTTCGCTCACCACCACGGATACCCGTCCAAATATGGCATATTAGTAAAGCAATAACAACTAACGAAATCAAACAGGAAAACACAAATATCGAAACTTGATCCAAGTCAAAGAAACACACATACAACGGAAATATCTACAGCGACACCAGTTGCAAACACAATAGTTGAAAACGGAGGAACCTGTCACACCTCATACCTTACACCAAACCGTCACGAGGACGATTCTCAACAACCAAACATGCACCACCTATTTCACACGGAAACTCATCAAACACAACTCATACTAGATGCCATACAGTCATACGGTCCAATACCAAACACACATAACGTTATCACCCAAGTCACACAAGAATCACATAACAGGCATAAATAACCACAGCGAACCAAAACTAGTCAACACATAGTAACAACCAAACAATACATAAGGCATCCAAACACAAACATTAAACCACCTCCTGCTCGGTTTCCAGTAGCAACCCAGCTGGGCCTGGCGATAACCCACGCACTTACCACGACACACAGTCTGGACAGGCGGTCGACCTCCTCGCGAAACCCATCGCACATTTTCCCGATAGCTAGTCGGAGGCTGGCAACCACTTCATCGCGGAACGATTGCAACACTTTACCGACCCGTGGTCGGAAGGTAGGCCTACCTCATCACGGGCGATCAGTCACAAGCACAACCACGTATCACCGTATCAATCACACACGACCAAACAAATCATACGTTACTCAACGCCCACACGATCTCAACATCTCCAGCGTACAACCAGTCAATCATTCTCAGAAAAACACACAATCACAATCGCAATCATAACCAACCTCACATAACCACAACATCGCTTTATCACAATACTTACCCAATAACCACATTTAACGTGTGAAATCAACCTTACTCAACAATCATCGATTACTCAATATTCACACTCAAAACATATCTCAAATGAATCACCGAGTAAATACACACAGTAAAATAATAGCAACACACACAGTAAATCATTAGCAAACACACACACACAGTAAGTATCCAATAATACGCTGGATCACACAACACGACTTAAACATATCATACCGGAACACACATCATCGGCCTAGATTTCATCCCGAAACACACAACATCGGCCTAGATACCATCCCGGAACACACAACATCGGCCTAGATATCATCCCGGAACACACAGCATCGGGTACAAATTATACTGGAACACACAACATCGGTTTATAAATAATCCCAACCAACCATAAAACCACCAATAATACTGCACTTATTACCACTACTTACTCATAACACGATTCACATAACATGCCATCTTAATCATCAACTCACATAACGCACGAAGCTTACCCACATACAGCGCCTCAAACATGTCACAAGGCAATAGTTCAACAATAACATTCACACGGGTAAAGCACAACCATCACACAATCCTACGGGCACGACATGACCCACATGCAATTCTACAGCACGACAAGTCACAAACCTACGGGCACGACATGGCCCGCAAGTGATTCCACATTTGAAACGATTACACTAGTTATTCACATCCTACATGTGATTCTACAATTATTCAAGTTACTCATATCCTATATGCAATTCTAGTAACTTTCCTTAATTGGACAAGTAACCGCTACTTTTCCCTACCTCAAAAGCAATCCAATCCAGCAGTGACGAACTGGCTAGCTTCCTCCTTCTCCACGAACAAGCCGGACTCTAAGTTAATAACGTAACATAAAAACTCAATACTGTCCAAAGTCGATCAAAGAGGAAGGACACCCAACCGGGCACCACACACAACGAAACCCGAGGCACGGCTCGAATCTTGAGGCACGGTTCGGAACTCGAGGCACGGTCCGAATCCCGAGGTAAGGCTCGGATCTCGATGTCCCCGCCACCGGCCCACCGTGGTCGGACCTCCAGCGAGCCTCCGGTCGTTGGAAAACTTCACCTTTCTCCCAAAAACGTCCCAAACGAGCTCTAGGTCCTTAATCCATCATGTTTCAACTAAAAACATTCAAGATTAGCTCCAATTCCACATTTCCCCCAATTCCAAAATTAGGGTTTCATCCAATTCTTCTAATTTCACCCATTTCTTTCCATTACTACTCAATTCCACCAAGGATTTCTCATTTCCAACAAGACCCAATCCAATTTCATCTAAATCCTACAAGACCCATAAACTAAAGTTCATCAAAATGGAAAAAGGTTGGGTTCTTACCTTTGGGAATGAGAAGATGATGAAGAATATGAAGAAATTGGAAGGTTTTGGTGGTAGAATCCATGGAAGATGACCTTCTTCTTCTTCTTCTTCTTCTTCTTCTTCTTCTTCTTCTTCTTCTTCTTCTTCTTCTTCTTCTTCTTCTTCTTCTTCTTCTTCTTCTTCTTCTTCTTCAATGGAGGCTCTCCTTCTCTCTCTCTAACCTCAAATTTTCGTCCATCAATGAAAAGTGCTGAAATTTGGATTCATAAAATAGGTTTAAAGACTCATTTTTCCCAATTTCGTCTTCTAGCGATAAAATAAGGTCAAAAGTGTCCTTTCTCGCACACTTTTCTCTCTTCCAAGGAGTTAGGGACAAGTGTCCAAGTTGGGTCCACCTCCACTCATAAATATCTCAGCCCAATAATTTAAAATCCGATAAACTCCAATTTTGAACACGTTTGGCCCGAAATTTACTTTTTCACGAAAACCCTTATTTGCAAGGAAATGACCCAATTAAGCTAGCCGTAACGACGGCTAAGCTTTTTGGGTCCCGAATAAGTCTCGGGCGACCCAAACGTCACCAGTTGACTTTTACGGCGAAAAGTCAAACTTTCCCAGATTCGTCCCAAAGTTGCCCTAAGCTTTCCCGAACCTAATTTGATTGAATTAGAGTTATCTTAAGGTCCGAAATGACCCTCGGGGTCAAGCCTGTGCTTATTTGAATAAATAACAGAATTCGACTTTAATTTCGTTTCCTGTCGGTTTGACTGGCGTTGGTTCTTACAATCTACCCCCTTAAAGGAATTTCGTCCTCGAAATTAAAAACGGACGTAATGCAACCGTTCTTACTCTTCCCAACATCCCGAAAGGTCCGATATACCGCGGGGCCAACTTGCCTCCACCGCGGTTGAACCGTACTAGTCCCTCCTCCGGACTTGCTTTCAGGAGCACATGATCACAACTGCGAACTTGAAACGTCGGCGTCGTCTGTTAACATAACTCTCCTGTCAATTCTACACGATCTTTAACCTCTCACGTAACAGCGCGACCTTCTCAGTCGTCCCTCGGACAAGCTCATGACTAAGTAACTCTTATCCCCCACTTCTGCCCAGCACACGGGCGATCTACACGGTTTCCCATACAAAGCTTCAAAGGGTGTCATTTCAATACTGGCCTGGAAGCTGTTGTTGTAGGCAAACTCGGCTAACGGTAAGTGATTCTCCCAAGACCCTCCGAAGTCCAACACACAGTCTCGGAGCATGTCCTCCAGAATCTGAATCGTGTGCTCTGACTGACCATCTATCTGCGGGTGGTATGTTGTACTGAGTAGGACCTCGGTCCCCAATGCTTTCTACAGGCTCTCCCAAAACCTGGAAGTAAAAACGGGGATCTCTGTCGGATACCACTGACACTGGAACTACGTGGCTTTGATTCCCATGTGGATACGTAGGCGTCTTGGAGACTCAAGCCAATCATTCGTTAACCGGTGTTCTTGTTTTGGTAAGAGATAGTGCTGAATTTTTCTCTTGTGAATCCATTCTTTGTTAGTTGTTTCATGGTTTTAATCGTCTCTTGGTTTTTATTGATTTTCCGCTGCGAGTTGGTTCATCTCCAACCCTACCTCGAGACCCAACACGAACCTGTACGAGCCATGGATGTCGGCGCCGTCCCTGGCATCAGGTCAATCCCAAACTCGACCTCGCGAACTGGCGGCAATCCGATCAACATCTCAAGAAAGACCTTTAGGGAAAACGCACACTACTCGTGGCAACTGTCGGCTCGGCACGACCGCCACCTTCTCCTCTACGGAAAACTCTGACAGGAGAACTCCCCTCATACTGCCCAGTACGCACGTGACGGTCGTGTTGCCCGATCGCACTACCACCGGTTGCCGGTAACATTCGATCGACGCCTCGTGTCTCGAGAGCCAGTCCATCCCCAGGATGACATCGAAAGTCGTCATGTTAAACACAAGAAGATCACCAAGAAAAGGACGGTCAACTACTCTAATCTCACACGCACGACACACACTCGTCAAACCACATCACCCGTAACCGGGGTGTCAAGACACAAAGGTCACCTCAAAGGCTCTACTTTTAGGCCTAACTTCTCAGCAAGGATAGAAGAAAACAGAAGAGTGCGACGCCTGTGGGTTATGGGCCCACCACGCTTCCGATGCGCACTCTGATCTCATCTCCATTCGACCACCTCCCCTGACCGGTCTGACTGCTTACTGGTACTGCTGCGGCCCTCCGCCGCTAGGCACTCGTCTCTGATGTCCCGGCTGCCGACAATGTAAACACACTGGCCCCCGTTATAACGCGACAGGCCCTACCGATGCTACTGATCTTGTCTGCCTCAAACCGTCTTTTCGACTCTATGTTACCTCGGTGGGTGATGGGATAAACCACCAACCGCACACCCGATTGAAGCGTAGATCCGGCAATGGTGGAGAGGCACGACGCTGACGGAGGCGAGAAGACGAGGGCGGTGAGAAAGTACACAGGTGAGGTCGATAGTTGAGAGAGGGACTCAAGAAAAAAAGGAAGAGGAAGAGGGATCTCCATCGACAACCTCCATGGCCGAAGCCATGGAGGCCGTCGACGACTAGGGTTTTGTTTGGGGGGGCGGGGGGACTCACAGAGCCTTTTTTGGAGAGGAGAGAGCGGCACGCCAGGAATTATGTTTGGGTTGTATGTATTGTTTATGGTAAGTTTAACTTGTTATTACATATTTTAAGATATTTGAGTTATGACTATGATTTGATACTGATATTGATATAAATGATAATCATATATAATACAATATAATTATATCACCTTTTGTATATGTAGCTTACATATACATAAGGTGATACAATTATATTATATTATATATGATTAACATTTATTTCAATATCAAATCATAATCACAACTCAAATATCTACATAAGTTAAACTTCATATTTTCAAAAATATAATGTGTTGTGAATACAATTTCATAGAAAAAAGCTATAAACTTTATCACGATATTGAACAAGAGCAAATTTTGTATTAGCGTGTTCTATAAACGATGAAATAGATATTGCTTTATTTATACAAACATGACCACACAACAAAGGTTTAAACATGAGAAAATGTTCTTACACAAGTGTATTTTTTTATTATGTATATATAAATTATAATCTGTTATTATAAAATAATGGTGCGGGGTATGGGGCGGGGAGTGCTTGCCCCATCCCCACCAAAATACCCATTTGTCCTCGAACCCCGCCCCGCTTAAAAAATCCTCGTCCCGAACCCGTCCCACGCGGGGCGGGGATGGGGATCCCCATGGGGGGACGGGGCGATTTTCCATCCTTACTCAGAGTCCAAGAGAAGGACTTAGAGCATCTCCAACACTGGTGGTAACGTCGGCGATAAGACGTTAGCGGGGAGAAAACGTCAACGCTGAGCTGGAGTTTTGCTGACGGTAGGTTAGTGTTTCGCTGTATGCGATGAGTGTCAAGCTGACGTTACAATCAGCACCAGCCGCCAGCGGTAAGTATTATCTTTTTTGTTTATTCATTTTTTTTTTACTTTTTTTTCTTTTGTTAATGTTTTTTTTCTTCAGTTTTTTAAATTCATTTCTATTATAAATTATTATTTTTATATAAATTATTTTATTAAATTTTATATACACTTTTATTTTTTTAATTCTAATTCTTTTTCTTTACAATTCTTTTATTATTATTTATTATTATTTTTATTCTTTTATTAACTATTTTTTTAACTATTGTTTATTAATATGTTGAACTAATTTTTTTTACTAACTTTCATATACTTTTGTTTAATTGTAATTTTTTGTTTTCTTTGTTTTTTTAATTCCTTTTTCATTTATTAACTTCTTTTTATATATATTTTTAAGAATTTTGTTAATTTTTTGTTTATTTTTACTAACTTCTTTTTCATGTAATGTGTGTTTTAAAAAAAAATAATATTATGTTTAGTATTAATTTATTCAAACAGTCAGCAACGAACAACCAAGAGAAAAAATAACATTAGAGGGGCTGACTATTAGTGCTGACTGTTGGTTGAGAAATGGATGAAATATTTTTTTTAATCCAACAATCGAACCAACGGGCTAACATTGGATATGCTCACTCGAGGAAGGTTTGAGGTGTGGTCATTTTTGGGTGGTTCAAGTGGGGGGAAATGGGCCGGTTGTCTCCCAACTCAAATTCATTAATGACACGTTACTTTTTGTCAAATGTGAGGAGGAGGGTCTCCTGAATTTGAAGAACACTTCGGTTTGATTTCATAGTAGCTCGGGTTTAAAGATCAACTTTGGGAAATCTAGAGCGGTGTTGCTAAATCCTAAAGTTCTAACTAGTGAGTCGGTTGAGCTTTCTTTGGGTTGTTCGGTAGGGTCGTTACCGATGAAGTACCTTGGTTTCATTCTTGAGGTGAATCCCCGACGTGCTTCCTTTTGGAAACCTATTGTGGGCCGTTTTAAGTCTTCTTTGGCCATGTGAAAGACGAATGATTTGTCTTTAGTTGGCCAACTAGTTCAATAAATACACTCTTTCAACACTACATGTTTTCTTTATGTCACTTTTCAGGGCTCTCAAATGGGTTCTCTACACCTTATAAGCTTAAAGGAGGCGGTTCCTATGGCACGACGGGGTTCGGGTTCAGGTCCTATCTAAAGTTAAATGGTTGATAGTTTGTAGACCTAATGCTGGGGGTGGATTGGGTATCCTGGATTCGGATACGGTGAATAAGAACCTTTTGGCTAAGTGGTTTTGAAGGTTTGTTGTGAAAAGGGATTGTTTTTGGAAGCGTGTTTTGTGTGCTAAGTATGGTTTGAGGCTTTCAGAGTGGTATTTAACGGCTTTAGAAAAATCTCGTTCATCCTTTCTATTTGGTCATATGATGGCCTTAGCAGACATTCTTTAGTTCAGACATATCTTTGGGGATCAGAGCCTCAATTGGAGATTGGGTTGTGGGAATTGTATTCATTTTTGGGAGGATACATGATCGGCATTTGTGGCTTTTCAGTATCGATTTACCAGTCTTTACGCTTTATTAGAGGGTAAGAGGATGAGGATCTGCGATGTTTGGAAGGATAAGGCTTGAGATCTTGATTTTAGGATGACCTTTTATTTTGATCGGGGAGAGAGAGGAGTCTCGTATTTTGATATTTTTACTTGGTGTTATTCGTGTCCCACCGAATTCTCCAGATTCGGTGGTTTGGTCTCATTATGAGAAATGTTTCTCTTTTACTTCTTCCTTTTTGTTATTAACGAGCCGAGACCTTACTCCAATTCTTTAGACTAAGATTTTGTGGGTTAAGCGCCTTCCGCCGAAGTACATTGCCCTGGTTTTGTTGATGGAACATGACATTATTCCTACCAAAACCTTTCTCGAGAGCACATGTATTCATATTTCTTTTAATGATATGCTCTGCTCTTTTTGTAAGCTAGTTTTTTTTAAGACACTATTCATCTGTTATTGCATTGTTATTGTTTTTAGTCATTCTAGTCTCTTGTTTGTTGTTGGTGGAATATCATTTGGGTCGTTATGGGGGATTTGGTTTCGGTATTAGCCATCTGGAAGGGGTATTGCAGTTCGGTTCGGGTCAAGGTGGGTTACTTGGCCTTGTGGCATATTTGGTTGCAACGAAATAAGGCTATTTTTTGGAGTAGACTCGAGCCTCTTGATGTCGTTTTGGCTCATTTGCATACTCATTCTTATAGTATCTGCAAGATGGCTGGTGATTTTCCGGACATTGTTTCCCTTGCAGTTTGGATCAACTCCCCGTTAGACTGTGTTAGGGGAAGACCATGGGTCTGACAGGTTTCTGGTTCCGCTTGTGTTGGTTATTTCCTTTTTTCTTTTAGCAAGTCGCTTTAGATTTGTTAGTCCACATAAGACTATTCTTATTTAGAAGTTTTGCATCCTCTCTTTACGAAAGTTTCTAATAAAACCATTATATAAATAAAAAACATTATTTATTAAATAGGTAATTAAATAAATAGGTATATTATATCAAATATAATCTCTCTTATTTATTTAAGTCAAACATCCAAGGTACAAATTGTCGTGTGATTTACTCTATTGTGTGTGACCTTTTAGGTTCACATGACGTTGACAGTGGGTCCGAAATCTATATTTCTTCCACAAGTTATGGATAACTCCTAGAAAGACTCATAACTACCCAAGTCATATCAATTTTGACTTTCCTCTTTGTTAGAACCTATTACCATGAACATGCTTATCCTTTGTCGTTTGGTGATGTCATGACTGAACAGAAGACAAAGAAACACCATTCGAGCCGATAAAAAAAAACACCATTCATGTTTTAGTTCTGTCTTTCGTTTCGTGATCACGAATTTTGATTGTTAGTGACGACTCTTTGTTTACTCGCATGGCTCTACTTCATTTTTACAATCCTTTACTCATCAAGTGGCCCGATGACATCTGAATTATATTATAAACATAAGTGACAAATCCATATGACAATCATCCACACACCTCATATACATGTATCCATATCTAAGCACAACCTTAATAACCATCTTATCAGGAATAACGTTCGATTGTGTCAAAACATAAATCCATACATATAGGTAGTATGGTGATTTCATGGTCGTATGACTTAGACATTCTTTGTTAGTTGAGAGATACTCATGTCCTTGTTCTATTGAGTTTTCTCAATGTGGGTCATCTAATGTTAAGATCTTTAACATTCGTGATGTTGACTCATATCTCTATAGGCATTATTAGTAAAATATGATCATCCGATTAACCATCACGCTAGCTCTAACTACTAGATCAGACTAGGAAAATATGAATAGACTATTCCTTTATTCCTAAGAGTTCTACTATCATGGAGCTGCTCTTCGATACCTTAGAAAGAGTGGTATATTCTTACAATTAACATTATATCAAATGATAATGAAAACGTCTTTCCAATTATTGTTAATCACAAATGATTTTGTATACAAATTGTGGCTTATCCTAGGGCACAAAACTCAACAAATTCTGCAATTATGATTGTTGTTGGAGATTCACTTGTGCTGCTGGAGAAAGGACTTAGGAACACGACAAAATCTTGTTCAACGTCTTTGCTACAGAATGGGCCTCCAGAGATGACTTCGGATCGAGGAGTTTGACGACGAAGAATCAAAAGAGGACAAAAGGGCGGCAGACTCGGTAATGGCGAAGAAGACAAAGATGGCACCGCTATATATAGCCGGATTTGATTTTTACAGATTACAGTTGTTCTCCAACAAACATGCCATCTGCCATGCGTAGATTCAACAGTCAACGTTTCAGCACGATGCGACTCAGTCAATACTACCGGTGTCGGCGTCGAGGAATCTAACGATGTCTTCTTCAAGGTTTGCGGAAACGACACGTTAATCAACGGTTTTCAGTGGGTTCAACGAGTTTTTCGAGAATTTTCAACATAATCGATAGTGAAATTTGCTAGGGATTCGACCCACACCGATTGCTCTTGTGGTTTGAGAAAAATATCAAACTTCGAAAGGCTTTATATTAGAGCAAAAAATAAGTAAGAAAATACGTGAAAAAAAAGTTTTTCGAGAATTTTCAACAAAATCGATAGTGAAATTTGCTAGGGATTCGACCCACACCAATTGCTCTTGTGGAAATCATACTAGAGAAAGAAGTGAGAAAAAAGCTCTCAAATGGTATGGCGGCTAGGGCTAGATTCAGTGGCCGCCAAACCAATATTGGTGATCAATCACTATCGTTTTATGATCTCATCATAAGCTTGCAGGGGATTGGAGGCTAGGGCTGTACAACATGGTTATGCAGGTATGGGCGGGAGTTATTTCGATGCTTGGGCTCCGATCACCATGTTTGAGGTATAAAGACGTAGCTCTCTTATATGGTTTTGCGATTTGCAAACGGCGGGGATGGACTTTTCCACTCCCATCGAGCACCATCAACATACTCGAGCGACGGAGATAACGACAAAGAGATGACGGCGTCCAGTCGTTCGATCTCTAGCACTCCATCGGTTCGTTCTCCTTCACGATCCTTCTCACTGATTTCGGGGGGGGGGGGGGGGGGGGTTCGATGGAGACGGAACCTCTGCCCTTCATAGTTTGTCGAGTGAAGGGAGACGGGACGACGGCTACAAGAGGACTGTGTGCGACGGCCCGAGGTTCGGGAGGGAGATCGCAGGGGAAATTGATGGAGTATAGACGTGGTATGGTGCGGCGGATTCCAGCGTGGGGGCTGCGACCGCGCCACGGCCAAGTAGGGAAGACGGCGGCACTACCGTCCAGATCGGGCTCTCCACCGCTAGTGCTGGAGTCGAGGGACGAGGCTAGGGCTACGGGGTCGGTGGGGCTGTTATACTGGGCTTACAGAGAGATGGGCAGCATTGGGTCTGGTCCAATCGGTGGGCGGGCTGGAAGGTTTAAAGGGCTGGTCCCATCTGTTCGGTCTGGTATTTATAAGGGTTCAGACCCACCTTGGGGACGGGCTGGGGCTGAGGGCCGGAGCGGGTCGGATCAAGGATCTTGGGCCGAGTCGGATCAGGGGAGTGGACCATCTTGGTTCCACAATCGGGTCAGGTCTTATTGTTTGGGCCGGTCCCGAACAATCGACAGTCCGGACGGGGCAGCATACGTAGCGGCGGGGGGCTCTAAGCACCCTCGCCTCGCAGAATGAGTGCGAGATGGTCCAGGGGGGGGGGGGCAGTCGGTTATACTGTCCCCTGGATGTAAGATGGCAGTGGTACCCTCAAGAACCGACTCAAGGTTCTCCTACCAACTCAGGGGTCAGCAATCCCGCGCTTTGGAGCTCTACCTCTATCAATCAAGAGAGGATGACGCACGCTGACAACCTGGGGGGATTCTTAGTCCACCAGTATGAGAAGATACAATGGACCTGCTCGGTCGTTGAAAACCCGTTTGGAGCCGCTGTATCGATGAGCTTAGACGCTGTCGTAGTACTACCTTCCGAACAACAAAAGATTCTACAAGATCATATTTACTCTTTACCCAATTTTCTGTTATTATCGTACTTTCAATTTCTATTTTGGTATATTTGCTTCTATAAACATTTTAATGCTATAATATCCATCGTTTATTCTAAAAAAAATACTAGTGTGTTGAAGTGATAAAAAACAAGTGATGAGATTATAAAAACACATGTAACGTGGTGATAAACTTAATGTTTAATGTTGATAAAACTAGTGTTCAATATTTATAAAACACATGTGGAGAAGAAGTCCTAAATGTCATAAGTGACATTATATGCGTTTGGCTAGGACAGAACATTTATAATGTGTGTTCCTAACAGAAGTGTCCTACAAATTTGACTAACCCATTTGGTTCAAATCTGCCCCGGATGTATGTGCATATCAATTTGCCATAACTTGTTGAACCAAATTGCTCTGTTTTCTGAAACCCAGATGGTCGTAATGGAGAGAAAGCGATTTATCTTCCAAGAGATGTACATGTAGTGTTTGACAATTCAATACTCGACAGAAAAGAGAAGGACCAATCAGCAAACAAAATCATGAGCGTTTCGTTTTGTACCGCTTATCTCTCTCCAAGAAACAGAGTTACAAAAATGAATCAGTTCTTTTTGAAATTTGAGTCGCAGTAAAAGGCTCAAAAGCTGACTGTCAAGGAAGAGTCCTCCTCCTCCATGGCCAGCTTTATTGATTTTGTTAATTCATTAAAACTCAGTGCTTTTGCTCCTATATTATAATACTATATATTGTACTGGGCTAGCATTTAAGCTTAGCTCTTGGTAAAGAGATGCTTTCGGACAAGCTTTATCTTTACGTGATAGAGGAAAAAGAAGCATATGCAAAAACCCAGACTATAATAAACACAACCCGACCATCAAAAGAAGATTCTTTGGGCCTTCTCAGAGGTATATTTCATTATTATTTTCTCTCTTTTCTCCATCCCCACACTAGCTTTTGTGTTTCCTACGGACCCAGTGTGTTTTGGGGTTGTAAAAATCACATCTTGATTTCTCATCTATGACACTACATTTCACTACATTGCCATTGAGTCTTGACCTTCCTTTCTTGTATACTTCTTCATTCATAAGTAAAGACTGTTCCTTTTTTTCACTGTCATGTTTGCCATTTGATTTTGCTTCACAAACTTTGTTTAAAGTCTAAAGCTTTTCTGGTTTTCTCTTGTCCCTGTAGAAATTCAACTTACTGGGTGCTTAGCTTAGCGTTTGGGGGATTCTGGGCTGGTGGTGGAAATAGAGAGTTGTTTTGGGGATTCTGGCATCTGGGTTTCAGTAAATTTTGGGGACTTGAATATTTCAGGTGAAAGGAGGTGTGGCTTCAGGTGGTCTGTTCTTAGAAAGAGAGAGAGAAAGAAGGAGAGGCATGGCCGGAGGTGGAACTCATGCACCACCACCCAAGCAGGAGGAGCTTCTGCCTCATCCAGTGAAGGATCAGCTTCCCAGCATTTCTTACTGTATCACTAGCCCTCCTCCATGGCGTGAGTTTTCATGATTGCATAGCCTTCTCTGTGGTTCTTCTTGCCTTTTTTATTCTGCTCAATCTATTTTTATTTCCTGTTGTACTGTTTTATCATCATAGTATTGCTGTTCATTTCTAAAATGGTAAAACCTGTATGAAGAAAAATTGTTATATGTTGACTGCCCATGTAACTTATGGGGTGTTGTGTTGGAGATGTCCCCAACTCATCTCTTGACAAGTGTGAACTGTGATTAAAGTTAATTGTGGGTTGTTTCTTAATGAAGCCGAGGCGATTCTACTTGGTTTCCAACACTACCTGGTGATGCTTGGAACAACAGTTCTGATTCCAACCTCTCTGGTACCCCAAATGGGAGGAACAAATGTGAGTAAGCCTTCACAAGGACAGATCAAATGGATGCCTAATTAATTTTATGTCATTCTTAGTGGTGGATCTAAATTCTAATTATGATTGCCTTGTTTTAGGAAGAGAAAGCAAAGATGATTCAGACATTGCTATTTGTAGCTGGTTTGAACACACTCTTTCAGTCAATGTTTGGAACCAGATTGCCTGCTGTAATTGGTGCATCTTACACCTTTGTGCCAACAACCATTTCGATCATCTTGGCTGGTCGGTACAGTGATATATTAAACCCTCAGGAGGTTAGTCTGTGGCTATCTTGATTACGCCCCACCTATGTTTTTAATGAAATGCTTTTCTGAATTTGGTAACTAGTACTTCTGCAGAAATTCGAGAAGATAATGCGTGGAACGCAAGGTGCCCTTATCGTGGCTTCAACTCTTCAGATCGTTCTTGGCTTCAGTGGCCTCTGGCGTAATGTTGCTAGGTTTGTACAAAGTTGGTAATCTTAGAAGAAAAATTTGGAACCAAAAGCTGAATGAGTGATGATAGGATTTGAGATTTGCAAGTAATAGCTTTCTAATGACATGAAGCTTCTTGGCCTCATTAGTAATTCTTTGATTTGTATACTTGATCAGGTTCTTAAGTCCTCTGTCCGCTGTACCTCTTGTGGCTCTGTCTGGGTTTGGGCTTTACGAGCTTGGTTTTCCTGTGGTATGTGTTTGTTTTGGGGTTGAATGTAGTGCTTTGTTGTCGGTTCTTGACTCTTTGTTTTGATATATGTAGCTGGCAAAATGTATCGAGATTGGGCTTCCTCAACTCATCCTTCTACTGATATTTTCTCAGGTAATACTAATGCCCAAGCATATAATACTTGCCTGTGATGTGCAATATATGAGCATATTTGTTGTTTGTGTGCAGTATATACCTCATATGATGAAAGGAGAAAAGCCAGTGTTTGACCGGTTTGCTGTGATATTCTCTGTGATCATTGTGTGGATATATGCTCACCTGCTTACTGTAGGGGGTGCCTACAAGAATACATCTCCAAAAACCCAATTAACTTGCCGGACTGATCGTGCTGGAATCATTGGGGCTGCTCCTTGGTAAGGTCCTTGTATTGAATTGGTGATATGATTACATATACAGATATAGTGATGGTTGAAATGGAATGCAGGATAAGAGTGCCGTATCCTTTCCAATGGGGAGCTCCCACTTTTGATGCCGGAGAGGCTTTTGCTATGATGGCTGCTTCCTTTGTCGCACTTGTCGAGGTTCGTGCACTCTTAAGCAATGCAAGTTCCCCTTGTATGATCTGTCCTTAATCATTGTTTGTTCCACTGAGCAGTCTACTGGTGTCTTCTTTGCTATCTCAAGATATGCAAGTGCAACTCCATTGCCCCCTTCTATCCTCAGCCGAGGTGTTGGCTGGCAGGTCAGTTGATGAATGAAACCATGTACTTTCTTCAAAGCTAAAGCATACATTTATATTAATTGCATACTGATTATTGGCCTCTGACATTAGGGAGTTGCCATATTGTTCTCGGGGATATTTGGAACTGGGGCCGGATCATCAGTTTCTGTGTAAGACTCCAACTCTATGCAATGCACCATTTCAAGAAACAGCCTTGCATAGACTGCCTTGCACATAATGTATCTTTGCTTTCTTGCAGTGAAAATGCTGGTCTTTTGGCACTCACACGGGTCGGTAGCAGAAGGGTAGTGCAAATATCAGCGGGGTTCATGATATTCTTCTCCATTCTCGGTAAAAAGTTGCTCTCTTCCCCTCTCTTTTGGTTTTCAATTACCCACATTTTGGTTTTCAAATCTTGATTGAAGTATATGTTGACAATTGTCCAGGAAAATTTGGTGCTGTGTTTGCTTCAATTCCTGCACCAATTGTTGCAGCTATGT
Organism: Erodium maritimum; assembly: GCA_963921825.1. Lineage (NCBI taxonomy): Eukaryota > Viridiplantae > Streptophyta > Magnoliopsida > Geraniales > Geraniaceae > Erodium > Erodium maritimum. The sequence continues at coordinate 60,532,183 of OY997590.1, read as the reverse complement.
ATTGCCTCTTCTTCGCCTATGTGGGTGCGTGCCATCAACTCACAAATCTCTATAATCATCACACGTTTGTTATTAGTGACCGACCTTATTTGTTTAATTGAGGGAGCAGGTTCAGCAGGCCTCAGTTTCCTCCAATTCTGCAATCTAAACAGCTTCAGAACAAAGTTCATACTAGGGTTCTCCGTCTTCATGGGCTTCTCCGTGCCTCAGTACTTCAACGAGTACACCGTGGTGAAAGGCTATGGCCCCGTTCACACTGGCGCAAGATGGGTATGCAGTGTCCACTCTACAGGAACCTAGACCCATTTCTTTATAATGATTTTTGTTTCGTTGTTGTTGACAGTTCAATGACATGATCAACGTGCCCTTCTCATCGGAGGCGTTTGTTGGGGGGTTGTTGGCGATGTTTCTGGACATCACGCTTCACCGGAAAGACAGTGCCACGAGGAAGGACAGAGGGATGCACTGGTGGGACAGGTTCAGGTCCTTCAAGACCGATACGAGGAGCGAGGAGTTCTATTCCTTGCCCTTCAATCTCAACAAGTTCTTCCCCTCAGTTTGATTGTTGTTTCTGGTTCTGGGTATTTTATACTTTTAACATGTAATGTAACTGAGTTGTTTCTTCTTCTCTCTTTTTAGTGTAATGGATACGGATGATGGTATAAATTGATTACCCCTTGCTTCGATTCATCAGGTGTTTTCTCAGCATGACCACATAAAATTCTGATATCAGATGCAAATTTGACGGCAACGAGGATCTGACCACATGATCTCTGGCCCTCTGCTATTAATTGGTTGCAAGGGCAAGACATAACCAGGCCAGCAGATGTTTTTTTTCAAACGAAGCCATTTGGGCATTTCATTTGGAAGGACGGAAAACGCATAACAGTGTATTCAGAATAAGAAATCCGGACCATGAAAGAACAAGCACAGAATGAGCCTCTTGAGTTAACCAATGTGCTGCTCCGTTCGATGCCCTAACTGTATACTCGATTTTGACATCCTCGAGAATAAAAATGATAGAACGACATTCAATTAAAACGTGTCCTATCGGTGAAAACATGGGTTACTACCCAGAATCAGATGCACCACATATTGTACATCGCTCTTGATCACGACCTTAGTGTGTCCCTGTGTCCGAGTCCACTGGGAGAGCTTAGAGAATTGCCATAGCTTCAGCATATTCCGGACTTAATTTTCCCCATATTATACCATTATTTCCTTTCATAATGTAGCCTCTATTATTCCTGCAAATCCAACCCCATCCCATTTGCTCTGCATCAACAAAAACATCCCCGTCAATATTAATAGAACACCAATCACGCGGGGGAGGTGACCAGCCCACCTCCCTTCTCGGCTTCGGTGTTGGAGATCCGATTTACATTTCTGCATGTGCTTCCGACCAACTACGTAGTTGGCGGTGAACTGTGGCATCTAGGGCTTCCGCAGTCTGGATAAACTGATCCCACACGACTCCATTTCTGGTTTCCAAATTTCCCACAATGTCATAGTGATACAAGATTTTATTCCCATATTTATACCCGCCAGGACAATCGTTAACCAGGATTCAATAGTGTAATGTGGCATGATTTGTGTTTGGACACCATATCTTGACCAGACTTCTTTGGCAAACTTACAGTGAAGAAGTAGGTGGGATGTAGTCTCTTTATCTGTATTGCAAACGGGGCACACCTCCGGAATAGGGACATATTTGGTCCGGAGGTTTTCTGCTACCTACAATGTACTTGAGATGGCACGCCAAAGGAATACCTTGATTCGAGGTTGTGTATCTAGGTCCCATACTCCTGTCCAGACCGAGACTCCCCCAGAGGGCTACCATCTTCCATTTCCCCGAGCTAACAAGCGGTAACCCTCCTTACAAGTGTATATAACCAGAGTATTATGGGTCTAATACCACTTGTCCTTACTACCAGCCATAAGTGGGGGAACCTATAAAATATCCTAAATAACAGGAGGTTGAAAAAATTGGGCCAATTTAATCGGTTCCCAAGAATCCATAGTAGATGAAGCTAGTTTCGATACTAGAAGATTAGGAGAACCTGTAGTGTGGATCGGGATACTAGGGCTGTCCCCTATTAACCACGGGATCCCTTCGACCAATGTTGTTTTGCCATCACCAATTGTTTTTCGCAAGCCCTACCGGAGAAGTTCCTGAGTGGCTCTCACTTCGACCGAGAAAGTCCCCTTTCAGATAATACTGGGCCTTAAAAATACGAGCTATCAACGATTCCGGCTCAGAAAGAAACTTCCATCCCATTTTTGCTAGCATAGCCAAGTTCATGTCATGCATATCCCGGAATCCCATTCCCCCAACCTCCTTAGGACGACATAATTTCGCCCAGTATTTCCAAATGATTGGTTTATTTGCCCTCGGGGTGCCTGCCCACTAGTACTGTGAAGACCGCCTCGGTTAAAATAACTAAAATATTAAAAGGATTCGTTTGGAACGTCGGGGTTGGAAAGCGGATTAAAATTTCGGATCAAAAGTTGGATTCTTTTGCAAAAAAAAAGAAAGGAGAAGAAAAGAAAAGAAAAATAAAAAAAAGGAAAAGTTTTATTTTTGGGTCAGGCTGACTCGGCCCAAACCGCACCGCACGCGAGCCCAAAGCCCACGTTCGCGCCAGCCATCCCTTTCAGTTACCCTAACTCTAGTCCTGTTCACTCTTCCTCTTCGTTGAACGCGCACAACTCCCGAGGCAAGCCACCATCCCTCTAGAAACCTCTCTCAGATTCGCAGCCTCTCTCCCTCGTCTCTCGATCTCGTCTCTCTCTCTCTCGTCTCTCTCTCTCTCGTCTCTCTCTCCTTCTCTCGCAACCGACCTCACCACCACCAGACTCTTCATCTTCGTCTGCAAATCGAACCGTGCCGGTGACAAGCACGGGACGCTCGTCGGAGATTCCTCGCCTGGTTCTCTCTCTCCCGGCTTCGATTCGAAGCGCGCCGGCAACGGAGAGGAAGTAACTCAGGTTTGTGCCTCTCTCGCCCCTTTGGCTTCCCCGACCACGATTCCGCCTGAAATCCCTCGCGACGTTTCGGATTTGGGACGGGTTCTGCCAGAACGACGCCGGAGAATGGACCAGAGCCACCACGCGAAGCCCTCCCTCTCACTCACTGTCGTGCCGCCGTGATTTCGTATGAGCTCGAGTGGGTCTGTGAAGGGCTTGAGCCTCGAAAGGCACTGGTGGCCGGAGATTGCTCACCGGAGCGGCGAGGGAGGGGGGAATCGTTTCCCGAGCACCACGACCTCCCTCCTCTTTCTCTGACGGAGCCACCGCCGGCGGCGGAGCAAGCAAACCCTAGCTGCACTCGGGCTTAGGCCTGGACGAGGTCAAGACGGGCTTTGGGCCGGGCAGTTGGAGTGGGCCTTGGGGCCAAACTGGATCAGACGAAACTCGGGCCTTGGGCCCAGTTGGACTTCGACCGGATCAGGATTCGGGCCAGGCCCAGGGAGGGGTGTAACCGGACCGGATACCCAGTCCGTAGCCCATTTAAATGTCTGGTCCGAATAATCCGGATCTCAAATACTGATGTCCATAACCAGTCCGTATTACATCTAAAATTCCGGATTTTTAAGCTTCCGGATCCGGATTGGACCGGACCCGGTTCCGGATATTATCCGGACCTCAATGGGCTCACTGTTTTGGGCCCATTTTCCATTTCAGTTATAGTTTTTTCTAGATTTTGTCATCCAATTGCTACGTAATTCTTATACCAGTCCAATTTAGATTACATTTTAGTTATCATAGCAACGTTTAAAACTTACATACATCTAATATCTATAGATAATTTTATTTTCTTATATTTAAAATTAAAATACAATTATAAAAATCTCGGTAGACATTCCATTTCTTCTCATCTGACGTTCAGAATGCCTTCATCTATATGTCAAAAACATGATTCAATTAATAACGATGATGATAAACAAATGGTTAAAAAAGAATATAATACAAATGGTTAAACTTGATTCAATTGGTTCAAAGTGTTCTCTAGGGTTTCAAATGGGCGTGGGTTGGGCCAGTCCATCTTAATTGGGCTTGGGTTAAACGCAGTTACTGTTCTACCGGACCGGATAAAATCCGAAATCCGCCGGATCTTGCTCCCTGGATCCGTATCCATATCCGGATATCCGGGTTCCGGACCGGATTTTGTCCACATTCGTTCGGATTGGTTATTTTACGGATTGGATCGGACCGGATTCACCTATTTTTTAGGATTTCGGATTTTTTGCACACCCCTAGGTTCAGGTTCCTGGACCGGGTATGGACTCGGGTCCGGACCTGGGTCGGAGCCGGGTCTGGGGTCGGATCCGAGTCGGATACAGGTTCGGTTTCGGATTCGGGTCGGATCCGGGGCAGGCCAGTGTATTAATTTAATTTAATTAATTTAAACTAAAGGACTAAAGGGTTTTTAAGGCAGATAATTCAAAGGATGGTTTTGTTTAAACTAAAGGACTGAACCGATAATTAAAGAGGACTTATCTCTTAAAACTCGAGGACCGTTACGGGCTGGACCGGGACTGATTGATGTCCCTTTTTGTTAAACCCGGGCTTGGACCTCGATCGTGGAGAAGACCAGAGGTAGGCCCGGACGTCAGCAGCTAGGAGACGTAGTTGTTGGTTCGCCTTGAGGTACGGAAAGTAGCGAATACCGGTTTAGTTACGGAAAGTTACTAGTATGCATGTTAGGTAATAATAAAACTGGAACGAACGTTTATATGATATAAATAACCGAACGAGTCCTAGTAACATGTAGGATGTGATTCACTAGTGTTAGCCGCTTTCAATATTATGGGAAATTGCCGTGCTGGTAGATGGGCCATGTCGAGCCTTAGGATTCGCGTGTTGTGTGTTATAACCGCTGTGTGAAAGTCTAAATAAGATTATACTTGGTGTTGCATGATTGTGACTGTGTGTGGGCAAGTTTGCCATGTTTGTTGTTATTTGGATCCTCGATTGTGATATGACCAGGTGAGTGATAGACCGGTTTGTGTGTTATGGTGAGTTTGGTCTGGTTGGTATACCGGGGTTGAACTATGTCTGTGATGCGTGTTATACTCTTGATGTGTGTTACCAGAGTGGTACTAACATCGAGGGATAGTTCCAGTGTAGTGTATCGAGGCCAAGGATGGCGTTTTTGATACCCCGAGTCTCTGTGATGGGAGGACTTACGACCGAGGTATGTGTCGATCCGTTGTACGTGAAGCCCTGAGTCTACGTGACAGGAAGACATCCGACTGAGGGATTTCCGGTCTGGGATGTTACCCCGAGTCTACGTGACGGGAAGGTGTCGGGACCGAGGCTTCGTGATCCGGTACGACATAAATGGAACGGGATGTGATAGCCGGAGACGTTGGAAATGGTTGTACTAAGTTATGTGATTGGGCCTATGGGCCATGTTCCACCCCGATGATCTATGGTCCTTTAGGAATATTTCCGGGCTCTCCGATGAGATGCGTTCCTAGGGAACGTTTCCGGTCGCCCCGACGCATGTTTCTCCTCTGGACCGAGGGTCTATCCGAGATGATACATTGAATTTACGGTATGATATGATGGTAATTCGGGGCTGCAGTACGGGACATGTGTTGGTTGCTTTTGTGTGTGATGCGTTTGCTGTTTGGTTAATTTTTTACTCTGTGAAAATGGTCGTTGAGCGTGTTGTAAGTTTGGCTATGAACCCCGTTTTGACAGTTAGTTATGTTGTACTAGTATGCCCTAATTGGACGGTTACTCGTGGTGGTGAGCCGTTGTTCATTACCTTAACTACTTCCTCTACTGGGCGAAAGCTCACCCCTTACATTGTTGTGTTTCAGGTGTTGAGCGGGCTTGTGCTAGCAGGACACATCTGAGCTTGGGAGCTGGCGAGGTCTTGTCTAGTAGGTCTAGAGACGTACTGTGTATTTTGGACTAAATACTGCTTTTACTCGGTTTCCGAATTACAGATTATTATTTTCAGAGTTCGTTTAATGCTTATTTTAATTGTTTTACTTAAATTATTTATTGTTCAAGTTCACGTCTCGAGTCCGGTCAAAGCCGGATTTGGGGCGTGACAAGTACCTAGCTAGTGCCACATGTATTTGGTTGATCGAGCCCTTCGGGAGGAGGAAAACGTTCATGGCATAAATGGGGAGGGCCTATAGGACCAACCGAACCATGACCACATTTCCACCGGCCGAAATCATTTTCCCATCCCACGTCCCAATTTTTGCTAGGAGACGGTCACACACAAATTGCAAACTTTGGCCCTTTCTTCTTCCCTGCATGTTTGGTACCCCTAAATACATTGAGGCTTGATAAATTTTTGGGATACCCAACGTGGTACAACATATGACTCGGTCCGTTGGCATAGTATTTGTGCTATAAAATGTTGAGGACTTAGCTTTGTTGATAACTTGGCCCGACATGCTCCCGAATAGAGTGAGAATAGCTTGAAGCTGTTCGCCGTAATAATTTGGTCCGGTGTGGATCCCATTCTAGTTCTTTTTGTCAGTCTTGTGCACTTGGGAAAAACATTAAATTACCATTTCAGTTGTCTCGCTCTTGTACTTTTGCTCCCTTTGACATTGTTCATGGGTACTTGTGAACATCACCGGTTTTAAGTTCTGCAGGGCATCGTTATTATTTATTGTTGGTGGATGATTTTACTAATTTTGTATGGACTTTTCCGTTACATGCTAAATCTGAAGTATATTCTGTTTTTCAATCTTTCCACTCTTATGTCCGTACTCAGTTTGGTTTTTCCATCAAAGCCTTCCAATGTGACAACGAGAAGGAGTTCGACAATGGGTCCATTCAGAAACTCTACACGGATTTTGGCATGATCCTCCGGTTCTCCTGTCCGTATACTTCGCCTCAAAATGGACGCGCAGAACGTAAATTTCTCACTATCAATAATATTGTTCGTACGCTTCAGGTACATTCATCGGTCCCTCATAATCTATGGCATTTTGCTTTGTCCATGTCTACTTATTTGCATAATATCCTTCATTCTAAGTCTCTTAAATTCGTCACTCACACACACTATTTATTCTCTCGCATTCCATCATATGATCACTTACGTATATTTAGGTGCACTTGTTTTCCTCTTCTTCCCGCCGTTTCGATTCACAAACTGCAGGCTCGTTCTATTGCATGTATTTTCTTGGGTTTTCCGTCTTAGCATCGTGGATTCTTATGTTTTGACCCAACGACGAATCGCATCATTATTGCACGACATGTTATCTTTGACGAAACGGTATTTCTCTTTGCTACTAAACCCACCTCACCTAATGCTTATGATTTTTTGGACATCTCTACCCCTCTTTTTTCAGCACCACACTGTACCGGCCATATCCCATCTCTCAGAACTACTCCTCCATCTCCACTTATGCCACATGCTTCCCCGGTGTCCATGGAGTCGTTCGCTTGCTCTTCGGATACGACCACTCCAGCCTCTCATCATCATGTGCCTGACGTGCCTACTGCTCCTCCCCCACCAATTCACCTTATGCAAACCCAGTCACGGTCCGGAATTGTCAAACCTTGTACTTTATTTAACCTTCCTGCCTCCACCATCCATCTCCAGTTCCTAAATCAGCCAAGGATGTACTATGTGGCCCACGTTGGCGCCTTGCCATGCGTGACGAGTATGATGCTCTGATTAAAAATAATACGTGGGAGCTTGTACCTCGTCCCCGTACTGCTATCATTGTTAGGTCTATGTGGATTTTTCGTCATAAAGTTCGTTCTGACGGTTCTTTTGAGTGTTATAAAGATCGTCTTGTAGGTGATGGGAGCTCTCAGCAAGTTGGCGTGGATTGCACTGAGACTTTTAGCCCCGTTGTTAAACAAGCTACCATCCAGACTATTTTAAGTATTGCGCTCTCCCGGTCGCGTCCTATTCACCAGTTGGACGTTAAGAATGCATTCTTACATGGTGCTTTGACTGAAATTGTCTATATGCATCAGCCGTAGGGTTTTCACAATATTACACATCCCGATTATGTCTGTCTCCTTCGCTGATCACTATATGGTCTTAAGCAGGCTCCTCGAGCATGGTATCAACGTTTCACTGATTATGTCGCCACTATCGGATTTTTCACAGCAAGACAGATCACTCTTTATTCATTTATCGCCAAGGGTCTGACACGACTTTTCTGCTCCTCTATGTGGATAACATCATTCTCACTACCTCTAGTGACTCGCTTCGCCTATCTATTATGGAGCGTTTAGCCTCCGAGTTTGCCATGACGGATCTTGGTCCTCTGTCTTACTTTTTGGGCATCGCGGTCACTCATCATCCAGGTGGTCTATTCCTCTCTGAACGGAAGTACGCTGAGGACATCATTCATAGGGCTGACATGGACTCTTTTTCTCCATCGTCCACCCCAGTTGACTCAAAAGGCAAGTTGAGCGCCTTGGCCGGTGATCCATTCTCTGATCCGACTTTGTATAGAAGTCTTGCTGGAGCTTTGCAATATCTCACCTTCACCCGTCCCAACATTGTGTATGCTGTTCAGCAGGTGTGCCTTCACATGCATGATCCTCGTGTTGGTCACATGGGAGCCCATAAGGGTATCATTCGCTACATTCAGGGATCCTTACATATGGGTCTTCATTTATATGCAGCTTCATCTACGAACCTCATTACCTACACAGATGCTGACTGGGCAAGCTGTCCTGATACTCGTTAATCTACATCCGAATATTGCATTTTTTGGGGGATAACCTTATCTCTTGGTCCTCTAAACGCCAGCCTACAGTCTCGCGATCTAGTACTGAGGCCAAATATCGTGGAGTTGCTCAGGTGGTGTCTAAATCATGTTGGGTTCACAACCTACTATTAGAGCTTCATTGTCCAATTTCTCATGCCACTTTGGTCTAGTGTGATAATATCAGCGCCATATACCTCACTGGGAACCCTGTTCAGCATCAGCGCCATATACCGCACTGGGAACCCTATTCAGCATCAGCGCACTGAACACATTGAGCTTGATATTCATTATATTCGGGAGAAGGTTGCTCGTGGTCATATTCGTCTTCTTCATGTTCCTACTCGCTCTCAGATTGCAGATATATTCACCAAAGGAGTACCTCACTTTCTATTCGTTGATTTTCGTAATAGTCTGAACGTTCGTGAACCTTCCGCTCTAACTATGGGGGTGTGTTAGCATATCTCAATCTGTTAGCAGTATATACATTAAAATGTTGTATTTGAATAGGTATCTTATCCTTAGTTTATATTTGAATGTGGATAATACCTTGCATATGTAGAGAACATGAACGAAATACAAAACACGATTCATACCAATTCTATTAGTAAGAGCATAATTGTAATAGCATGGTGCCATGTGGACAAGTGTCCATATTTTTTTTTTTACCAATTCACTAATTTAATTTTTCCCGCTTCGTTTGAACTCTGATTAGCTTCAAACTTGCACCAATATTTTTCTTTTTCCAAGGGCTTTAAATCAAGATCAATCATGAATATATTTTGATGCACGAAAATAAAAAGTTATATCGGGGTGATAAAAATAATGTTGAGTGTTGATAAATCTTCACTAATAAATATTTTATATCGGGGTATCAAACTAGTGCTAAATGTTGATAAAGTAACATGTACTAAGGTGATAAAAAGCGTGTTCAATTTTGATAATAAGTGTGATAAACTAGAGTTTAGTGTTGATAAAAAAACATGTGATGGGGGTGATAAAGCACATGTAATTTAGTGATAAACATAGTGTTTAGTGTTGATAAAACTAGTGCTTAGTGTTCATAAAAAACATGTGATGAGTTGATAAAAATCATGTTCGGTTTTAGAAAATGAGGTGATAAAAATAGTGTTCAGTGTTGATAAAAACAGAGTAAAGTATTGATAAAACCAATGTAAAGTGTTGATAAAAAAAACCCAAATATAATTTCTTTTTAAATCATCCCCGAAATAATTTTCTTTCTTTAAAACATATCACCACCGATCTTGATAGAAAACCCTTGAAAAAACAAAGATATTGAAGCAAGTTTGAAGCCAATCAGAGTTCAAACGAAGCGGAAAAAATTAAATCATGTTTAGTTTTAAAAAATGAGGTGATAAACCTAGTGTTCAGTGTTGATAAAAACAATGTAAAATGTTGATAAACCTAGTGTAAAGTGTTGATAAAAATTACCTAGGTATAATTTTTTTTAAATCAGCCCCAAAATAAAAAAATTCCGTGCTTCAAAATATATTCACGACTGATCTTGATAGAAAGCCCTTGAAAAAACAAAAATATTGGCCCAAGTTTGAAGTCAATCGGAGTTCAAACGAAGCGGAAAAAATTAAATTAGTGAATCGGTAATAAAAAAGTAATATGATAGTTTTACTAAAAAAACCCTACCACTTATTAAAAAGTGTTGTGTTTTTACAGTCAACAACTCAATTATATCTCATCCATTTATTCTTAAAATGGATGGGTTGGATTGGTTCTCATGGTTAGTAGGTTAAGAGGTGGTTTCTATTTGATTTCTCCCCCAAACAAAAAAAATGGTTTTATTAAGACAAAAATATATGATTTTATTTAAAAAAATATATAACTCCATTAGGGGGATGATTTTATTGAGGAATTTATAGTAAATATATATATTTAAAAAAAATCAGTTTTTTCTTTAGCAAATGAGGGAGTCTTTATGAGATGGAGAAAAAGTGAACATAATAGAAATAACTAGAAAAGTAAATAGTAAGTTTAGGTTCTAGTCCGTAGACATCAAACGCTAACTCTATAATAGATTGTCCAATTGTGCTAGAGATAACTATGGTGAGACTAGTACCTCGAGTTGGTAGGTAGAATATAGTACGTCAGTGATTGTCACTTCCTGTATCGACCAGAAAATACCTGCAACAAAGGATCAGGGGCGCTTGAGAGGGTAGCGGGCATCTAGGGAGTAGCCTAGGAAGTGGGGGAGTTAGGGGGTCGAGCTTGTTCCGACTATGGTAGGGCGAGGTGTATGTCCCCACACACACCTCGTTTTTTGTCTTCATATTGATTGGACCCGGCGAGGTTATGTAGCAGACCTCGCCTAGTTGTGTTGGCCAGCAGGAGTTGTGGTTAGTGGTCCGTGATGGCCTTCCCTCGTCGTTAAACTTCCCCCTGATCCCAGCTGAGGAGGTTGGAATGCCCATATCCCCTCCCGGATCTCCCTTATCGGAGTTGGGCTATCTATCATTTCGGTCCCTCTATATACGACAACATCAGTGATCCAAGTCGGCCAAATCCCCATGGTCCGCCACTGCTTTACAATAGAGAAATAGATGGAAATTTGATTCCCAAAGGATAGAATTGGAGTTGCTACTTGAGCTGTTGCAAAAAGATAATCTATATCAAGAGTTGGAGGTGGACTACGCGTCTGTGTTGGAATATTGATGAAAATTTATATCTCGTAGTTGCGAGTTGTACGTTGTTCTACAACAACTAGTAGGTCATCAATAGGAGCTTTCACATGAACATAAGCAATAACTTCAACTGGAAGTGGAGCTTCAACAACTTCCACAAGAACAAGGACTTGTACAGAAGGAAGAGCTTCAAATGTAGTAGGAGCAGGAGCCTTATGGTAACAGGTGCCAAATTTAACCAGCGGATCATAGAGTCTACCTAACCACCTCACAAAACCAATCCTGCGAACTAAAATATCATTATGGAAAAACGAAACCGACCAAGGCTCCTTCCTGATACTGACCAGACTTAGACCCATCACCCACTTTATACACAATATCAATGTTTGCGTGATCAAACACATCGATAGGAATTATCTGAATGACATGAAACCCCAACTCGTTCTTGTTCATCAGGAAGGAAACACGACTCATCTGGAGTGGTGTGTCTCCATATTCCCAGTGAAAGCAGTGGGGTAAGGCTCCCTGGAGGATGCGTGGTACAATAGGATGAAGATGGTCCAACAACGACAATAGGCTGAGGGCGGGGGAGCTTGTCGGGGAGCGGCCATTGGTGGTGGTTGGCCTGGTGATTGTCAGGCTTAGCCAAATTTGGTCGTTCGATTGGTGCGGATTGAATGTTGCAGTAGGAGAGAGTAGGCGGCTGTTAGCAGGCGGAGGCGGAAAGTAGTGGTGGTGATGGCGTGAATCAGTTGACGGTTACGACGCACAGAGACGATGGGAGAGGGAGACAATCCACTTTGGAAATAGTTTTTTGTGGCACAATCTTTAGTTAAAATATGAGATTTTAAATGTCAACTTTTTTTAGTATTGAAAGTAAGAAAACATAAAAAAAAATCATTTCATCCAAAATTAAGTAGGTTGTTTAGTATTAACAATTTGAGAGACTAGGGTTTTGCTCTTTTGGCCGCTGCCGTCATGACCTCCCTACCAAACTCAGTCGTCGGCTCCGTTGATCCACCTCTTTCGGGCCATCATCCTCTCAAGAGAAGAGTCTTCCCCCCCCGTCCCTCAAAAGCTCTCCTTTTTCAGTAAATATTACGTACGTATCTCTTCTCTTCCAGTAGCTAGCGTCTTTCATGTGGTGGCCAACAGAGGACAATGATTAAAGACCGATCAGGAGCATTCGACCAATGGGTTTGGGATCTGGGTGGCGAGACGGTAAGAGAGTGTATCTTTCCACGACATCATAAATAGGGTTATCACGATGAATCAAGACTAGAGGTTGACAGTTGAAAACTGCCTCACCAAGAAAGCTATGGATCTTAGAAGAACGGGCATCGCTTATTTTTTAGCTCAAGGAGGAAGAAAAAAGGGTATCACTACAGGATCCTCTGTTTTGATTTTTTCTGTTTCAATAAGTACCATTATGGTTCGTTATTTTGGTTATATGTTGTTTTAGGATTTGGATTTTGGTCATGGGTAAATGGAGTTTTACATTATATTTGTCTAAGAGGCATGTTAGACTCTTTCTACATGACCACGAGAGTCGGATTACTTACAGGAGATTCTGCCACATTCTAGAACTCAGGGTTATTCACCTAGGCTGTATAACTATTAATTATTATGATTAATGAAAAACCGTCGTCGTCTGTTTCAAAAAAATAATCAAAATTTATAATCCTCAAGTTAAAAATATCAAACTTTCTGGTTTTAATATTTGAAAAAAAAAATCGTAATATTAACATACATGGCAGCCCACAACATGACACATGTCCATCTCTATAAATTTTACTCTTAAATAATACTATTTTATAAAAAGGGAAACAATTGGCCGGCCCATGAGGTGGTAGTGGCTCCGGGCCGTAAGTAGGGGTGGGCAAAAAAAACCAAAACCGCTAAAACCAACCACCACCAACCGCACCGGAAAACCCGAAACCAGAAAGTTAACAGTTGGTTGCGGGTTCTTGACGATCGAACCAGAAAATTAACGGTTGGTTGTCGGTTCTTGAAACGCCAAACCATCGGTTAACCAATCGGGTTGGTTGTCGGTTCACCATATACATGTGGCTTCATAATAACCACTGATCTGATAAAGATGAATGATCCATGAGCACTCTTTTGTGTCACACGGATTGTTAACATAGAACACGATGACTTATATGTAATTTTTCTTTTAATTTGCAAAATGTAGTAATATGTTTTGGCTTGAAATAGAAATATGTGTATCGTTATTGGTATCTAAATTTGTACTTACATGTAGTAAAGTGGTTGGTTGGTTAAAACCACTAACCAACCGGTTAATGAACTGGTTGGTTTCACTGTAAAAAAATGGTTTATGGGTTGGGATTGGTTCCAACATATGTCAAACCGGTAATATCGGGTTGGGTTCGTAAAGGGTTCCATTGGGTGGTTAACCACCTAATGCCCACCCTACCCGTAAGCTTGCCCTGCCACACGCAGCCCATGTGTTTTGTTGCCGTGTCTTTCGCGCTAGCCTAGCAGTGAAGCAATGCTGATGCTCTCACTCACCTAGTTTGGACTGATAGTTAATTTGTCATGTCTTTTTTAGAACCAATTTTGAGGTAATAGTATGTACTTTGTATTATATTTAGGGTAAACTTCACCTCACTACCCTAAAAATACTTGCGTTTCGTCTCACTACCCTAACCAAACTTTGTTGCACCTCACTACCCTAGTGAAACTTTTAGTTGCACTTTCATACCCGCCATCAACTTGACATCCATTTTTGGATGGAAAATGGTAAAAAGTCTAAAATACCCCTCACTAACACTCAAATTTTCAAAAGCATGCCATTGGTTTTCAAAAATTCTTTTTATATATATTTTTTTTTTAAAATTCAGTTTATTCTTAAAAAAATCAGATTTTATTTTTAAAAAATTAGTTTTATTTTAAAAATTAATATTTTATTTAAAAAATCAGATTTTATTTTTTAAAATTTAGCTTTTATTTAAAAAATCAAAATTTATTTTTAAAAATCAATTTATTTTTAAAAAATTAGCTTTTATTTTTTAAAAATCAGTTTTTTTTTAAAAAAAAGCAGTTTTCAAATACGTCCCTTCTTTAGAAAACAAAACTGGTTTTTTAAAAATAAATTCTGATTTTTGAAAAATAAAAATTGATTTTTTTAAATAATAAAATCTGATTTTTAAAAATAAAAGCTAACTTTTGAAAAAAAAATGATTTTTAAAAATAAAAGCTAATTTTGTTTTTTTTAAATCGATTTTTAAAAATAAAAATTGAATATTTTAAATAAAAGCTAAATTTTAAAAAATAAAATCTGATTTTTTAAAATAAAAACGATTTATATAAAATAAATATATAAAAAGAAGTTTTGAAAACCAATGGCATGCTTTCGAAAATTTGAGTGTTTGTGAGGGGTATTTTGGACTTTTTACCATTTTCCATTCAAAAATGGATGTCAAGTTGACGGTGGGTATGAAAGCGCAACTAAAAGTTTCGTTGTAGTGATGTGCAACAAAGTTTGGTTAGGGTAGTGAGACGAAACGCAAATATTTTTAGGATAGTGAGGTAAAGTTTACCCATTTATATTTATGTCATCGATTTGTTATTCCCAAAAGAAATTGAATTTTGTTAACTATATCGAGGTTCACATGTATTCTTCCTGTGACATACTTTAAAGTAAATTTTTAAATTTGTCTCAGAAACGGATTCCGAAATTTATTTTAAGATATGCCACTAACAAATTTTTAAATATAAATAAAATAATGAAATATATTAAAAATATTTGACTAATACATAATCAAATATACTACAATTTTAAATTATATTACTAAAATAATCAAAGATACTTTTCAAATTGAAAAAATTATCATTATTTTAATAACACTAACACCACTCAAAAATCTTCCCGACAAAAACTATCCAATACCAATGTAGACTTACAAACTCTAATCAATACCATTTTGATAACACTTTTTTTTTGTAGTAAAAGGAAACTTTCATTATTTTCAAAAAGAGCTAATAATGTTTGAGGACAAACAACTAACTCTTAAAGTAAATAAACGTCGAAGACGTTCTAAAGAGGTGCAACTAGGGCTGACTAAAACATAAATGAAAATCCAACTGAAAACTAAGAAAGACTGACGAACACTGCTCAAGGTAGGGCCTGTATACCATTGGGTCCCCCGAAGGCGACACGTTTCTTCTGATGTAAAACCGAACCTATGGTCGTCAGTGGTGAAGGAAGGACATGTTTGTCTCATGGATGCATTCCAGTCGTCCCTGAAGCCTGCAGGTGTACTCATTTAACCTTGCGAGGCTGTTTACCAACCCTCGCCTGATCTTTCCGAGCCTCTCTTGCCGAGTCCCTCTTCATTCCCGACATTCCTGTGAGTGCCCCAACCGGACTAGTCCAGGATGGTCCCCCTACCAATGGCCCATAAGCACACCCATTAGGTGCGGTGTCATGGGACATGGTAGGGTCCCGTCCTCGATGTGAGGTGGACTTAGGTGCAGTGTCATGTGTCAGTGGAGCAAACCCCGACAGGACGCGCTCCATTTTCTTCCACTTCGTGGCGTATACCCTATCCTTCCTCTCCTTCCGATAGTGCAGCAAGGACTTATCAAAGTTGTGGATTCCCGGTACCTCGCGGTCGCGTGCTGAAGGGATGTGACCGATACGTCCACAATTCCCATAAAAAAAATGGGAGCTTTGTATAGGTGAGAGTGGAAGTGATCGGATCCTTAAACTCCAGGAAGCGGAGACGCAAATGTCGACAGAGAGGATGGTCCAGGGAGTGCCAGTAATGCACCCGAACTGTTCCGCCCTAGCATTGCCCATATTCATCACATAGGACATCCATTGTGGCCCCCAAAGCAGCCCCGATCTTCTCCCCCGTTGTCTTGGTACTGACGCAAGGTAGGAGGCCATGGGCGTGAACTTAGAGCTGAAGTCGGTCTAAGGCCGGGAGGTCTCTCTTCCAACATCAACGAGTGACCCTCAAAACACCACGGTTCATGCAGGCGAACCCAAACCCGTTCCTCGCTCCGTGCAAGGTAGAAACCAAAAACACCCGGAGAGATGTCTTTGATCACTAGGCCTATTGCCGAAGCGCCTCATGACTCGATGAGGATCCGAAACAGTGTGTCCTTGCGGGGATGGGGGTCAGGTAGGAGGCGGCCAATCATCCCAAACTACTGATAGGACATCACAGCCGGGTCAATTGTTGTATCGGTGATGGTAATCTCCAAGGGTTCCTCATATCCCAATGAGCAACCCGAAAGACTTTCTTGAAGTGTCTGAACTGGTGAGTCAGGGTCTGCCGGCCCGAGAAAATGAGGTGGTGTTCGAGGGGCGGAAGTGGGGACAAGATCCCTTCCCGCGCTGCAGACATCAGGAGGAAGGCTTCGTTTTGATGGAGAAGAAATCGGGGCACTGGGATGGCAGGGATGGAGGGGATGCGATCCGCATTCGGAAGGGCGTCAGTCCCAACTGCGAAGGTCCAGGTTGTCACTCCGGCCGGTAGCTTATGCCCCACGGCAACCCTATCTTGAGATAGAACGATTGGAAGGGAGGCCTCAGTCACCTGTTTGGGAGGTTGGCCTCAGCGAGTCTTCGGCTGGGTCGGAGGTTGTCCTCTATGATCGAAAGCTACCATTTCCATAGATGGTGGGAACCAAAGAGGTGGATATATTGATGGCGAAATTAGAGACGATGGAGGTTGATTAGGGAAAGGGATGTGGAACGGCGAGAGCAAGGACAATGAATCCAATGGAGGAAGGATCGTCGTTGGGATCAAGACGTCGGGATGGAGAGATCGGGACAAATTACCGGGAGAAGGTTGTTGAGCCATAACACTGGAGAGGAAACGACATCGCATACGGCGAGACGGCTTGAGCCGGCTGGTGGAGGGGGGGCATTTTTTTTCCTTATATTCCCTTGAGAACACTAAAAATGTGCGATGTAATATTGATATTTAAATACATTGTAATTTGTTTTCTCTGTAGTCAATCGCAAGAAGTTCAATTTAATATATTGATTATTTCATTTTCTATGGTAGATACCTTACCTTTTGGAAAATGAAGTGAAGAATCAGTAGGAGGGAATGGAAGTTAATTTGTTTTTTTTTTAATTTTTTTTTACTAAGTGCAATTTCCAAAGTTGTGTGTTCAATCAAAAGAATCTGATTTGTATTCCAAACCTTTTATTTTATCTTATTTAAGGTATTACTTAAAGGTAATTTTTTTTAGCAGATTTAGTTTGATGTATGTATGAAATTTGGGATGAAATGTTTATGATTATTGTGCAGGTTCTGATCTTTAAAATGAAATATGAAATGTATTTTGGCCTAATTTCGAAGAACAATCAGCGGCCCAAAACTAGATCACTAGTCCGGTAAAAAATAAAATCGATCGGGACTTGTGAAATTAAGGAATTGGAGGTTCCAATCCGGTCACCTGTGCCAGTCCTGGACGGATGCCTACCCCTATCCACAGGTCGGCCTCTTTAGAATGATTGATTTTAGTATCTCAATTTATCATATTTTTGGGGTTCTTATTGGGGAAACCATGGTTGACTCGTAACTTTGGTGAGGTTTGGGAGCTCAAGTTGCATGAGCAGTGTCGTCTTCTTTCCTTTTCTCTGCTCTCTTTATTGTCGTTGGATCTTCAACACCCTCAATACACTTTGCTTTCTGCAAGACATTCCTTTAAGGTGTGACACAGATAGCTTCTACAAAATGCACAGAAATTATGGGTCTCAGAATGTGGAGAAAGCAACGTTTTCATTGAAGACTCCCCCCATTGTTTGGCATTACGGACCCAAACCACCCATCCAAGTGCCAATTGACTCATTAAACTAAGTTACACCCAAACAAGGCCTAAACTTGCTACCCCACAATACGACCCCAAAGCCCAAAGGTACAGCGTCTTATATGTTACAGATCCACGCTGGACACTCATTATTTTGCAATTATATTGATGACTGGTTTCTCCAATGGCCACAACAAGTTAAGGACACGATATTTGAATATTATATGTGTACATACATACGGGGCAAGTTCAGGTAGAAACCACTCCTACACTATACAGACTACAAACGATAAAGCCTACAACACCACCTTATGAAACCGTCACTCATCTGCACAACATGAACCCTACATGTTTTCATAATAAAACCTACAACATCTAGTGTTGTGATGTTGTAAAAATAAATGTTGTTATAAACATCATCAACTAATAAAACGTGCAACATCACTTAATGAATAATGTAAACACGTAGGTTTCATTGTATGATCTGATGATACAAGTTTCATTAAGTGATGGTGTAGGTCTGATCGTTTGCGGTTTGTATTGTGAGGGGTTTGTACCTGAACCCATTTCTATATATAAATAATGAAAAAAAAAACAGAAAAGAAGTGTAGTCCCCTACATGAGTCATGGATTTGAACAAGAATCAGTCAATTCCAGTATTTAATATATGAACCAGAGGTCCCCAGCACCCTCACATGGCTTACATACACCGGCATTAATCAGACTTTGGAAGAAAACTTTGTTCTTTTTCAAACTTTGGGTCAAGAAGACGGATCAGTACTTTATAATAAGACAACATGCCGGTAATGTCAACAGGGGTAGAAGGAATCAGGAATAATAAAACCCATTAATCACACAGTTTTAAGTTTAACTTTCCTTTCAAGTATTTATACTATTAACTATCATGGATCTTATTCTCAAGTGCTTCAGCACCTACCTAAACTTTATACTTTAGAAGTCAGATCTCAGTTTCCATCATGACCCAACAAGACAAACTTAAAATAATCTAAGGTGTTGAGTTTGTCAAGGTTTTATATGGGATAAAATATATAGGGTGTCCTTGTCTTATGCAATGGAGGCTGGGACAAGAAACTGTAGTTGGTGAGCTCAGGCAATGGACTGTCTATGGCACACAGGTATGAATCTGAGCATTGCCGGCAGCGGCATTTGCTTACGATTATCTTATTACTATCAATCTCTATTCAGCTAATTAAATATGTTTAGGGGACAGGCTATTTTATATTGTTATTGCTGTTTCACAATCTACATAGCATGGGTTGAGAGGAAGCTACAAAGATGCATGCATGGACGCAACAATTGATCCCTTGTTCAGTATGTTTCTTAACCTATTCCGGCATCATTATTTGTGACTTGTCACAGAAAGCTACTTCAGAGTCTGAGGCTAAAAATGCTACCAACTATTTTAGGTATATGCTTGCATGTGCAAGGCTCTATTTGTGTACAGAAACATCTAACAACCATATCAGGCATTTTCTTTAATCACCCACTTCTAATTAACAGCTTAGCTATAAATTAAACTAATTCCCACTAAAAGACCATATCTACAGACAAAAGAAAAAGAACCAGACAGTAATATGCACTTAAAATCCAAAACTACAATCTGTCTCCAACCATGTTGAGCCATTTGAATTTTAAAATGAACTAGACAATAGCAATTAGGTAGTTGAGAGAAAAGCCAAGAAATGGAGGTATGGATTGGAAGAGTGTACCCGGATAAGGTGGTGGGCTGTCGCTGTCCATCCAAAAAAACGAATCTGTCACAAACACAAGCCTGCCATGCCTAATTACTCAGATTAAAAAGATCAATAATTAATCACCATGACCCCATCGACAGCACCAGCATGTCCACGGAAGCTCCCAGCTACTGACGTGTGTCCACGTGGCGCATGCACCAAACTTGTGTGGGCTGTGCCGGTGATTGATGTACACATTAGCTCATGACACTCACCTACAAATATCAAGAAACATAATTGAAAAGACTAATCTCGCTCTAAGCATGTAGATGTGTGCATCAGTTACCATACTGTTGTAATAAGTTAGTTGAGAATTCTCACTTTCACTAGGTGTATGTATGTGTAGGCTGGTGGGTGCTATTACGACAAGGACTGCTGCTTATTTCACCTCCTCCCTCCTTCCTTCTTATCCTCCAGCTTCTAGTCTTGTTTTGTTCAGTTTTTGAGAGATGGGTAATTGTCAAGCCATTGATGCTGCGGCACTGGTGATACAGCATCCGGATGGAAGGTTAGAGAGGTTGTATTGGTCGGTGAATGCTGGTGAGGTGATGAGAACCAATCCGGGTCACTACGTTTCTTTGATCATCCCATTACCTGTGCCGGAGGAGGAGGAGGAGGGTCAGGAGAAGCAGAAGACAGTGCGCTTCACCCGGGTCAAGCTGCTCAGGCCTGATGATACTCTTGCTCTTGGTCATGCTTACAGACTCATTACTTCTCAAGGTACGTGTGGTTTCTGGTTGGAGCATGAGATGTTTCAGTGATCCATGACTGGACTAGCTGTTTTAGCAGAGGCTAAAATGTTATTTTCTTGTGTTGTAGAAGTAATGAAGGTGTTGCGGGCAAAAAAGTACAAGAAAATGAAGCAGCAACAGCCGGAATTAGCAGCACAGATGGAGATGGCGCTGGGAAAGCAGAGCGAGGCGGAGGAGAAGCCTGCAATGGAGAGAAACAGTCAGGTAAATATCTCAATGACCATGACAACATAACAGATCAAGCTTGTTAACAAGTCTTACACTAGGGAAAGAAACAAAGTGGTCAAGAAACTAGGGAACTTTCTGAACTGCTTTCATCACAATTAGGAACTATTGTTTTGCTTCTTCTCCTACAAACAAGAAGTTGAAAATAGACGGACGAAACGGAGAACGTGTTTTCATGAGAAAATCCTACATGTGACATTATAAGAGTTTTATTGATCAAATACTATATTTCAGGGACCGAAACATGAAAGGAAAACATCAGCAAAGCAGATTGTGGCGAGGTCAAAATCATGGCGCCCCTCCCTACAAAGCATCTCCGAGGCTGGGAGCTGATGGAGTTGTATTATACTTCCTTTTCCTTGTTGATGAAAATAGGCAATCCAATTCCAAGAGAGCATGAAGATTCCTCAACCTCAGCCAATCATGTCTCCCCCATTCCAGCTATTTAAGTAATAAGACTCATGTACAGTACAAAGAGAGCATTGAATCTGGAATTGTTTCTTGAGATATAAATTAAGTTTTGCCTCCACAAGTTTGATACAAAATGAAGTATCAGAAATATGTGCAGGGAATCATTGTCTGAGTTACAAACTGGCAGCCCTCATCAACAACATAGCTTTGAGCCCATAAAAATGATGTTTCTCAGTAATTTTAAGACCAACATGCGAACCTGTGAAAGGTTCCATCACAGTCTACTCTATACTAGTGACTAGTGCAATCAATCTACTCTACAAGCTAGTTAGAGCATCCACAGTGGGGGACTGTTCCCGCGGGGCGATTTGGCCGCGAATAGTCCTCTTCCTACGGTGGAAATCGCCTCAACAGGAGTGATTTTGGGAGGAATCGCCAGGTGTCACGAGCAGATTGGCTAAGGAGAGAGGAGAGAGGAAAGGTTGAGACTATTCCGCAAACAGGCAGTGGCGATCAAACGATTGAATACCACACTTTTTTGATGAATCGTCCAGCTAATAGTCCCCACTGCAAATGCTCTTACCATCCCCTGGGGTCTTCAATCTAGTATTGTATGATCAAAAAATCAAACAAAGAACTAGTAATGGACATGGATATTTTTTCCCGCAGAGGAAGACGCGGAATTTGCTTTTTTTTTCTCTCTCTCTCTCTCTCTCTCTCAAATATTCAACACGTTCAAAGTAGTTCTCATTCCATGAACCCTGTTCTCTATTTTGTTTTCTATCAAAAGAGCGCATTCATACGACCGATCCCATTAGATTTTTTATTTGTCCAGGTACTCACTTTTGTACCACCATTCACTATTATGCCAGCAATCTCAATCAATTCTGTCGCTCCAAGTGGATTTTTCCTCCTGAAGAATCCCTTTCCTTTGTCTTGTCCTTTATTTTTTTTACTTTTTCGGAGGAAGCTCCTACCTTGGGTGTAATCCACAGGGCACTCCCACTACAAGCTGGTAGGTCTCAAGGGACAACAAAATCTTGGAGACTGGAGTTCCAGGAACTTTCCTGGACAGTGGCAAGGTACTAACTAGATGATAACAATTCTTCATCAACCCTTTCTAATCTAACAATTATGTTGAGCTTTTACTATCTGAACCACACTAACAATACAAGCTAGTGAGTAGTGACTAGTGAGTGCCTTATTTCAACAAGATTTTACACAATGCATATTTAGAGCAGCTTAAAGTGGATTGAAATCAACCTCTCTCTATCTATGTCTTCATTTCAAATCAAGAGATACTTAAGATCTGATCCAGCTACTTAGTAGACCAATAATGGCCCACAACAAACATGGTTTGAATTTCTCGTTAAAATTAATGCCACAAGCCAATAATATACATTTTGACCCACATTTCTGTGGTTCAAAAATGGAGCCATCTCGGATAATAACGGCCCCACTGTACACCAGCCACAACAAACAACCAGTCAACTATTTGCAATTAACCACAAGAGACTCTTAATGTTTGAAATACAACAAACGGGTCATTCGAGGAAGAATAACGAAACAAACACGTGATACACAATAAATTGCCCAGAAAGATTAGGGCTAGTAATGTATATACATATTTATTCATTATGAACAGATAACCAATTAAATTCCCAAATAATCAAAAGGCATATCAAGTAGAAATCGTTTACCTCGTCAACAAGCATAATCCCCAAACCCAATCGTCTCCTAAACTGTACATGCATAATCGCAAAACCTCCATACCAAACTTGTGCAGCTCAAGCAGAGCTGTGACGGTGGCTCCAGAGAGTTTTAGCCTGAGAAGAGGGCTTCGTACTTTGGCGGGAGCGGACGGGGCTGTAGGGATAGATCGGCGGTGCCGTAGGCTGGTGTGAAACGTGCAGGTGCAGCGTACTGATCACCGTTGGATCTCAGCACAGAACAGAAGCATGACAATGTTTGGGCTTTTATAGGGCCCACTGTCGATGTAATCATGGACTTGGATTACTGCTACCTGCATCTTTGATTCATTGGTCCTGATACCCAATAAGCCCACGTATTTAAATGGGCTCAAATCACGATTCTTAAACCACTGTTTATCTTGTCTGTTTCTTTGGGCCTGAGTATACCCATTTTTAGAATCCAAACACCATACCTTTTAAGAAGGGGTTTTGGCTTATACTAAGTCTAGTAGTGAATGTGGCTAATAATGTTTTTGTTGTTTTGGTAATAACTAAGGAGGCTTTAGGCAAAGTAGTAATGTCTTTTGTACAGCAAAAAATGGTGTAACCAAAGCCTTTACATGTTTGGTTGATGGCTTGCAAGAGCTTGGCCTGAAACCATTCAGGAAACGCACATAATTCATGTCCCTCTTGCCCTCCTTTTCACAGATATCTAGTGTGATTCACTAGGAAGAAAGAGAGTTTTTTTTTGTAATATATGAAAATCGCGTATTGATCATTTATTACGGAACTGATGTTGTTACTTCAATTTCATCAACAGTATGTTGTTCAAACACTAAACTCATAAATAAATATGTTTGAACAAGTTATAGATTCATACAATAAATCAAATCCAAATGATAAAAATCTCAATCACGGGATCGGTAGATGAGGAGTTAAAATCTTTATCATTCTAGACATTGAAAGTAATGGTAGAGCCTTGGGAGGTAGCTGGTTGGGACAATATATAAAATTTGGTATATGGGGGGTTGGGGTTGATGATTGAAGAGAAGAATGAGTTGGGGAAGATGGGTCCAGCTCCAGGCTCCAGCAGCACTAAAGAGATAACCAAATCATCAATAAAGATTATAAAAACAGAACATGCCTTAGACGCTCCCTCGAGACCACCCACTTGAATTCATCTTTCTTTTCTTTTTTTGTTTCAAGAAAGCAACACGACATGTCTCCCCTCCAAACTTAAACCTAAACCCAAACCCAAACCTCTCTTTTTATAAACACAAAATCAATGTCATATCAATATGTTTCCAATAATCAACCAATCCAGTGATTAGTGATTAGTGATTACTCATACACACTAGTGTATGATCATGATATCCATGTCAAATGCGTAACGTGATTTAGACACATACATATATATATATAGAACAAGTAGTTAGTGAATTCATTAGCTACATATATATACATAAACTTGATTGGTTATTGTGTTATTATACATAGGATCTGGTGCATGTGCGCCAAGAACATTCAGCTTTACATGGTTATGGGAGATTGTGGTTGTTGCTGTCTTGCATTCAGCACTAACCATATCTAAAATGCTTTTCGACCCTTTACCCTCAAACCCCACGACCATATCAATATGGGTTTATTTATAAACCCTAATAAAGCTATCTATATATACATAATGCATATATTAGGGGTCCTCTGTCTCTCCCTTATATATATATATATATATATATAGGATAGCAATCAGGTACAAACTTGTATCTTTCGTCAGAACGTAGAACTATCAATCTAAGCCCTTCGATCGTATAATTAATGGCCCAGATTTAATGCATATCTTTTAATATCTTTTTAATTAATGCATATCTTGTAATTGATTTCGTAATCAATCACCACCCCCCCCCCCCGAATTTCGGTGGCCATCCGATCTGGATAATCAATGACCCAGATTAGTTCTACATTCTGACCCGAAATAAGGTTTGTACTTGATTGTTCCCCTATATATATATATAAATATAAAGTTGAAATTCCCTGTGGTTTGGCTTGTGCTTGTGCTTGTGCCCCCAATTTTTGATTGGAAGAGCCTAAAGTAATTTTGGCTTTTGGGGTTTATACTTAGGATTCCTCACTTTTTCGCCTCAAACGGTCCCTTTGTATTTCAATCATCATACAATTTCAAGATTCTATCTTCTTTTACTCGCGTCTCTCCCACTTGTTGTTGCTTAATTTGTTCGGAGTTCATATATACATTCTTTGGCTTGTAATAAACAAGATAAAATCAAATAATAATAATAAAAAGTTAAGTCGAGATTGTATATGTATTATTCTTATTATCAGATAGAATTGGCCTCCTCATAGCTTGTCCTTTTCCATGTCCCATTGGTGGTTTTTGATCAATACTATAGAGGCTACGGGTTGACAATTATTGGTTCTAAGCTCTTGTCCAATGTTGTGCATGGGGTGGGCTATAATTGTTTTACTAATGTTCTTTAGTACTATAAATATATATTTTCGGTTTGTTGATCATCATTACCAAACAAACCGGACACATGTTTTGTTTTAATGCCCACCTTTCTGTAGATGGTGGGTCTTCCCACCTCGTCTAATCAACAAACTCCACCTCTTTCTCTTCCTTTGTTTAATATCATCATACATAAGTTTATTAGTTTAGTGGATTCCAACATAGTTGAGTCGAGAGTTCCACATTGTTGGATCAAATTAAAAAAAAATAAGCTACCTTAATATACAAAATCTTAATGTTTAGTTAATATTACAATCAAATATCAGCAATTCCTTAAAAATTGATTTAACCGTAAATTCATATTGATAAATAAAAATTTATTGTCGTCGTCAGCAGCTTATGTGCCTCCGGGCATGGAAGCCACTTGCTTCACTTGCTCCCCACTATTCCCTCTCTCTCTCCGGTCCTTTCTTTCCTACTTTTCCATTTTTTTGATGGTTTGATTCTCGATTCCGTTTCTACAGTCTTGGTTGCCAGATCTAAAGGATGGAGGTCGGGGATGCGTCAAAAGACCTCCGACTGTGTTGTCTGGCCCTCTTCTTCGTGCTCGTGAGGCTTCCCTTTCATTCACCGGTACGGCTACTCGGATCTGACCTTCGCGTTTGGTGGTGAAGCCGCCGGTGGTGCTCGCCGGAGTCTGCCCCCCGGGTCCTTCGTCAACTGTTTCCTTGTCCGGACAAAGTCGACGGGAGAAACAATTGGTGCGACTTTGGGTACCGATGTGGAGGTCCCGTGCGTATAATGGGTCCTGTGTTGGGGAGGGGTCGTAAAGGTTCGGTTTTGGCACCCCGTGGAACGTCCTCTTCGTCGACATCTGTTGCTGCGTTTTAAGGAGTTCCCGGACCCCGTTCGGGTTTCGCTCACCTACACGAAGCTCCCCGCATTCTACTTCAACTGTGGGAAGATCGGTCATGAAGCTCGGGAGTGTGACTGGGAGATGCGTGGTACCCCACTCTTTGGTGACTCGATGCTGGAGTTTTAGAAGGATCGAAAGGCCAAGTAGTACACGACCGTTTGGGAGGTCATGGTGTCACCGGACGTCCCACTAGGTTTCGGACCCCCTGTCCCCGTCCACTGTACCTAAGGGCGTCTCACATCTAGGTAGAGACTCGATACTGTCCCCGAACATTGTACCTAACGGTACAGGAAAACGGGTAGATATCCTAGCCGGACTAGGTGATCCCGACTGAAAAAACTTAGTGGTCGACCAACTCTCTAGAAGTTAGGCAACCGAAGTTTCAGGTTCCTTCCTAATTGGAGCTAGAAGAGTAAAGAGGCGGTCAGTTGGAGAACCCCGCGAAGATTAGGGGAGGTCTGGAAAACAACCTCGCCAGGAGGAATGTTAGGACACAATGGCTTTATGGACTTATCTTGGAAGGGGTCCCTAGTGAAAGTCATCCTCCTACTATTGAGGAGTTCATGTTTGGTCGTATCAGACGGTCCCTTATGCAACGTTTAGGTAATACCTTGAGCAGTACTCTCGATTCCGTCCCCCCCCCCCCTGCATGTCTGTGTGGCGATTCAATACTGTTTGTAACGATTATGTAGTCTTAAAGTTATGTGTTATGATCCCTTCGAAAACTCTTTGTTTGTATTGACTTTTATATTTTTTATTTAATCTCCACATTTTAAGGAAAAAAAGTACGATAACTCTACCACACCCCACGTGTCAAGATGGAATAGAGATTATCCGCACGTTATGTAGATTTGTATACATGATCAATAAATAGACCATATATTCATAAAGGTGTAGGTAGAAAATCAGACTTCTTAATCATTTACATAACCAGTCAACTTGACAAAAAACTTAAAATGCTTATTATGATTTATGATATTTGAATCCTCATCTTTTTGACGTGCGATAAAATAACAATACAACATAAAAAAAGAAACATATAGAAATGTAGCAGCGGATGGAATTGGAGGTATGTTGGGGGCAAGTTCTCCATCTTGTTGAGTGTGGTCCATATGTGTATGGGAAGAGGTAGCAAATGAAATTGTTTGTTTATGTGCAGAACATATGTGGATGTGACAGAGGATGCTGAGCCTCCATTAATGTCGGTGGAGCTGATAAGGTTTTTCACAAGACCGTGATAATGTACAATTCCGAGGACCATTGTGCTGTGCGCTACTTTAATATGCCTTGTGTCGGATGATTTGGCTACGTAACAACCATATAATAATTTCCGAGAAACAAAGCTGCACAACACAAAAGAGTCCCTCCAGCCTCCGTCCATATATTATCAACTCAGATCATCTTGTTGATGGATTGAACGAACATAAGAGACATAAAAAGTTACACTACTCTTTCTTTATTTATGCGAGTGAATGAAAAATACAAGCACACATATAAGGATCTACCAAAAGGCCCCAAAGACCTTGTGGTGATGTTATTAGGCCACAAAAGAGGAGTTTTCTTTTCCTGTCCTCTTTGAAAAACCGAAAGAAGGAAAAAAAATTAAAAAAATCAAACGAGTATGCACGCGTGTGAGAAGACCACACGTGTGATCACATCACTCCACGACCAAAAGAGAGTGATGATCATGATCAAAGAGAGGAAAATTCCCGCCAAAAAAAGCACACAACACAAGCCACACGCACCAAAGCATGTTGCTCCACAAACCACTCAAGGATATAAAAAGAAGGAAAGTCTAATTAATTAAGTCACGAGGGAGGAGCCGATTTCCATCTCATTCAGCTGATTGACACAATCCTCAGCCTCTTCTTCGTGTCCATATCCACATCCTCAAGTCATGTTCCATAAATCTTCTCCCACCATTATCGACAAGTTGGATTAGTAACTTATTTGATGAAACTCAACTGATCAAAGCAGAGTAACCAAACAAGCTTACCCTTTTGTGAGTCCCACAACAATCTACACTTTCTCCTAAGTCCTTATCATCATCATCAATACAGCCTCAATTTAAAGTTCATCACTACTGACAATAGAGCTAGCTAGCTAGCTTCATGATGATAAAAAATGGCTCCTCTCCACTCCACTACTCATCAAAGACACCAAAAACAATAATTATTAACCAAATCCAATTCCCTTCTCCCTTGGGAATCTGCAAAGCCATTATTGGATCCCCTCCTACATGGCAATGCCCACTACAAACTCACAACTCTAAGAACAAAGATTTACAAATTAAGCTCACTTCACTTGTGTATAAACTAACTACCACTAGCACATAATCATATCAAGATCTTCATCTTCATCTACATCACTCTCATCTGTGTCAATTCTCCTAAAAATACAGTATTGAGGTTTTGAAAGCAAACTGGGTCCCTACCATATTGCTTTCATCTACTAATTCCCCCCACCTATTTGTATTATTATCAACTCTCCCGTTGTTTTTATCTCACTGGGAGCTTCCCTTGTCATCACCTACCCATAATTTCCTCCTTTTGCGAGAGGAGGATGATGACGAAGAAGAAGAGGTGGATGATGGTGAGATCGAGGATGATGATGATTCACTACTAGACCTCATTTTAGCCCCACCATTAACCTGTGGTGTAGCTTTGTGGGGCTTCCTCTCTTGCATTAACTGGTGGCAGCTCATGATTTTCTCCTGCAAAATACATATACATTCCAAGTTGGCTTGCTACCTATATATATACTAATACTATGCGATTAGTATAAGTGTATTCTGTTACCCTGCATAGCCCTTCACACCATGACTCTGCGTGCTCGGGATTGACGAGCACGGACAGATTTGGAACTTCATTAGCCGCACAAAGTATGGCCGCAGCAGCAATGCATGATGGCCAGTACTCCAGAAAGCTAGCCTCTGTACAATTCACAACAACAACGTTACTGTTAGAATATAACTATAATTGAGTCGTCGACTATCGGTTTGATTTTTTAATTGAGTTGGTTCTCTGATATGGTATTAGAACTTGCTATCTCACAGACTTATATCTCCTATTCTATATAATTCATTTTCAAACCCGTAAACGGTGTTAAAATATAATTATAATTGAGTCTTCAATTATTATTTTGAGCTTTTATAGCTAAGTTATCTAATATATGCATACCTCGGATGTTGGATAAGATTATTTCTGTGGCTCTTGAGACAAGAAACCCGGCATAACTTCCACTGGCATCCAGCTTGCAAGCAAAGAAAGCGATGAAGCAGAAGGGTGTTACCGATCGCAGCCTCCAATCCAAAACACTCAGAACCAGCAGCTCCATCCTACGGATTGTTCTCGGTTCGAACACGTATTTGGCTTCTTCAACCTGAAGATCCAGAA
The DNA here is from genome assembly GCA_963921825.1 of Erodium maritimum. Taxonomy (NCBI): domain Eukaryota; kingdom Viridiplantae; phylum Streptophyta; class Magnoliopsida; order Geraniales; family Geraniaceae; genus Erodium; species Erodium maritimum. Next base: position 60,502,421 of record OY997590.1, on the reverse strand, counting down.
GAGAAGGAACCAGAGGTTCCTCCATTTTTGCAGCTAATGACAAGCAAGCTACCGACAGGAGTTGCCATGGCCACCCCTTTGCCTCCTGATCATGTCATAATCACCATTAGAAATAATTGGACAATCATGTCATTTCACACTAACAATATAAAAGTGGCACATTTGTAAATATCGTGCGTGGTAGGGTCGAATCGCTACTATTTTAGTATAGTATATAAATAATAGGAGTAGACGCTCCTTGATGTGACATGCGGCACATTTACTGGAAGCTGGGTACTTGTGTCGCTTTTTCAAAAAAATTTCTTTAAAAAGTCAACATTGTCACGAGAAAATTAATTTCTATATGCTCGCTATACTAATTAAATATAAATGAAGCGGTCGTCGTTAACATTACCGGTAGCCGGCGAGAGTAGAGAAACCGATCCAAGTAGTTCACCGATAGATAAACCGTCAATGGCTGAAATCCATGGTAAGCTCTCACCTGCATCATGATCATCACATGCATTTCTCACAAAATGAACCAAATCTAATTTCAATCGTATCGAATAACAGTAACCGCCGGTGACCGGAAAGGAAATTAACCGATCGGGAGGCGGCGGCGGAGGCCGTTTTAGCAGGGAGGAAGGGACAAATGTTAAGGAAGTGGCAGTATCGTAATAAGTCAAAACTGATGTCCGGTATTCCGAGACACCACGCGCACGTTAGAGGAGGGGGCGTACCTTTAGAATCCATGCAACCGATTCTTCTCTGGCAGAGGCGTCTAGTGAGCGCGACTGAAATCTGGAGAGGTAATCGAATCCGGGGACGAAGTGCCGCTCGTCCTCGATGAATCCGGCGATGGATTCCTCGCTGCACGCCGGCGACTCGAGGTCCGACGAACATTCCGTCGAATCACAGGAGAGGAAGCCGGAATCCTCGCTGCAGAGGAGGTCGGAGAAGCAGCCAGAATACGAGAGTGACATGACAGCTAGCTAGCCTCCGATCAGTAATCAGTAATCAATCTCTGCGTCTTCATTTAATTGTACCACGTCGCCGTGAAAACCGTCGGAGAAGGCGCGTGCTTGATTGAGTGTGGATCGGCGAGAGAGGCGGAGATATATTATTAGGTAGTGTTTGGCAATGGAAGCTGTATCTGTTTACATGGATATAAATACTAGCCACTGTGTATTTTTTTCATTATTGATTTATTTTTATATATTATATCTGAAACGGGAATTTAACGGTATGTGTATTTGGTTTTCCCGGGAAAAGGAAATTGAATTCCGTTATGGGATTCAGTTTTGTGTTCTGGGTGATGATATGGCGGCTGGGGTTTACATGGACTCACCAGCGGTGACATTGAGTACTGGGACCGTCACAACTCTATTGCCACGTGTGCTTTTGCAATGCACATGAGTGTGAGATAGTAATCCATATCTGTTTGGTATCGAATCTTTGTATAAGCAAGCGTTAATGCAGCTAAACAGGAAAGAATAAAATCATTCTAATCAATGTTTTTATTATCCATTATATATTGTATACATTTGTGCTGGTCCCAAAAGAAATATTGTATGCATTTGTAATTAAATGTCACGATTTAACATGGATAGAAATTCCTTAAGAAAATCATAGCATGTAAATTATTTATGATATACTCACATTTTCAATCTGAAAAACAAATTTATATATCATCTAAAATTATTCTTAATAAAAAGTCGTTTTTTTCGTCATTAATTGGGTTAATCGATATGTATATTATCTACCTAGTTCAGATGCTAGCGAAAAATATAGGTGGTTTGAGATTAGATTAAATGACCCATGTAAGGATTATGGTCAACGATTGAACAAGGGATTAGGTATAAATAAACAATTATTTTTGTGTATGTAATTCCATTTATGTGTGACTTTGGTAAAGTAGGAAGCAATAGATATTTGTGGTAAGGTCACGTGATTATATGAGTGGAATAAAACAAGCGGTAGATTACACATTACAGCCTAGCAACAATGTCACCTTTTACCCGCTAAACTTCATGTGCCCTTTTCTTGTCTTTTGTTTTTTTATTCGTGCCTTTGTCTTCCGAAACCCAAACTTGATTCAAAACCCATAATATTGAAGAAAAGACTTTACATAGCATGTCATGTGGGCACTTGAATATTATAACACTAATGTCAAAATGTTTTCAAGTGTATCATTATGACTCAAGCTTTTCTGGCATGATGAATAAAAAAAATAAAATATTCCATTAGTTTATGGTTTTGCACAAGGTGAAGCTTTGGGTTCCATGCAACTACCATTCAACCCTATATTTCAGTTGCAGATTGGACCTTTCTCCATTACGTGCATCATTGCTATACTTAATCTTTTCATTAGTGTCGCCCCATATAGAAGCAGAGATGTCTCATACACTATCTACAATATGTTAATGTACCGACACCATTCAATGGTTATTGGATTTGAATACCACATAACATATATAAATCAGATGACTGGACGAAAATACTTATGATATATATACGCTCATAGCCTGAATGATGTCAAAAATCTCTTTGTATAAATTAGATAAGACATTAACAAAAACCCAAAAGTATAATTTTAAGCATCACCGTAACATGGTCTACATTTCTTCCATCTCATTCTTGTAGATATCAAATGAAAAGTAATGTTTTATAAACTTCGCCAACTTTTGGTGGAGCATGGATAAACATAGGTTAATTCACATTCTAGCAAAAAAGTTGGCGCATAGTTTATGAAATGATTTTACATTTTTGTGAAATCTAATTCTGAGTTGGATATGGTATACTTCCATTATGTGAAATCAAATGAAGAGTGGTCCACCTTCTATATAAAATATGGTGATAAAGCCATATAATAATTGCCCAATCAGCACTATATATAGTACTAAAATAATGGAATTACCTTTTCGTGTGGATGATGTGCCTCACTTAATTCCATCCATGGATCGATACAGAGATGGGTTTCTACAAATGTGGCTTTACGTTAAGACCATTAATAGTTGGGCGATGTGTAGTTTGACCAAGGACCATGGTCTATATTTTTTAGTACGTACATATATGTATAAGTTATGGGCTGAATTATAATCATGAGTTCAACTAGATAATTAGATCATATTAATCTCTATTTTTTCAAAACGTTCTTATTATATTGATTAGATATCAAAAGATATAATGTCAAATAAATCAATCGATATTACAAGACCATAGCAACACCCAAAAGTCTATACAAAAGCATTTCTAGTAATAAAATGAACATGCTTATTTGTTATCTCTTTATAAACTTTAATTTTAAATATTTACCATTTGTAGTTAACTATGGGGATAATCACAGTTACAATTTACAACGTGGAAGGAGGAAAAGTATGTGGGTAGTTGAGATATTGGGTGTCATACAAAAAGAGTGTGACTATATACATCAACAATCATCAATCAAGCTTGAATATTTTCAACTGGGTTAGGTATATATTGGACAATGGACAATGGGGTGTGAAGCTTCTGCTACGATATGTGTTAATGAAAACACAATTGGGAACCAAACATCATAGGAACTTTGACTCTTTTTTCTCTTACCACCAACAATTGATATCCACAGTGGCAACAAAGAAAGCAACCCACAAGTCAGCCTTACCATTACTCTTCGCCTCATCTACTCACACCTAATGCCTCCTACTCAACTCCAAACCCATCTATATTATATGTCGGGCACCAAGTTTTCGACAACGGGTAATTAATGAAATTCATAATATACATGTCTGATAGCACTCCACCTTTCTTATAAATTCAAGATACATATTAATATTTCTTTGATGTGACACCGAAATTTACCTATATAATACTCTTAGTACTCTTGGCAATTGTCATGTTCAATTTTTCTCTAGCAAACTAATGGCTCCTAAAGTCCAAACCCATATTTGCTTGTTGAAATAATTTATATTGACAACAACATCCATTTGATTAGCCCTAGGTAATAATGCAACCCAACCAATACCTATGCATGGTCTTCTTTATAGCTTAGCTTTGGATTAAGGTGTTGTAAACAAAATATAACTTGATAAAGACCCCTCACTAATTGCAAGATATATAGAAAGGAAAAACATTTTTAATTTATTTAGTTTTATGACAATCCCCAGAATATGAGAAAATGGGTTTGGTCTATATCTCCCTTCTAGACTGTCAATTACTTATAAAAACTCAAGTGGAGCTCCAAGCATCATTTTCAAACTATTTTTGTTCTAATTATTTTTCCTATTTTGAGCATTGTATTATTCGTCTCTCACAAGTCACACAATAAAGCTTACTTATTAAGAAGATAGACACATCAAAAGCTATTCTCTCAAGTATCTACAGTAACTTCATGAAGGTTTGAAGACTCAACAGTAACGCTTTGAAGATCCTCATAGCTCATGAAGATCGTTCATCCTCTTTTTTTCTTCAAATCTCAAATCTTCTTGGGGTATGTCATGGCCTCATCATTGATGTAGTGTTCTTGTTGACAAGCCTCCAAGTCATCGAACCATCAAGCTGCTACAGTGTTAGTATTCTTCGTTACTGTTCCACCTACATCAATTTGTAACCAAGTTTCGTGTTTTCTCCACCAACTTCCTCAACATCCTGCTACAAAGAGTTTCTCATTCACCAAGTTTCTGATCAGGGAGCTTCTCTACCGCTACTGATCGTCCAAAAATTAGTGCTGCTGATTTTAATATGGCAAATATGGAGGGTTCCAAACTTTCGGTTCAAGAACTCAGTGGAGATTGGAATGAAGGCCAGAAGGAAGCTAGGGAATCTCAGCTGCATTTCAAGGAAAAAGCCAAAGTATTGTATTCAACACCAGTAAAGGAGGGATTCAAAGCTAAAGACCAGAGAGATTACTCTGTTCCTTCAACTGAGACTACTCAACAATATTCCCCTGGTGGCAAGACGAAGTGGATTGGGGGACAAAAAAATGTTTTATGATAAGAATTTCAAACCTATAGACTCGAAACAGATCTCACTCCAGAGTTTCAAGGAAACTTCAGACAAAAACGGGTTGATAGAACAGGATCAATGACTCTCGAGGGTGGGCATAGACCAATCTTTGCTGCATCTTCATCTAATGGTCCACCTCCGGGGTTTGAAAATTTGAACAATAAACATAGAAGAACTGAGGCTGAGAGTATTATTGGTTAGAGAAGATGGAGAAGAAGGTTAGGGCCTCAGTTAAAGACACAAGGTGATAGAGGCGAGGAGAATGTGAAGTCAGGGGAAGATGAACAATGGGCATTTGTAAGTAACATTCCTCCAAATTCTACTGCTATATGGCTGGAAGATCAATTCAGAGAAGCTGGTGACATCCTCACAGTACAAGCACCAACAAAACCAAACTTGAGGGGAAGGTGGTTTGCATTCTTGAGGTTTAGAACTAAGGAGGGACTAAATGCAGCAATTTATAATTACAATGGATGGCATCTGTGTGGATACAAAATTCTTATTGTCAAAGCTTGGAAGAAGGAGAACACAAGCTTCATACAACCTCAGCAATTGTGGAGGGAAAAAAATCTCAGGCCTGAAAAAGAGTGGAACAAAGTAACAAATGTGCAAAGAATGGAGGACCAGATTCAACAAGCCATTAAAACATATGCAAATATGGGCTCAGTGATGGAGATTAATGAGAAGAAGCTAAGAAGATCTCAAGTGGCTTCATCTGTTAGAAATCTTAGTGTTGTGGCAATAATGAGGGAAATGGCTCTGGAAGGGATCTCTGAGATAGAGGTTAGAGATTTGGGAGGCAGGTGTGTTTTGTTGACATTTCCAGATGAAGAGTATGAAAGGCTGATGATTGAGGAAAATGGGAGATGGTTGGAGAACTGGTTCATAATACTCCCTAATTGCCAGAGATTATGCTCTCAAAATGGGAGATTTCATTGGATATCAGTTAAAGGAGTTCCTTTTATTGGATGGTGTTCAGAAACTTTGGCTGCTGCCACAAGAGGGGTGGGAGAATTCATTTATTTACATCCATCTTCCTCAGCTGGGACAAATCTGGAGGAAGCTTTTGTCTTGATTCATACCTCACACCTAACTGATTTCTGCAAGGAAACTAATTTCAAATTGTTAAAGACCACCTTCAAAGCATCCATCACCAGTGCTAACAAAAATACATTGCCTCAATGGGATCCTCCTCAAGACATTTCTGAAGACTCATCCACAGGGAGATCATTATCTACAAATTTCACAACACCATCAACTTACAAAAGCCACTCTATTTCAGTAACCCCCCAGTTGTTGGTTGACACTGATAACAAAGTTGAAGACTTAAAGGAGCCTGAGAAAAGTATGAGCCAGAACTTTTATAGTCAAGACAGGTAAAAGATGGGGAATGATATTGATTCTGAGGAGATCCAGGTTGGTGAAGAAGTTATGATTATTGAAGAAGGGACCCTTGAAAGGGATGTGATTAATGAACACAAGGTTGGGGGAGAATTAAAGATTATTGAGGAAGAGGTGAGTAATAAATTGGAAGAGTCTGCCATGCCTACTGAGTTGGCTTGTGTTGTAGTCCAAGATACTTTGTCACCATTAATTCCCACAGACATTCCCTCTGCTACTGAAGATCTTAGGTTATAGATGACACAAGTGCTGGTTGAAGAAGAAGGAACAGTAAATACACTAACCATTGGTTTAAATCCTTTGGTTATTGTCCAAAGTGTGGACTTGTCAAAAACAGCTGGTGGAACAACATTGGGGCTGGAGTTGGCAGGGAACATTAATGAGAAGTTAAGGGTTCAAAAGGGAGATATCTTAGAGGGGCCACAAGAAGATACTATCAAGTCATTGGAATTAGAAGTGGAGGGAAATCAGAATTTAAGTGCTATTTTTACTAATAGTCCTACTACTCTTTCTCAGTCCTCAAACCCTAAACTGAGAGACTCAACAAGTAAAAGAAGATCAAAAAAGCCTCAGGTCTCCTATGTCTATGACACTAGATCAAAGAAAGGAAAAGAAGTGGCACTGTTGCAGTTGTCAAATAAGAAGAAGAAGTCTCAGCTGGGAAGTAATAGCAGAGAAGAACACAAGAGCCCCTGGGAGTATTGTAAGGCCATAGGATTGAAAGCTTTTATAGCTGATGAATTGGTTGCTGATCAGTTTGAGAATCTGGAAGCTGAGATAAATCAAAAGGTTCATTTTGGAACTGATTCTAGTGAAGAGGCTGATGAAGGCCAAGGTACAGAATTATTTGAACAAGTCTCAGGAACACCTTGCTTGGATGACATAAAATCCCAGGCAAGGTACTCTGCCTCTCCTTGAGTCTAATGAAGCTCCTCTCTTGGAACATGAGAGGAACCTCTTCTCAACAAAAGAGAAGATTGTTAAGAGATACTATAGTGCAGCAAAGACCTTCTTTTATTTTATTACAAGAGACAAAGATGCAGTTGATGTCTCCTTTCTTTTTGAGATCAATAGGGTTACCTAATGGCTGGGACTTAAGCTACATTAATGCACAAGGACTAGCTGGAGGCATATGCTCAATATGGAATACTGAAGTTTTCAAGTTACAGATGATTAAGCCTCTACAGCATGCAATAATTTGGTTTGGGTATTGTCAAGATTGGGAGATAAATGTGGTGATTGTTAATGTTTATGCTCCTTGTTCCATTACATTGAGGAGATCTTTTTGGGCAGAGCTAATAGAGGAAGCTTCATCATTTGGGGACTTTTATATTGTTGCTGGAGATTTCAATGCTATCCTCAATCCTGCTGAAAAATCCACTCAATCTCAATCCCTTTTATCCAGCAGAGATTTTAACAGGTTTATCCAAGAAGCAGGTTTGGTTGATATCCCTTTGAGAGGGGGCAAATTCACCTGGTTTCAGTCAGCTACAAAGGCATCAAGACTTGACAGATTCTTGCTTGCTCCACAAGTAATGGCAAAAATTCAAAATATCTCCCAAACAGCCCTACCTAGAGGAATTTCTGATCATAAACCTATTGTCCTTGCTGATCCTTTTATTGATTGGGGAGCTAGACCCTTTAAATTTATCAATGCCTGGCTGGATCATCCTTTATTTTACACAACTGTTAAGGCTTTTTGGTCCTCATTGACTATTTTGGGTGATCCTGGTTATATCATATGGATGAAACTCAAGCTGCTAAAGGCCTTTTTGAAAAAGTGGAATGTGGAAGTCTTTGGAATATTAGAAGCTGATATTGCCTCTCTACAACAACAAATAAATAGCCTAGATGGGATTTTGGAGACTAGAAGTCTAACACAGTTAGAGAGAAAGGACAGAGCTCATTGTAGTGCCCAGCTGATACAAAAATTGAAGTCCCTTGCAAAGTTATGGAGACAGAAGGCCAAGAGTAAATGGGTTAAGGAGGGGGAGAGATGTTCCAAATATTATCACATAATAGCCAATTATTCAGCCTCAAGGAAGAAGATAGGAGAAATCTGTGAGGATGGAAGAGTACTTACATCTCCTGCTCAGATTAAGGAGGCAGCTAGGGATCATTTTGCTAATAGATTCAAGAAGAAGTCATCAATGGTGGTAGATATTTCACAATTACCTTTCAACAAAATTTCCCCAGCCAAAGCTGCTTTCCTGGAGAGACCCTTCTCTGCTGAAGAGATACATTCTGCAGTATCGGCTTGTAATGGGGACAAAGCAACTGGTCCAGATGGTTACACATTGAAGTTCTTCCAGAAGTGTTGGGGTTTTTTTACAACTGGAGGTTATTAATTATTGCAACCACTTTCATTCCACTGGTTTATTACACAAAGGCATTAATTCTTCCTTCTTCACTTTAATCCCCAAAAACCCAAACCCCTATACCTTTGAAGATTATAGACCTATCAGTCTTGTAGGGGCTATTTATAAAATTGTATCCAAGATCCTTGCAGCAAGACTAAAAACAGTTATGGACCAGTTGGTTAGTGATGTACAAACAGGTTTCATTGCTGGAAGACAGATTCTGGATGGCATACTCATTGCTACAGAGGTTCTACACTCAGTTAAAGCATCAAAGGAAGAAGTAATATTATTTAAAGTAGATTTTGAAAAAGCCTATGACCATCTGGATTGGGATTATTTGAACCTGGTTCTACAGATTATGGGGTTTGATATCAAATGGAGAAGTTGGATGAATGCATGCTTCAATGCTTGGGTGTCAGTACTAATTAATGGCTCTCCATCAGTTGATTTCAAATTATCTAGGGGCCTGAGACAAAGGTTGCTCCTTATCTCCTCTGCTATTTGCTTTAGCTGCTGAGGGTCTCCATCTGATTTTGGAAAAAGGAATTGCTTCTGGTAATCTTGTTGGAATAAATTGTGGTTTTGGTGGACCTACCATTTCTCATCTTCAGTTTGCAGATGACACACAGATTTTCTTGAAGGCCAAGCTATCTCATGTACAGAATCTTAAGACCTCATTAATGGCATTTCAGCTAGCTTCTGGACTCAAGATTAACTTCTATAAATCTAAGGTGGTCCTTTTGAATGCTGAGACAATTTGTGAAAGCCAGATAACTGAGATTCTTGGGTGTGAAGGGGTTCAATTACCCTTGGATTATTTAGGCTTTCAGCTGGGAGCCAATCCAAGAAGATACAAAACCTAGGTCCCTATTATTGCTAAATTCAAGTTGAAGCTCAATTTATGGCAAGCTAAAACCCTCAACTTTGGTGGAAGAATCACACTCATCAAATCCTCACTATCCTCTCTACCCCTCTACTATATGTCACTGTATAAAGCTCCAAAGAAAGTGTTGAGAGAAATGGAGATGTGGCAAAGAAGGTTTTTGTGGAATGGTTCTGTGACAAGGAAAGTACTACACAAAGTCAAATGGAACCTCATTTGTCTGCCAAAAGAGAAAGGAGGCCTTGGTATCAAAAGTCTATATATCATGAACACTGCTTTATTGGCAAAATGGTGGTGGAGATTTGCCATTGAAACCAATTCACTATGGAAGAAGTTTATATGTGCAAAATATGGTTGGTCTCCTGAGGATTAGGACTTATCACAAATCAGAATTGCTGGTAATCAAAATTTCTTGAGCCATGTTCAGTCATTGCTGATAGATCAAAGCTTCAGCTCTGCAGTTGGTTTTGCTGGTTTAGAATGGGTTGTTCACAATGGGACTAGAGTGAATTTCTGGGATGATATTTGGCTAATTGAGGAACCTCTCAAAAATAGATATGTGAGACTATATCACTTATGTATACATAAGCAGGAGAAGGTGGCATTTTTCTGGAACAATGGGGTGTGGTTTATTCACTTTAGAAGAGCTCTAAGAGGATGGGAAAGTGGCCAGTTCAGACAATTATCAGAGTTGCTAATTCTATTTGAACTTCAAGATGCTGGGGAAGATAAAATCTCCTGGAAAATACATGAGGCTGGGTTCAAAGTTAGGAAAATGTACAATTATCTGGAGGGATCAAATGGGATTGAGCAGCCCTGGTGCAAACTCCTTTGGTCTCAAAATTTACCACCAAAAATATCAGCCTTTGTGTGGTTGGCCTGTCATAATGCTATCCCAACCAAGCTATTTTTGGGAGCTAGAGGCCTGAATTTTCCTTTACTGATACACTGTGTCCTTTGTGTTCCAATGATTTTGAAGAAATCAACCATCTTTTCCTACATTGCAATAGATCTTGGTTGATCTGGATGGCTTTACTGAAATGGTGGGGGCTTATAGGTATTATGAATGGCACCTTTTTGGAATTCTTGTACTTCTGGTTGGAATTGGGTCCCTCTCAATCTGTAGCTCAATGGAGGAATACTATCTTTGCATCCATCTGGTTTATTTGGCTAGCCAAGAATGATGTGGTGTTCAATAATTCAGCTAGCAGCACAGATCACATCTTGAAGAAAATACAGAGTTATACTTTCAACTTGGAATGGAGCTTGTTTAAAAAATATCAGTCCTTTTCTTTTACTCAGTGGGTGATCAATCCTATTCTGTGTGTGAGAAAAAAAGGCAAGAAGTTGCTATCTTGATCCTTAAGAGGTTGGGGTTTTGGGGTGGTGAGGGGTTGGGTTTTGGGTTTTTTTTAGTGGTGAGGTTAGGTGTTCTTTGGGTTTGTGTTACTTCTGGTCTGATGGGGTGGTGTGGGGGTTGTTTTTAGAGTGTTAACTGGTTGAGAGTGGTAGATTTTTTTTGTATAAGTTGGAGAGTTTTTTGTTGTAATTTGGTCTGACACTTTGGATGGCTTCTTGGCTATCTTCTCTTGTTGGTGCTATCTGGTGCTCCCTACTGCATAAAATCTCTTGAGAGCCTCATACTTTGGGGTATTGATTTGGTAGAGGGAGTCTTTGTTTGTTTCACTTACTATAAGCAGGGTTGTTAATTTTTAGGTGTTCTGATCCTATTCTTTTGGTTCTGTTATGGCTCAGCCCATTTAAAACTGATTTGGTACTGCATTTTTGTGGGTTTTGCTGAGCCATTTAGATATAGTCTTCGTTGGGGTAGGGCTTTTTGGTGGGAAAAGTAGTTAAATTAGGTATTTCAGTTTTTATGGTTGGTGGTTTGGTTCTAGTGGGTTAATCCCTTCTGTGGTGTGTTGTTTATCTGTGTTTGGAGAGTAAGTACTCTTAATCTCATCTACAATTCGTAGATCTGATTTTATCAATAAAATTGAGCTGATCAAAAAAAAAAGTCACACAATAAAGAGTACTAGAGATAGCTTCATCATTTTCTTCTTTGGAGAAGTGAGAAAAGGCAGATTTTACTCTTTTCTTACCTGTTTATAATTATAGATGACAAAAAGAGAATTATAATATGGTCTTGTTTTAGCATAAGTTCATAAGACTTGGTGTAAGTTTCTTTCTAGAGTCTTTGCTCTAGCACTCCAATAATAGGACCCCAATTACATCATTTGGCTACCTTTTGAACTTTGGTCGGCGAGGTAGATTGGGACATTTATTTTCCCCACACACTTCATTGATCAATTGCTTTGAATTTTTAGGTAGACACTCTTTTGTTTTTCCAAAAATATAGTTCAGGGGTTTGATTTTGAATCAGTTTATAATGGTGTCAAACAAATTTATAAGTTCAAAAGTTCCGAACTTTTGAAATAATGTTTAACAAAATGTTTTTCAAGTGCAAAAATTATTTATTTACTACTTCAAAGATATAGATAGATAGAAGGAATCCGTGTAAAAACATGGATTGTTTAGAGAGAGTCTATCGTATCAATCCTAAAAATATGACTAATACAAACTCGGTCTTGAAAATTAGGGCTATATACCAATGAACAGAAATTAAAAACATAAAGGAACAAACTCTAGCTCGAATCGATACAAGTAGAAATGTCTGAATGACGCCCGATCTTTTGAAGATGATTATATAATGTCTGATAGGTAGCCCTTCCCAGCTCCGGTCTATCCGTGGTGACAGTCTATTGATTCTGTGCATTCTGTTAAATGAACGCGGACTCATTGGCTTGAAGTTCAGAATCTGGCCACGTGGCCTCGTTTGCTCGACTGGTCATATCCTTTGGCTCGATTGAGGGTATGTTATTTGTTGGTATCTCGGGTGTTGGCCAACAACAAATCATCTCCTCTACCGAAGAATGGGTTCGGGGTTCCGGTCTCCGGCCAGTGGTGGCAGCGAGTCCTCGCTCAAGTCAGTTTTGTGGCTGCTTCTAATCCGGCGATTAGTTCCATTTCCACCGTGGGAAGCGTTTCTCGACCCGCCGGTTATATGATTCGTTGTGGACTTGGTCCAGTCGTCGTTGAGGATGGTAAGGACCCCGACCCCCCTTTTCTTTATCTGTTACTTGTGGAGAACAACTCATACCATAGATTTAGACTCGCTTCGATTTCCTTAGTTTTCTTGTATTTTTGGGGTGTCGTCAGTTCATTATAGGTGTTGGCCTCTGACGGGTCGTATTAGTTCGTGGACCTCTATGTGGTAATCGAAGCGTTTCTGTTTCTTTGGCTTTTGAGTTTTGGAGGCTTTGGCCTCCGGTCTATCTTTGTCATTCAACGGTGTTGATTGCAGGCGTGTCGAAATCTTTCAACTCTCTCAGTTGGGACTTCGATGAGATTTAGGTTCTCTTCATTTGCGGGCATGGTTAGGGGAGTTGTATGAGGTGACTGATTATCTTTTTTGGACTTCATGGTTGGAAAATTTGGGTACTATACCCTATTTTCAGTTAGTTTCATGGTTTCCAAATATGGGTTTTAGACCTTTTTAATCGCTTTGTTTTGCGCTTAATGTTTGTAAAATATGGGTAGTACGACATTGGTCTGCCCCCTTGTTGGGTTTGTTCAGAGACTGTGCTTTCATGCTAGTGCTCGTGTCCGTTATGGTATTTGATAACCCCCCCTCGTTAGTTTGTTGAGGACGAGGTGTGTATCGGTCCGATTTCTAGTTTGAGGATGTGCTTTGATTGCTAGTGCTATTGATTGTTTTGTTGTGTTTCCGTAGCTAGAACCCTTCATGTCCCCCCTTTACACTTTCTGAAAAGGGAGAGATTTATAATACTGCTTTACTGATAAAAAAAACTAGTATGATCAGCTCAACCATCTTATGCCTTATATCATCGCGTACATTAACGCGGACAGTAATGTGACTGAACACGAGAAGGGCCAAAAAAGGTACTTCAATACCTTTATGAGATATTCTAGTTTGTATGAGTTTATGTCATGTTTTAATTTCTAAGAATATTCTAGCTTATTATATTGTTTTTTTTATTTGTGATCATGATGAAATTAGGGACTTGGTTATGGAGAAACAAGAGATTGAGTTACCTCCCCCGACTCTATTTAAAGACTCGGATACAACGCCGTGGAACACGCACGATACGATAAACGATGTTGATCAAGTGAGTCTGCTCCAAAACATATTGGAGTTAGGAAAGGGTCCCACCAATGAGGTCTGGGTGGTGTGGAGAAGAGGAAAGCCAAGTCAAGCGTCCATCCCAAAGGTTCTACATCCGTTATCTCCAGTTTTGACACACACGTATACACCGCTAAGGAGGTTGAGGACGAGCCGACACAATCAGTGGCATAGTTGAAGGGGGAGATGATGACCCGTGCCCAAGAATAGGCACAACATTTCGGGGAGAGAAAGAAGAGGATGATTATTACTCAACCTCAATTCTAATCTCAACCCTAGAACCCGGATTCTCTCCTTGGAACACCTTAACTTATGCAGTGCCGCTTGTTTACGCTATTGAAATATAGTAGCGTCTCCCACATACTTTCAAAGCTCTACATTAAAATTTAGGAAACGCTACAGCAACACCCCATAAATAGTAACTTTCAGTATTCTTAGAGAACTTGTTTCTGTTTTTTATAGAGACTTAACACTAAAATATTTGTAAATCTCTAAATTCATCATATAATGTATTAACAATCACTCGATGTAGATAAATTGATTAAGATTATTTTTTTAGAAGAAATGATGTTGCATTAATGAAGTCTCGATTTTAAACATCAACATGGGATAAAACCTAAAAGGCCGAGATATAGGCCAATACCCCCAATTTTCACAGCTGTCCTGTCACATTAGGCTAAACAACAACCTTCTAAAACAACAACGAGAAGAAGCACGACAACTTGAGATACGCTCAATTACGTAAGTATAAAGAACTAAATACCCCATCGAGTGGTTGTTTTGGCTTGCGGGACGAGGAAAATTTCCCTAAAGAACAAGTCCTCCCAAATAGGACCCCACAACGGTTGGAAGGAGGGTTCCAAAATCCTCCCAACCCTAGTAACGCCCATCATGTCTCTCGATGTTTAGCAGCCTTCGTCAAAAGCCTCGATGATGAGGAGAAGTGTCCATCATTAGCATCTTGGTCCACATCCATTAGCTTAAAGACCCTATTCTTGAGACTATCTTTTATCGCAACTGCTCGTTTAGCCTTTTCTCGAGTCAGTTCCTTGATGTTCTTCGTCGTGCGTGGGCCTCATTTGCTTGGTTTCTGATTGTCCATCTTTGACTTTTTCTACTTCTGTAGTAGCTTCTTGCTTATGATCACCACCCCTTAAAATCTCGTGTTGGAGATTCAGCTAGGCCGGAAAGTCCTTAGGAAAGATCCCATGAGATCCCTTAATCACCACTACCTGGTTTATCACCATTTCTGGGATGGGTAACATCCACATGTTTTCCTTATTAGGCGTGACTGTAGGTTGGATGGTCCTCATAGATTAGGTAAGTATTACCGATCCCTTCCCTGGTTCCATTACCAGATCCATTTCCACCGGTGGGGTGAGGTTGTTACAAATATCATTAGGCGGAACTTTAGTTTGAAAAACTCTCGCTCCCTGATTTGGCTCAATGTTAACGATTGGTTACGAGCTACATTCTTAGGTCATGGCCCACCCGTCGGCCGAGAAGAACTTTCATGCAAAACCATAGACTTATGGATCCCGAGCGATCTTCATAAACCATTAGCAGTAATAGGTGGCGTTGCATCCCAATTAGATCAGGAGTAGCCATCCGTTTGGACGGACGGTGGTGCTCAGAGTTATTCTCCGTATCTTGTCGCCATTTGGTCCACACATGGGAGGTTAGCCTTACAATCTCTGTTAAGGTGTCCAAGGTGACCACATCGATAACAAAAGTTGGGAAAATTCTCATATTGAAGACGAACGGTTAAGGGTGCCGTCACTCCTTCAAACTGGAGCTTAATATGACGCTAGAGAGGGCGGGTGGAATCCATCTCAACACGAAGCCACAAGAAGATATTCCCCTCTCGTGGTGGGCTCAGGTTATCCGTCTTTCGGACTTCAACCTCCTTTCTCAGATTTGAGACTTGAAAGCTCTTATTTGGGACATCCTAGCCTCCACTGGAATGTCGTAAGCTCTCACCGACATACAGATATGTCGAAATTTAACGTTTCCGATTGGGTACGAGGTGGTAAACAAGTAAGGAGAAACACGGTCCCATATAAAGACCATGGCTCCTTAGCTCGACTACCATCTAGCGTGGCTTGAGACGGGAAGTAGAAGGCGATGATTTTCTCCGTGAGGGGTTGATACGTGAGACCACAAACTCCCCAAGTATTAGTAATAAAGCCACCAAGGGTTTTCTACCTTAACCGTTTATCGGCGAGTAGATGATCGGAAACATGAAACCAGTAACGAGCATCATCCACAACTGGAACAACATTGAGCAGAACATCAATGAACGCGTCATCGTCATCAAAATCGTCTCCTGGTACCTCCTCGATGGAGACACCAATGAGCTGAACTTGAATGGCCTCAAGCGTAGTTGGATTGAGCTTCGATTAGGAGGGACCGAGGATGAGCAGAAGCATGGTGTCGGGGAATCAGTTGAGCTCCCAATAACGACCCTTTTGCATGGTGTTTCAGGGTACCATTATTGCAAGATAAAGCAAAGATCGAGGTGGCAAAGGAATGGAAAGTGGTTGGAGGTGTCGGTAGGAAAGGTTGTGGGGTAAACGGAAAGGATGAGTTTGTCGACGGGGAGCTAAGAGGTTGCGACGATGAAGGTTGAGACAAAACTGAAGATGTAGAGGAAGATGGACGAGAACAGAGATGGAAGTGGCTTTACAGATGACCGACGGGGTAAAGAAAGAGGAGGAGAAAGATAAGACGACGTCAACAATCCACTTTGGAAGAAGAGAGAAGTGAAGGAGACGCTTAAAAGAGAACACCGGAAAAAGACCCAAAGAAAAAAAAATCAATTGATTAAGATTCTAATCCTACTAGTTATAACTTAACTATATAATCGGTTGTTTGGTAAGAAAAGTTTTTCTTGTCTTAATGTGGGATTTGGTAGTTTAAATTGGTTTAGATTAGTTAGCACTTAGCACCATGTTAAACCTTTATGAAATGAGCAATAAAACTATTTCCCCTCGTAGTGACTTTAACTTACAGATTCGACCTACAACTTTGTCATATCACACCAAAACTCAATACATATAATATTAATGGTGAATTTTATTCTTCGAAGTTGCTTATTATTATTATTATTATTATTATTATTATTATTATTATACTCTTGTCTCACTAATAATAATCTCGTGTATGTTATGAAAATATGTGTTGGATGACTAATTCATTTCATGGAGACTTAAGTTACAAGACTTTTGGCTTTCCACTTGAATATGCCATTAAGGTTATGACCTTTTATGTACATGTTATGAGGCTATAAATAGAGGCTATTGTAAAAGATGAAAGCATATCAGTGAAATAATCTATTCTACTCTCTATATGTTCTCTTGTTCTCTTTGATATTGTTCTTCTATTCACAAGTATTGTTCTTACTTTCACAACACGTTATCAGCATGAATTGCTCTACTATCCAGGTATCAAAGTTTTGTATCATCATGAATTTATTTGAATTTGAATCGTGCTTATTTATACAAGTTCATTTACGTTTTTCGATAAGTATGCCATGTGATTGCCAATATACATTGGATCTTTCACATCAGAAACTTAATGTTTATTATATACTTGTGTTTTGTTTTTTTATACTCGAATGTGAGATTTGTTGAAATTGAAACATTTGGACCTGAAGTTCCAAGATACGAACCGTTTGCTTATCACATGAAAATTGGCTTAAAGGCATGAAGCTTGGATATATACGGTTACATGGGTAGTTTGGCTACTGCATGTGTTCGCTCGTCGCATGGTCGTTTTGTAAATGAATTTGTGAGGTTGTATATTTGTAGCCCGAAGTTTACAAGTATGATGATATGTTGGATCAGAATTTTCAAATACATAATATCATCGACTTGATGTATGTTGGACCAAAAGTTCAAAATACATGGTACAACAAATGGTTGTGTATGAATAAGAGTATTACAATTGATGGTTCATGTAACTAATGGCACGTTCTTTACTTATATTTTTACTTAGTTGATTATATTGATTCTATAGTTTTACAATGTCGAACCAATTTGAACCCGAAGTTCAAATATTAACGAGAAAAGATTTACGAAACCTGAAGTTTTGATTAAAGATCGTGGATCTTATAACTTACTGAAATTAGAGTGACCCGAAGTTCACATGTACCTAATGATGACAAAACCCGAAGTTTTGGTTCAAAGTATAAACTTGAAGAAATTAGAGTGACCCGAAGTTCACATGTACCTAATGATGACAAAACCTGAAGTTTTGGTTCAAAGTATAAGCTTGAAACTTAAGCCCGAAGCTTGTAACTTGTGTCCATGGCTTGAAGCCTAAAATTTTATATATAGTTATTTTTATTTATTACTAATACCCCAAGAGCTTTCTCGGTGTGTGGTTATATACAAATCTAATTTCTATATTTATACACCCCACGAGTTCGTTCATTGTGTAAATCATAATATATACTTATTCATGTTTGTGTGAACATTATACAAATTCGATGTGTAACCTAAAGTTTACACAAGTCATGATAATGTGAACATGAAGTTCTATAATTGTCAAGAAACAAATTTATTGGACCCATCATCCAAAGTAAACAAGATACATGCAATTACTGAAAAAAAAATGTGACATGAAGCTTACATAAAGACTTGAAGTTCTAAATTGGTATCCTTGTAGGATAAATCAAAGAAACTATTTCCACACATCATCATATTATTTATAATCGATGAAAAATGTTTTCCACTATATTATTTCCATCTAGTATGCTCTTGAAGTAGCATTACCGAGAACAAAAAGAATCAGACTTGATATATTTATTAAGTAATGAATTATTGTTGAAAACAATCAAGCTTGCCCTGTTGGCAGCACTTCATCCCCTGAAGTGAATGTGATAGGATATGGGTAGATCAGACCCAAGCAAGACCGATGCCCCAGACGTGGTCGCGGTCGTAGTCATAGTTATGAGCCAAATAATTTCCAATTCCATGAAAAAAAATATAATAAGGTATACCACAAGAAGTGGAACGAGTATGAAAGGCATAAGAAAGAATATGGCCCACATGAAAACTCATGAACGTGATGGAAGTTACATTGTAAATGTAGTTGGTCGCCTAACTGAAATGCGGTCAAAGATTTGATTGAAGAAAAATAATTGAGGGTGGAGACAAACTTTATTGATGACCTAGATCTTGAAGATATAATCAAACGTCTCTAACTCGTTTGTAGACGATGACGAGAAAACAAGTATCATGCATATGAGCCAATCTTTGGATTATTTGTATTAATAGTTATGTTATATTCTTTTGTAGTATGAAAATTAATACATTAATTTTCTCATATTAAAGGATATGGATCCTAGAAGTGATCTATCTAATTACAGAAATGATAAAGATATGACCAAGATCGAGGCAAACGTGAACACCATTATGGGTGCTGCAAATATAATAGAGGACTCCGGAAGAGCTACCTTGTTGATGCAAAATGAAATATTTGGAGTGTCTTGTTTTTAATTTTATTTATTTGTCTTATGACAAACTATGGACAAAAGTTCCTTTGATTATTTTAAAAGCAACGAGAATCACTTTGCTTGACAGATTAAAGTAAACAAAATATCTGGTGCATCGAATCTTATTAAGGCTCCGGAAGAGCTAATGTAATGTTACACAATTTATTATCAATGATGCAATGTTCTCAACCAGATCAAAAAGAAACTTGTTAAGTTTCAAAGATATTCGCCGAAATGGTTATCACATTGAGACAACAAATGAAAATTACGTTGAATGTTTATACATCACATCCATGGTCTCGGGGAGAAAATAAATTGTGAAAAAAAACTCCATATAGTTTTGGATTATATTATATTTCATTATACCAATTAAATCCAATATGGTACGTGATTAACCAAAAACCAATGGACCCATCAAATTTTATGATATGGCATGATCACGTAGGCCATCTAGGTTCCACAATGATGCGAAGAAACATATAAAATTCACATGGACATACACTGAAGAGTAAAATTGTCTTTTTTGTCAAAAGATTACCCATGTGTTGCTTGTTTTCAAGGAAAACTTATTACAAGACCATCTCCAATGAAAGTTGAAACTAAATGTCCAACATTTTTAGAAAGACTTCACATAGATATATTGGAATTCATGACATGTGATATGTTTACGGCACAATTTGCCGATTGTCAATTTGATGAGACAATTTCCCTGTATTAGAGGGAGATAAAGAAACGTTTGAAAAACAAAGACGAGAAATTTCATGGAATGCATTGACATTGTCTCATTTTGATCCTCATACGAATCAATGTGAACTAGAAGTTCAGAAAATTATCCACTTACGAAAGGTTGCAAACACATTGTCTACTGCATTTATAGATGTTAAGACTGTGATAAAATCACAGATACCAGTTGCT
The DNA here is from genome assembly GCA_963921825.1 of Erodium maritimum. Taxonomy (NCBI): domain Eukaryota; kingdom Viridiplantae; phylum Streptophyta; class Magnoliopsida; order Geraniales; family Geraniaceae; genus Erodium; species Erodium maritimum. Next base: position 60,482,199 of record OY997590.1, on the reverse strand, counting down.
AATGTTCCTTGTAGAATTACTCTTCCTGGTGAAGAAATGGGAAATATGCTAGCGCTAGTAAATGAGTCTAAAGCACGCAAAAAGCGTGGCAGGCCTATTGGATCCAAAGATAAAAACCCAAGAAAAAGAAAGGAACAAGTTCAGCAAGTTAGTACATCAAATGATATTACAATTCCTGAAGAAATAAAATGTGACAAATGAAGAGACGTCTTCAAAAGATGATGAAACACCTGAAAAAGATGACAATAAAGAGATTTCGATTAACTGTGTCACTTAAGGTAAAAGATGGAATAGAAAAGAAATTTTTGTGGATGATATATTTGCACATGCAGTTGCATTAGATATTTCAAAAGAAAACGAGGATCATGAACCAAGATCGGTCAGTGAATACCGACAAAGAAATGATTGGCCGAAATGGAAAAATGTCATTGAGACGGAATTGAATTTGCTCAATAAACGCCAAGTCTTTGGACCTGCAGTCCAAACACCTGAAGATGTCAACCGTAGGAAATAAATTAGTATTTGTGCGTAAGAGAAATGATAAAAACGAGGTCGTAAGATACAAAGCGCGACTCGTCACACAAGGATTTTCACAACGACCAAGAATTGATTATAAAGAGATATTTACGGTTATGGATGCAATCACATTTAGATTTTACTTCTTTTTATATTTTTTTATTTTATTTTACTTACTTAGTATGAGTCACTTGGTAATGACATTTACATAACAGTCTTTGAAGGATTATAAATGCCTGAAGCATGCATCTGAAAACCTCAAGAAATGTACTCAATAAAGATTCAAAGATCTTTGTAATGGCTAAAACAATCTGGTCGAATGTGGTATAATCGTCTCAGTGAATACCTTTTGAAAGAAGGATACATCAACAATAAAATATGTCCATGTGTTTTTATTTAACGGACGGAAACTGGATTTTCCATCATCGTGGTTTATGTTGATGATTTGAACATCATTGGAATGCATGATGAACTTGTGAGACGATGAAATACTTGAAAACTGAATTCAAAATAAAAGACTTGGGAAAAACAAAATTTTGTATTAGCCTTCAAATTGAATATTTGTCGAAGGAGATTTTTGTTCACCAGTCATCATATATTGAGAGGATCCTTAAACGATTCAATATGGATAATTCACATCCTTTGAGTTCCCTCATGGTTGTTCGATCACTTGATGTGAAAAAGGATTCATTTCTCCCCCGAGAAGAAGAAGAAGAAGAACTCCTTGGTCCTGAAATACCACATCTTGGTCCCGAAGTACCATATCTTAGTGACATTGAGGCGTTAATGTATCTTGCTAATTGCACTCATCGTGATATACTATTTTCTGTTAATTTTCTAACAAGATTTAGTTGTTCTCCGACTCGAAGACATTGGACTGGTGTCAAACAATTTTAAGATATCTTCGAGGAACATTATATATGGGGTTATTTTATTTAAAAGACTCGAAGTCTGTATTGAAGGATATGTTGATGCTGGATATTTATATGATCCCCACAAAGCGCGACCACAAACTGGGTATTTACATAAGGTGATACTGTTATATCTTGGCGCTCAATAAAACAGACCCTTACAGCCACTTCTTCAAATCACGCTGAGTTAATAGCTCTTTGTGAAGAAAATCGTGAATGTATATGGTTAAGGTCTTTGATCCATCATATCCAAGAATCATGCGATCTTTCAATAAATAAAGGAAGCCCAACTATTTTATACGAATATAATACAGCTTTACTCATATCAAATGAGGCTACATCAAAGGAGATAGAACGAAACACATTTCTCCTAAGTTCTTTAATCATGAACTTCATAAAAAGGGAGATATCGATATTTTTCAAAATTCGTTCTTGTGACAATCTTGCAGATTTGTTCACTAAAGCGGTTCTTACAACTTCCTTTGAAAAGTTGGTCTACAAGATCGACATGAGAAAACTCTGTGATTTATGAGGAGATGTTGTAATCAAGGGGAGAAATACGCGTTACACTCTTTTCCCCTTGCTTTAGGTTTTATCCCAATGGGTTTTCCTAACAAGGTTTTTAATGAGGTAACTTCTTATACGTATTGTACAAATTATGTACTCTTTTTCCTTCTAGGGGTTTTCCCACTGGGTTTTTCTTAGAAAGGTTTTAACGAGACATACTAATATTTGTACATGACATCCAAAGGGGGAGTGTTATGAAAATGTGTTGTCACGCCCCAATTTCAGTAAACCGAACTCGGGACGCGAACGTTTAAAACAATAAAACATTTTGAAACCTTTTACATAAGTCACTTTAAAACCACCATTTACTTAACCAAAATAATTTAATTACAACTCAAAAGTACGTCCCACAAGCGGACAAAATACAAGTGTACGTCGCTAGACTCAAAAGTAAACCCGGACTCCCGCTCCTAGCTCTTCAAGATTCGGAAGCTCACCTAGTCCAACCTGCGACCAGTACCTGTAGGAAAAGCAGATAGGGGTGAGCGTTCGCTCACCACCACGGATAACAGACTGACTGCGGCATACTTAGCAGACAATGCCGGTAACACCAACAACAACTCAACACCGGGGACTACCATCCCCAAACTCAACTAACCCGACCGACACACACACACTGTTACTTTCCTCAACCGACTCAACACTCGGACACGTAATGTAGACCCGACACAACGATTGACGACCTCCTCCAAAGACACGACAAACAAACACGCAACACCCAAGATCACAAAGGATCGCACACCAAACAAGATCACAAATGATCGCATGCCAGCTGCTCAGTAACCCCTCTCTCTCTCGCCCTTTACCGATCCCTGTCAGGTCAGGCGGTCGACCTGTCGCGCAACTTCTCCCGATCTCAGTCGGGAGGCTAGCCCACAACCTCTCCCATACCCCCGATCTTAGTCGGGAGGCTAGCCACACCCACGCACACCTTCTCCCGATCCCTGTCGGGAGGCTAGCCCACAACCTCTCCCCTACCCCCGATCTCAGTCAAGTGGCTAGCCACACCTCACGCAACTTCCCCGACACAAAGTCGGGTCTCCAACCTCAGGTAACCACAATCACAATCACAATCAAAGTCCAACAAACAGCAACAACCCAGGTTCAACACTCCACAGGCACTCATGGCCACCCAAGACACCAACAGTAAAACACGGACTCAACAACCCCACGGGCACTCACGGCCTCCCAAGACACACCAATAGTAACTCACGGGCTCAATAACCCCACGGGCACTCACGGCCTCCCAAGACATACCGACAATAACTCACGGGCTCAACAACCCCACGGGCACTCATGGCCACCCAAGACACCAACAGTAAAACACGGGCTCGCATGGCCACCCAAGACACAACAGTAAAGCACGGGCTCTCATGGCCACCCAAGACACAACAGTAAAGTACGGGCTCTCATGGCCACCCAAGACACAATAGTAAAATACGGGCTCTCATGGCCACCCAAGACACAACAGTAAAGTACGGGCTCTCATGGCCACCCAAGACACAACAGTAAAATCAACCTCCGGGCATGGTCATATGCCTCCAGTAATTCTAATATCGATAAGTTCACTGCTCCTACGACACTACTAAGTGTCACATGCATTTCTAATGTTCGATACGTTCCCGTATCATACGACACTACCCGGTGTCGCCTGCCTTTCTAATATGCAATAAACCTACTTAACCCAAGACACCCCGGTGTCACATGCAATTCTACTGTTAACTTTCAATAGTCAGGGCCGAGATCCGACTACTTTTCCCTACCTCGTATGCTTTCTCCAAAAGCGCACAACTAAGCTCCGGCGTGATCTCGGTCACTCGCCTAGCTTTCCCTTCCATCTGTCTGCAGCACGATCTAAAAGAACACAATTTTAAGTACCTTTAAGTTCGCAGGCATAAACTGGAATTTAATAAACTTGACGCCCAAAAGTAACCCCGACAATGTCGATCACTCCCAAACTTCCCAATTACTCGACATTGTCGATAATGGACCCGGAAAAGCCCGATTCGCCCGACATGGCGAATATGCCCGGGTTTTGGAAACGCCCTTCCGGGGCTCCGAAAGTTCCCGTTTTCGTTTCTACGTCTTAGAATAATTCAAGGGTTCCTAGGCACTCAACGTAATCGAATTCCGACTTCCGAGTAATTTAATTAGCGTTTCAAGTTTCTAAACCCGTCAATTACAACTTTCACAATTTAATTCTAAATTTCGATTCGGTTGTAGATTAATGATTCGGGGAACGTCATAAACCACCCGAACACGAAACCCGAGCACTCGAGCACGTGGGCCCCACCCGGCTAACCTTGGCCGTGGTTGGCTAGGGCCAAATTGGGCCCGGGTCACCATGGTGGTGGCCGGCCCTAGCTCCGGCCAGCCACCCCATGGCCCGGCCAGCATTGGCCAGCACCGGCCAGCTTCGGCCAGCTCCGGCCAGCACCAGCCAGCACCGGTCAACCACCATACACGGCCGACTGGCCATCCTCTATGGTGGACGGAGCTCCCCCCGAGCTCCCGGTCACTGGAAAAGTCCCTCTTCACTCAAAAACGTCTCCAACGATCCCCACACCTCATTTCCACCATAAACTACTTGTTTTAACCAAACCCTAACTTTTGAACTTAACCAAAACGAAGATCGGATAGTAGCTCACCGTAGAGAATGTCGAGGGGAGTTCGATTCTCCTAGCTTTGAGACGATCCAAGGGCTAGATGCTCGTGAATAGTAGCAAAACCCTAGCTTTTCCTTCTCTTTTCTCTCTTCTTTCTTCTCTATTCTTTCTCTTTCTTAAACTCCAAATTTCCCCTTTTTTACAAGTCTTGACTGAACCCCCCTCTTGTCCTCATCTTGTTTTGCCCCAAAAACCTAACACCACCACATATTGGACAAGTGTCAAGTGGGTCCCACACCTTTTTGGAAAATATCTTCTAAATATTTTCCAATCAGATTCGCGAAATTTGGACGTTTCGGGCCCCGAACGGGCACTTTTTCCAAGAAATTACGAAACTTCACGGTCTACAAGGAAACGGCTCAACTAAGACCGTTGCGACGACGGCTAAGATTTTTGGATCCAAGAAGGCCCTCGAATGGACCAAAACGTTGCTCTGTTGACTTTTCCAGCGAAAAGTCAACTTTTCCCAAATTGATCAGAAAGTTGCCCTGAGTCCACTGGAACTCACTTTGGTCGATATCGGGGTCAACTTAAGTCTGGTATGACCCTCGGGGTCAATTTTTGGTTCAATTAGGTGTCTGTCTTAAATTTTTTAAATTTTCCTGTTTTTCGCAGGTTTGACTGGCGTTGACCGGGAGTGGTTATTACATGTGTTGGATGACTAATTGATTTCATGGAGACTTAAGTTACAAGACTTTTGGCTTTCCATTTCCATTTTTTTTATGTGTAGGTTACTGTGTATAGGTAAATATGTCATTAAGGTTATGACCTTTTATGTACATGTTATATGAGCCTATAAATAGAGGCTATTGTAAAAGATGAAAGCATATCAATGAAATAATCTATTCTACTCTCTACATGTTATCTTGTTCTCTTTGATATTGTTAAACTATTCACAAGTATTGTTCTTACTTTCACAACAATGTATTATATACTAATGACTAATGAGAATGTAATAGTTCATTTGACTAAACTACAAAAGATGGCTTTTTAGTGGCATCAAATAAGTATTTCTAATCGTCTTATATTTTATTATTTAAGTAACTATATATTATTAGCATGATGAATTAACCAATTATATAACATAATCTCTCTCTCGTTTTTTGAGACGTTAGCCCTAACCCTAGTCGCTATGGTGCTACTTTCTGCCACCGGCGTTGCCACGTCGTCTGTCAAGTCGCCACATAGGGCTGGGTCTATCGGTCGCGCCGACTTAGTGTCTCTCTTTCCCATCCGGTTGACTCCCTCGCATACCACGCCTGGTGCGGAGGATAAATTTCGATGGGAATGGTTGCACACTCCACACTCCACCACCTTCCCCTATCTCTTTATTCATCTCGGGCAGGTCCGTTCCCCCTGAGGTATCGCTGGAACTTATTCCGGTCTCCATGGCGTCGGCTAGGTTCTCTGGGTTGCATCGGTGATTTGACGTGGCGGTCCGGGGTGCCTTCTCCTCCACGCTACGGCTCGGCCCCACTACGGCCGACCCCTAGATCGTATTCTCAGGTTCACCATGATCTTGCTCTGGTGCCTGAGCTGAACAGCGTAGAGTCTTGGGTTGCGCCATGGCTAGAGCCGCCATGGGTAGTACACCCTCGAACCCCGTGCGGGAGGTCTGTTAGAGACTTCACGGTGGGCTGGTTTTCATGGTCACGACGGTGAGGTTTCGTACCCAGTGTAACCTGTGACAGGTATATGTGGCGAAGGAGGACGACGGAGTTCTCTTCCACATTTGCTCGTCAAGGCTGGGAGCGGTGGCAGACTTATGATGAGGATGTTCTCGAGCCTGATAGTGGGACTGGTGGCACGTCGTCTCTAGGCCTGAGGGGGTTGCGAAGGACGCCACTGTACGCTAGGCGGTGAGGATGTCCCCGCCGCGGTTTCCTCAGAACCACCTTCCGGCTTATCAGAGGGGCCTGTTGCGGCACACTCCGGTGATAAGGCCTCGTCCCCGCGTGAGACGGAGGGAGTTTCAACCATCCTCTCAGGACTGGTTGGGGCAGAGATCCCATGGGGTTCTCGACGGAGGCTAGGGGTGGGTATTGGGTGGTTAACCACCCAATGGACCCCTTCACGAACCCAACCGATATTACTAGTTTGATATATTTTGGAACCAGCCCCGACCCAAAAACCAATTCTTCATAATAAAACCAACCAGTTCACTAACTGGTTGGTTAGTGGTTTTAACCAACCAACCACTTTATTATACGTAAGTACAAATTTGTATACCAATAACCATACACAAATTTCTATTTCAAGCCAAAACATATTACTGCATTCTCCAAAAGAAAAGAAAAGGTACATATAAGTCATCGTGTTCTATGTTGGCAATCCATGTGACACAGAAGGTGCTCATGGGTCATTCATCTACATCAGATCAGTGGCTATTATGAAGCCACATATATATGATGAACAATACTGGTTTGGTTGGTTAACCGGTTGTTTGACGTTTCAAGAACCGGCAACCAACCGTTAACCTTCCGGTTCGGTCGTCTCTCCACCGGAAATGCCACCGGTGATCCCGGGTTCGGATTCTCTAGTGCGGTTTTTGGTTGGTGATGATTGGTTTTAGCGGTTTTGGTTTTTCTCGCCCACCCTAGCGGAGGCGGCGTTAGACTGGACGGGAATTTGGGGGAAGCTTCCCTAACCCTACTAACATTAGACCCGATACCTAAGGTTAGGTTGTCCCATGGATGGGGAGCCGACATGACAATGAACCTGATACCTAATCCAGGTCCCCGCCTTCCCATCTGGGACTCCAGCTAGTCGCCCGCGATAGGCCTCCCTGGGCGGTCCTCCCTAAGCCATAGGGGTTTTGTAGACACGAAGATCCGACCAGGGTCGGGGGATGGTCAGCTCTCAACTGATTCAATTGCTGATCCCCTACCATTGGAGCATGGTGGACTTGAAGGTGGAGGACACGCTCACCCAAAAGCGCGATTTGTTGAAAATCCAACGCCCGTGGTCCAGGGGAGCGTAACTGCTGGAACACTGAAAAGGGATGTGTCGTCACCTATCTGGGGTGACAAATCACAGGCGGGGAAGAAGCCTCGTCGGGAGGGATGATATACAACTTAAACATGGGGGACTGGCCCTGGGAGGGGTCCCTAGACGATGTTTTGCCTCCCACCATCACCACTGTTGAGCTCTCTGAATTTCGGTACCCCTTCCCCCCCCCCCCCCCCCCCCCCCCCCCCCCCCGCTCGTCTTCTCTCTTTGCCCGTGGAGCGTCAAAATACCGTCAATGACGGTTCTGGTATTAAAAGGCTCAGTGAACTATTGTTCATTCATACTGACCTTCCGTGATCGAGGAGCATGTTCTTCGATGCACAACAATATAATCGATTCTAAAAATTATAATATGGCACCTTTCGCTAAAAAAACAACAACCATATAACATGTTGAATACTTAAAAAAACTTTAATATATTGTATAGTAAGAATATGAGGTCAAATGTGGAAATTCAGTTTTTCTAAATTAAAATATAAATCGGAATGGGTGATTTTTGTTTTATTTGCATAATACTTTAGTGGCAACAACCTTTTTAGAACCACCTAGGCTAAATATGTTTTTTTAACGAAATGTACTTTTTATTAATCAAGTTGTTTCAATACAATAGAGTGCATCAGAGACTTTCTGACCACGAAGAATAGGGCAAGAACACTTAAGAATGTTCGCTATTCTTTTTACAATAGAACCGTCCTCGACGGTATTGGTATGTTGATGCCCCTTGGGCAATGAAAGAAGACGGTGAAGGGGAACGGGGTACCGGAGATCATGAAGGATCTCGACGACAATAGAGATGGTGAGAGGCAAAGCATCGTGTGGGGACGGCAGCAGGGGCGGCGACGACTTCCAGGGCTGCGGCGACATCATCAAGTCGGGAGATACTAGCAGAAATAAACTTTACAAAATCTAAAGAAAACGTATAAAAAAGAGGCTGTGGAGAAGAGAGAAGCAAAACCATGACATAGACTATGGTAAAAACCATGACAATAGCCATGGGAGTTGGGGGCTGCGGCAAAGAGGGTTCTGCTAGGATTCCAGAAAAAAGGTTTTATAATTTATTAATTAATTAATAAGGTGCTTGTATGCCTAAATATGTTCTTAAACGTTGCTTGCATAATTTCCTCGAAGATAAATCCAAAAATATTAATAAACATTTAAATACTTTTGTAATGAATTTGCCCGTATCTTCCTTAATCTCCTCTTTTTTTTTCGTCAAAGGAGCCCTCATGATGTCAATGCCATTGACATATATGAATTAATGGGCCATGTTACACCTAATTTCCAAAAAACATCAGCAGAAAATACTTTATTTATTTATTTTTGAATTTGATCCAACATTTGACAAACCGGCTTGTCCATGGCTTGAAACTTTTCTTTCATTCGATACATGATATATTCTATTCCAATTACTATTTTTATTCCTTTTTCTTCTCAAATAGTTTCCCAAAATTGAAAATGAGATAATACCAATCCAGATGAAGAATAATGCAACTTAAAATAAATAACAATTACAATTGAGTGGAAAAATGACAAAACTAAAAACGTCGCTTCTCTCTAGAAACGAAACCCCTTCTCTCTTTCCCGTAGTCGCGCCGCTCAGCCTCTCCACCCTCGTCGATGATCTCCGCTCATCCGAGGTCGCTGGCGGAGGCTCCCTCTTCTTCTCTCTTCTTCTCTCTTCTTCTCCTTCGCCCTACTTCGCAACCTCCTCCCTTTGAAAGCCTCTGTCTCATTCTCTCTTGGCTGGATCTCGGCTGTTTTGCCTCCTTCGACCCTCGAGTTGCTCAGATCCGGTGTGGGAGCCATTTCCTTGTGGATTAGTGCGGTTCTGACTTCTTTTCGCCTCATCCCCATTCTTCCCTTGCCGCTCCTTGTTGTTGTTTCTTGGTGGTTCGTAGATCTGACCTCCCCTTGTCAGATCTAGGGTTTCTTACTGAGTTCCGCCGCCACCAAGGCCCTTCACTCCAGAGCCTACGGTTCAGAGTTTCCCTGCCTGATAGTGCTTGCCAAGGTCAAATCTGACCCCCCCTTTCACGGCTCCGGTTTGGAAGAAATTCTGGTCCACTTCCAAGCGATTTTGGTGCTGGCCGGAACGTGAAGTGGACTCTCCGTGAGTTTGTGGCCATCTGATGCTGTTTGGCTTGAGACTAGGGTGTCTCGACACAGGGACTCTCCGGCGAAAGTTAGGATGTGAGAAGACGAGTGGAAGCAGTTCGGTTCGTTGCTAGGTTGGGCTTTCAGATCTAGGGCATGGCTTCTCCATATTTGGGTTTCGCTTGCGAGGTTGGAGGTTTGTCACTTCCCCTTCCCTTTTCTTTTCCTGGACTAGATTACTCCCTTCCCTTGCCTCCTTTTTACTTCAATTTTCCTTTCTTCCCTTCTGTTTTGTACGGGCTCGCCGGCTTTCTGGTGTTGGCCTCCAGCGAAGGTGTGAGGTTTTGTTTCCTCTGGAAGATCTTTGGTATATTGGTTAGGCTATTAGGGTTCCGGTGTTTCCGGCCTTCGTCTTTGTCGCTTGAGGTGTTGGCCTCCGACATTCGAGCTGGGAGTCCTCTTAGACTAGGCAGAGTTAGGGGTTGGCTTATCTGGGTTTGCAGATTACAACTTTTAGCTAAATTTGGGTGTGTTTGACCTGTGTTTTTCTTGAGCTTAATGGTAGGCAAATTCGGTGTTAGTCTTTTCTTCCAAGTTGTAATGCTGGTGGTTCTCTGTTGTTGTTCCTTGGTTAGTTTTCTTATGTTGTTTCTTGTGGTTGTTTGAGGATCCGCTTAGGATTTCTCTTTGTTTGTATCATTCCCCTGCTCTTCACTTCGAAGAGAATGTTTTTAAAACATGCTTTGCCGATCAAATGTTTTTTACAATTGAGTGAAAAATGATACAATTTTGAATACTAACAACTACCAACTACCATACTATTATTTTGAAAGATTTTAGCATTGAATACTAACAACTACCAAACTTTGAATAATAAACTAAATGGAACAGTAAGAGTTTTCATGAGTTTAATTTTGAATCACGAGAATACCATTGTTCGGAGTCTTTTTTTTGAGCGAAAGATGCATATTTCATTAATAAAATTAGTTGTAATAACAAGACGGTGCATCGGAGACTCTCTAACCACAAAGATCAGACATAGAGCATGTAAGGGTGCTCACAGTTCATTTCATAATGGAACCGTACTTGACGATATTGAGCTGGTGCCCCATGGGCAAAGGTAGAAAGTAGATAGAGGGAACGGGACACCAGAGATTCTGAAGGAGCTCTACGATAATGGTGAAGGCGGGAGGCAACACCTCATACACAGACCCCTCCCAAGGCCTATCTTTGAGGTCTCGATCGTCTACCATCCCGCTTTGCGAGGCCGCTTACCAGACCTCGTCTGGTTTTTTGATGGTGCTTCATCCCGTGGGCGCCAGATGTGACCGAGAGCCGCTGGAGGAGACTCCTCCCCCAGCACACGGAGTCCCTCATCAAGATCTGTACCCTCTCCGGCGATCAGCAGCGTGGGCGATGACGGAGTTGGCAGGACCAACTTATGCCTAGCATAGCGGGCCAAGGATGTAAGGGCCTGGGGCCGACCTCGTCGAGAACGAGGTTGCTTCCCAGTCTTCGCATGATTGGCTGGTGATGCTTCAGTCTGTGGGTGTATATTGTGCCCTGGAGCCGCGAGTTCAGTATCCCCTATGGCGAGCTGCCACCCGGGTGGCGACGGGGCTGGCAAGATCAACTTGTCCCTAGCATAGCGGGCCAAGGATGTAAGGGTCTGGGGCCGACCTCGGCGAGGCCTAGACTGCTTACCAGCCCCGCCTGTTTAATACCCATCCCAAGGGGTCCCCTAGAGAGAAAAGTACCCGCTGCGACGGCCGACAACGTGGGCAACTGTGGGGTCGGTGGGAACAACATATCCCTAGCATATCGGGTCAAGAATGTGAGGTTCTGGGGTCGACCTCGTCGATTTTTAGTCACCGGTGGGTGTGGGTCCCCTGTATCCAAGTCCTTACAAGCGGTCACGTCCCCATTCCTCGACACCGGTTGCGGATACGTCAGCACCGGGGAAGGAGGGGACTGAGGTCGGACTCCCCCCAGCCAAGGGGGTGGGAGGGTCCGGTGAGCCGCTTTCGTGTTCGATGTGTTGGAAAGAACCAGAGCGAGATCCACATGTGGATTTAAAGTAACCCTAGGTAGGGTTAGGGTAGGAGCCCTATGCAGGGACGAGGCGGCGCCGAGGATCGGTGGGGACCTAGGTTGAGTCGGGGTAACATCAAGAGTCGATGAAACTGTAAGAACCGCCCTCGGTCAACACCGGTCGAACCTGACTTTCAGTCGGAAAATTCAACCGACGACTCCGGGAGTTATTCGGGACCTATCCGGGACCCAAAAATCTTAGTCGTCACTATGGTTAGCTTAGTTTGGTCATTTCCTTTCAAATAAGTATTTTTGTAAAAAAGTCAAATTCGGGTCAAACGGGGTCGAATTATGGGTTTAATCGGATCAATTTAATTGGGCTGGGATAATTGTGAGTGGAGGTGGACCACACATGGACACATGTACATGAGTCCTGGAGGAGAAGAAAGGGGTGGGGAAAGACTCATTTAACCCCACTTTTGGGCATAAGAGGCAAAGGGGCACAAGGGGCAAAATGAACCATTCCCTTTTAGGTTAAAGGCCACATGTGAGCAATTTTCAGCTCACATTTTCTCCTTGACCGAAATTCCCTAGAGAGAGAGAGAGAGGGTGGAGCTCCATTGTTGAAGAAAGGAGAAGAAGAGAAGAAAAAGGGGGCTTTTGCTTAATTCCAACACCAAAATCCTTCTTTTCTCCCATATTTCTCATCATCTACTCATTTCCTAAGGTAATCATGCACTTAACTTCTCTTTTAATGAACTTTGGGTTGTGGGTTTTGTAGAAAATGCATGAACTAAGCTTGGGTGACTTGGGATTGAAGCTTTTCATTGATAAATTGATGGATTGTGATGAAAAGTGGAGGATTGTGGTAGAAATGGATTGGGTTTTGTTAGTTTGATGAAACCCAATATTGGGTCTTGGAGTTTTGGGGTTTTGGGGACTGAATTTGGGGGTTTTGGAGTTTAACAATGGAGTTTTGGAGGTTGGGATTCGTGAGGACGAAGTTGAAGGAAGAAGAAGAAGGGGACTGCCCAGACCCATCACGGATCCGTGACGGAAACCGTGATGGATCAGAAATGGAGTTTCCAAGTCCATTTTGGTTGTTTTCGGGTAATTAGGAAGATTATCTATAACCGAACGTATTGAGGGTTAGGTTGTGTGTTATCTCTTTAAACCACCCTTGAATTATTATTAATTCTCGTGTACTTTGTGATCTTAGACGTTGTTTCCAATCGCGGCGGAGGAGGCTATTAGGCGGTGCGCGGTTGTTCAAGTTTGGATTGCGGTTGAGGTAGGGAAAAGTAGCGAATACCGGTTTAATTCCGGAAAGTTACTAGAATTGCATATATGATGTGATTAACTAGCGTAGTGGTTTAAAATGTGGAATCACCTGCGGGCCATGTCGTGCACGTAGGTTTGGGAGTTGTCGTGCTGTAGAATTGCATGTGGGACATGTCGTGCCCGTAGGGTTGTGTGATGATTGCGCTTGTTTGTGATTAGTAGATTTGTAATGATTAGTCTGTGGTATGTTCCGGTGTTAAATTAATGATCATGATATGCTATGAGAATGTGGCAAATGTTAGTGTGAATTATTGCCTGGTGACATGTTCGAGGTGTTGTATGTGTGTGTCTCGGTAGGATATTTAGGCCGAGGATGGTATTCCGGTCCGATATCGTGGCCGAGGCTGTGTGTTCCAGCACGATATGTTGCAAGGCTAGGTGTTCCGGTATGATATCTATACCGACGGAGGATTCCAGTATAAGATATCTAAGCCGAGGCTGGTGTTCCGGCGTACGCGGTACTCGAGGATAGGTGTTCCGGTATGATATCTATACCGACGGAGGATTCCGGTATAGGATATCTAGGTCGAGGATGGTGTTTCGGGGCGATATCTAGACCGATATTGTGTGTACCGGTATGATATGTCCCGAGGCTAGGTGTTCCGGTATGATATCCTGACCGATAGTGTGTGTTCTAATATGGTCGTACCCCGATGCTGTGTGTTCCGGGACGATATCTAGACCGATGTTGTGTGTTCCGGTGCGATATGTTGAGCCATACGGTGTGATCCGACGTATTATGGGAGACTTGATGTGTGTGTAATGGATGATGATTTACTATACGTATTCACTCGGCGACTCTTTTGAGATATGGTTTGGGTGTGAACATTGAGAAATTGTTAATTGTTGAGCAGGGTTGATTTCACACGCTAAGTGTGGCGATCGGGTAAGTGGTGTGATCAAACGAGGTTATGGTTAAGTGAGGTTGTTTATTATTGTGGTTGTGATTACTGTTTGATTCGTTAGTTATTGTGCTTTACTAGTATGCCATATATGGACGGGTATCCGTGGAGTGAGCGACATGCTCATCCCCTTTACTACTTTTTCCTACTGAGCAAAAGCTCACCCCCTTCATTAATGTTTTTACAGGTTTTGATCGTGAGTTGGTTTAGAGGACGTTTCGGAGCTTGGGAGCTTAGCGAGAGTCCTAATTTTGGGTTGTCTAGAGACATATTCCCGTTATACTAAACTTCTTTTTATTTGGATTTGAGCATTTGACTCTTGTTATTGATATTGCTAGCTTTAAACTATTTTGGAATCTCATTTTGTTTAACTTTACTTTCTTTATTATTATTATTATTATTATTATTATTATTATTATTATTATTATTATTATTATTATTATTATTATTATTATTATTATTATTATTATTATTATTATCGGTTCACGTCTCGAGTCCGGTCAAAACCGGATTTGGGGCGTGACAGAAACCCTAGAGTTCTTTCCGCCCACAAACAAGGCTAGAGCAAGGTCATGATCGATGAGGGAGGATGAGAAGCTGGGTGGAGAAGCCGTCTCGCCAGGGTTCGGGAGAGGTAAGGCCGAAGGGCCAGTACTTGGGGAGGGAGATATCCTTGAGCAATGAAGAGGCCTCCCCTGCTCTAAGGGAACAGGCGGTACCGGAGAAGTCGACCTGGGAGAGAAGACTCCTCCCAGGATTGATCCCATAGATGGGTGGGTCTCAGAGGGTGGTCTAGTAGCCGTAGCAGGACGCCGAAAAGAGTGGAAGGGAAGAAGAGGACCACCATCCGGGACAGTGCCTTCTATAAGAACCGCCCCCGGTCGATCCCGGTCGAACCAGTGATTTTTAGCGAAGTTTGACTTTCGGTTGGAAAAGTCAACCGATGACTCCGGGAGTCGTTCGGGATCTTTCAGGGGCCCAAAAATCTTAGCCGTCATCACGGTTAGCTTAGTTGGGTCATTTCCTTTCATTTGACTGTAATTTTGGAAAAGTTAACTTTTGGTCAAACCAAGATTTTTTATCGACAAAATCCGAATTAATTAAAGTTGCTGGATTTAATTAGGGACAAAGTGGTCCCCACATGGACACTTGTCCATGTTATCTTGGAAGGAAATAAATTGATGCAAATGGACTTTTATACCTTCATAAGTGCCAAATTAGAAGAAAGGAACAAAGAGGGCCCTTTTGGTCATTTCAACAATAGGTTAAAGGCATTATTTGGTGTCAATTTAGCTCATTCTCTACAGTGCAACCGATTTTCACAAGGGAGAGAGAAGAAGAACAAGCCTTGTGACTTGAGGAAGAAGAAAGAGAGAAAGGGAGTCATCTTGGGACCATTTCTACATCATTTCTCCTCCAAAATCTTCTATTCTTCATCATCTCATCATCCTAAAGGTAAGTGAACTCTTAAATCACTCTTTCAATTCAATTCAAGTTGTGTGTTTTGTGGGTTTTTGCTAGAACTTGTTGAGCTTGTGTGTTAGTGTTGTTAGATGGTGGTTTTTAGTGAAAAATAGTGAAGTTTAGGTTGGTTTTGATTAATTTGTTGATGTTTGGAGGAAACCCGTTGTGGGTGTTGAAGTTTGAGAGTTTGGTTGACTGATTTTGGAGCTTGATGATGGTAAAAAAGGTGTTTTTGAAGTAGTTTTTCGTAGAAACGGAGTTGGAGAAGAAGGGGTTGGGGCTGCCCAGATCTGTTATGGAACGAGGCATGGAAAGGGTCTCATTCCGGCCCTCTGAGTGGCACGGAACGGGTCTCATTCCGGCCCTCTGAGTGGCACGGAACGGGTCTCATTCCGGCCCTCTAAGTGGCACGGAACGGGTCTCATTCCGATCCTCTGAGTGGCACAGAACGGGTCCCATTCCGGCCCTCTGAGTGGCACGGAACGAGTCTCATTCCGGCCCTCTGAGTGGCACGGAACGGGTCTCATTCCGGCCCTCTGAGTGGCACAGAACGGGTCCCATTCCAACCCTCTGAGTGGCACGGAACATGTCTCATTCCGACCCTCTGAGTGGCACGGAACGGGTCTCATTCCGGGCCAGTTTCCAAAAGTGTGGGTTGTCCGAGTTGGGCCTAGTTTGGGCCCAAATTGCCTTTTTAGCCCAAGTTTTCACCGTTAAGGGTATTTTAGGTAGTTTACTAAAACCGTCCTTGTTTAGTTATTAATTAAAGCTTAATTTTTGATCCAAGACCTTGGACCCAAGATTGACGGAGGAGGCCATTTGAACCACGTGAGAGGACAAGGAGGAAGCTAGCCAGGACGTCAGCAGCTAGGAGTATTAAGCGTTGGAGAATTCAAGGTAAGGAAGAGTAGTAAACTCCACTCTTAATTTAAAGAATGCTAATAGTATGCCTATAGGATAATAAAACTGGAAATGTTCTAGTTTTCATATAGGATGTGATTCACTAGAATAGTCGCTTCAAATTATATTAATAACCGGAAGAGTCTAGTATGTATGTAGGATGTGATTCACTAGTTTAACCGCTTTCAATACTTTGGGAAATTGTCGTGCTGGTAGAATGGTCATGTCGAGCCTTAGGATTGCTTGTTGAATGTACTTATTGATGATTATTCATCCTTAGTATTGATGCATGCTCCATCTCTAGGTTAATATAAGAGTCATACTAAACTAGATGTGTCACGCCCCAATTTCAGTAAACCGAACTCGGGACGCGAACATTTAAAATAATAAAACATTTAGGTGCCTTTTTCATAAATCACCGTTTGTCCAACAAAAATAATATTTACAACTTAAAACACGTCCCAACAAGTGGACAAAAGTATGGTATCCGTCGCTAGACTCAACATAAACCCAGAATCCCGCTCCTAGCTCTTCAAGCTTCAGAAGCTCCCCTAGTCCAACCTGCGACTGGTACCTGTAGGAAAAGTAGCTAGGGGTGAGCGTTCGCTCACCACCACGGATAACAGACTGACTATGGCATAATCAGCAGACAAAGCCGGTAACACCAACAACCTACTCAACACCGGGGGATCACCATCCCCAAACTCAAGTAACCCGACCGACACCCACACACTGATACTTTCCTCAGCCGACTCAACACTCGGACACGTAAAATAGACCCTACACAACGATCACGACCTCTTCCAAGGGCTCAAAAGACCACCACGCACACCCAAGATCACAAAGGATCGCACACCAAACAAGATCACAAAGGATCGCACACCAAACAAGATCACACGGATCGCATACCAGCTGCTCAGAAACCTCCCTCAATCACGCGCTTTGCCGAACCACTCAGGCCAGGCGGTCGACCTGTCACACTCACAACCCGTTACCTTCCTCAACAGACCCAACCTCAAACTCGTAATGTAAACCCGACACAACCATTGACGACCTCTTCCAACGACACGAACACGGATCAGGCTAGCCAAAGAATACTCACAACCTGCCGAGACTCGAACACGGATCAGGCTAGCCAAAGAATGCTCACAACCTGCCGAGACTCGAACTTGGTCAGGCCAGCCAAAGAATGCTCGTAACCTACCGGGACTCGAACTTGGTGAGGCCAGCCAAAGAATGCTCGTAACCTACCGGGACTCGAACTTGGTCAGGCCAGCCAAAGAATGCTCGTAACCTACCGGGACTCGAACTTGGTAAGGCCAGCCAAAGAATGCTCGTAACCTACCGGGATTCGCACCACTTCCCGACACACAGTCGGGTCACTAACCTCGGGCAAGCACAATCACAATCACAAGAAAAGTTCAACAAACAACAACAACACAGGTTCACCACTCCACATGCACTCATGGCCACCCAAGACACCAACGGTAAAACATGGACTCAACAACCCACGGGCACTCACGGCCTCCCAAGACACACCAACCATGACTCACGGGCTCAACAACCCCACGGGCACTCACGGCCTCCCAAGACACACCAACCATAACTCACGGGCTCAACAATCCCACGGGCACTCACGGCCACCCAAGACACACCAACAGTAACTCACGGGCTCAACAACCCCACAGGCACTCATGGCCACCCAAGACACACCAACAGTAACTCACGGGCTCAACAACCCCACAGGCACTCATGGCCACCCAAGACACACCAGTAACACGGGCTCTCATTGCCACCCAAGACACAACAGTAACACGGGGTCTCATGGCCACCCAAGACACACCAGTAACACGGGCTCTCATGGCCACCCAAGACACAACAGTAACACGGGCTCTCATTGCCACCCAAGACACAACAGTAACACGGGTTCTCATGGCCACCCAAGACACACCAGTAACACGGGCTCTCATGGCCACCCAAGACACAACAGTAACACGGGCTCTCATGGCCACCCAAGACACAACAGTAACACGGGCTCTCATGGCCACCCAAGACACAACAATAACACGGGCTCTCATGGCCACCCAAGACACGAATTACACAAATAACCTCCGGCATAACCAATGCCTACAACAGTCCTAATATCAACAGTTTCACAATCAACCTCTGGGCATGGTCATATGCCTCCAATAATTCTACTAACGCTAAGTTCTCTGCTCCTACGACACTACTAAGTGTCACATGCATTTCCAATGTTCGCTACGTTCCCGTATCATGCTTTTCTAATATTTAAATAAACCTACTCAGCCCACGACACCCCGGTGTCACATGCAATTCTACTGTTAACTTTCCCTAGTCAGGGCCGAGATCCGGCTACTTTTCCCTACCTCGTGCATGTTCTCCAAAAGTGCCCAAATAAGCCCCGTCGTGATCTCCGTCACTCGCCTAGCTTTCCTTTGCTTCGGTCCGCAGCACGGTCTAAAAGAACACAATTTTAAACGCTTTTAAGCTTGCAGGCATAATGCTGAATTTTAATAAACCTGACTGTCACGCCCCAATTTCAGCGAACCGAAACTAGGGACGCGAACGTTTAAAAAGTTACAAAACTGAAACCTGTTTTCGATAAATCACCTAAAAAGTCAGTTTAGTTCCACAAAAGAATAATATTTACATCTCAAAATAAAAGTCCCACACTTGGACAAAACGATATACACGTCTCTAGACTCAAAGACCCAGCAACCCGCTTCAAGCTCTTCAAGCTTCAGAAGCTCACCTAGTCCAGACTACGAACGGTACCTGTAGGAAAAGCAGCTAGGGGTGAGCGTTCGCTCACCACCACAGATAACATACTGACTATGGCATAATTAGTAGACAAGCCGATGACACCAACAACGACTCAAGACACCCACACGACCGGTCTTTTCCTCAACTGACTCAACGCACCGACACGTTATGTAGACCCCACACTACGATCGACGACCTCCTCCAAGGCACGACTGACCACACAATACCAAACAAGATCACAAAGGATCGCAAACCAGCTGCCCAGTAACCAATCTCTGTATCCTGCCCTTTCCGATCCCAGTCGGTACAGGCGATCGACCTGTCGCGCAACTTCCCTCGATCCCAGTCGGGGGGCTAACCCACAACCTCTCCGCTTCACCCGATCCCAGTCGGGTGGTTAGCCACACCCGCGCGTCCTTCCCCCGATCCCAGTCGGGGAGCTAGCCCACAACCCCTCCGCTTCTCCCGATCCCAGTCGGGAGGCTAGCTACACCACACAACCTCCACCAGTAACCAGTAACCAATCACAAACACAAACAAGTTCAAACAGACCGTAACGACACCGGTGACAACTCCACAGGCACTCAAGGCCAACAAAACACCGACAACCAAAAACAGGTTCCACAACCCTACGGGCCCTCATGGCCACCCAAGACACCAACGATAAAGTACGGGTTCACAACCCCACGGGTACTCACGGCCACTCAAAATACCGAAATGACAACACGGGCTCTCATGGCCACCCAAGACTCAGCAATAATTAACACGGGCTCTCAAGGCCACCCAAACTCAATCAACAAATAACACGGGCTCTCAAGGCCACCCAAACTCAACAACAAACAACACGCAACAACCTCCGGGCATGGTCATATGCCTCCAGTGAAAGAGTTAACGCTAAGTTCTCTGCTCCTACGACACTACTAAGTGTCACATGCACTTTCAGTAATCGCTACGTTCCCGTATCATGCATTTCTAATATTCGATAACCTAAATAACCCACGACACCCCGGTGTCACATGCAATTCTACAGTTAACTTTCCCTAGTCAGGGCCGAGATCCGGCTACTTTTCCCTACCTCGAAAGCAACTCTAGAAGCGCTCCACTAAACCCGAGATGAATCGCAGTCACTCGCCGAGCCTCCCTTTGCCTCGGTCTGCAGCACGATCTAAAAGAACACAGATTTAACTCACTTTAAACTAGTACGAACCGGTCGAAAATAAATAACTCAAAGCCCAAAATAATAACGGTTCCGCCGTTAAGTTAACGGCTACGATTTGTCCATTTTAAACTTGACAGTTGTCGTTTACACTCGAGCGGGATAAAAGTCGGGTTACGACGGATCGGGTTCGAGCACCCGCGCACCGAACCCAGGTTTGATCTAAACCCAGTTTAAACCCCTTTTTAACTTAAAACCGTCGTTGAACTCCCTTGCTTTAATTAATTCCGTCTTTGATTTTAAAACAAAACGGTTTCCTTCCGTTGGTTTCCAAACTCGATATTTTGGTCCAGAACCCTTATAAAGTCGATTTGATTTCGCTTCCCCCCTTTTTGATTTAACTTAACTTGAGTCTAACCTTAATAAACGAATTTCGTTTTTAAAACCCGTTTAACCTAAGCCGATATAGTTTTATCGATAATTAAATTACGTCCAAACGGTACGGATTTAATCTTTAAACTAACACTGATTTCGTTTTACAAACAGTTTGAACCCAACCCATTCGTACTTAAATCTATTCAACACATAAGAATAATTATATCGATAACTTATATTTTGTCGATCTTTACAAAATCAGATTTACACGATTACAACAATCCTTTAAACAACCAGATCTACGTTTTTCTATTCCGTTCCCTTCCATTTCGGGAGCTCCGTTCCATCCCAACCAGATTTGAACGAACTCGAGAAAAGGGAAAGTGAAGAAGAAGAACGATTCTGCTTGGTCCGGCCGACCACCGGCGCCGGTCGGCCGAGCTTCCACGGGCCGAGAACTAACCGTGAGGAAACGGTGGCGGCGGTGGACGGCGGTGCACGGCGGCGTCGGCGCGGGTCCGGACGACTCGTCCCGTTCCGGATCTGGCGAGCTCGCCGGCGACGGAGCTCGGTTCGTGTCTCGGACGGGCAGATCGTTGACGGGAAGAGGGCGGCGGCGCGTTAGGGCTCGGACGGGACGGTGGTGGATGGCCTGTTCTTCGGCGGGGACGGGGACGACGACGTGGGGAGCTCGGTGGGGGACGGTGGCCGGAGCCGGTGAGGAAGACGAAGGAGAAGGATGAGGCAGCGAGCTCGGGGACGGGGTTGTGTGGCTGACCGGAGCGGTGACGGCGTCGGGACGGAGGAGAAGAGGACGGGACGGTGCACGGCGACGGAGGAGCTGGGCGTGGTCGGAGCTGGGCGTGGTCGGACGGAGATGGAAGGGAGACGGCGTGGTGGCTGGAGGAGAGGGAGGTCGGGGTTCGGCTGAGACGTGGCGGCGTGTGGTGGCGATGGGAGAGCGGCCGGAGCTGGTGGGAGGTCGCCGGAGGTGGATGGAGAGGATCGGTTTCGAAGGAGAAGGGAGAGGTGTGGGGGTCGGCTGCGCAGGAGAAGAAGAAGTGAGGGTTATGGGTTGAAACCCTAAAACAAAGGGTTTTATACCTTGGGCTTGGGCCGGGTCTGCTGGTTTGGAACGGGTTTGGCCCGCCCGGTCCAGCCCTTTAATATTTTTTTTTTGCACTTGTTTTAAAAAACTTACCCTAAGGTTTTCGTTTGCAAATTAATACCTTAACGAAACGAAGCGGGTTTTACACTGACGCCCAAAAGTAACCCCGACAATGCCGATCACTCCCAAACTACCCAATTACTCGACATTGTCGATATTGGACCCGAAAAGGCCCGATTCGCCCGACATGGCGAATCTGCCCGGGTTTTGGAAACGCCCTTCCGGGGCTCCGAAAATTCCCGTTTTCGTTTCTACGGTCTTAGAATAATTCAAGGGTTCCTAGGCACTCGACGGAATCGAATTCCGACTTCCGAGTCAATTAATTAACGTTTAAAGTTTCTAAAACCCGTTAAATACAACTTTTCCAATTTAATTCCAAATTTCGATTCGGTTATAGACAAATGGTCCGGGGAACGTTCTAAAACCCGTTTCTCCATCGAGGACGAGGAAGACGAGGATACTATTGTGGTGGTTCCTCAGACGGTGGTCCCGCATGTAGACGACGACCGGTGCCGACTTTCTCTTGTGGGTCGGATATTGAGCAACACCTGATACAAGCCAAAGGTACTGATTGGGTGATGCTTAAGCACTGATAGATTAATGGTATGGGCATCGATGTGCTTTCCCCATTCGTTGCTCGTTCTGGTTCCCGTCCGAGGCCTCCCTCAACTGGATCCGACATAATGGTCCATAGACTTTCAGCGGCTACCCTCTTATTCTCCTCCTATATGTACCCTGCACGCAGTCGGACAGCATCTCGCTACGATTCATGGAAATAGGACTGCGAGCTTTTAATCTTCTAGGGGATGCTCGTAACGACTCGATCCGGGCCCTCCTTGCAAACTCTATCGGTCAGGAGGTACCAGAGGCCCCTATTCCGGAAATGAAACCCTGGAATGATTTTATATGGTTAGGGTGGCCCTAGATGTTTATAGACCACTCAAGAGAAAGATTTGTTTGTAATTTCCACGCAATCAGGTGGCTACAGCGGTGGTCCTGCAATATGAAAGTCTCTCGGGCTTTTGTGCTCGATGCGGGAGGCTCAACCATCGGATCCAGTAATGTACAACCCAGCTCCGGGGAGTGGGTAAGGATGAGGTACGTTTTGATGATTCATTACGTGCTATTACAGGGGTGGATACAGATAGGTTACTGTAGACCCGTTGGGGTCCCCCTCAAAATCGGCCACAGGTTCGGGTGGAAGAGTTGATGATGTCCTTATGCATTGGCCCAAACCGTCTGTACCCAGTGAGGGATGGGAAGCTCCTTTTCCCACCGGGTTTCCCGGTACTTCTGATTAAGGAGGGACGGACAATACCAAAAACTAATGGCATGGCTAAAGAGGGTTCTGAGGGGACACCTCTAGTTACTCAAGGAGGGCACCCAAGTTTTTCAGATGTGACTTGCGAGATCGCAAAGACTCATGACATGACTAACATAGGTCAATAAGCCAGGTGTAGGGAGGTGTGTGTGTGTGGGGGGGGGGGGGGGAGGGGGGCCCGTCATTTCCATTTGGACTCCCACAATGCCACTACTGTCGCCTCATACTGGTAGGCCTCATATGCTGGATATACCTACTCGAGGGGGAAAACAAAAGGAACCTCGGGAAATGGGAGGACGGTTAGGGCCAAAGAGACTGAAGATGCAGAAGACCAAGGCTCGAGGTAGAATAAGCCAAAACCACACCCGGACTACACAAGTGAAGTTGAAGAGAGCCCTGGATGCAACCGGCCAACTGATAGGGAGATTCCAGCTTATGGATGACGAGGACACTGATGATGCATCAGAAGTGGCGCGGGCTGTAAAACAACACCGCCAGGAGCCATGAAGCTACTTGCACCTCGAGGGGTAGATGGGTGGTGGCCTACCCCTCACGACCCAGGCCCAATACTCGCCTGGGAGCTCATGACTGCACCATATAATCCTTTTTATTTTTCCTGCTTTTATCATGGCTGTTGTTTCCAGTAATTTTTTGGCTTTTGGCTGTTTATGTTTATGTTGGACTATTTCTTTAGTTTTGATCGGTTCGATGGTATGGACTTCTATCTTTGTCTAGGATGTCAACTAGATTGTTTCTATGGGTTCAGAGCATTGGGTGTCCTATGGGAGACTCGGACATTATTCTGCTTCAAGACTTTAGTCCGCCATTTGTATGCACTCCCTCAGTTTGCCTTTAAAAACAGTAAATTATTATCGTTAAAAACTTATTTATACTAAAGTTTGATAATTATATTTTATTAGAGAATCGACTTAACTAAAATCTCGTTGATAGATTAAAGCTCTCACAAACAATTAAAGATTTGAATTTAAATTATCTAGCAGAAGGAAGAAGCACACTAAAAAAGATGGGAGTTTTGAATAAACATAATAAGAGGCACATTATATCTCTCTCCCTTGTCGAGAGCAAACCTACGCCCTAGGAGACATGTGCTCCCGTATGACTATCATAATCATACGTCAGTCGAGCCCCTAGTTGAGGAGGACGTCAACCCTGCACCTCCTCCACAGGCTGCGTTGCCGTCTGACAAAGTCATACCACTACCTACCACCCTTATCATGTCGCCGGTTGTGCACGTCCCGTCACCGCTTGACCGTTCCTCTACGGTTATGACATGTGTTCCTCCTCTATACCTCTCACGAATTCTGATAAGCCCTTTAAAGGGTCGTTGGAAGAGAAAACCAAAAACTATGCCCGCTGAACCTCTGCTGCCGCAACCTTCCCCACCGCTTTCATCATTGCTGCAACTACCACCACCGTCTCCATCTTTACTACGATTACCACCATCAGAATCTCCGTCGACACCACCGCTTCTTCTTATACCATCCCTGGAATTGGTGGGGTTCGTGCCGGGTTTGACCCCCTGTTCAACCACGGTCAAAGGTGAGGCGAGGGCGCACACCAAAAACCCTAGGGGCCTAGTTGGATGGGCTGTGTCTATAGGGTCATATTTGTCTCCCTTTCCTTGGTATGGGTGACTTGTGAGTGAAATAAATCCTGACATTCATTCCGAATGTAAACCGGATTTTGCTCAACCCCTCCATACCCGTACCGTAGTTTCTTCTACGTCGGGAGGGCTTGGTACCACCTCTTACTCTTGTTCCCCCAATTATTTTAAGGCTTGTACCGCCCGACTCTATAGGTTGCTCTTTGGGCTACGAGGAACCTCTAGAGGTAGTCGTCACTGATGTGGTTGCCAATCTAAGGGCTTTGGCTCAACAACGTTTTTGTATGCTCGGACGACTTCTAACCCTCCCCCCCGTACAAGGAAACCCTGTTGTGAATTATCACCAACACATGGGGCAACTCGGGGGTGGGACTAGTGATTAAATACATCGAACCCGATGTCTTTGGGTTTTACTTCGCCAATGAGGATGCTCGGGTTTAGTTTCGTGGTTATGAACCATGGTGTTTTGATGGCCACCACTTGCTTCTTGGGGAAATTGACCCATCTGATAGGGCCTTTCCGTCACTAGATATGCTCCAACTGTGGGTTCATGCCCACAGCTTCCCACCGTACGTTCGGACCAAGGCAATTGGGGAGAAAATTGGAGCAGCTCTAGGGACCACGGTGTAGGTCTCATGTGATGACTATGGACAATATTGGGGTGGGGCTGTCCGAGCACGATTTTGGCATTTCTTGGACCGCCCTCTCTATCGGAATCTACTTCTTTGATTTTCGGAGTTTCGGGATCCGATCGCCTACACCCTCACCTACACGAAGTTACCTACTTCTTGTGGGAATTGTGGGCAGATCGGGCACACGTCACCGGCATGTGACAAAGAGATGTCGGGGATCCATAGGTTCGACAAGTCTCTCCTAGAGTACCAGAGGGAGAATATGAACAAGGTCTATGCAACAAACTGGAAGAAGTCGGTGTATACCCCCGGATTTCGACCTTCTGACTCAGAACACATCACCTAATCTCAATTCACATCGGGAAAGGGGATCAATTGTAACCCACAACATTGCACCTAACGAGCGTGTATGTGGGGATGGTCTTCTAGGTTGGAAATGTTTTTAGTGGTCCATCCCTCGATGAGTGGAGTAGAGGCGCCTTCGAGGATGGCGCCTGAAACAAAGAGGAATTCCGCTGGGGAACCCCGGGAAGATCAGGCGAGGGCTGGGAAGCAGCCTCGCCAAGGAAAATGAGTACAACCCAGGGCATCAGGGACGATTGCTGGAAGGGATCCCTAAGATATGTCAGTCCTTCCTTCACTACTGCACAATACAGGTTCGGTATTCAACTAGACTATATGGGTCCTCTTCAGGGGAATGAGCGGCAATTCGGCCACACCTTGAGCGGTGTTTTGCAATACTTTTCCATTACACTCTTCTACTTTCATCAAGATCGTCTTAGACGTTATATTGTTACCGAGTTATTGTTAGATCCGGTGCAAGATCAAACATGTAATAACTCCTTTTCGTGGTGATAAAAGTATATCTTTGTTCTAAAAGAAGAGAATATAAAATAATTTAGAAAAATTAATATTTTTGAAAATAATAAGGTGGTTATGATATAAGTTAAAAACGACCAACCCAATTATAATGATATATTCTAATATATTTTAGAGGTATTATGGTTTTTCTTAGAAAGAAGTATCACTAAAATTTCAAAGTTGAAATTGTTATCTCTTACTAATAAATTTGATTAAAATGAATTAACCTAGAGAGTTAGTTTTCTCTATGAGAGCCGTCGTACGAAGACAAAGGCATGATTATAGTCATGGTCATCACCATGGCCTATGTCATGGTTATGCTTATCTTTTCTCTACATCCTCTCTCATGTACTTACCCTTTGGGTCCTGCGTGGTTTTTTCCTACTAGGGTTCCTTTCGAGCTGCCTCTAGTCACCGCAACGTTGGCTCCCTCGCGCCACCAGCGAAGCGTCTCCCGACCTTGTTTGGTGCTCCCTTTGCAAATCCGATGGTTGTCGTCTGGCTTACCTCGGCGTCAATGGACCTCACCACCTCGGAGCCCTGCGGTCTCGCCGCCGTCTCTAAAGCCCCAACTGTGTCAACGTCTCTGAAGCTGCCATCGTCACGTCCTCCTTCATGTCCTCCACCACCGCGTCCTCCTCGACCCCTCTCTCGTTTATGGATCTGACTAATCGAGTGAGTCTTTTTTCTTTTTTCTGATTTCGTCTTTGCAAAGTCAATGACTATATAGTAGAGAATTAGAGATTTTTCTAGGGAGGGAACCCCGATTCACATATATCCTCCCAATACAACTGATGTAGTTCCAGTACGATCGCTTTGCCCCCGAGATGCAGCGTTTAGACACTATTGTGAGCAGGACTCTCAGTTTCATTTTCCAACCCCCACCTTTCCTTCTTGTATATATGGCGTCTCAATGTCGTCTATGACGGGTACAATGTTAAAAGCATTGTGAATAACTTTGTTATGTGTCTATTCTTCTTTTATAATGAGGGAATATGTTTGTTGTCGTATATCTATATAATTAAATTCTGATATTAATAAAATTGCACCTGTCAATAAAAAAAATTGATTACAGAAGTAATAATATGATTTACATACCATGATCGTTTTTTCATTCATGGAAAGCTGTAGTTGCCTAATACCAACACAAGGGGGAGCTGTGAATGTGATAAATTAAAAGAAAAATGAGGAATTCAGTGAACACATGAGAATCTGATCACTCATGGTCCACACATCACACTCACTGCCAATCAACACTTTGACTCTTTCTGATGATTCTCACATTGATATTCCCCAATTTGCCCTTGGCGTGTCTGTGGATTAGTTGGAGGGTGGGAAGCACCTCCAAGACATGGCCTTATGAAGGGGAGAGGCCTCGATCCTCAACCTCTGATCTGCTGTTTGGTTGGTGACATATCTCTTATCTGTAGGGCTATAACATGTGACCTAAACTCACATTATCTCTCGAGAGAGCCAATAAGATAACATGTCGTATCCTTAGATGTTTGATCTTTTTGACGTTACTTTGGAAAAGACTATTTGACTCGTGAGGGACAATTGTGTTATTACTGACAATGTTTAATATCATTTTGAAGAACGTGAACTAAGCTATCGTTACAAGGGAATTTGTTACTGCATTAATGTTTGGTTTAGAGCATTTTTGTAATGTACCATTGAATGGAATATATCTTGTGGGCACTGGGTTCTCCCTAAGCCAATGATTGGAGCATTACAACTTTGTTTAATGGTGTTATGCCTTTGTTGGGCCCAATAGGTCAATGGGGTTTTTTGAACTGAAGTTGGGTTCTCAAATGGGCCGACTTCAAGAGTTACAGTTTGATCACAAATACATTTGATTCCACATGAGGAAATGTGGAGATTAATGAAAATTAAATGGTGGAGGGGTCTAGAAGAAACGTTATAAAGAAATAAAACAGGTGAATATAGGTAGAAGATGATGCTTTAGAGACTATGCATCCACAATACATAACATACCAATTATAGAAGCTAGGGTGGGAAATAAACGAGATCGGGACAGGAAGGGGATCGAACTATGTCAGGAGGGCAATCTTGGGCTGAAAATCCGATTTTACTGATACAAACAAAGATTTCGTAAAGATGATTGTCACCATCACTGCAAGATAAACCAGCAAGACGCTTGGTTTTTGTTGATATTGCCTTCAAAATGTCTTCTTTATTGTACGACTGTCCAGGCTTGATCTTTCTTTCTAAAACACAAACAAAGTAGCACCATATTACTTCCTCCAAGATGTCAAGAAAATTATTAATTGATACACATGAGTGTGAGAATATAAAACTATAATGGAGCTTTCAGCTATATGAGTACCAAATTTGATTATTTGTTGATACGGATTTAAACTTGTGTTAACAGGAAATCAACTTGATATCATATTAGAAAACCAAACTCAAACTGATAGTTAAAGACTTCGTTACAGTTTAATATTCTAACAATAGAAACTAAGAGACGTACCTGAAGACAAAAGTGCATATCTCAAGTCGTATGTTTTCATCAAGTCAACAACAGTATGAAAATATTGTAGCAAATTCATGTTAGTGCACGTCCCATGTTTTCTCCATTCTTGTCCCCAAAAGTCTTTGTTAGCCGTTGATGACAAGCTCGGCCAGTAATGTTGTAGCTCTTCAAGGAAGTGTGTATGACCGTATGTTAACTAGTAACCACATACACAAACGTTAACTTAATTAATAGTTGGGTCTAGAATACCTAGGAACAAAACCCATTATTTTTGAGCTAATGAAAATAAAATAATGTATAGAGACGTACCAGTTCATATACATATGGGTCATTATATGCTTGGCAATTGACTGTAGTCCCTCCTGTGTAGTTCTGTGGCGAAAGACCATGAACTGTGAAGTAGTTTGGTTGTACCTGTGTTGCAGAACAGTTGGGAAAATCTGGAGCCATGTTGCAGAGAGAAGGTGGCCATGTTTTGGCCAGCAAGAGATAGTCATAGGACACTCCTCTCTCTCCATTAGTGGATCTGAACAAGTTGCTCACAAGAATGATGGAGCAGATCACACATGAAGCGAGTTTCGTTGTCACAGCTATAGCCATTGCTGTTTGGTTCCGTAAGGCTGGAGATCTTATACAGGAATAGGATGTTGAGCTTCTTCTTTTTTCTTTCTCGGCCAATGTACCCGAGAACAAGTTCCATGGGCATACATTATTCACCAACCTCGGACCTAAGAAAGCAAAATCATTGGTCGCTTTACAAGGGGTGATAAGTGATAACACATTTACAGTTGTTGATTTGGTGCATATTTGTTTGCCGAACCTCCAACCTGCGGTAGTTCTAGCACAATGTTGTTGTCTTTTTTGTTAGTGGCAATTAGGAATGGCAACGGGGCGGGTTTGGGACGGGTTTAGTGATACCCGAACCCGACCCGAACCTCTAACTCCCAAACCCGACCCGACCCGTACCCGACATCACCCGCCCCGTCGGTGCCCCGCTCGGGTCGGGGATTCCCCGACCCGCCCCGTCTATTTCTACCACAAAACAAAATAAAATAAAAAGTAAAATTTTTAAACTATAATAAATATTAAGTGCATCTAAAATGAACTTAATTTGTTTATTCTCAAATGTTAAACTTTGTTAAACCAAAAATAAGATTCGTGAAATGAGTTCTGATGTATTGCAAATGAAAAACTTCATTATATAGAGAAGTTAATTTGCCATATTCTGAATTTTGGGCGATGTGATACCATTAGTTTCTATTTTAAATGTACCGGAAAACTAATATATTAACATAAAAAGAGATAATAAGTGGATTTGTAAGATAACTGGAGAGAATACCTCTCAACTAGCTACAGTACCGAACAACTCCCAACCCTATCGTTTCAACCCTCCGTCGTCGAATCCTTCCTCCGCCGACGACAACCTTGGCCTCCTTACCAAGTATGTTGCCGGCGGCGGCTCCATATCTTCTCCCCTACGTTCCTTTACTCTCCATGTCCCTTTCTTCTTCTTCTTCTTCTTCCCTTTTTGCTCGGGTTGTGCTCTTGGCTACTCAGATCTATTCTCTGACTTTGGCTGGTGGCAAAAGGCAGTCAGGGGATCTCAGTTGCCTTCGTCGTAACTCTGGAGCCATGGTTCTCCGGCTCTGCCCAGCCGTCAGTTCGGGCCGTTCTGCCTCACCGTGGGTTTGCTTCTGCAGTTCCCGTCGGAGCTCCGTCCTAGATCTAGTCGTGGGTCACTGTTTCTCTCCGTAGATCGGTGTGGAATGGGACGCGATTCTGGTGGTTAGAGCTACATCATCTCTCAGACCTCTGTTGGTTGACGTTGCCGGAGTACGGTCTCGGAGCGCTGGTGGGGTTGCTGGTCGTGGGTCGTCTTGGTTGGCAGTGACGGCTGGTTGGGTCTGGCGTGCAGGTTACAAGCCGAAGACGGGTAGGGCTGAGTTGGGGCTGGGTGTGGATGTGGGCCGGGTGATGGTGCGGGTCAGTTTTGGTGATTTGGGCCAGTTTTGGTCTGTGACCCGGTTCGACCCGCCGAGGTCAGCCCGACCCGCCGAGGTCAGCCCGACCCGCCCAGGTCAGTCCGACAGGCCCAGGTCAGTTTGACCGGCCCTTTTCAGTTTGACCCGTGGTTTCTGAATGTCGGTTCTTCGGGCTTCCGGCGTCTTTTGCTGCTGTTGGTGTCGGGCTATTGGACCTGCCTTGTGCTCGGTAGAAATACCATGTCCTCTCTCCCTTGGACGTTTCGCGGTGTTGGCCGGTTGCGTGAAGAGGACCGAGCGTGAGTACATGTCTTGTTGGTCTGCTACTCTGAGTTTTGCTGAGGTAGGGTGTCTTTTGGATTTCTGGAGGTGACTAGCTCGAGCTCTGGCGGTGGGACGCGTTTCTACATCCGTCTGGGTTTGGATCGTTGCGGAGCTGCTCTTACTGTCTTTGGGGGTTCGTCTGGTTTCTCGTTACTTTGCCCTCACGGACTTGACGGTGGACCTTCTTTCGGATCATTGGAGGTTACTAGTTCCGGCTCTGGTTGTGGGACACGCTTCTTCATCCTCCCGGGTGGGGATCGGTGCAGAGCTGTTCTTCCTACTTTTGGTGGTTCGTTTGCTTGCCTGTCGGGTTGACCGTACCTTCGGAGGTACCTTTTTTAGAGCTGGTCGTGGGACACGTTTCTGCATCTTCTGGGGAGTGGATCGTTGTGGCTCTGGTCTTGGTGCAGCTGTTGGTTCGCTCTGTTGCCTTGCTTTTCTTCTCATGTCTGGTCGTGGGACGCGTTTCCTCATCCTCGGGTTCTGGTCGTCGTGGACCTGGTGGTTAGCGGAGGCTCACTGGTATTCCTCTTCTTTTGCTTCAGTTTAGTGTTCCCCTCATTGTGCCATTATCGCTATCTGTTGGTTTTACTCTGCTTCCTCCCACTTTGTTGGGTAGGCTTCGTCGGTATCTGGGTGTTGGCCCTCGGCGAGTAGTTTGGCCTTAGTGCCATTAAGTAGTGCTCCTTCAATCTCGATTTTAGTATAGTGTGTTCTTGAGGGTATTTCCCTTTAGAACTGTCTCCGTCGTTTGTGGTGTTGGCCACCGACTTGTTAGTGACCGTCTTCCAGTCTACCTGACAGATTTAGGGTTCTAATGAGATAGGGTGTTCTTACTTTGGCAGTAGATTGGTTTATTCAGTATCGTTTGTACTTTTGGTTTGGAAAATCCGAGTTTTGACCTTTTCTTCCTTGAGTGCTTCATGGTGGCTATATTCGGATGTGATCTCCTTTTTTAGCCGTCTTTTTCATTTCCGGGTCTGCGTACCCTTCTCACTTCAGGGTCTGCGTACCCATTAATTTTCGGGCCTGCGTACCCATTCATTTTAGGGTCTGCGTACCCTTTCATTTCAGGGTCTGCGTACCCATTCACTTCAGGGTCGGCGTACCCTTTCATTTCAGGGTCTGCGTACCCACTCACTTCTCTACCGGGTCGTTGTACCCTTTCATCTTTGGGTCTGCGTACCCATTCATTTCATTTTTGAGGTTACCCCGGTGTGGGGTTTTAGGGTCTGCGTACCCCTTCATTGCTTCACTCAGGGTCTGCGTACCCTTTCATCATCAGGGTCTGCGTACCCATTCATCATCTGGGTCTGCGTACCCATTCATAGCTACCAGGGTGGTAGCCGTTGTTGTGATCCTTTTTTGTTGAAGAGTCTGTAGCTAGACTCTCTCCTTGTACTCCTCTTCCTCCTTGAGAGAGGTTTAATTTAAATATGCTTTGCCGATCAAAAAAAAGTAATAAGTTGCTTTGTAGCGTAGCGATCAGGTTGTTCTCTAGCTTGCAGGAGGTTTCAGTTTCTAGCCTGGGTTCAACTGAGTGTTAGAGATCAATTTCTACCACTAAACCACCTGTGATAGTCTAATATATGGTATACTTGTACATATAATATTAATATCGGGGCGGGTTCGGGGCGGTAAGTGCCAAACCCGTCCCCGCCCCGACCCCGGTCAAATACCCGTTGACCGGGTTTTGCCCCGCCCCGAACCAAGAAATACCCGCCCTGATCGGGTCGGGAACGCCGGGTACTCGTCGGGTTCGGGATTTTTTGCCATCCCTTGTGGCAATGATGTGAAAGGGTTGTAGGAGATGGTTAGTTAGCCTTGTCGTTATTTGTAAAGCGAAACGTGTAGCTTGGCAATTCAAATCATATATAAAAGGAAGAGTTATTATCATACGAGTACCCTAAAAATACTTGATTTTCATCCGAGTACCCTAAAAATACTTTGAAAAAAATAAGTACCCAAACGAAACATTGTGTTTCAAATCAGTACCCGCCGTTAGTTTCTGTCTATTTTCCATCCAAAACCTTAAAAAGTCCAAAATACTCCTCCCCAACACTCAAATTTTCAAACTCATGCCATTGAATTTCAAATTTTCTTTTTACTTATTTATTTATTTTATAAAAAAATTATTTTCTGAAAATTAAATTTATTTTTATATGATTTTTATTTTGAAAAAATCAATTTTTATTTTCAAAAATCGAAAAAAATCAGTTTTTATTTTTGAAAAATCTGATGCAGACTTAAAAAAAATCAGATTTTATATAAATAATATATATATATATAAATCCATTTTATTTTTCTCTTTTTTTATCTTTATTCTTTTAATTCTTTTATAATTCTTTTCTTTTTTGAAAATCAATTTTTTATGTGTTCAATTCCCTCATCCCTTTACCGATCTCATGCCTAAGTATTCATTTCATACAAAAATTAACCATACAATCAAAAATGGGTGAAACATTTTTTGCAGCAACTAAGTTTCAATTTTTTTACAGCTACTAATTCCTTTGACATCCCAGAATCAATTCAGCCTTCAAAATCCACAGCAAAATGCAATAATTTTCATGAACAAAATACAACAAGATCCCTAATATACACAACACATCTTGAAATAATTTACATATTCATCTTCTTCCCCATTGATTTACACACTCCAAAAAAAAAATCAAATCCTAAATCCTAACTTACAGAAGAACAAGGAAGAACATAGGAGGCTATGGTGATGGAATCAAACCCAAGCCATTGATTTACATACTACAAAAAAAAAATCAAACCCTAAATCCTAATTTACAGAAGAACAAGGAAGAACAAAGGAGGTTGTGGTGATGGAATCAAACCCAAGCCCTCCAAACCGAACTCTCGGCATGGAGGCGCGACTAGATCTGGAGCAGCCACACCACGACTAGATTGGCTTTCAGCCCATCCACGACGGCGAGACTGTGCTTCTCGAACTCATTCATCGCGTCGCCGCCGAGCATCACCAGATTAAGACGAGAGGGGTTGAGACGAGAGAGGGGGCGTGCGCCGGTGGCCGTGGCAGTGGTTGTCCGACATCGAGCTCATCCTTTGCTTCTCTGAAATTGGGGGCTGAGTGTATATAAGAGAAAATTATTAGGTTATAAATGAATGAGTTAGAATAGGTTAGGTCAGATTAGGGTTATGTGGAGTGAGGGGTAATATTGTCATTTTAAAAGAAAATTGGGTCATGTGCCAGGCACATGACCATTCCAAAATGGATTGAAAACTAACGGCGGGTACTGATTTGAAACACAATGTTTCTCTTGGGTACTTATCTATCACATAATATTTTTAGGGTACTCGGATGAAAACCAAGTATTTTTAGGGTACTCGTATGATAATAACCCTAAAAGGAGTATTTAGCCAAGATGGCATGGTTTCGATGTGGCACTCCTCATGTTCTCTGGTTTTCTGTTTTGGTACTCAATAGTTTTTTTTGAGCGAAAGGTGCAATTCTCATTACTGAAAAATGATTACATAATAGTGTATCGGGGAACAGGCTCCCCGACCATCAGGTCAGTATTCACGACAATGGTTCATCAATCCTGTTAATATCAGAACCGTCACAGACGGTATTTGGATGCCTCGAGGGCAAGTGAAGAAAGCGATGAAAAGGAACGGGATACCGGAGATCCCGAGGGATCTCGACATTAATGGTGATGGTGGGAGGCAAAGCATCGTCCGCGGACCCCTCCCTCGGCCAGTCCCCAATGCCAGGGTCGTGCATCATCCCTCTCGGCGGGGCCTCACCCCCACCTATGATTGGACGCCCCGCACCCCTGTGGATGCCTCCTTCATTAGAGTGCCAGCATCAGCACCCCCGGGGACTGTAACTGAATCTGCCGAGGGACGAACAGCTCCATGTCCCCGGAGGATCCCGTGTACAAAATATCCCGGGGGCACCCGGTAAGAGCACATAGGGAGACCTGTCACTAGCCACTTGTTTTCAACCCGGGGCCACTTGTTTTGAACCCGGGCATTAAAGTGGCATGTCACTGGCCACATGTGTCGAACCCAAATAGGGTGCCCGGGACCCGGATTAGGTACCGGGTCTAGTGTTATACCGGGTACCCTACTTCGAGGCAACACGATCATAGGTATCGGATCTAGTGTCAACATGCTGGCATCCTTCAGAATCCCTAGTCAGAGCTCCCCACGACCACGGGCTGCACATGAGCGAGATCTCTGCAGCGGAAAATATCGAAGTGAAGCTCTTCGAGACGCCGGGGGACGGCGTTGTGGGTACCAGTCCCAACACGCCGACCAGGCCTCCCTCCGAGGCAGTACCGCCCCGGACACCATAATAGCTTCCCTCGCAATCCAGTCGGATTTACCCCATGTGGTATGAGGCCCTAAGCCATGCCTTCCAAGAGGCCATTGCTCCCGCTTCCGATGCCGACTCCAACTCCGCTCGACGCACCTTTTCAGACCTCCGCGGTCGCGCACCCAGCCCCTAATTCGAGCAGTCCCCAACCGGGCCAAGGCAGCCAACGAGTATGACGGTCCCTTTCGATTCCTCCTCCTCGCCATCCTAGGAGTAGTAGAACACGGCGGCGAACCCCTAAACCTAGAGGGCTTCAGGGCAAGGTCATTGTGGGCTCTGAGCGGCGGTTTCGGGTTCTGTCCACGTGACTTAAGGTTTGGCCCACGTGGATTAGGATTCGGCCCACGCGGAGAGGATCTGAGCCGTCGAGCTGAAATCGTCGAGATCCCCCAACACTCACAGTCCGACTGGCAGGGGTTAGTACCAGGGGGAGTGGGGGGAAAACTTGGCGAACCACAATGCCCCGACGAGCCCAGCAAATCCGACCTCGGAGTCCCCGAGCCCACCCGAAGACTAGATTGGGACACAACAGGGGGGATCGAAACACATGAAGGTGGCGGCGGAAGAACCATCTGACCAGAAGAAACCAGGAAGCCAGACGGAACCGACAGAGAAAGGGAAGGAGGTATGGCGCTTGGGTTAGGGTCGGCCGAGATCGCCGTAGGAGCGGGGGGTGGGGGAAGGCACATGGATGGAGGAATCAGGGCATACCCGCGAGGAAGATTGAGGTTTCATGGCAGGTTCTGAAATCACAAGAGGGATGGAGGAGGGGAGATGCGACGAGGGTTGGGGGAAGGCCAACCACTCCCATCCATAGACAAACTCCGCACCAGGCATGGTCTGCGAGGTCATCTGGACATGGTAGGCGAACACGGGGACGGCGAAACCGCGTATCACAAGCGGCGCGACAGACGGTAGCTCTCTAACAACAGAATAGGGCTAAGGCTAGGCTCTCAAGGCGAGAGAGAAGTTTTTTGTAGCTACTAATGTGTTATTATTATGCGAGTTGAAGAGAATTAATACTTTTTGGTACTCAATAGTTGAATTAATGCATGCGCTTTCTATTAAAAAATAATTTTTTTATAAATACCCATTTCATCTTTACTTCACTTCTACACTATCTTTCCTCGTTTCTTTCTTATAAACCTGATTCTCTTATAAAACCGATTCTCCAATGACATATCCCAACAATGAACCCTTTTTTTATATCATCAATGCAAATTTAATACATAAAGACCTTGTTTTCAAAAAGAAAACAAAGGCTAAGGGACGAACTCTAAAAGTACAACCAACAGAAGGATGCCACCGACACCTCGAGCCACCAGAACGAATACAAGACGAAGGTCAAACTACAGGCCTGAAAATAAAACCCACAACCAGAAATAGACGCGAGCACTAGCATGACAGCTCAACCTCAAGGCAATCCCAACAAGGGGAGAAACAATGAAAAAGGTCTAAATACCCATATTTTCCAACCTTTGAGCCCCAAAACAGATAATGTCTATAAACCTGATTTTTCAACCATGAAGCACAAGCAATACTTAATACACCATAATCAACTACCTTAGTGTGTAGAGCACCATGTCTCATTAGGACCATCAAGCTCTCACAAAGAGAGAAGACGATCACTAATAAGTCGCCATCCAACATTGTAACGACGGAGACAGATCCATGGGACGAAGTCCACCAGAACACACTAAAACCTAAATCGAATTTGAAGGAACTCAACCAACATGCACGATTGCCTAAACCACTCGCCGACTGCCAACACCAAAAACCGACGAGCCCTTACCCCCGAAGAAAAAGAAAACAGATGAGAACAAAACAGAGACAGTAAAGGACATTGTGGGGAACTACAGCAAAAGGAATGGAGAATAAGTACCCTCACCTGAAAAAGGACCAACACTAGAAGAATGCATCGCCTCGCTGAAGACAACACATAGCTAAGAACAAAGAGACACTACTCAAAAAGATCCTCATCAATCAACGATCATGGAGATCGAGAAACACGTCCCACGCAGGATGAAACTGAGTAAACGAAGTCACACCAAAAGCAGAGAGACATGAGCCGAAGAACCGAAGCCCCAACTACGAGAGGACCAAATACGCTCCAATCACAACCAAGGAGGTCGAGAAAGTAGTACCACGAAGGATAAGAAACCCCGCTGGCAGCAGATACATTCAAGCAACGACCCCACCACCGAACAAAGCAGTTGAGTCCAAAAAAGCCTGCTACCTAGGCATGACCAGTCAGAGCTCCAACAAAACCCGATCTCACCAGATAAGGGGGGGATCATATATGAAAACCAAATCTAATCCCATAGGCTCGAGCTTAGGCAGACACTCCGAGATTTAACCCTCAGAATGGTACGGCAAGCGTACCGGTCGTCAAGTAGTATTCGGGTTTTAAGTCCGAGATATCGTACCCAAGGGAGCAAATAAGCAAGCTCTTTAGTTAATTAATTCAATGGTCAAGCTATTCCTATAACGATGTTTGGTTTTTGTTTAAGAAAATGTTAAATTCAAGCAAGTAATGAGAATATATGAATGATCAGAAACGAAGAACAAAGTCACAGCGGGGTTGTAAATCAGAGATAAAAAGGTGATCTAGGACATTAACGGGGTTCGAATGTGATGAATGACTTAACGGAGTTCGGTGTGCATTTGTAACTAATACTATTCTAAGGGAAACGGGAATTCTCTAAGTATAGTCCTAACCATCTCTCGATCGTATTAGGACCCTAACATACTCGGTCCACCTAATTATCTCTAATCTAGGTGTAGAGCGGTATATAGCATTAAATTCTATGAATTCCTCTAACTTTCGGGTTTTACTCCTATAGCTATTGCACTCGTGTCAGTCTAACCATATTCTGGCTTAGATTAAAACCCGAGCTATCTCATTCCTTTTCCTCCTATTAACCTCATTTCTCAATTGTTGGTTAACACGATTTAAACATTTCTCACGTGATCAAGGCGAAAAAGGCATTACGAACAGAATGAGATAAACAAAATCCTAATACTAGTTTAACAATTGCATAACCCAAACAAGTTAATTCTACTCATCACATCTTTACCCTTAGCCCTAGATCAATGGGAGTTTAGTTCATAGCAAGGAGACGAGAACACAAGGAATTGATAAAAACCATGATACTCATATTAATCCAATGAAGTAATACAATTGTCAAAGTTTAATCAAAACCTACAAAACCTTCGATGATGATCTCCACTCTCTTTTGATCTTCAAGTCTTCTCTTCCAAGTGCTCTCCAAGTTCTCCCAAGGTGTCTTCTCTTTCTCAATTTCGTGATACTCTCATATAATGACCTAATATCCCTTTTATATGTTGAGTTAAATCTGATTAAAAACGGGAAACGCAGCTGGAAATCGCGTTTCTGACGTCTGCACTGTCGCATGCACGCCGTGCATTTCAGGGTGCATCTTAAGTTGCACCGGTTATTTGCACGACGTGCAACTTTCCGGTGCAGATTTTTTTGTCTCTGATCTGGATGCGTCACCAAGTTGCACGCCGTGCAACAAGTGGTGCACTGCTTCTTTGCACCCCGTGCAACGAAGTGGTGCGCCTGACTGACACTTCTGACCAGCTTCCAATTTGACTCCGTTTCGCTCCCGTTTCACCCCTTTTTGCTCCAATTGCTTGGCGAACTATGAAATAAGATCAATTACACAAAATGAGAGTAAAATGCATCATTTTATATTAACTCGGGATTAAAAAGAACATAAATGTGGGCTAATGACATCTGAAATAGATGTATTTTATGTCCACATCAACACCCCACACTTAAGCTTTTCTCGTCCCGAGAAAATTAAACTAACAAAACAGTAAGATATGTCCCGGTTAAACCCCGAGGTTCACCTCGATAGGAGGAGTCCGGGCCTCCTTTATTCAAGAATGGTAAAATAAAGATGCAGCATGCAAAAAGGTTACGAAAATTTGGTGATGACTGAGTTAAAGTGTGCTTGCTGATCATAAGAGCTTTCTCAGAATTACACACCACAAAATCGAGCAAAGTTCAAGAAAACACATAAACCGATGAACGCAAATAAGCAAGTTGCTACTCACATTAAAGACCGACTCTCCTAACATGCACCCCTCGTTCACTTTACTAGCGTGCTTCCTCTTTTCCCTACTACACGGATCTTTGAGATTCATATGCTACTAGTTAATCCCATCTCCACTAATCGTGAGGAATCGTGGCAATCAAGAATAAAAAAGGACTTATATTCGGCTTGTAATGTATGGCTAGGCAAAGGGCATAGAACGGATTTAAAACATGAAGCTCATAAAATAAAACGTGTCAAACATGCTTCATCTCACACCCCTAACCACTTTTCACACATCCCGCTTATTTTCACCACAAGTCTTCACCAAACCATTCCTTAGACACTCTTTTTGAGTCTACTTGTTGGGCTAATTTTTTTTCTTTATGCCCCTTTTATTTCACCTTTTCGTTTCTCTTCTCTTGATTTTGTATACTTTTTCTTACCCATTAAAATTTCTTGGGTACAAGAGAGATTTCTATCTTATTTGCTCTCTTTTTTCTCTACAAATCAAATGGCACATTATCATGAAGAACTTCATTTTCTTTGTACTCACTCAACTCACAAATAAATTCCCAATACCCCCTCTCATGAAGCACATAAGACACGAAATATGGGTTCAAACATGAGGATATACAAGAAATGATGGGCACATAGGTTTGTAATGTAATGGTTAGAAACGAAAGGCCATAGGCTCAAAATGGGTGACTAAGAAAATAAAGTAAGGTTAGAGATTTGGCTCAAACGTTCCAAAGATGGCCGAAAATCATTTTCTCAATTTAACCATGTTCCTCACTCTATTTCGCCTCAAATGGGATACACAAGTAGTTCTAGACTCAGCTTACAATGCATAGGAATCAAAGGAAGCAACGACTAATCAAGTTAACACTCAGAGTGCAAAGAAAAGAGCGATCTTAATGCATGTGCTTACTCTACTTAATTGATTCATGCTAATCTATGTATTATTTGAACAGTGTAAGAAATTGGCATGTGTAACAGTTCAATCATAGAAGTCCTAAGATCATGCACTCTCTTACTCAATCATATCACCAGAAAATATTTTTTTGATTTTTTTGATTTTTTTTAATGCAGCACAATATGCAGACCAAAAGTGTGAAATGAAATGCAAGCAGCCCACCCCACACTTTAAAACACAACACTGTCCCTGGTGCGACTCAATCATATACATGCTCCTAACCACATACAGGCAACCCCACACTTGTGTAGAACAATCAAGCAATTCAGAGAACTAAGATGCATAACCTATCAGCACAGCAAATCAGGTGCTCAACACCCACCATAAAAACATCAAAGTTCACAAGTAGATATTAAACATAATAAACAATAGAGGGATAGAGATACTGCCCCTTCAGCGGTACTACTTTTTCCTGAATACTGGAATTGCCTTTGTGCATGGTAGATGGAATGCTACTTCGCCCAAGTGAGTTCTCGAAACTCGACGCCAACAAAAATAACTTGTATTTTCAAGCTTCCATCCTGTATCACCAACTTGCACAAATAGTTAGAGAATAAGAGCAAGACATAACATACACAAAACAATGAGGGGTAGGAATATTGGGTTGCCTCCCATCAAGCGCATTTTTTTAACGTCATTTGCTCGACGAGTAGGAGGCTCAATCAGGAGGCCTCCCGAACGTCTCATACTTCCATTGCGTCCTCCTCTTCACGTGTAGATAAAAAGGCGGGAGAAGGAACACAATGTAGCATAAGAACCCTTTCCTTGAGTTTTGTAAGAGCTCCAAACTCAAGGCTAGCTTCATCAAGCTTGCTTTAACTGAATAATTGTGATCACATTCATCTTGGCACAACTTGATAGCGACATGATTCCCAAGAAACGATGATGCTCATGACAACGAGGGTCAAGAGCATCTACCACAATAGAGTAACAGTTCACAAACGGGGAATGAGTACTAGCAAATACATCACAAAAATTATGCTTTATATTAAGCACTCTATGCTCAATGTTAATTCTTAAAATCAATGGGATGGGTTGAACATAAAGAGTTGATTTGCTAGAATCCAAGAATGAATCTCCCATACTAAAGGGAATTTCGACATCATGCTCGATGTCTACCAAAATAAAATCAATGGAAGATTCAAATACAACCCCTCTCTTGAGAGCATATTCCATAGTACCCCATGGATATTTTATAGATTTGTCAGCCAACTCTATGGATACTATGGAAGGATTCGGCTCAGCAAGAGTTTGTGAACTATTTTCTACAATTATACAATTATTATTTACATCTACATAATTCAAAGTATCAAAACTACATGGAGATGGAATAGATACTGTACAAGAGGAGTAAGAACTTGATACCTCACATTCTGCACTTACCTCTAAACTCATGGTTGGATAATGAGTTTCTTGTTCTGTTGTATCACCTAAGTGCTCGGAATGATCTTCCTCAATGTGAATTGCTTGATCGTGTAGACATCTCTCATTCACCACTTGTATAAGAGGATTTATTTGATTAATTGCATTGTCTATTTGGCCCAGTTGAATTTCCAACTTCTGGAACCGGGAATCATTGTGCTGGTTCACTGTCTGCTGCTCCTGCGTAGATGCCTTATACAACTCAATCATTTCCTTTCTATCCTCCTTCATCTGTGCCATCATGGTTAACATCATCTGCTCCAGTTTGGAGGAAGACTCTTGTGGTTCAACTTGATAACCTTGATCACAAGTGGAAGGCTCCTCCCAATATTGACAATATGCATTTGAATTCAAGTACTCACAATTATAGTTAGAATGATCATAAGCTCTGCAACAATCACAATACGCAATATCACAATACCAATTCTCCATAAAAGTAATAATGCAATAAATCAACTAAAAAAAATATATACACACACAAAATGGAATAGTCTTAACACGAATTACAAACGTATCAGAGTTGCCTTAGTTGCTCCCCGGAAACGGCGCCATTAGCTTGACACTCCGAGATTTAACCCTCAGAATGGTACGGCAAGCGTACCGGTCGTCAAGTAGTATTCGGGTTTTAAGTCCGAGATATCGTACCCAAGGGAGCAAATAAGCAAGCTCTTTAGTTAATTAATTCAATGGTCAAGCTATTCCTATAACGATGTTTGGTTTTTGTTTAAGAAAATGTTAAATTCAAGCAAGTAATGAGAATATATGAATGATCAGAAACGAAGAACAAAGTCACAGCGGGGTTGTAAATCAGAGATAAAAAGGTGATCTAGGACATTAACGGGGTTCGAATGTGATGAATGACTTAACGGAGTTCGGTGTGCATTTGTAACTAATACTATTCTAAGGGAAA
Source organism: Erodium maritimum (assembly GCA_963921825.1). NCBI lineage: Eukaryota > Viridiplantae > Streptophyta > Magnoliopsida > Geraniales > Geraniaceae > Erodium > Erodium maritimum. The sequence goes on along the minus strand of OY997590.1, from coordinate 60,439,363 downwards.
CGGGAATTCTCTAAGTATAGTCCTAACCATCTCTCGATCGTATTAGGACCCTAACATACTCGGTCCACCTAATTATCTCTAATCTAGGTGTAGAGCGGTATATAGCATTAAATTCTATGAATTCCTCTAACTTTCGGGTTTTACTCCTATAGCTATTGCACTCGTGTCAGTCTAACCATATTCTGGCTTAGATTAAAACCCGAGCTATCTCATTCCTTTTCCTCCTATTAACCTCATTTCTCAATTGTTGGTTAACACGATTTAAACATTTCTCACGTGATCAAGGCGAAAAAGGCATTACGAACAGAATGAGATAAACAAAATCCTAATACTAGTTTAACAATTGCATAACCCAAACAAGTTAATTCTACTCATCACATCTTTACCCTTAGCCCTAGATCAATGGGAGTTTAGTTCATAGCAAGGAGACGAGAACACAAGGAATTGATAAAAACCATGATACTCATATTAATCCAATGAAGTAATACAATTGTCAAAGTTTAATCAAAACCTACAAAACCTTCGATGATGATCTCCACTCTCTTTTGATCTTCAAGTCTTCTCTTCCAAGTGCTCTCCAAGTTCTCCCAAGGTGTCTTCTCTTTCTCAATTTCGTGATACTCTCATATAATGACCTAATATCCCTTTTATATGTTGAGTTAAATCTGATTAAAAACGGGAAACGCAGCTGGAAATCGCGTTTCTGACGTCTGCACTGTCGCATGCACGCCGTGCATTTCAGGGTGCATCTTAAGTTGCACCGGTTATTTGCACGACGTGCAACTTTCCGGTGCAGATTTTTTTGTCTCTGATCTGGATGCGTCACCAAGTTGCACGCCGTGCAACAAGTGGTGCACTGCTTCTTTGCACCCCGTGCAACGAAGTGGTGCGCCTGACTGACACTTCTGACCAGCTTCCAATTTGACTCCGTTTCGCTCCCGTTTCACCCCTTTTTGCTCCAATTGCTTGGCGAACTATGAAATAAGATCAATTACACAAAATGAGAGTAAAATGCATCATTTTATATTAACTCGGGATTAAAAAGAACATAAATGTGGGCTAATAACATCTGAAATAGATGTATTTTATGTCCACATCAACCACCAAGGCGAATCCCACACCTATAGCCCGAACCACCCACCTTGTTGAATCCAACCCCCAAAAACCATCATTGTTGAACGCTGGCCAACACCAAAATCAGCACTCAAACGAGCACTCGAAGAAAATTCATACAGAGGAGATGGGAAAGAGACAGACCTGGAACCACTACGCCACTGGAATGTTGCTTCAGATCTGAAATCTGGAGCAGAAGTGACAAGGCCGAAATCCACCGGAAAACTACGAGTAGCACGAACCCACGAGAATAAGTGAAGAAGCTCTGACAAGTCTCGAGGAGGTTGGACGACGAGAAGGCGCGTTCGTCGGAGATGAGAACACAGGGTGAGACGCGCGACACCAAGACCCTTGAAACTGACAAACCAAGGACGAAATCCGGCGAGACCTGTGCGAGCGAGGAAACGGGAAGAAACACAACCAAAGTCCGACAACCCAGCGGGTGGCGAAGAGACCTCAGATGAGGGAAGAACGGGAGAAAGGAAAGGGAGAAAAGGGGGAAATGGAGGGAGGAGTAGGGAGAAGGATCAACCATCGCGACAGGCTTGGCCGGAGCCTGAACTGTCGCGAGTTGGGGTAGGAAGGGGGGCGGGGGCAGTAAAACTTGGATAAGGTTTGGTTAGAGCTCTAGAGAGAAAAAGATACTTGATGATGAACCCACATTCGTTGATCGTTTTTGTGAAAACGATCCACATGAGTGAGAGAACATGTTTGACTCCCAAGTACTTTCGCCTAACCATAATAATAAAGACTTCTAGGAGATACGTACGTGTCGTGCCCTTTGCTTTCATCTGTCCCTATGTGATGCCTCACTCGGTATACCTTACGAGTACAATTTCCATCACTGACATCTTCGACCTCTTCCCGTCTTCATAGTCATCTAGCAGCCAACCAAAAAACAGGTCGGATGTATCTATAAAGATGAGTATCGAATGGTTTGTGCATGAATGAACTACTTTCAGGATTCGGTCTATGGGAATGACTAAAATAGGATGCCTTCTAAGAAAAAGTGGCCGACAAGGCCAAACAGAATAAGAAAGTCATTAGATGAGGGAAATCGAAGTAGGAATAACTATAAGGATCACTATAGTGATATCAACAGGAAAGTGAAGTAGTTCTAAAAATGTTATTTTAATAAGATGATGCACATATACAAAAATTGTCGATCAGATGATCAAGGCATGAATGATGCAGAGAAGGAGTATAAACGAATGCACATATCCTTGTTGGAAGCACGGTTCGAGAATGAATTCGACGCGTTTGAGGATTTCATCATTGACATAAGCGATACGGGGACCATAGTTACCTCGACGACCCTGGTGATCTTGACTTCCGAAACGAATCTAATCTCTGAAGTTGGACGACAACGGGCTGAAGGTTGAAAGACAGAAAATGTGAGGAGGGAAAAGGGGAAGACTCCAACCAAAAACCAAGAAGAGATGTGTGAAAGTCCTGAAAAAACTGAGAGACATCGAGCATGTCAAGTGACGTCGATGGAGAACATAATAACAAGTATCGAGAGATACAGTTCATGGACACATCCCATACGATTCCCACTAATTTTAAGACTCGTGACTTGCTTTTTCTCAACCTAGTAAAAAAATGAACGGGTCAGTTTAAGTATATTTTAAATAAAGGGTTAATTACACCTAGGTAAACCTAACTATACTCGTTTTCTCCCTAGCTACACCTTAGTATAAATTTGTCTGAGCAGTACCCTAATTTTCCAAAAATTGTCTTGCGCAATACCCGATTTTCACATCACTATCTTGCCTTTTGTGGTAAAGTGATTTTTTTTGGAAAGTGAGGGTATCTCTCAGAAGCTTAGTAATAGTTAAGTGTAAGATGAAAATTAAGGACATTTAGGCGTAGTTAGAGTAATTTTCCTAAAACTAATGAAGTTGTTTACTTTGTACTTCATTTTTTTTGATTATTACGTTTACCTACACTGACATATACACGTATTACACATGTGATATGAATATAAATTGCATCGATTTTGGATGTTTTTAGCCTACATTCTTGAGCTTTTCAGTCCCGGGATTGTACAATTTGATCCACTTTTCTCTCTTTACTCGTACTTCGTCTCTCATTGTGTTTTGTAGGTTCTTTAATAGAAAAAGGTTTAAAACAGAGGGAAAAATGGTTTAAGAGTTTTCGAGCTTGATTGATCTAGCGAAGGGCACAACTTCTCATCCGAACTCCGATTTACCTCATGTAGTATATCAAATCGAAGGGAATTTAGAGATCTACATTTTGGTGTAAGAGAGACCCAGAGATGGACAGTCCTCCAACCCGCAACTGGATCAAAGTCAGTCCTCATACCAACCCACCGCTGACTTGAAGGCGGTCCGTCCACCAAACAGCCGCAGACTGAGAGATATTCTTCCCGCCAACACGCAGCGGACTCAGAGGCCTTCCGCCCGCGAGTGCCCCGACACCCAATGACTTACTACCCTTTGAGAGTCGAACCGTGGACCACTCCGTCGCGGACTCAAGACCGACCCTTCCGACAGACAGTCCGTGACGCGCAACTAGGCTCTTTTTCAAAATAGAAAAGTTAGGTCATTATTGAGGGAATTCAAGTTTTTAGATAAAAATAGGAAGAGTTAAGAGTTTTGAGGAGAGAAGATTGAAGCATTGAATAACATCCTTGTAATCATATTTGGGTATTTGGATTATCTACACATGCTTAATATGGAGATTGCTTGTTTTTATTCATCTATGTCATCTTCTTCTTCTTCTTCTTCTTCTTCTTCTTCTTCTTCTTCTTCTTCTTCTTCTTCTTCTTCTTCTTCTTCTATGAACAACTAAATACCATAATTTATGTTTATCGGGGATTAGAGATTGATTGTCATTGAGCTGAATTCCATATGATTGTGATTGTTGATTCTAGCTTAAGGTTTATGTTTGATTTGCACTTAATGTTCTATCTCTCTTGTAGGCTTGATAGATAACATGAATTGGGATTCAATACTCGTGAGATGAGAGTTGCAATTGGTATAAAATCATATATAAATTGGGTTTAAACCTAGACTAGGGATAACTAGGTTAACACAATCGTAATAACCATAAAATTAAATTGAAAGTTAGAAATTATCAAAGAACGTAGTGCTTTGGGTCTTCCTACACCTAGATTCGGGGGAACTAGGTGGTTAGATTCTTATAGGGTCCGAAACATTAAGAGAAGTTAGGACTAGTTTAGTGGTAATTCGTTTCCCCTAAAGTTAGACAACTGCACAACATTTATCGGTGTTCAATGCAATGGAATTGTCTCTATGAACCCATACCTTAGATTACATGTTTCTTTGATTTAAACACTTTCCTGATTCGACTGAGTACTTGCTGACATTTAAATTAGTGTTTAGTTTTGCATGTTTGAATACCAAAAACATTTACTGAACGAAATAACTTAATAACGACTCTAAATAGGAATTGCTTGTTTTGTACTCCCTTGGGTACGATAAAACCGGAACTTACATTTCAATTCCTACTTGACGGCCGATACGCTTGTCGTGCCCTTTTCTGTGCTAAAACTGCAGGGCATCAAGTTAATGCACAAACTAACCTTTGGAAATTACACATACATACACTAACCTTTACACTAAAAACCGGCGTCCACTTTTCCATCCAAATCTGTTATTTTATTAAAATTTATTTTCTTTAAATGATCAAACTACCCCCTTTCAAACCCTAAAACCACATTAACCCTAAACCCAAACCTAAACCTTCTCCAAACCTCATCTCGACCCTACATTTTTTATAATTTTTTTGATAATAACTTTTTTGATTAATTTTATAAAAATATATATTTTATATTTTTTTGATTAATTAAAATTCCTTCATCTCTTTCACTCACACCCATTTCCCTTACCTTTATTAATCTCTCGGTGTCTTCCCTCTCTTCATCTCTTGTGTGGGGTCGAAGAGACTAGTGATGACGACGAAAGTTCATGATGACGATTTCATAATGAAAACCACCGCTTCACGACGATGAAGACGTAGATCTATGACGTCAGACCTCGCGTCTCTTCTGGCCTCACTTTTCCTTTGCCATCGTCACGAGACCAAGTGGGTCTCCGTGAGTCCTTTCTTGCAAATCTGTGTTAGCTTTGTGGGTCATACGACGATTAAGTATTAAATTTGTTCCAATCCGACAACCTGTTACAAGTCTGCTTACCAAGAGATTCCAACGAGGCTTAAGGCACGTTAATAGAGCTCATGGCCACCATAGATGGAGTTGGAGACCCAGATGCCAGCAATTTCTGAGATTGTGGGGTTAAAGGGGTGGGGGTGGGGGGTGGGGGTGGGGGTGAAGAATACTAGGGTTAGGTTTTTAATTTATTTAAGAGTAATTAAATTTTAAAATTTGAAAAAGAATTATCAAAAATGTAAAGAACAAAAAAGTTAAAGAAAAAGAAATCAGTAATTTTTTTAAAAAATATTGAAATTTTGATCGCTTGATACTATTTAAGAAAGATGTCACTTGGAATGTTACATCATATAAACGGACGGACATCTTTTCTTAAATAGTTTGATTGAAGACTATACTAACATGCATGCTTAATAATATGATGATGATGAGATGTCAAACTCGATGTACAAACTTGTCTGTTGGCATCTCACTATTAGAAGTATGGACAACACAATAAGCATAATGAAATCAAACACACAAAGACACAAAATTGTTTACCCAGTTCGGTACTGCAAATCTACATTTTGGGGCGCTTTGCTAGTGGCTAGGTTTTCACTATAAGTAATCAATACCAAGTTTTCAGATCATCCAGATCAACTCTATGCTATTATTACAAAATGACAAACCTAATTCAGAGACTCCCCCTGAACCTGAAATCCCATCTCAGTTCCACTCTTCGAGCACCAACAGGCTCAGATAGCTCTTGATCTTCTATGTATGACGTGGCTTTTCAATGTCCATCATGTAACTCTGTTACTTGATCAATCATGATTCAAGTACGAGCATATGATGTTCTCCTTCAATTTAATTCATCTTGAGTTCCTGCAATATGCCTAGGAATCTCAATCCATAAACTAATGATCACGAACTATCCTTCACGGACTTGTACCTGCGAATCTCACTCACGTTATGAACGTTGAGTTCTACGAGAGATTCGAACCGATCTTGAATGAATAGCCTTGTATTTATAGCTCTTCTAACCCTTACTTCGTGGCTTCTAGGGTTTTGGTGTTTTCAGAGTCATATTGTAGCTGAATCTCTTTGGTTTCCTTATTCAACAAGTATTTCCAATCTTTATCCATGCAAATCAGCGTGTGTATCTTCTGATCTAGGAAAGTAAATCTAGTTGTTTCCTAATACAAGTAGACCTCTCTAACAAAGAGTATCTATATGAATAGGAAACATATCTTTTACCAGATGAATGTAGACACTTTCTGGATATTCCACGCGCGTGAGCTGTCACTTGCTATAATGTTGTTGACATTCTGTTTGATATCTTTGTTCAACTCCGCTTCCGGTTGTACACACACGATGTCATGACATCATAGTTGACATCTAGCTTGACACATCAATTATCAATCATAGACGTAGCAACAAAAATAATTACTAAAAATAGAAAAACATGATATAATTAATTAATTACTTTTAAATGAGGAATTAATTAAGGAATTAAAATTATTTTAAGTAATTAATAAATATTTAATCATATATATTAGTTAAGAAATATTAACTAAAAGGATCGTTAAACTCAAAAGTACGCCAAGTTTTTTCTCTCTCGACCTGAGAGCCTACCCTAGCCCTAGCCTGCCTCGTCGCTATGGAGCTCCCGTCTGTCGTCGTTGCCGCGCCGCCTGGGCATGTCGGTTTTGTTGTCCCCGTGTTCGTCTATCCCATCCCGATGACCTTGTAGACCACGCCTAATGCGGGGTTTATATACAGGTGGGAATGGCTGGCTTTCCCACAGCCTTCGGCGCCTCTTCCAAACCCCATCTCTCCCGTGGTTCTGGCGGAATCTGATCCGACCGCCATGCCCCCTCGTCCTCTCCAGCCGATCTTTCCTGATGTCCCTCCGGTTGGTCTGCAAATCTCATCACCATCACCGCCCCTGCCTCTCTTCCATAGATCTCGGCCCGGTTTCATGTACCGATAGGCTATGTGACCCTGGATCAGGCTCCGAGGGACTCACCGTAGTTCTTTGATCCGCAAGGGTCTCCCCTCACTCCCCACGGTGCTTATTGTCGCCGGTAGTGGGACCTTCGGAGTTAGGCGAGGCGGGACTCAGTGACTTCGGCTACAAGCTACAGGACTTCTCCCCGTGGGCTAAACCCTACCCCGTTCCTCAGGGCCCACCAACACCAAGAACTCGCTCTGGTGCCTAGAGGGCATGCCGCCCGGTCTAAGGTTCCATCTCAACTATGGCAGCGACAACCCCAACCCCTCGCTTCCCGGAGGGGAAGTTTGGGGAAGTTACGGAGTTTTTGGCTACCGTCTCGGTCGCGTTGGTCAAGTCTCATAGTTGGGGCTGGACCCGGGATCGAGGTGGGACGCGGTGGGGGATGGTGGAGACCTCCTCCATGTTTGTTCGTTGTGTTCGGCACTGGAGGAAGACAAGGGTGTGGGTTCCCCCTGATGGGGTGGTTTCAGGCCCTAATCTTAGGAGAGGTTTCTCTCTAGTCTCGGTGGTGCGTCCGCAATTCCAAGGGGCGAACCATAGACAAGAAGCTACCCTGGTTGGGGACCTAGAGGTGGATGCCCGGTCTCGCTGACAATGGACCCGATACCTATTGCTGGGCTGTTTCAGGGGAGGGACCCCGACATAACAATGGACCCGATACCTAACTAGGGTCCCGGTGGTCCCGACTGGGCCTGATACCAGTCGGCACAACCAGACCTCCATGGGGGGTCCAACCCCCGCTCCCCGGCTTTTGTGCACGCAAAGATCCGGCATAGGGCTTGTGGATCCCAGCTCTCTGCTGAGTCCACCATTGATCCCTCACCCTTGGAGAGGGGTGGGATGGGCGGCGGGAGTGCGACCCGGGCTGGGGGAAGAGCTACTGTTGGAGGGCGACATAAGATGAAGTCGGCCCTTGGTTGGGGCGCCGAGTCACAGGCGGGGAAGAAGCCTCGCTGGGGGGGGGGGATGAGACCCTGCCCAAGCATCGGGGACTGGCCCTGGGAGGGGTCCCCAGTCGATGCTTTTCCTCCTACCATCACCATTACCGTCGAGGTCTCTGATCTCCGGTACCCCGCCCCCATCCAGTTTCTATCTTTGCCCATAGGGCGCCAATTCAATACCGTCGAGGACGATTCTACTATGAAATGAATAGTGAACATGTTGAAATGTTCTTGCCCTATTCTTCGTGGTCAGAGAATCTCTGATGCACTTTATTGTTTCTCCACAATTTCATTAATGAAAATCTGCACCTTTCGCTAAAAAGAGAACTAAAAGGATCGTTATAATTTTGTGGAGTAACTTGGGATAAGTATGTCATTTTATGAAAATAAAAAACTGACAGAGTTTGGACAATAAAGTTAAGTGGTATAATGTGTAAATATTAAGGATGACACGTGTAATTTCTTAGTGTATTTATGTGTAATACGCTAATATGTTAGGATTGCTAAATATAATTAATCGTAATATTTCTAATGCTTTTGTTTTGTTCGTACTTATATTCTCGTAATTTCATCACATTATTCAGGATTGCACAACAGATTTAGATTTACAAGAAACAGAAACCAAAAAATGGAGATACTAACATAAAAAAAATTGTCATTATATATTTTCATAATCACTAATATTACAGGTCAAAAAGGTAATAACAATGTTAAAAGGATTCATAACAAATGAAGAAAGTATAATACCTATAAGACATCTTGAAAATTTATGCGAAAGAGAAGACTTTAATATAGAAACAGGAGAAAGCATCAATGGAAGAAGCATTAAGTGACCTCGCAAACTTATAAAAATCCCAAGATGGAACATGGTGTAATCACTTTCCTTAAAAATTATGGAGAAGAGATAGTAGAAAAAGGAAAATACAAATATGAACCCCTTAAAGAAAGATAAAACCCTACCATCCAAGACAACCAGAGAAAAAGAAAAATCAGAAGACCTACAATCTAAGATAAATAAATTAGAAAAAGAAATGGTAAAAATAAAGAAAGAAAATAATAAATTAACAGACAATACTGACAAGGAATGGTACAAGAAGTATAAAAAATATGAAAACAAATATAAAACCGCCAAAACTGAACTAGACAAGACTAGAATTGAACTTAGAGAAACATTAGAAGAAATAAGAGAACTTAGAGAAGAATTAACCCGAACCAAGGAAGAATGGAGTGAAGAACAAAAAGAAACAAAGACAGAGTTAGAAACCTTAAAAAGACAACTTAAAAAGATAAAGGGAAAAGAGATAGAATCAAAAAAATCGGAAATAAACCTAGAAGAGGAAAAGGATAATGAAACTAGTAGTTCGAATGTATCTAACCAAATAGAAACGGAAGATAAAATAGTAAATTACATACAGGAAACAGAAGAAGAATAAAAACTGAAAATGAGTACATAATAGAAACATTAAGAAAAATGAAAAACGTAAATGCAATCATAGAAGAGGAACTCGAAAGTGACATAGAAGATAGTTATAATGAACCAATAGACATAGAAATGGAAACTGTAAGTATAATAAACGAAGATGCAGATGACTATCCTGAAGAAGATATATCTGACTTAAACTTGGAACATATAAAGAGAAAATATGGAAAAATGCATTATCACATACCAATAGAACAACACTCAGAATTCAGAGAGTTTATAGGATCTATGACCCAATGAATAAACCCAAACAGATATTTCTTAGATCTAGATAATGTATATGAAATACAAGAAGTTGATAGGAGAATCACCGATTGGACTCAAAGAACCTACCTAACCCTTATGTCAGCAAAACAAACGGATAATCTTGATTATGTATATGACTTGGTATCTAGAACAATGACAGGAAAAATAGCACATTGGGTACAATATATACCTGAAGAATTAAAAGCCTTAGTGATAAACAAGTCATCAGACTAGAGGTCAATGTTGACATTATTCGAAATAATACTAAAAAGAGAATTTATAGGAGAACCCTGGAATGTAGCAGCAAACCTAGTACCTGAAGCAAGAAAAGCAGAAATGAGAATGAACCTTAATAATATGAGATGCTGTCGGATAACCAAACTACAAGAATATACAATAAGCTTTTCAAAATTGTTTTATGAAGCGAGATTTTCACCAGAAGAAGGATTAATTTACCAACAATTATACTATGATCATCTATCAAACCCTTACAATACTGAAATAACAAAAGAATATAATAACATGATACCAAGAGAAAACACCCTAGGAGGAAGAATAAGGGTAGTAAAAAGTTACCTGATGAGAAAATGTGAAGAACATAGGTTACAACAGAAGGTAAGAAAAGATAAGAAATTAGGACTAAGAGAGATATGTGGAATAACAGGAAAAAGGTTAGTATTTAGATGCGAAGAGAAAAGGATAAGAAAAACACACAAGAGGAATGGAAAAAAATACAAAAACTTTAACAAAAGAACTGGAGGATACACCAGGTATAATAAGAACCCATATTATAATAGATTTAGGAGAAGAAGGTTCAAAAAATTTAAAAACACAACCCAAAATAGAAATAGATTTAGATACAAAAGAAAATTTAGAAGAAGACCCCACAAAAAAACAAAATATGAGTGAATGCAAGTGTTGGAACTGCCGACTGACACACAAACCGTCACTTTCCTCAACCTACTCAACACTCGGACACGTAATGTAGACCCGACACAACGATTGACGACTTCCTCCAAAGACACGGCAGATAACCACGCAACACCCAAGATCACAAAGAATCGCACTCCAGCTGCTCAGTAACCCCCACGCCCTTTACCGATCCCTGTCAGGCCAGGCGGTCGACCTGTCGCACTTTACCCGACACAAAGTCGGATCAGGCTGTCGACCTGTCACCACCACCCACGCACGCGCGACCAGGACCCCTTCCCTCACGGGCGGGCCCCCTACCCTGTCTGAACATGCAGACGCGTGCGATCACAGGACCCCCGTTATTATGAAGCGGGCCCCCAACCTCAGGTAACCACAATCACAATCACAAACAAAGTTCAACACACAGCAACAACGCCAGTTTGACACTCCACAGGCACTCATGGCCACCCAAGACACCAACGGTAAAACACAGGTTCAACAACCCCAGGGGCACTCAAGGCCACCCAAAACACCAACGGTAGAACACGGGTTCAACAACCCCACGGGCACTCAAGGCCACCCAAAACACCAACGGTAGAACACGGGTTCAACAACCCCACGGGCACTCAAGGCCACCCAAAACACCAACGGTAGAACATGGGTTCAACAACCCCACGGGCACTCAAGGCCACCCAAAACACCAATGGTAGAACACGGGTTCTACAACCCCATGGGCACTCATGGCCACCCAAGACACCAAAGTAAAGACACGGGTTCAACAACCCCACATGCACTCCTGGCCACCCAAAACACCAACGGTAGAACACGAGTTCAACAACCCCACGGGCACTCATGGTCACCCAAGACTCCAACAGTAAAGACACGGGCTCTCATGGCCACCCAAGACACAGTAGTAAAATACGGGCTCTCATGGCCACCCAAGACACGAACATTAAAGTACGGGCTCTCATGGCCACCCAAGGCACAAATTAAACAATCAACCTCCGGGCATAACCAAATGCCTCCAGTAAATCTAATATCGAAAGTTCACTGCTCCTACGACACTACTAAGTGTCACATGCATTTCTATTGTTCTATACGTTCCCGTATCATACGACACCACCCGGTGTCGCCTGCCTTTCTAATATTCGATAAACCTACTTAACTCAGGACACCCAAGTGTCACATGCATTTCTACTGTTAACTTTCCCTAGTCAGGGCCGAGATCCGGCTACTTTTCCCTACCTCGTATGCGTTCCCCAAAAGCTCACAATCAAGATCCGGCGTGATCACGATCACTCGCCTAGCTTTCCCTTTCCTCTGTCGGTGGCACGATGTAACAAGAACACAATTTAAAATACTTTTAAGCTTGCAGGCATAAACTGAAATCTAATAAATTTGACGCCCAAACTCAACCTCGACAATGTCGATCACTCCCAAACTTCCCAATTTCTCTACATTGTCAATAATGGGCTCGGAAAAGCCCGATTCGCCCGACATGACGAATCTGCCCGGGTTTTGAAAACGTCCTTCCGGGGCTCCGAAAATTCCCGTTTTCGTTTCTACGGTCTTAGAATAATTCAAGGGTTCCAATGCAATCGACAGAATCAATTTCCGACTTCCGAGCAATTTAATTCGCGTTTAAAGTTTCTAAACCCGATAATTCCAATTTTCCCAATTTAATTAATAATTTTATACGGGTTTAAATTATCAACTCGGAGATCATCCAAGACCACCCGAACACGAAAAACCCGACACCTGAACACGTGGGCCCCACCCGACCACACCGGAAAACACTCCTTTTCGCCCCAAAACGTTCCTAACGAACTCTAAACCTCAATCGTTCATCATTTAATCAATTCTAAACAAACACTTAGAAATCAAACACGTCGAAACGAGGAAAAGTCGGGTTCTTACCGTAGGTAACGATGAGGGGAACTCGATTATGCAAGAAGATGGATGATCCAACGGTCGAATCGTCAACAATCTCCAAAAACCCCAACTCCCTTCTTCTTTCTCTCCTTCCCTTTCTCTCTCTTCTTGTCTCTCCATTTCCTATTTTTTTGCTGGATTTCCGTGTATCACATCCACCATTCCCTTCTAATTTGATTCAAACACTAACACATAGCAAAAAGACTAAAATACCCCTCCTTTTCATTTTGTCTTTTCTTTAAAGTCAAGGGTAAAGTTGTCCTCTCTTTTTCCTTCCACCACATTCATGACATGTGTCATGTGGGTCCCACTTGTTAGAAAAATATCTTTGTAGATGTTTTTCAATCATATTCGCGAAATTCGACCGTCTCGGGCCCCGAACGGGCACTTTTTTCAAGAAATTATGAAACTTCACGGGCCACAAGGAAACGGCTCAACTAAGACCGCTGTGACGGCGGCTAAGCTTTTTGGATCCGAAGCGGACCTCGAACGGACCAAAACGTCGCTCGGTTGACTTTTCCAACAAAAAGTCAACCTTTCCCAAATTGGTCAGAAAGTTGCCCTGAGTCCCCCGGAACTCACTTTGGTCGATATCGGGGTCAACTTAAGTCCTGTATGACCCTCGGGGTCATATTTAGGTTCATTTAAGTGTCTGTCTAAAAAAATTTAAATTTTCCTGTTTTTCGCCGATTTGACTGGCGTTGACCGGGAGTGGTTCTTACAAGATAAGTGAAGATAATAGAAAATGGTATGAATACGAAGAATTTTATGTTAGCGAAACAGAAGTAGAAGATGAATCAGATTTAGAATCAGAAACTCAATCCACTGATAACAACTCAACTGATAGTGATATAGAATAATGGTAGCAGTTTATGTAGAAGCCTATGTAGAATATAAACCTAACAAGTTAGTGAAACAAGTAATATTCATAGATGATGGAGCAGACTTATGCCTAGCAAAGAAAGAAGTACTAGAACCACACCGATGGAAGAAATCTAATATATATAGAACCAAAGTAATAGGATTTGATGAAAGGAGAAAAGATTTAGATGAAATAGCGACCAATGTAAGAATATTATTAAACAAGACAATCATCAGAATACCTTTAATATATCAAGAAGAAAAAATGAAGCAACCATTATTATTGGGAAATAATTTCCTCGATTGTTTTCAAACAAGAGTAGTAAAAATTGATAGTGTAAGTTTACAAACACCTTGTAACAAATGGATAATACTACAAAGAATTCATCCAACCAGCATAAACAGTATTAACCTCATAAAAATGGAAAGAGATAATAACCTAAAAGAACTAACAAAAAGGTATCATGATATGTCACGCCCCAATTTCAGCAAACCGAACTCGGGACGCGAACATTTAAAATAATAAAACATTTTGAAACCATTTTCATTAAACCACTTTAAAAACACCATTTGTTCAACAAAATAATATTACAACTTAAAACACGTCCCAACAAGTGGACAAAAGTATGGTATCCGTCGCTAGACTCAATTAAACACAGAATCCCGCTCCTAGCTCTTCAAGCTTCAGAAGCTCACCTAGTCCAACCTGTGACCGGTACCTGTAGGAAAAGCAGCTAGGGGTGAGTGTTCGCTCATCACCACGGATATCAGACTGACTACGGCATAATTAGCAGACAATGCCGGTAACACCAATAACAAAGTCAACACCGGGGAACACTGTCCCCAACCCAAGTACTCTGACTGAACATACACCCAATGTTACCTTCTTTGACCAACTCAACACTCTGACACGTAAAGTAGACCCGACACAACGATCACGACCTCTTCCAATGACTCAAAGAAATCTACGCAACACCAAACAAAATCACAAAGCATCGCACACCAAACAAGATCACAAAGGATCGCAAACCAGCTGCCAAGAACCATCTCTGTCTCTCGCCCTTTCCGATCTCAGTCGGGCCAGGCGGTCGACCTGTCTCAGTAACCTCTCTGTCCCTCGCCCTTTCCGATCCCTGTCGGGCCAGGCGGTCGACCTGTCTCACAACTTCTCCCGATCCCAGTCGGGGAGCTAGCCCACAACCTCTCCGCTTCTCCCGATCCCAGTCGGGAGGCTAGCTACACCACACAACCTCCACCATGATCAAGTAACCAAACACAATCACAAACAAAGTTCAACAACCAGTAACAACACGAGTTCAACACTCACAGGCACTCATGGCCACCAAGACACCAACAGTAAAACTCGGACCCAACAGCCCCACAGGCACTCACGGCCTCCCAAGACAGAAAAACAGTAAAACACGGACTCAACAGCCCTACAGGCACTCACGGCCTCCCAAGACACACAAACAGTAACTCACGGGCTGAACAACCGCACGGGCACTCACGGCCACTCAAACCACCAACAGTAAAGACACGGGTTCACAACCCCACGGGCACTCATGGCCACCCAAAACACCAAAGGTAAAGACACGGGTTCAACAACCCCACGGGCACTCATGGCCACCCAAAACACCAAAGGTAAAGACACGGGTTCAACAACCCCACGAGCACTCATGGCCACCCAAAACACCAAAGGTAAAGACACGGGTTCAACAACCCCACGTGCACTCATGGCCACCCAAAACTCAACAGTAATACACGCTCGCAACTTACCGAGACTCTAACTCGGAAGCCAGCCAAAGAATGCTCGCAACCCCCCGAGACTCTACTCGGTCAAGCCAGCCAAAGACACCAACCTTAGTACACGGGCTCTCATGGCCACCCAAGACACAACAATAATACACGGGCTCTCATGACCACCCAAGACACCACAGTAAAACACGGGCTCTCATGGCCACCCAAGACACAATTACACAAATAACCTCTGGCACAATCAATGCCTCCAACAATCCTAATATCAACAGTTTCACAATCAACCTCCGGGCATGGTCATATGCCTCCAGTAATTCTAGTAACGCTAAGTTCTCTGCTCCTACGACACTACTAAGTGTCACATGCATTTCCAATATTCGCTACATTCCCGTATCATGCACTTCTAATATTTGGTAACTTACTTAACCCACGACACCCTAGTGTCACATGCAATTCTACTGTTAACTTTCCCTAGTCAGGGCCGAGATCCGGCTACTTTTCCCTACCTCACGACGATACCGCAGCAGCGTCTCCTAGCTGCTGACGACCTAGTTGCTGACGACCGGGCCAACACCGCCTCATAGGGCGAAGTCCGCGTCTGGGTTTAACTCCGGTTTTCTCTTCGATCGAAGCCGGACTCTAATGATAACACGAAAGTTACAATTAAAACCGGGATCACAATTTAATTTAAAAGGTTACGACGGTCTCGATTTAAGTTCAAACGTTGTCTTTTAGACTCGAGCGGGCTAAAAGTGGGATTAAACGACGAATCGGGTTTGAGTACTCGAGCCCTGAGCACAAAACCCGGTGCCTGGGTTCCGAGACACGGTTCCCGAGACACCGATTCTGCGTTCCGCTGTTAAACCCATCCTAAGTCCATTTCAACAGTCCGGTTATTCGTTCCACGCTCAACAGTTCAAGGTCCATTTTAAATCAAATCTGATTGTTCTCCTTAAGTCAACTTTTAAAACCAAAGTCGTTTTAGTTCATTTTCCTAACAAATTTGTTTCTCAAACTCCTCGATTCAAAACCGGTTTTTAAACCAAATTGATTTTAATTCCTTTTTGTTTTAAATCTGTTTCTGTTCCGACCTTTTGAGCCCAAAATGACTTAAGTTTAGTTTTTAAACAACAGTCCCAAAATCCCGTTTAACAAAATAAATTCAATGATATGTTGTTTCAACATCAACTCCAAACAACCAGTTCCTAGCTCTTGTGTCCACACGAACCGATTCAACGGAAGTTCGAAAAAAAGAGGAAATAAAGGTTCGGTTTTCAAACCGACCGGCCGCCAGCGAGGGCGGCGCTGGCCGGGGCCTCACCGTAGGAAAAGGACGGTGGGAGGCGTCGGGTTTGCAGCCGTGGAGGTGGGGAGCACGGCGGGGACCTTCCTCGCCTCAGATCCGGACGGCCACGGTGACTCTGTCCCGGATCTGTCGAACGCGCCGGCGACCCGGCTCAGGTCGTTCACGGCGACGGCGAAGAGCGGAGAAGACGGAGGAGAGGGCTGCGAGCTCGAAGGAACCAGGTCGGCTGGGGATCTGTGGTGGTCGGAAAAGACCGAGGGGCTCGGTGGCTGTTTCCTCGCCGGCGAGTTCGAAGCGAGGTCGGGACGAGGGAGATCGGGTCGGAGACGGAGAAGGAAGAGGCGGCTCGGTGGTGGCGCGGTGGCTAGACGGAGAAGGAAGAGGGGGCTCGGTGGCTGGCGTGGTGGTTGGACGGAGAAGGAAGAGGGGCGGCCGAAATCGGCGCCGGCGAGGGAAGGGAGGTGGTGGCTGCCACGGGAAGACGAAGACGAGAGAGTGAGGGAGGGAGGGAGGGAGGGAGGCTGTGCGTGAGAGAGAGAAGCTGAGAAATTGAGGGTTAAAACCCTAAAAGTGGGTATAAATACCCGGGGCTTGGGCCAGCTGGTTGGGCCAGGCCCAATGAACGAACCAGCCCAACATTTTTTTTTGAAATTTTTTTTAACAAAACCACTTATTGCACAAACCTACCCCGACGCTTCTAATTACAAAGGAAATACCCCTTTTTAAATAAGCGGGCTTTACATGATATTCTAAAACCCAACTTTGGTAAGAACCCAATACAACTTTGGGACAAAGAAAAAATACAAGCAGAAATAAAACTAAAAAAATTCAAATGATATAATAAGATCTAGACCAATCAGGTATAGTCCTAGTGATCAGAAAGAATTTTAAACTCAAATAGAAGAATTACTAGGAATGAAACTCATACAAGAAAGTAAAAGCCCACATAGCAGCCCGACCTTTTTAGTAGGAAAACATAGTGAACAAAAAAGAGGAAAAGCTAGAATGGTTATAGACTATAGAGAACTAAATAAGAAAGCTGAGTTTGATGGATATTTCTTACCATACAAAAGAAACCTTATTAATGGACTAAAAAAGAGAGATGGTTTAGCAAGTTTGACTGTAAAAGCGGATTTTGGCAGATAAAACTAACAAAAGAACCAAGACCTTTAACAACATTTAGTGCACCCCAAGGACATTATGAATGGATAGAATTACCCTTTGGACTAAAGAATGCACCTCCAATATTTCAGAGAAGGATGGATCAAGTATTTAGAAAATTACAAGACTTTTGCATGGTTTATGTAGATGGTATATTAATTCATAGTGATACCCTAGACCAATATATAAAACACCTAGACCTATTTGTAAAAACTGTGAAACAACATGGAATACTACTTTCTGAGATTTTTTTTTTGAAATCTTTAAAAATGAGAGAATATTTAGGATATGTAATAGACAAAGAATGATTAAAACTACAAAACCATATAGTAACAAAGATAAAAAAAATTAAGGACAGACTAGAAAATAAGAAGGAAGTTCAACAATTCCTAGGAATAGTAAATTATGCATCAGACCATATGAAAAACTTGCCAGAAATAAGAAAACCCTTACAAGAGCTTATAAAGAAAAACACACCTTTTGAATGGAAGGAAGAACATGAGAAAGCAATAAAGACTATAAAACAAATGGTAACCAACTTACCTAAACATAGAATCCCAATGGAAACTGTTCAGTTAGAATTATTCACAGATGCTAGTAACATAGGTTGGGGAGCAGTCCTTATAGATTATACACAAGATGACATAGATAAGGAAAAAACCCCTAATATGTGGATACGGAGGAGGAACATGGAAACCTCATGAAAAGAACTATCATATAAATTAAAAAGAATTATTAGCAGTAATGTTTGGAATTAAAAGATTTTATTACCACCTTTCCCAAGTAAAATTCGTGGTTAGAACTGATAACACTCGAATAAAAGCATTTATCACTAACAAAATAGATTTGCTACCAGAACTTAATAGAAGAAGAAAATGGCAATCGTTCTTTTGTTGTTATGATTTCATAGTAAAACCAATATCAGGAACTAAAAATATATTGGCTGATTTTCTGAGCAGGTGTAACCATGGCAGCAGAGCACATTAACTTTGAACAATATATTAACAACCTAATAAAACATATTACTGAAATCGATGAAAACATAATAAAATTTAAAAAAGAAACTGCTGAAACCGTCAACAACATACTAAGGGAAACTAATCTAAAAAATGAAAGCTTTACAAGAAGAAAAAACCGAAATGTCTCAAACACTAGCAGAAAAAAGTAGAGACCGAGAAACAACCAGATCATTACAATCTTTAAAACTAAAGCCCCAAGTTCTAGTATCAAAAATAGCAACCATGGCAGCCTCTTCCACCGCTAACATGTTAGAAACCGGAATCACCATGTGTGATAAGATAAAATACACCCCTAAACACATAAAATACTACGAACAAATTATTAAATATTATGACTATAAATCACATAGCGAAATCCTAAGAACTGCTAAAGCCACTAAATACCCTAGATACATATGTAGTGAAGAAGCCAACCCTAATGCAGTGGAAAATTTATTCTTATATGGTTTCGTAGATAAAATATTATTCAATGAAACCCTCAAAAGCGTCTCAAGACTACCTAGTGTAATAACTGAATCAACCAGAGCAATGATAGGATTCTATGGATCAGGGCTCAACGACATTCAAATATTTGATGCCAGCACTAACCTAGTAGGAAAACTTATTGTAGTATGCTAGATATTTAAAACCGGGAAAAACAGTAACATCCAAGGAGATAACACTTCTACTAAATTATTACCACCATGTACTATTGACAATTTCCAAGAATGGCTAAGCCAAAAACGAGAAAAAAGACTTAACTTTCTAAAATCAAGAATAAATGACATGATAACAGCAAGAAAGGCCCGAACTATAAGAATTAGTAAAGGAGGACACGCAGAAGAGATCATCGCCCTATATTATGATAATGATATCCTCTCACAAAGTAACGTAGAACTTGAAAGAATGTACCAGAAAATTGTTAACCTAGAATATAATCATTCCCCAGAAACAATAAAAGCTTATCAATCCAAACCGGAGAACAAGAAAAGACCCATTGTGGGAGAAATTAACCCAAGAATAAAAATATCAAAAGAAGAAGAATCCACTGACCCTTTTCAATAAGAACAATGTAAAACCTTATTAACAGGGCAAAAGCCCAAATCCTATCACCCTAACAATGTAAAGCCCAAAGTATTAGTGGGTGAAAGGCCAACGTATCACCGGGTGAAAGCCCAACGTATCACCGGGGGAAAACCCAACGTATTACTGGGTGAAAGCCCAACGTATTATCGAGTGAAACTGTAATAACCACTCCCGGTCAACGCCAGTCAAACCTGCGAAAAACAGGAAAATTTAAAAAATTTAAGACAGACACTCAATTGAACCTAAATTGACCCCGAGGGTCATACCGGACTTAATTTGACACCGATATCGACCAAAGTGAGTTCCGGGGGACTCAGGGCAACTTTCTGATCAATTTGGGAAATGTTGACTTTTCGCTGGAAAAGTCAACCGAGCGACGTTTTGGTCCATTCGAGGACCGTTTTGGATCCAAAAAGCTTAGCCGTCGTCGCAGCGGTCTTAGTTGAGCCGTTTCCTTATAGCCCGTCAAGTTTCGTAATTTCTTGGAAAAAGTGCCCGTTCGGGGCCTGAAACAGCCGAATTTTGCGAATCTAACAGAAAATATCTCCCAAAAAGGCGTGGGACCCACATGACACATGTCATGAATGTGGTGGAAGGAAAAAGGGAGGACAACTTTACCCTTGACTTTAAAGAAAAGACAAAATGAAAAGGGGGCGTATTTTGGTCTTTTTGATGTGTGGTTAGTGTTTTTGAACAAAACAAAAGATGAGAGACATGTGATGGTCGGCCATAGTGTAGAAAATAGGACTTTTTAGAGAGAGAAATAACTTAGAAGGAAGAGAGAAGGAGGAGAGAAAAAGAGAAGAGGCTTGGGGGATTTGTGACGTTTCTCGTTCATCCGACCGGTGGATCGTCTCAACGATAGAAGAATCGAGTTCACACCGTCATTCTCTAAGGTGAGCACCTAACCGATTTTCGTTTTGTTAAGTTCTAATTTTAGGGTTTGAGTTTAAACGATTCAAATATGGTTGGGTTTTGGTTAGAATTGGTTTAAAGATGAATGGTTGAGGTTTGGGGTTCGTTAGGAACGTTTTGGGGAAAAAAGGGAATTTTGCCATTGTGTCCATGTGGGGCCCACGTGCTCGGGTGCTCGGGTTTAGTGTTCGGGTGGTTTAGAACGTTCCCCGGGTCATTAATCCACAACCGGATCGAAATTTGGAATTAAATTGTGAAAGTTGTAATTGACGGTTTTAGAAACTTTAAACGTTAATTAAATGACTCGGAAGTCGGAATTCGATTCTGTCAAGTGCCTAGGAACTCTCGAATCATTCTAAGACCGTAGAAACGAAAACGGGAATTTTCGGAGCCCCGGAAGGGCGTTTCCAAAACCCGGGCAGATTCGCCATGTCGGGCGAATCGGGCTTTTCCGAGTCCAATATCGACAATGTCGAGTAATTGGGGAGTTTGGGAGTGATCGACATTGTCGGGGTTACTTTTGGGCGTTAAGTTTGTTAAATTCTAGTTTATGTCTGCGAACTTAAGAGTACTTAAAATTGTGTTCTTTTAGATCGTGCTGCAGACAGAGGGAAAGGAAAGCTAGGCGAGTGACTGAGATCACGCCGGAGCTTGTTGGTTGGCTTTTGGAGAACATGCACGAGGTAGGGAAAAGTAGCCGGATCTCCTTAGTGGCTATGGTCAAAATCGATCCAAATTTTTCTTGACATAACTGCGTATCATAATTACGAGATATGGCAAGTGGATGTCAAAACCGCTTTCCTAAATGGAAATTTGACTGAGTACGTTTGTATGTCTCGGCCCAAAGGTTTTGACGATCCGAAGAATAAAGGAAAGATTTATAAGTTGTTGAAATCCATTTATGGATTGAAACGAACTTCTCGGAGTTGGATCCTTCGTTTTGATGAAGCTGTAATTGGATTTGGCTTAATCAAGAACGAGGATGAATCTTGCGTTTATAAGAAGGCTAGTGGGAGCAATATTACCTTTCTGGTTCTCATTGAAAACGACATCCCAACCTTGCACAAGACTAAAGCTTGGTTGAGGAAGTGTTTTTCAATAAAGGACTTAGGCGATGCTTCTTATATCTTAAGGATTAAGATATGTAGAGATCGCACCAAGAGGGTCTTGGATTTAAGTCAGGGAACCTATGTGAACAAGGCATTGAGTAGGTTCTTAATGCTCGATTCAAAGAAAGGACTCTTACCCACTAGTCATGGCATTCATCTCAGCAAGACTTAGTGTCCTAAGACACCTGATGAGCTGAAAAGGATGATGAAAATCCTATGCGCCTGGGGGCAGGATCGATCATATATGCGATGACATGTATGAGACCAGACGTCTCGTAAGCCTTATGTTGTACCAGTAGACATCATTCTAACCCGGGGGAAAGATGATGCTGAACTAGTCGCCGAAGGATAAGTAGACGCTAGTTTTCCAAGACAAATCCAGATGACTTTAGAAGTTAATCAGGATATGTGTTTACGCTGAATGGCAGAGCTTTAGCTGGGAGAGCGTAAAGCAAGATATCATTGCCGAATCTACGACAGAGGCCAAGTACATGGATGCTGCAGAGGCAGCTAAGGAGGCTATGTGGATTTGGAAATTCATGGCAGGGCTGGGTATAATTAAAAACCCATCCAGCCCGGTGAATCCATCTTGCGACAACACAAGGGCCATTGCGCAAGCTAAAAGCCTAGATCGTATAACAAATCCAAACATGTACTACGGCGTATCCACCTCATCAGATAAATACTGAACTGAGGTGAAGTGAAGATAACCTATATTGCAACAGATGATAACATAGCCAACCCTTTGACTAAGGCAGTGTCGCTGCCTGAACATGTTAGACATGTAAAGTCGATGGGGACATATTGGAGTTTAGATTGGAACTAGGGCAAGTGGGAGATTGTTAGTCTTAGTGCCCGTAGTTCAATCCTAAATGTCCAAATGTATAAATCATCGTTAGCAATAAAATTAAAGCGGCTTTATATTACTTATGTGTTGGAGTAATGTATCGATGTGTGCTCTGATCTATGCCCACCATGCGAATAGAACCATAGATCGAGATAGATCACACTCGATGGGTCCCTAGTCAACAAAGCTTCACTAGAAGCGACTAGTATGAAATATGGCTCTTTATGGCTTACGTTCTGTTAGTCATTGGAATGGGATTCCGGAGTCTGATCATAGATATCATGTGGGACATGATATTGGACGACCCGCCCTGAATATGTGCCATAGATTAAGTCATGAACATATTCAGTGTCGTAGCTTGTCATGTATCCTTAGACCAAGGAGTCTTTGTGATCGCTATGTAGTCAACAACTGAGTTTGACCTGAGCCTAACGTTGTCCGTAACAGGGCTTCCATAACGGCCAGGATTGGCTTGGGGACGGGCTACATGAGTGACACGAAAGGCGGCTACGGGATTTATCCCTCATACTGAGGTATGGGAAAGATATCGGTTCTCGGCCGCTTGATCGAGAGTGACTGAAAGAATAGCATGGCCATGCACATGATACTGGGTATCATATCTTCAGTCATCTCACATATCAAGGAACGGTGATTGAGAATAATAAGGATGACGGCTCTATGCCTTATCTCAATCAGGATATCGGAGATAAAAGGATAATGACAGGGATGACGGAAAGGTTAGAATCGACAGGGTCGATTCGTTATGTAGTGTCAGGAAATACTAAAGTCTCGTTAGTTGCCACTTAAATAGGATCAAGTAAAATGGGATTTCACGTTGATCTATTGACATGCATAAACCTAAGGGTCACACCGGAGGATGAAACTCATTGACACATTTATGGAGAATGGCCAAAAGGGAGTTGTCTCGGGACATGACCAAAACTGGGTTTTGGGTCATGTGCTCGTACGTGAATAGGACTTTACGGATTGAGACAAGGCTTGGAGTCTTGGGATTGATCGCGTCGGATAATGTTGGACATTTCCGGTATGGAAGGCTTGGAGGCGATGAGCGAATCACGGGACCTCATTAGAAATGGCCACGGGCCATGTTCCAAGAGGCCCATGCAACCAAGGCCCATGGAACTAATTAATCAAGTCTTGATTAATTAGTACTAAGTAAGCAAGACAAGGATTAAGGTGTTGGTGATTCACCACCTAACCCAATCTTGTCTTGCCATACTTTGTCCTATTTACACCTTACTTGACACCATACTTGTCTCATGCCTTTAGTTGGACAAGTATGAGTTTTGTTATGTTTAAGTCATCTTTTTTCAACATAACAAACACAAGACAAGAATAGGAAACACATTTTCTCTCCCTCTTCCATGGCCATTTCGGGTTTGGCTAGTTTCCACCTCCATGTTTGTGTTCTTGAGTCCTCAAAGAGAAGAACTACGTGGCTTTGATTCCCATGTGGATACGTAGGCGTCTTGGAGACTCAAGCCAATCATTCGTTAACCGGTGTTCTTGTTTTGGTAAGAACTAGTGCTGAATTTTTCTCTTGTTAATCCATTCTTTGTTAGTTGTTTCATGGTTTTAATTGTCTCTTGGTTTTCATTGATTTTCCGCTGCGAGTTGGTTCATCTCCAACCCTACCTCGAGACCCAACAGAGTTATGGTTGGTGTGTCTTGGGAGGCCGTGAGTGCCCGTGTGGTTGTTGAGCCCATGAGTTATGGTTGGTGTGTCTTGGGAGGCCGTGAGTGCCCGTGGGGTTGTTGAGCCCGTGAGTTATGGTTGGTGTGTCTTGGGAGGTCGTGAGTGCCCGTGGGGTTGTTGAACCCGTGTCATTACTGTCGATGTATCTTGGGTGGCCATGAGTGCCCGTGGAGTTTTTGAGTCCGTGAGTTATGGTTGGTGTGTCTTGGGAGGTCGTGAGTGCCCGTGGGATTGTTGAGCCCGTGAGTTATGGTTGGTGTGTCTTGGGAGGCCGTGAGTGCCCGTGGGGTTGTTGAGCCCGTGAGTTATGGTTGGTGTGTCTTGGGAGGCCGTGAGTGCCCGTGGGGTTGTTGAGTCCGTGTTTTACCGTTGGTGTCTTGGGTGGCCATGAGTGCCTGTGGAGTGTTGAACCGGTCTTGTTGTTGTTTGTTGAACCTTGCTTGTGATTGTGATTGTGTTTGCCCGAGGTTAGTGACCTGACCTCGTGTCGGGAAGTGGTGTGGAATTTGGGTGGCTTACCTGACAAGGATCGGTAAGTTGCGAGCGTTCCTTGGCTGGCCTGACCAAGTTCGAGTCTCGGGAGGTTGCAAGCATTCTTTGGCTGGCTTGACCGAGTTCGAGTCTCAGTAAGTTGCGAGCGTTCCTTGGCTGGCCTGATCGAGTTCGAGTCTCGGGAGGTTGCGAGCGTTCTTTGGCTGACTTGACCGAGTTCGAGTCTCGGGAAGTTGCGAGCGTTCTTTGGCTAGCCTGACCGAGTTCGAGTCTCGGGAGGTTGTGAGCGGTTTTAGGCGATGAGAGGGCAGCTCCCCTTCCGAATAGCTATCGGAAAAGCAGTGCTGCATATATCGCCAACAGGTTGACCGCTTGGAGCCTGAAAGGGATCGGCAAAGCGCGTGGGGCAGGCTCGAGCCCAGCCGGTTAACCGGTACTGAGCAGCTGACAGGAGTGTGATCCTTTGTGATCTTGTTTGGTGTGCGATCCTTTGTGATCTTGGGTGTTGCGTGGTGGTCTGTCGTGTCTTTGGAGAAGGTCGTCGATCGTTGTGTCGGGTCTACCTTACGTGTCTGAGTGTTGAGTCGGCTGAGGAAAGTATCAGTGTGTGGGTGTCGGTCGGGTTACTTGAGTTTGGGGATAGTGATCCCCGGGGTTGAGTTGGTTGTTGGTGTTACCGGCATTGTCTGCTAATTATGCCAGAGTCAGTCTGTTATCCGTGGTGGTGAGCGAACACTCACCCCTAGCTGCTTTTCCTACAGGTACCGGTCGCAGGTTGGACTAGGTGAGCTTCTGAAGCTTGAAGAGCTAGGAGCGGGATTCTGAGTTTATTTGAGTCTAGCGACGGATACCATACTTTTGTCCACTTGTTGGGACGTGTTTTAAGTTGTAAATATTATTTTGTTAAACAAATGTTGTTTTTAAAGTGTTTATTCAAAACAGGTTTCAATTGTTTTATTATTTTAAACGTTCGCGTCCCGAGTTCGGTTTTACTGAAATTGGGGCGTGACAGAAAGTCCAACGTATTACCGGGTGAAAACCCAACGTACTACCGGGTGAAAACCCAACGTATTACCGGGCGAAAACCTAACGTACTATCGGGTGAAAACCCAACATATTACCGGGTGAAGACCCAACATATTACCTTATTACTAGCATATCACCAAAGAAGAATGGAAGCCCAACAAGGAAGCATTCAAGCCCAACTTGGAATCATACAAGCCCAACAAGAAAACATACAAGCCTAAGGAAAGAACAAGAGCCCAAGAGGAAAGGAACAAGACAAAATTTTAGCAAAGCATGGAAAATGAAGATGCTTACAAGAGAAGAAAGTGGAAGAAAAAGTGAGAGACAAGTGGAATCTTTGTAAGACCATTATTGTGATAAGTTGCCAAAATAGTAAGATGCATTATCCTACTAGTTGCCAAAATAGTAAGTAGCATTATTGTAAGAATGGTAATGAACATGATTGTAATAGTTGATAAGGAGGTCTATATATGGAGCCTCATCCCCATGTAAAAACCAAATTCCAAATTCCAAGAAGTTCATCTTTGAAGTTTCTCTCTATGGCTAGCTATTAGAGGACCAACTCAACTAAAAGCTTAAGCTGATAGTTGAAGGCCCAATTATAGTTATATTCTAACACGCGCTCTCATGGACAAGCCCGTTTACGGGTTTGGAGGTGAATTATTAGAAGAGGAGAAGAGCCCATTAAGAAGAAAGATAAGGGCTTGCCCATTTGGGGCAAATTTGATATATTTAGAAGAATTTAGAATTTTTTGTAGAGAGTGGGGTTTGAACCCGGGTCCGTGAGGTGTCAGGCTCTGATACCATATTAGAGGACCAAGGCCCACTTCAACACTCCAACCCTTTAACTGTCCATGGTGCTAAAAGCTCAAGCTTATGAATGGCTCATCTGTCTCCCACGGCCCAAGTGATGCAGTGTGTAGCTAGAGAAAACGTATTTCTGAGACACGATTCATGAGTTCCTGAAGCTGCTGCTGCGAGAGGGAGTCGCCGGACGTCATGATCGCCGGTGCTGAGAGGTGTTATCGGTGCCTGAGAGAATCGGCCCGGTAAACATGAAGGATGCTACTAGAAGGGTGGAGGATGATTTGAGCAAAAGATAGCAAATAGATTAAGAAGATAAGAAAAAAAAAACCTTAAGAATGGGGGCTTCAATCCAATACAAAGATTAAGAAGATGAAACAAAAGGGAAATGATTTGGGTGTGATGCTAGAGAAACAGAGAGAGAGAAAAAAAATATGACCCGGATGTTTGTATCATTGTAGAGAGGTTGTTCATGCATTTGCTGGAAAAAAAAACATATGGCTGTTGAGTTTGGGAAGCCCTAGGTAGCTGAAAAGGTTCGTAGATACTTGGGGGATAGATCTAAGGTGCCATGTAGGAATTTTCTTCAGGGGATGGCTTGCTGGATGATAGGCTTAATTAAAAGCACTCACAGGTAGATGCAATTGAGGAAGCTGTTGTAACCATGAGGTCTGTAGAAGAATTGCTCCTATAGAAAATAGATAAAGATATAGGGAGAAGGTCTATAGGTAGATAATTGACAGAGACAGAGGCAAAAGTTAAGGGACGTATTTAACAAAATCAGAAAGTAAAAAAAAAAAGATAAACATATACCCTAAGTTACCTTGCCCACCCATTAGAATCATAAGCTAATGAGTGGGCAAAGCTATGGATTCACGAAAAATTGACCAAGGATCGCAACCAATAGCTCTGATACCATGTTAAAGCCCTATCCAACCCAAAAGCTCAAACTGATGGGTGGAGGCATCAAGATGTATATCAATGGGTCAATTTATCCACACACTTTCGATGTGGGACTCACACTTCAACACTCCCCCTCACATGTAGGACTGGACATCTACACGTGGGCCATAGCAGGACTGGACATCTGCATATGGGCCGGAGACCACAGGGTGGAGGCGATAAACAGGCCATGGGCCGAACCAGCTCGGATACCATATTAGAGGACCAACTCAACTAAAAGCTTAAGCTGATAGTTGAAGGCCCAATTATAGTTATATTCTAACACTAGCGAAGCTCTCTTTCTACATCTATAATCTCTTACCACCCTCATCATAACCTTAGTTTTCTATCTCCATAATACATAACTAGTATCATTCTACCCACATCCAAGATAGAAACTCGAAGGGTCTCATTGAGCAATCACCTAGCACTGGTATCATCCCGCATAGACATGGAGTCGAAGGAGGGAGACTAGACCAGTTGAGAGTGTACTCCAGAACTTTGAAGTTCTATTAAGGTATGTTGGGATGAATTTTTCTATTTATGTTTTATGAAGATTGGAACTATGGTTATGATACTAGGAACGGTAGAGGTTGTAGATGTTCATTTTAAACAATGAATTTTCAGCGTTGTATGAATCTGCAAACCGTCTGTGGGTTATTATACTCAAAATCTGTAAGAAAATTACAACCATTATAAAAATTATAATCAAAGTCTGGAAGAACCTCATTTTCCTTCCCTCTTTAGGGTTATAAATAATGGGATCCAGATCTTACATTAAGACCTTAGTATCACAGGGTACAGAAACATAAACCAAAAAATGGAGATACTAACATAGAAAAATTTAAGACCGTCCACAGTGGGGTCTCATCGCCGTTGAATCGGTCGTCGAAAATGATGGAAAAGCTGTTTTTCCCGCCGAGAAGTCGAATCAGTGTTGTTTCTCATGTCGAATCGGTCAATCCGTTTTAGACGGTCTATGAATCTGCAAACCGTCTGTGGATTCGGTTCAGCAGATTCGCCATTGACCGCTCGAAACAACGAGCGACACATGGAGAGATTCGACATGCAAAATATGAAAAGGTGCAACAATTCTGCCACATGGCCGAGTCAGCAGATTCGATTGACTGATTTTTTTTTTCAACTTTAGAAATTATCTTGTATAAATACCCTACTAGTTTTTTCTAAGATTGTATCCCCCACACAAAAATTTCAATCGTTTTCTCTCTACACATTGTATTCTCATCTGTTCGTTGTGGACTCATCGAGTAGCGAGGAGTATGATGGTGACGAAATCGACTACACAACGTTACGTGCAAGGACCCGAGAATCAGAGAAAGAGATGTTAGAGTCTATTCGGGCAAAGGTTAAGGAAGCAGATGCACAAATGACGGCCCCCGTCCCGGGGAAGCAGAAAAGAAAATATATTTTCAGAGACCGAAGCGCTACTCACGATCGGCTTTTGTCCGACTAGTTTGTAGCGACCCGATGTACGATGAAAAAAATGTTTCGTCGGTGTTTTAGAATGACGCAATCTGTTTTCATGAAAATTGCAGATGGCGTGTTCGAATACGATGACTACTTCAAACAAAAAAGTTGATTGTTGTGATCGGGCTCAACAATTCAAAAGTGTACGACAGCTATACGGATGTTGTGCTACGATGCTTAGGTTGACAGGCTTGATGAGTATTTGAAAATGGCTGAGACAACGGTTCTCGAGTGCATGCACCGTTTTTGCTTCGCCGTAATCAACGTCTTTGGTGAAACCTGCCTCAGGAAGCCGAACAGTAATGATATTGCTTACACTACGTGCATCAATATATTTCGTGGTTTTCCAGGTTGTATCGACAGTCTCGATTGTATGCATTGGGCGTGGAAGAGTTGTCCAAAAGCGTATCAGAGGGTTTACGAGCGGATCAATCATTCGGAACCTACGATCATACTTTGGTATGTCGGGTTCGAATAAGGATATTAATGTTTTGAATCAATCGTTCATATTTGCTCACGTATATCGAGGTGACCAACCTCCAATCGTATTTGAGATCAACGATATGTACTACAAACACTCCTAACTACTTTACAGACATAATTTACCCACCGTGGACGTGCTTTATAAAGTCTATCTCCACACCACAACTACCGATACACATGTTATACGCAAAGAAATTGAAGGCCGCAAGGAAGGATGTAGAGAGGGCATTTAGGATCCTACAAGCTCGGTGGTGTTTTTTGTTGGTTCTTGGGTTTTGGTGTTTCTCGGTTTTGCGTTGTAATTTACTTTCCTCGTTTCCAGAAATAATAATATCACATTCGATGAAAATGATTTTTTTCCACATTAGACTCGAAATAGACGAATCGAGTTTATTCTTACTGTAAGAGACTTTACATTAGACCCACGAATCAGATAAATTCTCCACATATTTTTCTAAATTTTAATTTGATTTGACCGGGATTATACCGATTCGGCCTAATCCCACTGTGGACGGTCTAACGACAATGAGTCCATGAGAAGTATCCGTCACAGGTGGGTAATTGTAACACTCTGTTAACCAACCTTCCCCTAATCCTTCAACGGCTGTGCCTGTGGCCCGTAAGGGTTTAAGCAAAGACCCCAAAAATCCAGACATTTTTGTGTCGTACCTCTCTGCATACACCTGATGCTTCTTCATCGCTCCGTCTCTGTGCTCCATTTCTGCAGACCGAAGCTTCTGTCGCAGTTCAAGCACTCGTTTTCTTCCTTTGTTAGGGATGCTTCGGCTCCTTCCTTCGTCCCTGCGTCCTCTTCTCTGGCTGGAGTGCGCTTGTTCTGGCTGAACCAGCCTCGCCTCCGCCATGTCAGGGCGTTTGGAACTGCTTGGGCTGCGTCAGCATCGGAACAGAGTGACGGCGATACTTTTTTCGCCGAAGAGGGTGTGTCGTGGACGTCCATAGGTGTATCCGATAACGTTGCCCGGGCTCTCACCGACGCCGGAATCGAGAGGCCGTCTCTCGTTCAGGTGAGCTCGTCTTTTTCATTGATACACCATTAGTTTGCTTGGAAGTGATAAAAATTACTTATTTTGTGGTTAATGCAGTGCTTTAATTTAGGTGCAAATGTTATTGAAGGGATTGTGTCAATGTTGTGCTTTTTTTTTTCAGCAATAGAAATGTTACAGTGGAGTTTTGGGGTATGGAAATTAGAAATTGCACAACTTGTATTTTCTCAGTTTTGGGTTATGAAGTGCTGAGTATCAGGTCTAATTGCTAAGTATCTGGTGTCCACATTAGGTAAAGAATAATAAGGAATATGCTAGCTGTGATGTGAAGCTGCACTTGATTAAGATTGTAGGATGAAGAATTTGAACGAAGTAGGGAGTAGGGTGCTCGAGTTATTTTATGAGGATTAAATTTCATAGGAAAGTAGGAAGCATTGTGAGTGTCACTTGACTATGTGCCAGTTTGTTGTGAATGAAGAGCTTGTACATACCAGGAAGTAGGTCCAAAATAAATAAAAACGTCGTTCTTA
The DNA here is from genome assembly GCA_963921825.1 of Erodium maritimum. Classification (NCBI taxonomy): domain Eukaryota; kingdom Viridiplantae; phylum Streptophyta; class Magnoliopsida; order Geraniales; family Geraniaceae; genus Erodium; species Erodium maritimum. The sequence goes on along the minus strand of OY997590.1, from coordinate 60,408,066 downwards.
CGTCTGTGATTTTCTGCCTTCTTCTTCTTCTTTTCATTGAGTTTAGCCCCATAAATTGGGAAAATTGAATGTTCTGAGTTAAACAGATTAGAACTGAAACTGAGAGGGGATCACTTTCTTATGCCAAGTTTCTTCAACTAAACATATCTCCCTTTTTATAGCATAAGAAACCAGTTTTAATCAACTCACTATATGGTGCCTATACTTTCTGTCATTCATTATTAAAACAGAGCCTTCATGATTCATACTGTTCTCAAACTTAGATGCATACTCTTATTTGTGTCTGGTCATAGTTGACTTATTTATATCTTCTTTTGCATTTTAGGCTGCTTGCATACCATCTATACTTTCGGGAAAGGATGTGGTGGTTGCGGCAGAGACTGGTAGTGGTAAAACACATGGATACCTAGTTCCTTTAATTGATAAGCTATGCCAAGAACATGATTCTATAAACGCTGTATCTGATGAAAAATCGAGCCCACCACGCAGAATCTTCCTTGTTCTTTGTCCAAACGTAATGCTATGTGAGCAAGTGGTTCGAATGGCTAATGGCTTTCGGAATAGTAGTGGTCAACCACTTCTCACTGTTGCAACTGTCGGGGGACAACAGGTGAATATTTGTGTTCCATTTGTTTTAGTCATCAAGCATTTGTGCATTCATGTCAGTATATACTTATATGCTTCCTATTAGTCTGATGGAATTTGATTCAATAAGACATTATGAGTGCAGGGATGGCCAGTTAAAGAACCTGATATCATGGTGTCAACGCCGGCTGCACTTTTAAATAATATTGAACCCGAAAAGTACCGCCGTTTAGAGTTTTTGCGTGCTGTAAAATATGTGGTATGCTTCTTCTGGTACCAGCATCATCCATATTTACTTTTGTTCCTTGAGGAATCATATATGTGATATAAGGGAAATATTATAGTGTTGCTTATAATTAACTAGTAGTATATTCATTTGCAGGTATTTGATGAGGCTGATATGCTTCTCTGTGGGAGCTTCCAGAACCAAATTATTCGTCTCATAAACATGCTACGCTTTGATGAAAAATTGTTGTCTCGATCTAAAAAAACTACATCTGAGAAGGCAATGGATTTGAATGATGACCCGCTGTTGCACATTGATCCCTTTGATGAAGAGGACATGCAAGATGAAAACAACTTGGAAGGTGAAGAAGATTCCGAGGATGATGATGTTGTCAGTGACTTGCCAGAAAAGACTGAAGTTGCATCTGTCAAGAGAAGAGACATAAAAGAATGGTGGAAAGTAAGAAAGATCTACGACCGAAGCAAACAGTATGTTTTTGTTGCAGCCACCCTTCCGGTCAATGGAAAGAAAACTGCTGGGGCAGTGCTGAAGCACATGTTTCCAGATGCCAATTGGGTTACTGGAAACTACCTCCATTATCACAACCCAAGGTGTGAGTGACATTCTTCTCTGGATATTGGTTGCCATTCCTAAGAACTGTTGTTTGTGTGATTGTGAGTTAAGTACTATTTCATTTGGAATTTGAAACATATGTTTCCTTATCACTAGTGTCTAGTAAAAATGGGTGATGCCTATTGTTTCGAATCAAATATAGGAACATGCTAACTTAACTGTTAGGAAAGATAAGTACTTTTATGCAAGATCATATCTCACGTTCTTTATTCTTACTCTCTGCTTTTATATGTTTTTTTATTCATTATGCATGATTTGGTGATTCATTGTTTTTTTTTTGTATTTCAGGATGGAACAGAAATGGATTGAAGTATCAGTTGATACACAGGTTGATGCACTGATAAATGCTGTAAATGAAGGTTCTAGATCCGAGATGTTGGATAATGGCATTGATGCAAGTCGAACTATGGTGTTTGCGAATACTATTGAAGCCGCTGAAGCAGTGGTGAAGATATTATCGACTGCTGGGATTGAATGTTATTGTTACCACAAGAATTGTTCATTTGATGAGCGTGAAAAGGCCTTAATTGATTTCCAAGAGAAAGGTGGTATTCTCGTGTGCACAGATGCTGCTGCTCGTGGTATTGACATTCCAAATGTCACACATGTTATTCAGGTGCTTATCTTTATACCATACTGGTAATAATGATCTCTATCACCTCAATTTGACGTTGAAACTTCACATCACTAGATTTGTTTTACCATACCGCTCATCTTCCTAGCGTGCCTTTTGCAAATTGTTTACTTTACAATGCTATAATCACTAAGTACTGATTTGGTGCTGGATTTGTGGGGGGTGATTGAAATCACTTGTTTAATGCAGGCAGACTTTGCCACGTCAGCTGTAGATTTTTTGCATAGGATTGGACGAACAGCTAGAGCAGGGAAATATGGTCGTGTCACAAGTCTGTACAATGAATCAAACCGGGATCTCGTTGCTGCAGTTCGTCAAGCGGGGAAACTTGAACTGTCTGTGGTAATTCTTTGAACTTGTAATCTTTTAAAACCCTGCTTTGCCTAAGGGTTAGAGCAATGCTCAGTAAACAACTGAGAATAGGCTGATATCAACATATTAATATTTTAAGGACAGCACAGTCCATGTATCCACGTTTAAACTCATGTATGGGATATCTTTTATGGTTATAGGAAACTGCATTCAGCAGGAAAAGAAGCTTCAGAAACAAGCTTAAGAAGCAGAGGAGTAAGTAGTGATCTTTATTTGCCATGCATCTTGTAGTATAGGAGGGTGCACTGAAGTCATGCCTTCAAGTTTTGCTTTGTCACTCTAGTTGCCTCCTTGTCTTGGTTCCAATTAATTTCAAAAATTCCTTACACTAGAATATGTATTTTCAGGTTTTAGCAAAACTGGCAATGCATCATCACATGCTGAAGAGAGTGTACCAGCATAAACCCAAAGACTAGCCAATTTTTCTTTTTGTAGAAATAATTTTTTTTCCGTCATGCCTGTTTTTATTTTAGAGATGTATGACAAGAAGACATTACAGAAAAAAATCATATGAGAAATTTTTGATAAGTATATTTCTGTTGTACTTTGATTCATTTCAATTTTATGCATTTATGTCAAAACAGGGCAAGAAGTCCAGACACTGTTTAAGAATCTATCAGTGGATGATGAAATAATTGTAGTCTTATACCTTTGAGGAATCGGATCCACAAATAGATGCCTGGTTCAGATTACAGGTAAAGAATGTTGGTTCAGACAACATGGTCATATATGCTATTGGGTTTAAGAGAAGCACTACCAGCCTTGTGGTTGCTGATGTTTTGTCTTCTCATTACAAGCATAGGGCTCTGAAACTACAACTGGATCGTTTATTAGATCATAACGGTCAAGTAAGTCTAATTTGACATGACAAAGTCAACGTTAACTAACAGGACAGTTTATTGATCCAAACGAGATAATTCTAGGTCAGAACACATAGTAAACATAAGGTCAAAGCACAAACCCAATTTATTTGTTCCTAGGAAGCATCAAGTCCTTAACAAACTCATCAATACACTTGTCCGAGGTCGCTCCTTCACTAACGGCCTCCTTAGCCATCTTCTTCCACTTGCTGGCATTGTTCCTGATGACCGACTCCTTTCTCCTTCCATCACTTCCCCCCAACTACCTCACTATATTTCTCCTACTTCCCAAATCTCCTTCACGCACTTGGCATCCTTCAGGTGATCCGCCCACAGTAGCGTTGTCGAGCGTCTCAAGCTGGTTATACCGCGGTACCATCAACCCCTTCTCGCTAACAAGTTCGCGAATCTATTTGGTAACTTTTCGTCTTTCAAGACCCATAGAGAGTGAAGTCTGATTTCCTTGATCCCCGAGGCAACCTCTATCAAGAACACCATGCTTCCGAATGAGACCTAGGCTATGGATTTTTCCGGTTTTATTTCGAGTCATTTGCTACACTATTCCCCATTGGTTCCCACAGGCTGGCTCTGTACCCTTTGTATGTAATGAGTTGTTGGATGATCAATGGGAAACTCGTCGAGTTTGGGTCTACCGTAGTCCTATCTAGGATTCACCTTCATCGACGACGATGAAGACCATGTCTTCGAGGTCTTTGGAGTGGTAGACACTAATGGCACCGACCGGCTAAGGTTTTCCATCGCAGGTCAAATGCTCTGCACTCGGTCTTACAACCAAAAGGTCTTGATCGATGTCATGACAGATTTCTAGCACTTCCAAGGCATGGTTGTCAAGACTCTCGGGGATGAGATCTTTGCTTCTTCTTCCTCACTCAGGCTGTCAAGGACAAGGTGCTAGTAGGGGAGTCGCGAGCCTTCCAATGATCTCCTTTTTTTTCTCACGAACTTCCCCCGAGGATTCAGTGTCGTCCTTCCGGTTTTAACACATGAAAATCTTGGTCCAAGCGTCATTGGTGTCATGACGGCCGCAATAGGAGCCATCTTCAGATGGGTCGGCGTTGGGTGGTAGTGTCGTTGTCTAGTATGACGAACAAGGACATGAGGTGAGACCATCCCTTCGGATTCAGCATGATTTCACCCAACTGCTGCACCGAATCCTTTCCCTGTGTTCTGTGGAGTTCCCTCATCCGATTTAGGTATCTTCAAGTACGAGTGCCTTCCACTCTTTTTTTTTGCAGATGAGTTGGACACGTAGACTAACAATGCCCCGATTTTACCCTAGGGATCACCTCGTTGTCCATATGGTTTGATATATCCTTGTTTGCGGGCCAACCGAAGCTAGTGGGGACGTATCTTTAGTCAGAATGGAAGGATGGGTCTATTCTAAGGCTCTTTCCTTCGTTGTCTTTACAGTTCTCCCTTATATTCAAGCTAACACCAACTGTATTACAACACCACATCCAACCCAAGTCCTCAACAATAGGCTAGGGCGTGAATACCCTTCTTTGACTGTCCTGCGATAGTCAACACAAATGAAGGTTTGACCAACCTGAGCATACAACATAACGTCCCGACTAACGTAGGTCTGGTACTCATGGGGCCAAATAAGCAGGTCGGGTGAGACTTGAACAAGGAGCCATCTGGGCTCTTGTTCCCCACAAGATGGGCGACCAGTTGAGTCCCCCGAGGTCATCAATGAGGACTCCCTCGCCGAACAAGCAGGCCAAGGGAGGCTCAGGTTTCGGTCCTAGAGACACAAGCCGAAGGCCCAAGGCGAGCCCAAGCCAAACAAGCGGGCTTTTAAGGACAAAGTTCCAGCCACCACCCCGATCTAAGAGGTGTCAGAGGAAGACATGTCATTAGGCAATGCGAAGAGGTCTACTAAGTAGCCTTGTCGGGTCGAATGAAGAACCAGACGGAGTGCGATGTAGTTGGGAGGATCCCTGTCCTATGCGGATCCAGGCTAAATTAACTTTCCAAATTTCCCCCTTCCACGACATAACCTTAGTCTCAGTCAACTAGCGCACTCCACTCTATCTGTTATAGGCTCTTCTAGTAGGACCAATATTAGAGGTGTCCATGGGGCGGGTCCTCGCCCCGTGGTCAAAATTTGGAATCGGCCCGAAGTGCATGGGTCCAAATATTTTTTAACCCAGTCTTGGCCCTAGGAACAAGAAGGGACTTTTGAACCACCCGTCTAAATTATGGCCCGATTCACCAGGTTGGACCAACCCATCCAAATTTGTCAAAAATTGATCACACAAACAATAAGTAATAATATATGTACTTTCGAATATTTTTTTCATTGGCCAAAAAACCATTAAAAAGTGGTCAATAGTAAATAATATATGTACTTTCGAATATTGTTAGTCTTAGTTTCCATAGTTCAATAGTAAATGTCCAAATATATATATATATATATATCATCGTTGGCAATAAAAGTAAAGCGACTTTATATTACTTATGTGTTGGAGTAATATATCGAAGTGGGTTCTGATCTATTTCTACCATTCAAAGTAGAACCATAGATAGAGAGGAATTACACTTGATGAGTCCTTAGTCAATAAACCTTCACTAGAAGCGACTAGTATGAAAGATGACTCTTTATGGATCACGTTCTATTATTCATTGGAATGAGATTACGGAGTCTGATCATAGATATCATGTGGGACATGATATTGGACAAACCGACATGAATATGTTCCATGGATCAAGGAGTCTTTGTGATTGCAGTGTAGTAAACATCTGAGTTTGACCTGAGCACAACGTTGCATATGACAGGGTTTCCATAATAACCAGGTTTGTCTTGGGGACAGACTGATGAGTGACACGAAAAACGGGTAAGGGATTTATCCTTCATACTACAGTATGAGAAAGATATCGGTTCTTGGCCGCTTGATCGAGAGTGACTGAAAGAATAGCATGACCATGCACATGATACTTTTTTTTGGATAAGCTCATAAAATTTTATTAATAAAAAGAAGGATCCAAGGAGGATCGATCCAAAACACAACCATAACAGAGGATCTCTCAGCTGGAGCTGCGGGAACAAACCCTGAGAAAAGAGCAAACCAAACAAACAAGAAAAAATAAACATGAAAACATGAAAACATGCCGATGAACAATGACTCAAGAGACCAGAAACCAGGCGTCCCACCCGAACCGATGAACGGTACCTCAGGGTAGACAGGGTGAATCCTCTGGTCCCAAGGAGACTAAGTAATTCATGCCCCTCCGCTATCCTAGCAGATCGTCCCCAAAAGTCTCCCTGGATAGTACTTACCGGACCCTGATGGGAACAGGCGTAACCTGGACTGACTCTTGAACAGGCACTCATCGGACCCAACTCGCCCACAACATGACACAATCACACTCTATCCAACAACCGCCTCCCGCGCTTCCTAGGCCGGATGCACCACCCAGGGCGACGCTGCCAATCAAGGAATGAAACTGTGGCTGTCAAAGACCCCGCTTGCCATAGCACACAATAAGAGTGGTTCTGAATCTTCCCAAACACTACGGCACTACAGTCCATCACATCATTAAAGACCAAACCATTACGAAGAAGCCAAATATGCCAAATAACGATACGGCAAACTCTAATCCACGACTTCCACCAATGATTTGAACCTAGACTTTTCCAAGAACATAAAGTCTCACCAAGGGGGTCCTAGGCATGACCCACACCACTCCCCACCATGCATTCACAAGGCTCCAAATACACCAAGAAACCGAGTAATGTAACAGTAAATGATCAGAGGTCTCCATACATCTTGCTAATGGTCAACGAGAGACCCCTAACTTCCAAGAAAATCGCAGCAGCAAGTGCTTGTTGAGCCGCCAACTAGACCAAGACACAATGTTTGGGCGGGATGCCAGGAACCCACAACAAAGAGGCCCATGGTTGTGGAGAATAATTCTCCTCGCCCATGAGGAGAGAATAACCTGTTTTTCTTCCAAATCAAACAATCATCCAAATCTGGATAAACCATATGATGGGAAATAGTATCCTCAAATGCCTCAATCTCGGCCCTGTCCCAATCCCAACCGGTCCACCTCAATTCCACCGACCATCCCGAACCATTCCAAATATCATCCACCTTCCCTTGCCTATTCACAACCAATGAGAAAGCTGCATGAAATATTTCCCGCAAAGAAGCTTCCCCTATCCACACGTCTTCTCAAAAGGAGACACGGTCTCCCTTCCCCAAGTTCCACCTAACACCTTGGTTGCCAAACAAACTGCAAAAAACTGGGTTAGCAGCCAGGCTAAGTATATGCTTAAATAAAAAGCAACTCCCATCCTTATCAAACCTACAAAGATCCCAATCCTCACTGGACCACCTCATTCGAATACAAATCAGCCTCTTTCCAAAGGGAATTAGGAGATGTGGCAAAGCGCCACCACCATTTAGCTAGGAGCGCCAAATTCATTTCCTCTAACCTTCTCAAACCAACCTAAGTTCTTCGGGGTACACACAATGGACCACTTGACTTTGTTCAGGACCCGTCCATCCCCTACATTGCGCCATAAAAACTTCCTTTGCATAGCTTCCAACGCCTTGATAATACCTTTAGGCGACTGCAATAAGGACATGTAAAATAAAGGCAAACCAGAAAGAGTGGATTGAATAAGAGTGATTCGCCCTGCCATAGTAAGATATTTAGCGTGCCATAAAGCCAAATTTGACTTAAATTTTCTCAAAACCGGATCCTAGGTGGATATTCTTTTTGGCGAAGCCCCGAGGGAGAAACCCAAATAAGTCATCGGCAGCTCAGTGACCCCATCCTAAGGCCAGCTCCACGTCATTAGCTGAAAAAGACTCCACATTCAACAGAATAACTTTTGATTTATTGAAGTTCACCTGAATGACGAATACCAATGCCCTGAAACAGACCGGCCGACTTCCCTGCTTCTAAAAACAAGTGAAGACCTTCTGCCGCAATAAGAAACAGGAAAGGTAACATGGGACACCCCTGACGTAACCCATTCAACATAGCAAAATCCCTACTCGGTACACCATTGACCAAGACCGATAAATAAGCATGAAAACAACTTCTCATCCATCTCCTCCACCGATCAACAAAGTTCATTTGGATAAAACCTCATCTAAATAATCCCAAATCACCATATCATAAGCTTTCTCAATGTCAAGCTTTAATAAGACCGATTCAACCTTAGCCCGGTTAACAAAATGAATAACCTCAGAAGCAATTAGCACCCCATCAACTAACTGTCTACCAGCAATAAACCCGTTCTGATTATCACTAATCAGATCACAAATAACACCTTTAAGGCGATTAGCAAAGACCTTTGCCAAAAATTTGTAAGGGCTAGAAATCAAACTGATCGCCCTATAGTCATTCAAGCATTCAGCCTGAGCATGTTTCGGGATTAAAGTGATAAAGGTACAATTAATGCCCTTTCTCATCAAACAAGAATCATAAAACTCCTGAAAAAACCTCAGAACATCCAATTTAACAATCTCCCACGCAACCAAAAAGAACTTAAAAGTAAAGCCATTTGGAATGTGCACCCGAGCTCCCATCTCCCTTTGGAATCTTGTCTCAAAATGAGCTGTTGCTTCCTCCTTAATGTCTGCCGGATCAGAAATAATACCCGACTCGATCGTAAAACAGAAAGCCTGTTGCGCAATGCCCGAAAATTCGCAATCTTGTGGAAATAACGTGTGCACCTATCACCATGACGAAACCAGTACAACCGGGATTTTTGCCTCCAATTTTTTGCCACGATCTTCTGTTGAAGTATAAGTAAAGCTCTTAACCAATTCCGATGAGAAGTTTCCGAATCCACTAGCTCCCTTGTTTCCTACGCCAAATCAATCGAATTAATCTCATTGACCAACAAACGAACCTTCTCTTCTGCATTTCCGAACACCTCAGTGTTCCAAATTTGCAAATCATGACGCAAACCCTTCAACTTGCTCCACAAGGAATAACTAGCAGAAGTACATCGAAGGATACGACTTCCATAACCAACGCACAGTGGGAAAAAAATCAACATGCTCTACCCAAGCATTCAAATATTTTAAAGGCCGAGGGCCCCAATTCACTTCCTCAACATACACCGACAGGGGGCGGTGATCTGAAAGCAGCCTGGGGTTGCTGGTCTAGATCAAAGGGCCAAAGTTACTCAGAAAAGCATCAGTAATCATACAACGATCAATGCGGGAAGCTTTAGAACACAATACCATGTAAATAGCGACCCTGATAATGGCATATCAATCAAACCCAAATTCGAAATAAAAGATTGGAAATACCGACTGTCCGATCTGTTAAAAGAAGTGTTGCGACGCTCGGAAGGTGAGAGAACAATATTAAAATCGCCTGCCCACAAGGTAGAGTCGAAGAATCGAGGAGCAATAAAGGCCAGACCTTCCTAAAGTAAGCGCCTCCTAGCAACAAACCCGGGAGCATAGACATTACAAAAAGAGACATGCACACTGCGAGGCCGAAAAATGCCTGACCAACAAAGAGAGTTATTAAAGACTTCCACATTTCTAACAGAAAAGGAAGAATCATGCCACAAACTCAAAACACCACCAACACTTCCAATCGCAAGAATCAAGTGATAACTCCACCCTGCGTGCAAACCAATCGAACGTAAAAAATCATAGTCAATCGAATCAACTTTCACCTCCTGTAACATAATAAAAAACGGTTTCATTTTGACAATAACATCTCTCAGACAACGTTGCTTCTGAGAGGAATTCAGTCCTCTCACGTTCCATGAGAGGAATCTCATGGTTCAATGCTGAATTTCAACAACTCCTTCTTCCGAGCTGCCACAATCACTTGAATACTCGACCCACTCCCCCCCTGATGTAAGTAGAGGATCGTCGAATAAGCGCTTCTGAGGAACCCCAATATCCAAGTTGTCTAGCTGATTGATCACCTCCTTATTTTTCTTAATACCTTTCGTACTTCGATGCTTCACATAATTATACTTCTCAACCGGTTTCGCAGCAGGTTTAACAACCAGTTTCGCAAGAGCTTGAAAATAGGAGGGGGCTGCCACTCTTGCATGTTCTCGATCCAAGGAGTGGGTAAGAGACCGCGTTTGAATAATGCGAATGACAGTACGATTTGCTGAAGGTGTCGCCTTAAATGTAGATTGGACAGGGTCAGCAGACTGAGGAATTGTTAAAGTGGTAACTGAGACGTGTTCCGACTCATTATCCTGCAACACAACCGCCATTTGATTAAGTGGAATATCAATGTTTGAATTTGAAACCAATACTGTGTCGTGAGTAGAAGTCGAATCGGGAGCAGGCTTGTCCGCACCAAGAGTTCTACTGGATTTAAAACCCTCAACAAACTGGTCCACCTTATCTGCACTTGAATTTTTCATTGCATTTGCAACCTGATCTACATCGACAAACAAGGGATTTACAACATATTTCGAACAACCAACATCCGGCGCCGGAGATGCAACCGGAGACGCATCTGCAAAGGGAACCTGATCAGAGAGTTCCAATAAGCTAAGCACAATTTTATCCGAAACAGGGCATAGAGTCACTACAAGACTCCCCATTCCCAACTTAATATGAATCACTCCATCATCAACAACCAGTTAGAAACAACGAACCAGCGCCCAAACATCACCATGGAACTCAGTAGCAGGGATCACACAATGGTGGAATACTGGCACACCAATGCCTTGACACGCAAGCATTCACAACTGCATCCTGGTTTGCAAAAAGAGGCATGCCTGAAATTTTGACCCACTCCCACAGACCGCCTTGTGTAAACAACGAACCATTTAAATTAACAATATGAAACCAAGAATTGATCTATTTCCACTTCGTTTCTCTAAGCATAGAAGAAAACACTAAATCAGAAAAAGTGATAGAGAAAATGTTGCCTGAGATCCTTCGAGCCTCCAACCCTTTTGCACCATGCGAATCCATCTCCGATAGGGCATCAGCTAGCGTGAGACCCTTCCTCAAGACCCCGATGATCCAGCTTCAAGGAATCGCAGTTTAGCCAAGTCGCACACATCTGATCGAGTCTCGAACACATATGTGGGACAATTTCAGGACTGAGCTGAAACCTCTTTGGCTTTCCAGACCAACTTCTTCTTCGGCATAACATTGGGGTTTGTTTCTGACCAATCCAAGGCTACAAGAAAAATAAACCCCTTAACTTTGCAACCATTTTGACTCAAGATCAATTTTCCAGCATCAAACACAGAATGAACAAATAGAAAACCGAAGAACTTCCCTATTAGATTTAGACGTTTAACAGATTGAGCTTTGATGATCGGCACCACGCTTCCAAAATAAGAAGACATCCAATCGGCTCTAGTCTCGTATGAAAGATTAGAAACAAAGATTTTGACCGGGTTCGTAACAGACTCTGGTGATGTTTTTGGTCCCGACCGATGAGCTTCAGATTCAATCGTGGCAGCTTTCTTTCATGCACCAATTGAGCCATTATCCAGAAGACGTTGACCATCCACATGGACATTCTCCAGCAACGAAGGACCACCGACCAGCGAAGAAGCGCCTCGGATCCATGCACATGATACTGGGTATCAAAGATTTAGTCATCTCACATATCAAAGAACAATGATTGATAATAATAAGGATGATGGTTCTATGCCTTATCTCAATCAGGATATCCAGAGATAAAAGGATAATGATAGGCACGACAAAAAAGTTATAATTAACAGGGTTGATTCATTATGTAGTGTCAGACAATACTAAAGTCTCGTTAGTTTCCACTTATGTAGGATCAAGTAAAATGCGATTTTACGTTGATCTACTGACATGCATAAACCTAAGGTGTCACGCCCCAAATCCAGTATTGACCGGACTCGAGACGTGACTTGAACAGAATACAAAATGTAACAACAAAGTGTCTCAAATCCACTATACTCTCCAAGTTTAGTTTCCATCAAAATATCTCAAGTAAAAGTTCCATAAAAAAATTCTTTAAACACAGGGTTCGTAACCAAAAATAGGACCATAACCGTCTCTAAAGACAAAAGCACCCGGACCCACAGAAACTCCTAAGCCTCGAGTCCACTACTCAACAAGCACGCCTGTAAAAACAGCCAATAAAACAAATAGGGGTGAACTTACGCTCAATAGAGAAAATATATAAACAGTTTAACCTCCAATTTAGTAATAAAATAGCTTTAGCATGACAATACATATTGCAATTAATACTTTTAATCAAAATGATGCTGTAACATAGGCAAGATAAGGACAATATCACATTCTCAAGGATAACGATCCTTAGGTTTAACAAATAGAAGTTCACAATTTCGTTCGGGCCTCAATGACACGGAGAACTAAGAAGATGTGGAAATACGGGAATAAAACGATATTTAACGCTTTCAAAGAACCAGTAACAATCATAGAAAATAAAGTAAACAACGCATTTACTAACGATCGATAGAAGATAGAGCGTTTAAGTAATGTCGTGGGACATGCAGTCACCACCCTTTGATCCACAATACTCTTGTGTCATGTCGGATCCCATACTCCGATCCACCAGAGTGTTCGTGTCATATCATATTTTCCCTCGGTCCAGAGGAGGCACATACATCGGGCTACCGACAACAATCCATGAGGGACGCTTATCATCAAGATTCTCGGAAATGCCCCCAAAGGACCATATGTCATAAGGAACCAAGGTAATGCTCCCGCAGGACGCATGCACTTGGGTGAATCTCAAGTAACCATTCCCCGCAGGGTAAACCATCCAACTGCCCCGCAGGGTCCAATAACCAATGCCTCGCAGGGTCCAATAACCAACGTCCGCAGGGTCCAATAACCAATGCCCCGCAGGGTCCAATAACCAGTGCCCCATAGGGTCCGTAACCAATATCCCGCAGGATTAACCCACCAATGCCCCGCAGGGTCCGTAACCAACATCCCGCAGGATCAACCAATCAATGCCCCGCAGGGTCCTCTAATCAATATCCCGCAGGATTAACCAAACACAAGAGACCAACATGTCGACACATTGCACAATCAAACTTAGAAGTTCATGAATTCACCAATACACACCACATGGGATTCATACCCACAATCACACTTACCATCATACTTACCAACCACGTTCCATCGGTCCATCGATCACCTGATCGTACCATTTGGCACAATCATCCATACTTGATCATCCGTTCAATCATTCAATCAATCAAGCATCCAATCACTCATTCAATCATTCATTCTATCAATCAAGCATGCAATCAATCGTTCAATCATTCAAGCATTCATTCTATCAGTCGAGCATGCAATTTTTTTTATAAGCGAAAGAGTTTTATTAGGAAAACGTTCTACAAGAAAAGAAAAACGATCCTTAAAAGGACCTTTTCCCCAAACCGAAACAGGCAAAAAGCCAAAACTAAAAACAAAAAACAGAACAAGAAGCAAACGAAGCAGAACACCGCCCTCCAAACCTACTCCCTATCCGGATTCAAGCAGAGAAATCGGTTAGAGACCGGAACAGGAGATACTTCAGGAATACCCTCAAACTCGCTATCCTCGACGTCATCCTCAGCCTCACCATGCCTAGGGGAGTCAAAACCTGTGGAATAAGAAACCGCCTTCTTCACAAATTTCTTGCTAAAACACCACGTTCCGTCTTTTCTTTGTTTAGCAATATCAATAGTGAAACTACCAGCAGGACCCACTTTAGATTTGGCTCTTGTCTGGTAAAAAACAGTTGGAGGAACTGTCTTTTTCGGCTGGCCCTTTTTTGGTCGACCACGCTTCCTTGGAACCTCTACGGGAATACTGGGTTTACTCAGAAGAATGTCTTTCCACGGACTACACTGGCACTCGATTTCCAAAGCTTCTTCACCTCGGGGCTGGAAATTTGGGCCCGAGCCCACAACCGATGAACCCAAATCAGTGTTCATGCGATTAAAAACGTCGAAAAGGCTCGGATCGCTGGCCAACTTTTGCTCACCTGGGCCTGGCTTTGACCTGGTACCTACGCCTTCTTCAAAACCATTCATAACTGGACCTGCAATTGGCCCAAGGCCCACCAAATCCGGTCCATAAACCGCACCTCCACGCACCTCGTCGCGCGCCATACTATTTTGCGTGAAAGCGCATCCCAATTCCATCACATGGGCTGGGGAAAGTTGATCTCCATGTGGACCCAAAATACTCGGCACACAAACACACCCAAGCGGTCCAGACAGAGCCAACCCACGCCTTAACCCTTCTTCCCCACGCGTTTCAGAAGACAGTCGCGCCTCATCGTGTATCACCAAACCAGGGACGCGATTTGAAATCACAAGAATCACGGGCGTAGAATCCGGGATTTTCGTAACAGGAGAATCAACAAACACCGGCGTAGAATCTGGAATTTCCATAGCGTGCGTGAATGATCTGATTTCCTGCGGATTCAACAATCCCGGAGATCGCTCAACCTCCGCCGGTTTTGCAGAAGCTGCGCACGCAGAATCAGAACCACCACCGTCCGGCGAGACTTGTCGGAGAGAATCCGCCTCCACTGAACAATCAAATGTGCCCCCAATGGTGCTCTGTTTTGGAGGTCGAAGAACAGAGGAGTTGGACAAAACACGCTCGTGCTGTTCCGAGTCCGGTCTGACTACTGCTACCAGGAGTTTATACCCGTTCAAAGTGAAACCGTTGAGCACCTCAATGGCATGTAAAGCCGACTCCTTGCTTTTGAAATCTGCAAACCCGAAAGAACGCCCTTTCTTGTTTGGTTTCTTTAGTACCACAGCTGACAGAACGTCGCCGAACACTCCCAAAGAGTTCTGAACCCAAACTGAAGAGGTATTATAGGGGAGATTGTAAATAAAAACCTTAAAACCTTTGGCCTCATCAACGACCAGCAACGTCGCATCCAAACCCACAAGATCAATCCTCTGTTTTGGACGCGAAATTGAACTGATCAGCTCACCAGTAGCTCCAGCCTGATGCGTCTTCTCTAAGGCAGAACAGGTCCTTGCAAAGTCGCCCTCCAAAGGTGTGCGCTGCTCCTTGGCCGGAATCGGTTCGATCCGTGACTTTTTGGCCACAACTTTCACGCTCCGAGGCTTTTTAGCCACAACAGACGGCTTCACCTTTGCCTTGGCCGGACCTTCAGACGTACATTTCTCCTTGGCCGGTCCTTCAGAATCACGAGTTGCCTTGGTTTTGGCTTCCTTGCCCACCTTTTTGCCACTAGAACTAACATAAATCTCACGGTACTCTCTGTATAACGAGACCAAAACCGCTCCAAACGAAGAGAAAGGTAAGGGCTCCACAACATCACCGGCAAGATTCCGGCGACCGGAAACCATTTAGAGAGCGTTTTAAATTTTGTCCTCTGAGCATGCAATTTATCTAGTTTTGTTAGACCCTTAATTTATCTTAAACTAAGCAAACAATGCATGTGAGACAAACACAACTAATCTGAGGGCTCATCACGGCCTCTCTACCAGTAAAGCAATTTCTCAAGTATTGAAAGCGAGTTACACTAGTTATTCACATCCTACGCATGCATACTAGACACGTCTGATTATTACTAATTGAAAGACGGTTATTCTAGTTATTCGCATCCTATATGCAATTCTAGGACCTTTCCGATTTTATTAACCTAATAGGCATACTAAGTATTGAATTGCACGAGGAGTTTAGTATTTCCCCTACCTTGTGGTCTTCCTCTAATAATACTCCTAGCTGCTGACAACCGGGCCAACTCCGTCTTCTTGGGCGAAGTCCAAGCTATCGAGCGAAGTCCAAGTTCGAGTCTGGGTTTAACAGATAAAAGGGTCCAATCAGAACCGGTGTTTGTCCAAAGGTCCTCTAATTACCAAATCAAGTCAAATAATTAAATTAATTATTTAATAAATATGATTTTTAAAATAATTAAACTTTGAAACCGGGCTGACCCGGCTCCGACCCGGATCCGGGCCCGAACTCGTAACAAACCCGGTCCGAGCCCGCATCTGAGTCCAGGCCCGACCCGAGTCTCACCCTGGGCCCAAGGCCCGGCCCTGGCTCCAAAGGCCCGTCTGGCCCTATGTTGCTAGTCAAGCCCAAGGCCCGGATCAGTGACAGCGTCGAGGCCGGTAAGGTTCCGGCGAGGGTTTTGGTTTTCAGGCCATCGGCGGCGGTGAGCTCGGAGGGACGTCCGACGACGCTCAGGAGTCACGGTGGAGCGTCCGCCTAACCAGAACGAGGGCGGTGTCGTCGTGGTGCATCCAGAGGCCGCTCCCGTTCCAGATCTGGCGAGGGAAGAGGTCGTCAGCGTCGTTTGGGCGGAGCTCGCTCGAATCCGCAGCGTCGTGAGGGTTTCCGTCCGAAGAGGCCTCGATTTCGTGCGATTCAGAGGCGAGGGAGAGAAGGACGGTGTGTGGCTCACCGGTGCTGAGCGTCTGACCCAAACACGATGCGAATTCGGCTCGGTGAAGAAGGAACGAGACGTGAGGTTCTCGGTACCATTCGCTCGCCGGCGTCGATTGATTCACACGGAGATGGGGTTGACGAGGGCAACGTTGACGAGGATGGAAGGCGATAGGGCGTGAGAGTGTGAGGTCGGGAGATCTGAAATGGAGAGAGAGAATGAGGGAGGCGGCAGTGTTCTCTTGGATTGCGTGCATGTGTAAGGAGAAGAAGACGCGACTATAGGGTTGCGTTCTGAATCGTGTGAGTTGGGCCTGGGCTCGAGTCTGTGAACTGGGCCCGAGTCCAGCCCAAGTCCAGCCCAGCTCACATGCTCTAATCCTTTTCTTTTTTTTTCTTTTTTTTTCTTTTTTTTTCTCTTTTTTTTTGCAATCGAACCAATAATCGACTCGCTCCCCAGCTCAAAGACGTCTCCTACGATAAATTATCGAACTAAAAAATTCAGGTCTTTACATAAGGGTTACACCGGAGGATGAAACCCATTAACACTCTGATGGAGAATAGCCAAGCGAGAAGTTGACACAGGACATGACCAAAAGTGGGTTTTGGGTCATGTGCCCGTAAGTAATTAGGACTTTACGAATCGAGACAAGACTTGGAGTCTTAGGAACGATCTCGTCGGATAATCTTGGACATTTCCGGGATAGTAGGCATAGGAGGCGATGAGCGTGTTAGAGGACCTCATCAGGAATGGCCACGGGCCATCACCCATGCCACTAAAGGACCAAGGAACCAACTAATTAGTTCTTAACTAAATGGTTCTAACTAAATTAGTTAGATTAGGTAAGTTGGTGATTCAATCCACCAACTCACTACCAAGTTCTAACTACTTTACACCATCATTTTCCTATTTATTATTAGTTTATGGGTAATTTTCACCTCAATACCCTAACTATTTTTTGTGGCACCTCAATACCCTAGAATGACATTTTCCGTCACTTTAGTACCCGCCGTCAACTTTCCATCCATTTTGGATGGAAAAGGGTCATGTGACAAGCACATGACCCCTTTTTTTTCACAAAATGACCAAATTACCCCTTATCTCTTGATAATTAATAAATAATAAAAATAAATTCAGATATAATTACAAAACAATAAAATATAAGAAAAAATGAAAAGCTTAAGCTAATCTTAATCAAAACATAAACTAAATCTAATCTAACCTAACACGTAACTAACCTAACAATAACTAACCTTATATCTAAATTCAAAACAAAACAAAAATTAACCTTATATCTAACCTAACACACGTTTGACTGAATCAAAACATCAAACATTTCTTCACTTTTTCAAAAATATCCTAATTTCAGCACAACCTCTCTCTACCTTCTCGTGCTCTTGCGGTGGCGATGTGGGTGCCGAAGAATCCGGCGGCGTCGGCGACTAGGATGGAGTTGCTGTTGCGGCTCTTTCCGCGGTGCTCGTAATCGGGGCCGCCCCAGCTATGGTTTCGAAGGGAGCGGCGCGTGGGATCTGAGGAGGAATGGGATCAGAAGAAGACGAGGAAGGGGATCTGACGCGACGCTCCCAATCTGGGTTTTTAAAGGTTGAGGGGTTAGGGTATCAGATTCAGGAAGCTGTGGACTGAAGAAGGTTGGAGGAAGAAGAATAAGGAAAGGGATGAAATGGAGGGAGAGAGATCTGACGTGAGGAATAATGGAATCGAGTCGAATCTCTCAGATCTCTCTATCTCTCTCTTTATATTCTTGAAGTTGGTGTTGATGAAGGTGAAGATATACAGTGATAATGGTAGTGATAAAGCTCTTGTATTAAATGTGTTGTTTTTTTGTCAAATACCAAATGTCTTGATTTTCTGGGTTTGAGTTTATTAGGTGTTGTGTTTGATGAATTGATTCTTGTTATGAAAGTTCTCAAAATTGTTATGGGATTTTGAAATTGTTGTTGATAGAGGTGAGGTTGAAGATGGAGGTGAGGTTGAAGACGGGGTGAGGTTGAAGACGTGTTGAGGTTCAAGTTCTCAAATTTGATTTTTTTTAAATAAAAATTGAATTTAAAAAAAATAACTGATTTTTAGAGTCAAAATATAATTTTTATTAAAAAAACTGATTGGGTAGCAAATTGAAATAAAAAAGAATAAGTAAATTAAATAAATAAAAATTAAAAAGAATAATTACAAAATATTGATTTTTAATACTTAAAACTGATTTTTAATACTTAAAACAGATTTTTAATATTAAAAATGATTTTTAATAATTTAAATCTGATTTTATAAAAAAAATAAACTGATTTTATAATAAAAAAACTGATTTTATAATTAAAAAAACTGATTTTATAATAAACAATCTGATTTTATAAAAAAAAAACTGATTTTATAATAAAAAACTGATTTTTTGAAATAAAAAATTAATATTTTTAAAGAAATTCTAATTTTTAAAGAATAAAAAATGTTTTTTATAAAATAAATAAAAAGAAATTTTGAAAACCAATGACATATTTTGAAAATTTGACAGTTAGTGAGGGTATTTTGGACTTTTCTAGCATTTTCCATCCAAAATGGATGGAAAGTTGACGGCGGGTACTAAAGTGACGGAAAATGTCATTCTAGGGTACTGAGGTGCCACTAAAAATAGTTAGGGTATTGAGGTGAAAAAAAACGTTAGTTAGGGTATTGAGGTGAAAATTACCCTTAGTTTATTATGTGGATTGGATTACCTAATATAAGTTATCCTTGTCAACATAACAAGACACAACAAACAAAAGGTAAAACCCAACACTTCCTCTTCTCTCCAAATTTCGATTTGGCTTGTTCTCTCCATCTTGTTGTGTTCTTGAGTCCTCAAATTCAAGAACTAAGTGGCTTTGATTAGTTGGAGTATACGTAGGCGTCTTGGAGACTCAAGCCGATCATTCCTTACCCGGTGTTCTTGATTTGGTAAGAAATACTGATTTTTTGTCTTGTGATTCTAATCTTTGGTGGTTGTTTCATGGCTTACATGGTCTCTTGGTGTTATTTGTTATTTCTCTGTGAGTTGGTTCATCTCCTACCCTACCATGAGACTCAACAATGGTGGAGAGACCACTTGGTGAGGTGGGCTGCCCTTTCTCCAGTACAGTCCAATGCAAAAAGGCCTCATGGGCCCTAGAGATGCTGCTTTCCAGCCCTTCCCTGAATTCTTTTAATTCCTCCCCACCCGCCCTCTCTTCTTTTTTTACGGGGAGGATTTGTCTACTCTTGTGGCCTCAAGAGATTTCCTATATATTATTCAAATGGACCGGTAGTGGTATAGTTGACCCACCTGAATTAGGCAGGATGGTGGACGCCACCAAACCCTCCTCTATCTCCCCTGAACGAATAAGGGAATGGATTGGGTTGGAATTACCAATTGATGCAGACCTCGTACGCATGACTTTGGACCTCAATCAAGAATTCGAGTATCGAGGAGAGCCTAAGGACGGGACTAACAATCCACCCCTCCATCCCACCCCATACAGGTCATCCCGACCTATCCTACGATGACGTGGTAGAGTTAGGCTCCTAGGCCTATTGTTAGTTTGACCTTGGGAATGAAGCGGGACCCGTGAGGGTAGGCACTCCCAAAAACGAGCCTAGGACAATAATCGTGGGCGGTGGATCCCTAATTTCGAGTGGCGTGAGAGGGTGAAGCTCTGGGCGTAGGGGCGTGGTGATTTGGCTGGTTCGAGATGGACATGAGGCCGAGGACGGAACACCGAAAGCCTGACCACCACCCTTGTCTCCCGTATCTACACAATCATAATGGATGAGATCACCAATTGCAGAGGTCGAGGGCGAGGATCATGGTGTAGGGGGCATACGTTGGGCAGAGACTCCTAAGGGGTCCAAGGAGAGGGAGGACGCATTCTGAACATCGGAATGAGAGGAAGGGATGAAACAGACGGAGTGTTGATCAAAAAGGAAATGAGCCTCTTAAAGAGCCTATGTCCACCCACCGATTTCGTGAAATCCGTAGGCGGGAAAGACGATGAGACCCAAGGATGGTAGCTTGGAAGTCGTGTTTATAGGGAAGTAGGCGGCGTGGTAGAGGGAGGGTTGAATGGAGGACGTGGTGGATCGGCCATTAAGACGCATAATAGTAAGGTTCTTTAGGTATTATTAAAAAAATAAGATCATAATAACATAACTCAACATAATAAATTGATAGCTTTAATATTTTTCATGCTTCTCTCTTAATTCTCTTCCTACTACTTGGGTAGGCCTAGTTTTCAAGTTATGGAAATGTAGAGTACGTCGGTGTCGCGATTAGGGCTTCTTTTTTTGGTGGTATTTTGTTATCACGGTGGTAGGGATCTTCATTATCACAACATTGAGGTTCCTCTTAACTGAGGTGAATCGTCTCCTTATGGTCGTGGAGGAGCGGTTTCCTGTAGTCACGGTGGAGGTGGAGGGGTCCCGACGAACCTTTGGCTTTGTGGTAGAGATACGACCGGCCGTTGATAAGGCGAAGAGAAATTTATTCCGTCAGCGGTACAAAGTAAAGTTTTGGGAGGCACTAGCAATGACGTTTTGTTTTTTGGTTGCCACTCTTGGATTTCACGACAACAATGCAGATTGAGGATACCAGGGAAGAGGATATAGGTACCCGACATATTTAATGGCTACGAAAGTTTACCGACAGAGTAGGATCGAGATTAAAGGATTGCATCTAGCGAAGTACCGGTGAAAATTGTAGGTCATCTTCGAGCTTGGCGACACCCCTAGATTAGGCATTCTGACAAAATACCTCATGCCCCTAGACCTGAGTCAAGAAGATCTACGAAAGGCCCCGGGTTTTTGGTAATTGTAATAATGCAATATGTGAGGTGTGGGAAGCACCCTCGCCTATCTGAAAGATGACCTTATGGGTGAATGACTTGGTTGATACTTCCTAGTTACCATGCCCAAGTTGGAGCCGACTACACCAAGTAATATTATGCCTCTCATCAAGCCATACCATTTTCAGTACACTCTATATTCATAGGACCCACACATCTATCTGAGGGAGGACATCAGAGGTTGTTAACCAAGGCATGAGAGTAGTCCAATTCTGCCTAACTAGATCATTAAAGACGGGCAAGTCAAGCTTCCTACTCATTCATCCATCATATACTCCCATAGTGGTTGTCACTTTCCCGACACTGTTCGACAAGTGGATGATTACTAATATTTTTATTGACACTCGTTTTGTTAAACAACTAAAATTTTCTACTCATTCCTCAACTTTCTCTCTAAAAACCCACATTCGACAAAGTAAGGTTGTTTGAGCTATGGATGAGTACGAAGCCAACGTTTGTCCAATGGAGGAACGAATAAGGCGAAGAGCTGAGAGAGCAATACAGAGAAAATGCCAAGGATCGACGCAATGAGGCGAATGGTCGAAAGTGGGGAACCTTCCCGAAGAGAGATTAACAGAGGTCGTGCCAAAGGCTACGAGCGCCTAATGGAGTATTATTTTGTTGAGAATCCCACCTATGGGCCCGAGATATTTGGCGTCGATTCCGTATAAGCATTCCGCTTTTTATTAGAGTGATGGAAAAGGTAGCGGAGCATGACAAATAATTCTTTCAAGGACGTATGAGGTTATCAACGCACAAAAATGCACCGTCGCGATAGGAATGCTAGCGTTCGAGTGCTCGACTGATTTGTTGGACGAATCCCTCCGACTTGGGGTAAGTACCATACTCGAATGTGTATCCGGTTTTGCAAGGCCATTTTGAGGTTTTTATGGATGAGCACGAGCATAAACAAACTACGGGGGACTTGACACGATTACTAGAATCGGGATACAAGCGAGGGTTCCCCGACATGATTGGGAGTCTTCACTGCATGCATTGCGAGTGGAAGAATTTTCCAACCACGTTGCAAGGCCTCTTTGGCCGGGGAGATCATCACGGTCGTCCAACCATAATGCTAGAAGTTGTAGCGTCCCGTGATTTATGGATTTTTCATTCTATTTCGGAATGGCTGGCTCGAACTATGACATCAATATTCTCAATGAAGCCACTATTCAAAGACGCATTTGTCGACCGTGACTATTATGTCGAATTCGAGATCAACGGGCATCGGTACGACCGATCTTATTATTTGGTTGACGACATTTACCTATCACAGAGTTGGTTCGTGAAGTCTATTCGCCACCCCGCTACACGCAAACAAAAATTGTTTGTTGAAGTCCAAGAACGGGAAGATGTTGAACGAGCTTTTTGAGTCCTCTAAGTACGGTGGCATGTAATTTCCCGACCCACTCGTCTTTGGAGCAGGAATGCTTTGGCTGATATCATGCACGTGTATCATTCTATAAAACTTGATTATAGAGGATAAATGCGAAAAATATGTACAAGGAGATGAATATTTGTATTACGAAGCCCCTCCTAAAATACATGATTTGACTCTACCCGAACGATGGCATCAGGGAGGAACCTGGTCCTACAATCAACACGTGGTGGCTCGAAACGAGGTGACAAATATGATAACACACACCAAAAACTCCAAGATAACCTTGTTGAGCACATATGGAATTTCTTTGAAGCGAATTACGAATTAGACTATGAATGACAAAGCTTTTTCTCTATAAGCATAATCTTATCAATGTGTTTTGGGTTGTATTATTCGGGGATGAATAAAATCTGAAGTTTCAATTCATTTAGTTATTTTATTTTATTATTATTTAATTTAATAAAATTAATTTCAATTCTCTTTAGTGATTACTGTTTGAAATCAGAATTTAATATATTCAGTAAACATTAATTTAGTGTTCAGTGAACATCCACTCAGAAACATAAACTTCATAGTGAACCTCACCATTATGGGACATAATTTATTTAAGGGGTTCAAATTCATTATCTTGTACAATCAGATCCATAAACCCCAAACCTCAAACATCATCGATGTACATACTCTTATGTTTCTTAATATTTAGTTTTCTTCTTTTAAATTCCTATGAGTATGGATTTTTTTTTAATTTTATTAAAGTCATTATAAGTTGGATTATAAATATATCGAGTTTTAACGTATTAGTTTAAACTTAGTTAAATATTATTAACAAGGTTTTTTATGAAAAAAATATACAGTTGACAAAAAATTCTCTCTCGACTTGCAAGATTTTCCTCCTTACCGAGGTAACCCTATCCCCTCCTATAGAGGCCCCTATTCATGTCGCCGACATGATTGCTTCCTCTACCGTCAGTCTTGTCCCATCGCAGCCCAACGTGGTGCAACACACGCCATCTGTGCCACCACCGCGTACCTCCTCGAAGGTCACACCCCTATATACGATGAGATGAAACCGGAAGCCGAAGAAGTCTCTGGCTTTGATCCTTCTCCCTTTTTCTTCCACATGCCTTCCTTCGGGTCCGATGTCAGTGGCGCCCACGACCTTCGTTCTGGGATCCTCTAAACATCTGGTCAAATCACGGCGGGGTCGTCCCCTTAAGTCTAAAACCCTAACTTCTACCACAAGTCATGTTAGGGTTTTGACGCCTCCACCGTCGTTGTCTAATTATGTCGTCTTGCCTCCGTCACTACCTCCGGCAATTGG
The DNA here is from genome assembly GCA_963921825.1 of Erodium maritimum. NCBI lineage: Eukaryota > Viridiplantae > Streptophyta > Magnoliopsida > Geraniales > Geraniaceae > Erodium > Erodium maritimum. The sequence goes on along the minus strand of OY997590.1, from coordinate 60,383,821 downwards.
CTCAGCTCCTCAACTGCCACCGAACCTCGCGTCCACGCTGCACATGATGGTGACCCCGACCGTTTTCCCGCCATCTCCTCTAATCCGAAATCATCTTCGAGGCAAGGCGAAACCAGGGCTACCGGAGTCGGTCATTGCTTTTGATCCCCCAACGCCGGAGGGAGTCTTCTCTCCAGGCTCCTCCGATCCGGTGTACATTCTCCCCTCCATGCCCAAAACACTAGCTTCAGGCACAAGTTACGCTAGGGTTTTGGAGGTTCTTGTATCTGTCCCGTCGCCTCCACTAATTAGGGACCCATCTCGAGGTAAGGCCCTTATGATTGATACAGAGAGGGAGGAGTCGGGACGGAAGGAGCTGGAGGCTCTCTCTGAGGGTGTAATCTTCCCCAACGCTAATCGGGTGTCGATTCTCCCAATGTTGTTCTCTCCTCCACCAAGTATGGTCCACCGCCGTAGATCCTTCAAGTCTTAGGACACTGGGATCGCCTCGAAGACGCCGGAACTGCCGGTGTCGTTGGAGTTCCATCTACTCAATCTCCAAGATGTCCTCTCGGCCTGCTCGCCAAAGGAGGGGGAAGAAGAGGTGGTGGAAGTCTCGTACCTTTCTGTGAGCCCATCGGTTCTCGCACGACAACAATTTCCCATGTTGGGCAAACTATGAACCTCCAACCACCCCCATAAGGAGACCCTTCTCCGGATAATCACTCGGGCATAAGGGAAGTCGGACGAGGGTTTAGTCATGAATGACATCGGGTCTGGGGTGTTCGGGTTTTACTTTGAGACGGTGGTGCCTCGATCATGGGTTCGTAGGAACGAGCCATGGTGCTTTGATGGACGACCCCTTCTACTAGCTGATTTGGACCCAATGTCAAGCGAGCCTCCGAACCTGGATCGCCTACAACTATGGGTGCATACCCATGGTCTCCCTCCGGTAGTGCGCACCAAAACCACGGAGAGACGATCGACTCGACACTAGGATTGTGTGTTGAGGTCCCGTGTGAACAACGGGGCATCTCCTTGTGCGACGTAGTGAAGATCCGTTTTTGGCACCTTGTGGAACGCCCTCTTCGCCGTCAGCTTATGCTCCGATTTCGGGAATTTTCCGACCCGGTTTGTGTTTTGCTTTAATTGTGGCATGATTGGTCACATGGTGGCTGACTGTGATCGGGAGGTGATGGGTAAGCCCAAGTTGGACTCCTCCATCATAGAGTACCATATGGACCGCCACCCGAAGATGTATGTGACGGACTGGGACAGTCAGATATCCCGTCGAACGGTGTCCTCGACTTCTACATCTCACGGTCCATTGTCTCGAGGCATTGGCCCAGTAGTATCATCAGCTACTACACCTCAGGGTGTGAGCCCTCGGAGGGTCTCCCAACTCTGGCTGGCTGATCTAGGCTAGAATAACTTGGTGATCGGTCAACCTGTCGGGGGCAGTAGAGCCGACCCCTCACACCTACCTGTGCACAGAGATAGAACTGGACTTGGAGCTAGAGCTGAGTCTAGTTGTGGAGCGGGAGATGGGGGAGTGAAATAGGGTTTTGCAAGGGAACCACGGGAAGATCAAGACCGGACCGGGAAGTAGGCCTGTATGGAGGAATGAAAGGGATACAATGCTCTAGGGACTGACAATAAGAGGGGTTCCTAGGAAGAGCTCTGCCTCCCTTAGAAGCTGGTGTCAGCAGGTTCAGTCGCATTTATCAAAATATGCAGTAGCTGGGCAATACTTTGAGCAGCAGATACCGTCTCCATTGTTATTTACTTTTTGTTCGCCTTTATTTCTCCCCAAAAAACCGCTTGTGTCGGTTCTTTTGTCATAGAGTTATGCATAGACAGACCTTAAGGGTTCGATACCATGTAATAGCTCTTCTACTGTGGTCAGGGGTGTCCCTAATACACATTCTGTCGGATTGCAATCTAATTAATGAAATTGCAGTTTTTAGTAAAAAAAATCGTTAAATATTCAAATGATTACAAGTTCTAAAATGAATTATTTTAGTAAAGATCACACTACTGCAAATCAGTACTTGGGAGACGGATTGGATCCGTCACCTAAGAGGACGTATTCGTCTCCCAAGTTCTTAGGTGACAGATGCATCCGTCGGCCAAGATCCGTCGGCCAAGTATTTGGCCGACGGATGTACGCATCCGTCGGTAGGGTAAAAACTTAGGTGACGGATCAAATCCGTCACCCAAGGTTTTCACTCTAGCCACGGATCCAATCCGTCAGCCAAGTGTATCCGTCACCCAAGGTTGTCACTCTAGCCACGGATCCAATCCATCAGCCAAGTGTATCCGTCTCCCAAGTGTAATAATAGATTAATAAAAAAATATCAATCTAACCAGAGTCCGCCACGTCACCGCCACGTCACTGCCACCGAACCCACCACGCGCGCGTCCTAACCCGCCCGACCCGCCACACCACTCCGCCCAGCCCGCGCGCACATCATGGGATTCGAACCGCTGACCTCATGGCTCCAAAGTTGTGCCTTTTACCAACTCAGCTAGGGAGTTTTTGTGTTGTATGTATGATTAGAAAATATATATACACTTTTTAACTGATTATATATAGCTTTATATAATTAAATTCAATAGCTTTATATAATTAAATTAAATAGTTTTTGTTATCAACGTACTTAGTACCTATTGTCAACTAATTATTTATAGCAAGTTAATTTTTTCATGTGCGCTACATTTTTTATATTTATATAAGGATAAATTACAAATATGTACCCTTAACTTATCACGTTTATCTTATACCTATCCACAACTTGTTTTTAACTGATACCTACCCAGATGTTTAGTTATATGACAAATAGACCCTTTTTCTCTGTTCACTTTTTTCTAAAATGACGAAAACGCCCTTAGTGATTTTTTAAATATTTTTTTATAAATAAAAATGAAGTGATTAAGTAAGTGTATATATATATATATATATATATATATATATATAACAAAAGTGATTTTTTTAAAAATTATTGAAGTGTGGTTGAGGGTATTTTCGTCATTTTAGAAAAAAGTTAACATAAAAATGAGCTATTTGTCATATAACTACACATCGGGATAGGTATTAGTTAAAAAAAGTTAGGGGTAGGTAATTTACCCTTTATATAATACTAAGACAAGGATAACACAAATTTTCTTGATCGTTTTCTCGATTCGAAGTACAAAATATTGTTCTTTTTGTGATCAAATACATTATGTAACTTTTTTTACAACAATATCAATCTAATGATTATAAACTTGTGAATTATGGACACAGGTCGCTCAATGTCGGGTTTCAATTTGATGCCCAAGTTCAAAGATAAAATTAAAATAGTGGAAATAATTATATATATATATATATAGGATAACAATCAGGTACAAACTTGTATCTTTCGTCAGAACGTAGAACTATCAATCTGGGCCCTTGGATCGTAGAATTAATAACCCAAATTTAATGCATATCTTTTTAATTAATGCATATCTTGTAATTGATTTCGTAATCAATCACCACCCCCCCTGAATTTCGGTGGCCATTCGATCTGAGTAATCAATGGCCCAGATTAGTTCTACGTTCTGACCCGAAATAAAGTTTGTACTTGATTGTTCCCCTATACATATATATATATATATATTGAATGATGGATATATGCATCCGTCGATGAAAAAGCTGGCCGATGGATATATGCATCCGTCGGCCAGCAGAAGTTGACTTATATTGACCAAAACCCCAAAACCCGTCATTTTTCCCGACTATCGTAGTATTGATAATTGAACGATATAAGTACTTAGCATGCCTCATATACAACATAAGATCGTATAGTACTCATACATATCGCATACAAAAAATGAACGAGACAACGTCATACGTTATACTACCGTAAGGCTAAATATGTTCATGCACATAGTGGAATTGGCGATTTCAATCAATACGTGTCGGTCTCTCGCATATTATATAATCAAGACCGCTCATCTCGTATGTACTATCCAAACTAGTATACGTATGTAAAAAAAACTATCATCGAACGGTTAATTCATCTTGAATATTGTGGTCAATTTTTTTTTGTAAAATAGTCAACCCACTTGGGTGACGGATAGAGCCCACTTGGGTGACGGATAGAGCATGCGTGGCTAAAGTTTTCTCACTTGGGAGACGGATCCAGCATGCGTGGCTAAACTTTTCTCACTTGGGTGACGAATCCAGCATGCGTGGCTAAAGTTTTCTCACTTGGGTGACGGATATTAGTTACCTTATCTCACTTGGGTGACGGATCCAGCTATGTGTCGGCCAGGTGGTCCACTTGGGTGACGGATGCAAGATTCGTGACCTTAGTTTCACCACTTGGCTGACGGATTGCTGTATTCGTCACCTAAGTGCCAAAACTTAGGCCACAGATCCATTTTATCCATCTCCTAAGTCGATTTCTGCAGTAGTGTCACCCGACATTTGTTAGTGTTAATTTAAATATATTATTTATCCAAATAAAATAAAATAAATATTTTTTCTTTGAGTATTTAGAGCATCTCAAATGGTTAGACACTGCGTAGTGTCAAGGAGCAGTATCAGGGGGTGCTTTTTGGCTTCCTGACACTACTCTTCCAATGGTCTGACACTACTAGTGTCAAGAGCAGTGTCTACAGAGTTTCACTAATTAAAAAAACACCCCAAATATTTGTAACACTTTTAACTGAAACCAAATATGAATTGCATAACTATTTTTTTTTATTTAAAACCAAATAGAAATTACATTAACATTGATAACTAATATTTAATTGCGGCCGCCATCTCCAAGTTTAGCCCAAATGTGTTCGATGAGATCATCGTGGAGTTGGTGATGAACATTCCGATCCCGAATCCTTGTTCTATGGCCCATGATACTTTCCCTGGTCACCGCTGGTGGTGGTCCTCTACGGACGGTTGGGTCCAGGACACCAATATCTGCAAACGGATCAGTGGGCCATGACCTCCGCTCATCCTCAACGATCATGTTGTGTAGGATCACACAAGCAGTTATGATCACTGAGAGTGATCCCTTATCCCACATTCGGCCCGGGCGAGTAACAATGTGAAACCGGCCCTGTAGAACTCCAAACGCTCGTTCGATGTCCTTCCTACACGCCTCTTGGTATCTAGCAAAGCATCGTTGCTTCGGCGTTGGTGGAGCAGGTATGGACTTCACAAATGTAGCCCAAACAGGATAAATTCCATCTGTCAAGTAATACGGAGTTTCGTATTCTCTACCGCTGATCTTGAACTTCACATCTGGGGCGAAGCCTTTTACTTCTTGGGAGAATAATGTAGACCTATTAAGCACTTTGATGTCGTTTTTGGAGCCCGATGTCCCGAAGAAAGAGTGCCAGATCCAAAGGTCTTTGGATGCAACGGCTTCGAGCATGATTGTGGGGACGTTCCCGTGGTCCCTATATGCGAACTGTGCAGACCATGCCACGGGACAGTTCTTCCAATCCCAGTGCATGCAGTCAAGACTCCCTATCATCCCCGGAAAGTCGCGCTCTTCGTTGATTCGCAACAACAGTCTTGTATCTTCCACGGTCGGGCGTCATAGATAGGTCCACCCGTAAACCTTGATGACGCCAATGCAAAACTTCTTCAGGCAGTCCAGCGTAGTAGTCTCCGCCATTCGCAAATACTCGTCGCAAGCATCGGCTGGACTTCCATAATAGAGCTGACGAAGTGCTACCATGCACTTCTGGTGTGGAGTGAAAAAGGCTCTCCCCGTAGCATCCTTGATGTTCCGGAAGTAGGCGTATCGGCCACACAAACCATTCATGATCCGTATGAACATGTCCCTCGACATCCGGAACCGTCAACGAAATTGTTGGTCGTTGTACACCGGTTTAGGCGTGAAGTAGTCACGGATCAACCATTCGTGTGCATCTTCGCGATTGCGCTCAATCACTCTCTGCTTTGGTCTCGGCGCCAACCTTGAGCCCTCGGCCTCATCATCATCCCGACCCATTGGCTGTATCGATGACATCAGTTGATCCTCTATTTCTTTTTCTGTTGCCTCCACAAACCTATCCATCGCGGCGTCTATTTATTCTTCTGTCATTTGCTTCATTTCCTCTAGCGTTGGAAAATTCGTCATCGAAAAAAATAGAAGTAGGAAAAAAAAAACTATAGGATTTGGAGAGGAATAGAGGAAGAAGAAGCTTGAAACAAGAGAGGAGTGAAATTTCCCTTGGGGTAGATCTGAATTTATAGGAAATTGATGAGCCTTTGGAAGTCGGCGTCGCCACGTGTCGTGTCGTGAGTGGCCAACCGACTAGCCGTTGGCGCCTGGCACGACAAGACGTGTCGTTGTTGGAACCAAACACGCCCGCGCTGACACGACCACCGGACACGACGAGCCATGCCAGCGCGTCGTGTCAGGGTCGTGTCTGCGCCTGACACGACCGACTGCAACTACCCGTTGAAGCTGCTCTTAAAAATCAAAACTAAGCGAGCTGGGTCAGCAAAATCGAGCTTGAGTATTTATTTTCGAACTAATTGAAATCTGAACGCTATTACAATTACAAAAAAAAATTCGAGATATAAATGTTTACATATGCCTATTTAAGGAGGTTTATTCGGAAAATAGACTTATCTTGAAATATAATTGCACCCCGGTTCTAACTGTTTGACGAAGTTACCATGTTAACTCTTATCATCCCTCGGTCCGATAAACGGAATACCCAGATCAACAAAAAGAATCCCGTCCATAATGAACTTTGTCCGGTCAAGTAAAACCCAAGTAATCTTCATTGATGTTGACAGGATCGATTACTTGTGTTGGCAATATCAATTACGTGCAAATCAAGTAATAGATATCTGTTTACAATATCATGCCTACCTGAGATCAAGCCACACTTATTCCTAATATTTGTTTTCATTACTGATAATTGTTTTCTTATTTCTATCTCTCCTGTATTGTATAAATAGGACAACTTTACTATGAATAAATCAAGTAAAGTAGAGACGATTGTCCACTTTTAGAGACAAATCGAAGACTAGTTTGTGATATATTTGAAATGAGGGTGTTTTGTAAATTCCTCCATTTATGGCGGTATGGTAGGTGTGATAAGAGCCTTTTGTTGTGCCATTAGTTGATAAACATTTATAGCTTGGATATTGAACTGATGAAGCAAAGTAGGATAATTAGTGGAAAATTACAAGTAGAGAAGCGATAAAAGACAAGAGTAATTAAGGGCACTTGGTCCTATTTCCATGGGTGGTCATGTCGGTGTAACAGGTTCCACAGAGCTCTCTGTTGCCGGAGGTACCAGGAGGCACACACTTGCACCTCATGCAGCACGTCCCGCATGCCCTTCCGCACAAGTTTGGCCTCGAGTGCAACCTGCACCTTGCCCTGCACAGTCCTCCACAATCTGCACACTTCCAACTATTCTCTTACAACTATCCCATCCATTTTCTAACTATATATCATTCAAAAACATACCCACTACAGCTAAGAGCTTTCTGTTACCCGGAGCCTTCACCACCTCGGTCTGGGTCTGTTCATCTCCAATCTCCGCATCAGATGAAACCTGCACATAATCAATTAATCATCATCATCATCATCAAGTATCAGTAGCTAAACTAAAGAAGCCAACAGAGCACTCTGTTACAGTGAGTGAGTAGTACCTGAGCTATGAGAAGCAGCACAACAACTCCAAGAAGAAGCAAGCGTGTAGCCATTATATATATTTATCTAGCCTTGAATTAAGAAAGAAGAAGAAGAAACAAGTGACTTTATATGCTCCACTTCCTTTTCGGTTACGTCTCTCCGGCAAGAAAACAATGGACTGGTGGAAGCTTTCACGTGCAACATTTGTCTCCTCAATGTATCTGTGATGCTGTGGCACCTCCACAAGCCACCACCATCCTCCAAACAGACCCATCCCCGATGCTCTTTTTGGCTCATCGTATCCGTTCATTCTTTACTTTTTCTCGGATATTCTCATCTCTTCTTACTGGAAATTTACATACATACACGCTTGCCGATGTTATCAGGATATACATGCCCAATTTACTGTCAAGGTGTCCGACTTGGCGTGAGAATGTCTCTTTTTTTCAAAACGGCAACGAAGTTAGTGTGTATTACTGTCAATATCGGTTATAGAAGAACAAAAATTTTGGGCTTCAGAATATGTCCGGGTCTTTCATAGGGTATCCAACACTCGTGGATCTGTAGGAAGAGTATGATTTGTATCTCAAACAAAAACAAATAAAAACTTCGTTCTATCATCCCAGCAAAATAAATCCCAAAATCCAACAATCTATTATAAAAACAACCAAACAACTAATCTGAATCCTGAAAACAGATTCAAGAAATGCAAAAAATATGAAATAACGAAACAAACAATACACCGGAACACCGAGACTAAGGAGTCTATGATGCCGAGTCTCTTGAAGCTCATAGCTTTCGTAGTACGGCGTCCTCGTACTGTCGATCCATCTTGAAATGTCGGAGTAACCCGGCCTTGAGTGCCATGGAAACAGACTCCGTCCTATTGTCCCTCCCCCAGATCTCAAATCCACTGAGTGTAATGCTCTAAGACATTCTCCAAGCGGTTCGTGCGGGTGTTCAGTTGGTAAATCTTGACCAAAACCAAACCTTGACAAATCGAAGCCATAAACTATGGAGATCGATTTTGGATATATAGCCCTAGAGGCTTGCTATAGTCTCTTAGACTCGGTGGAAGGTTGTAGCTGTTGTGCTCGGGCCGAGAAAAAATACGACTACTGAAAGAGGGGCTTGACGCAGGAGTCCGAGGGAGGAGGAGCAAAGGTCCGGCCACCACCGTCAGATTACGGGGATGGAGGACTAGACCCCACTTTTTCTCCGTGGGCGAATACTCTCCAAGGAAAGGGAGGAGACATCCGACTGTCTTGGGAATGGACGAGAAGTATCTAGTAACCTCGAACCGTGGGCACCACACACAGTGACTATATACTTTAGAGGTATCGTCGGAAAAAGGTGGATGAGCCGTCAAGGGGGGGGGGTGGCAATAAAACTTGAAGAGATCATTCGGAGAGCGGGACGCAGGTGGCTGAGAAAGGAGGGACGAGGGACTAGGAGAAGGCGTTTGCCAGCGACCTCCATAAGAGTTTGGAGGTCGCCGACGAAAATGAAGGCCAAAGTGATAGCGGCTTAGAGAGAAAACGGTAGGCCTTCGGAGCCTCAATTATAGAATGTCTTAATTTGGGATGTAATTATGATTTAGATTTTTTAAATCATGTATTATGAGTTTTGGTAAATGATAAATTAAAATTTAAGAATCCTATATAGTATAGAAATCGAAAAATAATTTTTTTTCATGTATCACGTTGAAAAGATTTAAAATTTTACTTGAGTGTATGAATGGAAGTCTAGTGTTTTTTAGAGGAGGCAATTAGGAGAATGACCTTTTTTTTATCGGCTATTTTTCGTTTAATAAAACCAATCCTTAGAAATTAAGGAAAGGCCAAGGGAGTAATCCTCAAATGGTACATACAAACAAAGGATCCTTTGTTGAAGGCCCTAATGCAATTTCTTGCATTACAAGTACCACAACCTAACACCAAACAAAATGAGTCAAAGCACAAAATCAATCTAAGTACAATGCCCACTAGTCTTGGAAACTTGTACCCAAAGACCCCAAAACTGAAATATGTTGTCTATAATAAACCAAACCTCCACTCTTTGTCCACCACTGCAGAACAACAAATTCCAAACTGCAGCAACACAACAAAACCAACACTGGCTAATCATCAATCCAATTCAACCCTTAGATAGAAAAGCACCATCAAAACAACCTTGTTCCAACACCAAGTGCAACACTAACCAAGAAGACAAACCACAACAAAGTAGAGAAGGAAGCAAGTAGTAAAAGACAGTACCAAACCCTCTCCTCCTAAGCTAACCACTCTCACAGAAGAGAAGCTGAAAATACCCCCACTCCAAACAAATAAAACCCTCAGAACAATCAAGACAAGGAAACCCAATGAAATGCAGCACTCAAGAAATAAAACCTTACCTAAAGAAAACCCCCATTACCACCCCAAAACCCACCCTATAACCCCAACCAAATTCACTCAAGAAACCAATCAACTATGGAATCTCCCTCTCTTATAACAAAGACTAGGATTTTCCACCCAAGCAAGGAAAGGAAAGGAATGATCAACCTTGAAATTTGCCCACAGCACTTGATAAGAATCATTTTGAATGAGCTGTAAAATCAAATCAGAGGATTCTTGAATGCCATTGAATATCCAGTTGTTCCTGCAAAGCCACATCCTCCAAATGGTAAAAGACATCAATAATTGCCACTGATTCTTGGATCTTTGAGGACCAAGCCAATTCCAGCCCTCCAGCCAGCTCTTGATAGTCTTAGGTGCCACAACAGTAATGCCCCACCATTGCAAGCACTTGCACCAAACTGACCAAGTGAACCTGCAATGCAATAGTAAATGATCCACTTCCTCAGGATCTTCCAAACAAAAGGGACACCAGATATTGTTGTTGTATAAGCCTCTGGACAGGAGAAAGCACTTAGTGGGAATTGCTTGCATACAAACCATCCATACAAATGCAGAAATCTTTAGAGGAAGTAATGGTGTGCAAAGAATTGCAGGCCAAGCAGATGCATTGTTGACAGAGATATCCAAAGCTTGATAAGCCTTAGAAACAGAGAAACCTTTCTCATCGAGTTTCCAAGATACCTTGTCATTCAATTCAGAAATGAGAGGGAAAGGATTGAGTAGATCACTCAGTAAATCAAACTGATCCTTCTCCCATCCCCTTAAATTCCTCCTAAAGAACAGGATCCAATCTCTAGATCTCCAAAACTGACAAATTAAAGCACTTTTCTGAGAACTCAAATGATATAGTCTCTGAAACTGAAATTTGAGTGGTATGTCAGTTAACCAAATATCCTCTCAAAATAGTACAGAGCTCCCAGAATGAACCTGCCATTGGAAACCCATAGCTCCAAACAAATTGGCAAAGGGAGGAATAGAAAGCAAGGAATTTATGTGAGATAAAAAGCTTTGGCCATTTTGAATCGGCATCTCTGATAAATCCCAACTGTCACAGTTCCACCCATTCCTTACACACAGTAATTGCTTCCATAATGAATCTTTTTCAAGTGAAAACCTCCACCACTACCTTGCAAGTAAAGCCTTGTTCATCACCTGTAGATCCTTTATCCCCAAGCCCCCCAAGTGTTTAGGTCTGCACACGTGGTTCCACCTAACTTTGTGATGGACTTTTTTTAGTAATGGTTCCATTCCAAAGAAATCTTCTTTCAACTTCTCCATCTCCTTAATCGCACCACTTGGAGCCTTGAATAGAGACATATTATACAGAGGTAAGGAGGTCAATGATGACTTAATTAAGGTGATCCTCCACCCAAAAGACATGTGCTTCCTTTTCCAAAGACTGAGTTTCTTTTTGTACTTCCTGATGATTGGTTCCCAAGTTTTGAGCCTCCTGGGATTAGCACCTAACTGGAAACCCAATGCACAACCTAGTATACCAATCACCTCAACCAAATTAACTGTGGAAGGATTCATTACAAGAACCTTTGACTTCTGAAAATTGATATGGAGGTCTGTAGCTTGTTCAAAACATTTGAGTGTATGCTTTAGGTTGATCACTTGTTGAATGTCTGCCTCAATAAAAATTAAAGTATCATCTGCAAATTGCAGATGAGAAATCATAGTACCTACCCCATTGCATTGTATCTCTGCAAACATACCAGTCTGAATCCCTTTCTCCATTAACTGATGTAAGCACTCAGCCACCAAAGCAAAAAGGAGGGGAGACAAGGAACACCCTTGTCTAAGACCCCTCTATAGAGAGAAATCTTGTGATGGGGAGCCATTTATAAGCACAGAAGACCAATCCTTGATGCATCTTCTGATCCAAGAAATCCATAACTCCCCAAAGCCCATCATATCCATTAAACAAAGCAGTGCATCCCAATTGATGTGATCATAATCCTTCTCAAAATCAACCTTGAACACAATGACTTCTCTACCAGAAGACTTCAGATAATTGATGATCTCAGAAGCAATCAAAATGCCATCAAGAATTTACCTCCCAGCAATAAAACCAGATTGAACATCATGGACTAATAAATTCATCATAGGTTTAAGTCTAGAAGCAAGCAGTTTGGAGATAATCTTGTAAGGGCTGCTAATGAGACTTATAGGTCTGTAGTCCTCAAAACCAAGGGGAGAGGTACTCATAGGGATAAGAGTGATAAATGAAGAATTAATGCCCTTACCCAACACTGCTCCAGAAAAGAAATGATCCAAGAAAGCAAGCAAATCCTTTTTGATGAAATTCCATGCCACTTGGTAAAACTTCATAGTGAATCCATCAGGACCTGGAGACTGTTCCCCATTACAAGCCTTAATGGCCAAAAAAACCTCATCTGCAGAAAAGGGATGTTCCAGGGACTAAGCTTGTAAACCAGAGATAGTTTTGAAGGGAAGAGACCTAAGATCCAATGTAGTACTGTAGGTCAAGGAGATTCTTTTGGAAAAATGAAGTGTTGCAACCTGTTTAATCCCATAAGGAGTAGTGAAGGTGATCCCATCCACCATAACCTCAGAAATCTTCTTCCTAACATGATTAAAATTTGCCACCAGGTGAAAAAAATTTGTGCATCTGTCACCTTCTCTAGACCATTTCAATCTGGCCTTTTGACACCAAACCTTTGCTTGCAGCTTAAACTTCTGTATTAACTTGGCTTGGAGAAGAGCCCTGAGAGAAGTTTCAGAAGATAAAAGTGGTCTGGTATCCAGTGCTTTATCAATCTCATTGATACCCTCTTTTAAAGATTCAATATCTCTCTCCAAACAACCAAAAACCCTATTATTCCATTCTCTAAGAAAAGACTTCAGGCTCTTCAATTTAAACCAGAAGCAGTAAGATGCATTACTAGTGACCTGTATAGATTCCCAACAATTTTTGGAGTCCAATAGAAAAGAGGGGTGGCAGATCCAAGCATTAATGAATTTGAAAGGTCTAAGACCCCAATCCACCACAGGGTTACTCAACAAGATAGGCTTATGATCAGAGAGGGACCTAGGAAGACAATTCTGACTGATATTGATAAATGTGGTCAGCACCTGAGGAGAAACCAAGACTCTATCAATTCTTGCGGCTATTGAACCATGACCAAACCAAGTGAAATTTCCACCCTGTAGTTGTAGATCTAAGACACCTAAATCATCAATGAAGTTGTTAAACTGCCTGATACTTGTACCAGAGGAGGATTGACCAGTCTTCTCAGAGGAATCCAAGATAGCATTAAAATCCCCTCCCAAAATAAGTACATCATGAAATGTGGAGATCTGTTGTCTAATCTCAGTCCACAACAAGGCCCTATCAGAGACAGGACAAGGTGTATAGACATTGATGATGGAAATCAAAGACTGAGAAGGCAAATACTTTCCATACCAATAAATAACTCTATTAGTACAATGAGAATCCTCAACTTCAAACAAAGATGTGTTCCAGAAAGTGATCAGACCCCCAGCACTTCCAATAGCTGGTGCCACAATAAAGTTCAAAGCTTGTGAGAAGCCACAACTATTAAGAAAATTGTAAGGGAACAAATTGATCTTTGACTCTTGAATCAATACCATAGAAACCTGTTTCTTGGAGCACAAGTTCCTCAAAGCCCTCTTCTTTTGTCTAGAAGAGGCACCTCTCATATTTCATGAGAGGATCCTCATAATGAGGAGAGATCTTGTGTACTGATCTGAAGAGGTAAGGCCAGATTCAACCTCTCCGGATCAACTTCTCCTCCATCTTCAATATCACAAAAATCATCCTCTGTGTGGTACTCCAGATCAAGTGCTTGATTAGCTTCAAAATCCGAACTATTCAAATGATCAACCATTAATTCCTCATCAATACAAGACTTTAACCCCAGAGCCTTAGCAAATTCCCAAGTCCCAGCACCCCCTTGATCAAATGATTTTGCTAAGTCATTGCCCTTCCCCATAGAAACTCCACTCTCATAAAAGAATTTTGTGCCAACTCTTGCTTTTGACCTTGTGTTATAAGCAACAGGTGAAGTTTGCTTCTTGTTCTTTTTTTTACCCCCTTGTTCAATTGGATTACCAGTGGAGACAGGAAAATTAGAGGTTAAAGTGGGTGATTTGAAATTAACATTTCCCTCCAAAATTGTAATTTGATTTGAAGGAGTCAGATTGTTGGGCCCCAAGTCTGCAACTAAAGGCGAAACTCTTCTATCTCATTAATGGTTGCAACTTCCCACACTCCCTTTTGTCCTTGTGCCTCTATTGTAGTCCCCTCACCACAGTCCCTAGCTGCAGCCGCCATCTTCTCCAAAAAAAACTCCTCTAAACAGTGCTAGAAGCAACAATGTCCAAACCATGACCAGAAATCTCAGCAATAAGAGCTTCTCTGAAAGAGAAGGATCTTGGGGTGTTAGCTGCCAAGGAATTAATATGAGAAGCTAAAGAGGGAGTACCTTCCTTAGACAATTCAGGAAACTCAATCTCTAAAGTTCTCACATCCACAATTTGAGTAACCAAAGGTGCATCCGAAACAATAAATGGAGTATTAATGTGCCGAGGAAGTAATTCACCTACTTGTGTACCAACACCCAAATTAGTTGCAGAAGTGTTAACATCACCATCTAGTGTAATTACTCCCTTCCTAGAAGAAGCAGGAATAACTAAGTCAGTCCCCAAGTTCTCATTTAATTTGTCCAATGTTGCAGAGCCAATGAGACCACAAGAGTCTGACAAATTGTTTTCACTAGATGTTGACTGAGAAGTAGGAGAGATCATCAATGGCACAAGAATGGTCGGTACCACAGAACTTGCAACAGAGCAAACCATGACATTATGTTCTTGTTCCTCCAAAAGTAAAGTCGATTCCTTGTAAACTCTGAGATACTCATGTGAGTGGATGAGAATATAGGCTGCTTCTAAGTGTACGCCTTCTAAGGTTTGTGGATGAGTACAAACAAAAGTCCCCAGATCTTCAATGACAGCAGCAAAAGTCTCTTGACACCACCCAAGGATGGGGACCCCATGGATGGCCACCCAAGTAAACTTCCCTCCACTTCTACAAAGGTAATCTTTGTCTTTTATCAGAATCATCCAATACTTTAACCAGGCTGCATCATCCCACGAGCTTTCTCTTCAATATTAGAATCAGGAAAATGAATGAGTGCCACTCTGTTCCCCAAAGATTTGATCACGATCTCAGCTTCTCTTTCAGCCTTGAAGTCTTTCATGATTGCCTCAATTGGCATATCATTATACAGACACACCAAATGCCCCTTGTCTATCAATCTTCTATGATTCTCCACCACCCTTCCTTTGACCAACGGGGCTTGTCTCTCTACCTTCTCCACTTCTTTCCTTTTCCACTCCACAACTCCTCTTTTCCTAGTCGACTCCTTCTCGGGTCCCCACGCTTTCACCGCAAATAACCTGAACCCCTTCAAGATATGACCATTAAAGTCTTGTATGGCCTTGTCTAAACCCAAGTTGTTGTTGAAACTTACAAAACCAAACCATCTTCCCCTAGCATTTGGTTTTTGTGGTGCCTCAACCTTCACAATGAGACCACAATCCTGAAAAAGGTTATGTAACCATTCTTTGCAGGTTTGGGGAGAAAGATTATGAACAAACACTCTGAATTCTTTCCCCGGAATAAGCGCCTCCAAGCCATCTCTGTTAATCGTTTCTCTCGCCTCCCTCCTAGTTTCAAACCTTGGAGGAGGTCCAATCGAAGACGAAGAAGCCATCAAGTTGCTCGGGACCCTGCAATTCTACTAAACAGAAGTGGGAGCTCTCACCAGTTGCAAGCTTAGTTGATACTTATAAACACTGCTCGGTGGTCCGGTGGCCGGAGGCCATCATGGACATTACACTGAGGAAAGCCTAGATGATGATGAACGTGCGATGACAAAGCTGCAAGTTGACTGACGAAGAAGAAGCTACTGTAGTTGTACTGTAGTTCTCCCTATGCGGGGATAATATGCTCGGAGAAGGGTCGCCCAGTTGTCTGCTCGAGTCTTTCATCTGTTGAATGACCTTATTTTAAAGTACGTATAAGTGCATGTCCTTCATATTTTAGCATCAAATTGTTTGTTTTGATTTCATCTACTTAAACCATAAATTTATGTTATTACCCTTACTTAAACCCCAAAATTTCCAGCAAATTTACACTTTATTTTTTGTATTAATCTTTTATACAAGTTAAATTACCCTTGTACCCTGGTACTTCAATTACATCCAATCTCTCCACTCCAATCTCTCCACTCCAATCTAATCAATCCCTAGATCAAACTTCCCATAATATCGAACTTCTTCTTCTTTTTCTTCTTTCACGTCGTCCAATTGTCTACTTAAAAATTAGCACCGACCATTAAAGCATCGATACAAAACGGAACTGTCTATTGGCGTCGATCTATAAAGTTGAAGAATCGAAGGTTTCGGTCTGATGGATCAAACCAGTCGATTGTGTTGGCCACCAGTCGATGTCTTCCCTTATTGCTTGAGATTCTATTGCTATTTATATATGATGTCAGAAAAAAATCTTTGTAAATAAAAAATAAATAGGTACTGACATGAACATGATGTCAGATAAACCAACATTGTATCCATATCAAATAGGGGGAAACATCTGAAGCCATGCCAACGGCCATTTAAATATTACATCTATTACAGTTGGAGTTGGGATGAATGAGGAAAGTTTCCAAACCAACAGCCATTTAAATATTCAGGAGACGAATCGATCATTTCGAAAAGAAGCATATGCATCTATTTTGTCATGTGAGCAAAGCTTTTGTCCATCCTCATTGAAACAAGTTGACGAACATGCACATACTTTTCTCTGCTTTGTACCATTCGTAACATGCACATATAAATGTCCAAATTATAGCTTCTTGCAACCATCGATGACCAGAGAACCGATGAAACTCACAGTCACTCGCAGATGAAACTTTGGTAACCACAAAACCACACGTATATAACATAGCACACCATTAGAGCAAATCAAAGCTCAACCCCACTACCCAGCTATGGCTTCTTCCCTCAACCTCCTCGTGCATTTGCTTGCATCTCTTAGCGCCGTCATAGGCATAGCCGCCACCTCCGACATGTTCCCTATGAGCTGCACCATAGGAATCTTGTACCCGCCATGTTGGGCCACACTGTACCATACGAACAACCCAGGTAGCAATCTTCAGGAGGGACAAATCGCCGCCTTTTACGGTGTCGGCACTTCCCAGATCCGTCCCATAATGAGGGGAACTAACCAGGACTACCTCGTCTCAGTACCATGTTTTTGCCAAAATGTTAATGGCAGTGCTGGTGGTGGGTTCTTCTACGATGTTCCGTACAAGGTTGAGGCCAAGGACACGTTTCTCAATGTTTCGGACACCGTTTACAGCGGGCAGGCTTGGGACGACGGGAGCGAGGAGAGGAAATTCGTGACCGGGCAACTGGTTACTATGAATCTTGTGTGCGGCTGCGTCGCGGTTAATAAGTCCAAGAGCGTGGTGACTTACACGGTTCAGGAAGGCGATACGTTGTTGATTATCGCAAAACGGTTGGCTTCTTCGACCGGAGAGATTCTGAGCCTGAATAAGAAGCTTATTCAGGATCCGCATTTCATTGAGGTGGGTTGGGTGCTCTTTGTGCCATCCAATGTGTAGCTCCACTCATCAACCCATGCTGTGCTGTACGTATGTCATTTTGTGTACTAGCTAATAATTATCCCAAACAGCAAGGAACATAACTGCAAACAAAAAATCATTGGTGTTTGTCATTCAAGTCCTCGGTTTCTTCTCAAAATTGTTTGCAAGATTTAATGATGACACTTGAACGTCTTCATTAGCCTTGAGTGCTTGAGCAATGGCTAAAGCCCCGTCATCCTGTATACAAACCAGAATGTTGTGAGCAAGAAATTGGAGATAACAAGAGCATACCCTTATTTCATTGAATCCCAAATCTACACAAGTCAAGGCCTCGCTCACCACTTTCAAGCTTCAAGCCAGGAGTATTGCACCCTACAAATGATTATTTATCTCTCTAGTAGATTTTGTGATTTCACGATGGTGAGTGTGGTTGTGCTTACGTGAACATAAAGGTTGGAAAAGCATGGAGTCGGGTGTGTTTTTACAAATGGATATGTGGGAAAAAAACATAACTTTAGGGGTTGGCCATTAATTACAATTCATGATGTTGAGTTTTGAAATCTTATTACATAAGGGGAGATACCTTTATATAAGCGAGGAACCTACACAATTAAGAAACATTCTAATTTGGCTAATTAATATAAATAGGAAATTGCCTAATACTTGTTGTCACGCCCCAAATCTGGTTTTAACCCGGACTCGAGACGTGAACTAAAATAATGATAATAAATGCAATTTTAAAACCAAGGAACTCCAAATTAATAGTTCAAACCAATAATTCCGACAACAAGAGTCAACTGCTCGAAATCCAAGTAATAAGAAGTTTAGTACAAAAAGGAAAGTACGTCTCTAGACCAACCAACTAGGACTCTCGCTAAGCTCCCAAGCTCCGAGACGTCCTCTAAATCAAATCCCGCTCAAAACCTGTAGAACAATAGAGAAGGAGGTGAGCTTTCGCTCAGTAGGAAAAAAGTAGTAAAGGGAGTGCGCAATTGCTCACCACCACGGATACCCATCCGATTATGGCATACTAGCAAGGCAATAACAAGAACCATTTAAACAAGTAACCCAAAGACAACATTGGGCCCCACTTAGGAGCAACCCATAAATCAAACTTGATACTGAACCGACACTCAGACATTTCTCTTCAACTATGCCCTTAGCACCCGTCACCTAAACAATTCTCACTGGATTACGACCACGGTTTTCTCACAACCAACCACGCATGCGAACTCGCACAACAATGCACAGAACTCAAATATAAATGTATTCAAAATCACAGAGGATCACATGACCGGCATAAGTAACCACAGCGAAACAAAACAGATCAACACACAGAGTAATATCATTCACAACCACATCCACACCAAGTATCCCAGAGCAATACGCTGGATTCCATAGCACGGCTCAACCATATCGTACCGAACTCGACATCGGCCTAGATATCATCTCGGAACACACAGCATCGGGGTACAACTCATATCGTACCTAACTCGACATCGGCCTAGATATCATCCCGGAACACACAGCATCGGGGTACAACTCATATCATACCGAACTCGACATAGGCCTAGATATCATCCCGGAACACACAACATCGGGGTACAACTCATATCGTACCGAACTCGACATCGGCCTAGATATCATCCCAGAACACACAACATCGGGGTACAAATCACACCACACATACCATACCGTAACACTCAGCATCGGCCTAGGTATCCTATATCAGAATCCTCTACGGTATAGACATCACCTGGAACACCCTCCTCGGTCTAGATATCGGACCGGAACACCCTCCTCGGAACATATCATACCGACATATCATACCAACACGTCATACTAGAACACACAACATCGGTCTATCAATCACCCGATCATATCAAAAGACAATAATTCGCACTAACATTCACCACGTTCTCATAGCATATCATAATTCTTAATTCAACAACGGCACATACCACATATCAAACGTTACAAGCTACTAATCACAAACAAGCGCAACCAACACACAATCTTACGGGCACGACCTGGCCCACATATGATTCTACAACACAGCAAGTCCCACACCTACGGGAACGACATGGCCTGCAAGTGGTTCCATATTCAAAAGACTACCCTAGTTATTCACATCCTACGTGTGATTTTACAATTATTCCGGTTGTTCATACCCTATATATGCATTCTAGTAACTTTCTGTAATTAGACCGGTATTCGCTACTTTTTCCTACCTCAACCGCTATCCAACACGAACGACCACGAGTCGCCTAGTAGCCTCCTCCGTCGTGATCGGGAACAACGTCTAAGACCACAAAATAATACAAGAATTAATAATAATTCAAGGTCGGTTTAAAGAGAAAACACCCGGCCTAATCCCCAATACGTTCGGTTAAAGATAACCTTCCTAATTAGTCGAAAACAACCAAAATGAACCTAAAAGGTCCAATTCTGATCCATCACGAAGTGGGTCACGGAGCCTTGACGGGCTCCGTCACGGTTTGGGTCACGGAACCGTGACCTGCACCGTCACGGCCAACCTCACGGAACCATGACGTGTGCTTTCACTGTCACGCCCCAAATCCGGTTTTGGCCGGACTCGAGACGTGACTTGATTTAACAATAGATCACAATAAAAATAATAATAAACTCTTTAAAAACTCAAGTAAGTTCCAAACGATTACTCAAATAAAAGATTCCAAAAGTCAATTTGTGAAGACCACCTCGGTAAAGTTAATTAAAATATTAATTTTATTCGAATGGAACGACGTGGTTGGAAAACGAGTTAAAGTTTTGGAGCAAACCGCAATCGAAAAAAGAAAAAAAAAGGAGGTTAAAGGGTCGGACCGGGTCGGACTGGACCCAGCCGGACAGACCCGACCCGCCCAGCTGACCCGGGCAGACCCGACCCGCCCAGCTGACCCGGACAGACCCGACCCGGTTCCTCCTCGCCTTGGGCCGGACGGCCCAAAGCCTCGTCAGAAGCCCGTTTGAGGCCCAACTGACGCGGCCCGCGTATTTAAACTCTCCTCTAGGTTTCGACCCTCACTTTCTGCTCTCAACCTCTCGAAGTCGAGCCCCTTCATCGTTCGACTCTCACCCTTCTCTCCCTCGTCGTCGCCCGCCTCCATCGCCGGCAGTCCTTGTCCCTCACCGTCCTCCTCCCTCTCAACGCCGACCAGCCCCTACACCTCTCCGTTCAAACTCGCCACCGAGCCCATCCTCCTTCTCCGTTCACCTAACCACCACCGGCCTCAACGTCCACCTCTCTCCCTCCTCTCCAGTTCACGCCACACCCGGCTTCTCGGCCGTCTCTTCCCCTCATCGTCTGAGCTCCGCCGTCCCCGTTCAACCCCAAACCGCCGCCGGCATTTCAGACGTCACCGGCGTTCGTCTCTCGCTCGGATCTGAGGCGAGTTCCCGCCGTTTTCCGACGTCGTGCCCGACACCAACCATCCTCTCGTCACCGTCTCTTCCCACGGTGAGAAACGTTCTACCGAGAGCTTTGGCCGGCCGGATTACAAACCGAGCCCTCTCCCTTCTCCTTTTCTGTTTTATTATTTTGACTAAGCGTGTGTGTTTCTGGTCAGTTTTTGGAACCGAAAACTGTGTAGATCTGGACTTGGTTGATCGGAAAGTGGTAGATCTGGACGTGTTGGACACAATTTTGAAACAAAAAAATGTAAAGGTTTAATTTTGTGAAAAGGAGAATAAAATTAAAACGAAACCAGTTTGAACAAAAGAAAAACGTAAAGGAATTGGGACTTTGGGAACGTTTTGGGACTGTTGAACGGTTCTGGAACCCGAACATAAGTTGAACGTTAAATCGGGCTTAGAACGGGTTTAAAAATGGAACGCTGAATCGGACCTCGGGGACCGTGCCTCGAAACCCGTGCCTCGGGATCTGTGCCTCGGGAAACGTGTACCGGGTTCTGGGGTCGGGGATCGGGTACTCGAGCCCGATTCGTCGTTTAAGCCTGCTTTATCCCGTTCGAGTCTAAAAGGCAGCGTGTTGAATTTATCTTGTACCGTACCGGATCTGATTGTAAGTTTAACTGTTAAAAACTCAGACTTGGACTTCGCCCGAGAAGACGAAGACCACTCTGGAACCCGTGTGAAGAACGGAAGAGAGACTGATCGACATTTCAGCAGAGTATTTAGAGGTAGACCACAAGGTAGGGAAAGTCTAACTACTCGAGCATTTCAATACTAGCGTGCCTATTAGGTTAATAAAATCGGAAAGGTAATACTAGCGTGCCTATTAGGTTAATAAAATTGGAAATGTCCTAGAATTGCATATAGGAGGCGAACAATTAGAATAATTGTCTTTCAATTACTATTAACCGGACGAGTCTAGAAATGCATGATTAGGATGCAAATCACTAGCATAGCTCGCTTTCAATATTTAGGACTTGTTTTATTGGTAGAGAGGCCGTGACGAGCCCTCGGATTAGTTGCGTGTTAGCTTCACATGCTTGGTTGCTAGTCATTAGGATAATTAAGAGTCTAACGAAACTAGATCGAACGCATGCTTGAATGTTTGAATGTTGAACTTGAACGCTTGAATCATTGGTCGATTGATTGAATGTTTAAATGATTGAATGGTTGATCGAGTATGACTGGTGGTGCCAAGGAGGCACGATCAGGTGATCGATTGACCGGTGGAGAGCAAGTGGTAAGTGATGGTAAGTGTAATTATGGGTACGAATCCCGTGTGATGTGTATTGATGAACGTGTGTATTTCTATGTTTGGTTATGGACCCTGCGGGACATTGTTTGAGTGATCATGCGGAATATTGATTGTGGACCCTGCGGGGCATTATTTGATAGATTCTACGGGGAATTGTACCTACACCGTTGAAGATTTCAGTGTAGGGTGGTATAAAGATTATTGCTGAGACAGTATGGTACCTACACCGTTGAGGAGTCCGGTGTAGGATGATATAATGATTATTGTTAATGCGGTATGAGACCTACACCGTTGAGGAGTCCGGTGTAGGATGAGAGAATGATTAATGGTGATTTGGAATGGTACCTACATCGTTGAGGATTCCGGTGTAGGGTAATATAATGGTTATGGCCCCTGCGGGGCATTGGTTATTGGATATACACCGTGGAGGATTCCGGTGCAGAGAATGGTTTACCCTGCGGGGCATTGGTAGTTGGATCTACACCGTTGAGGAGTCCGGTGTGGGTATTATTGGTCCCTGCGGGGCATTTGGATGGTTTACTTTGCGGGTTTGGTTACTTGTTGATTCACCCAAGCGTATGCGTCTTGCGGGAGTATTACCTTGGTTCCCTATGACATATGGTCCTTTGGAGACGTTTCCGGGAATCCCCACGATATGCACCCTCAAGGGTGTTTCCGGTAGCCCCGACGTTACACGTCTCCTCTGGACCGAGGGAAAATCCGACATGACACGGTGATTATTGTGGATCGGAGGGTGGCGACTTCATGTCCCACGGCATTAATTGAACACTCTTTGCTCATTAATTATTTACGAAATGCATTGATTTCCGTATTTCTTTCCTACGATTATTATTTATTCATTACAAGGGTTAAGGTTCTTCGCATTTGAGATTTGAACTGAATTTATGAACGCTTTTATTGAACAAAAAAAAGAGTAACGTGATTATGTTTTTTTTCCCTACTGAGCGTAAGCTCACCCCTCCTGTCTTTATGGTGTTTCAGGTGTTGAGCGGGAACAGTATTAGCTGGACTCTCGGAGCTTGGGAGCTATGAGGGTTTAGCTAGGTTTAGAGACGTACACCTTTTGTGTTGGATTTTATATTTATTACTGAGCTGTGACTCTTAATTTTGAAGTTTTATATTAGTCTGGAACTCTATTTATTTTCGCTTATCTTGTTTTTATTGCAAATCGCTAGTCACGTCTCGAGTCCGGTCAAGAATCGGATTTGGGGCGTGACAATTTGGTATCAGAGTCTGGTTTCATTTGAAACAGGTTTCTTTGTGAACGTGTTTTCAAACCTCGGACCGCACGTCAATTAGGTGGGTAGAGTTAGGAAGTCTAAGTTTTGGTACTCAGTGACGTAGTCGGAATTACTCGATACGTAGAGTTGGAATGATGACAGTCCTCGTGACTCGAACGCCTTTGTAAATGTTGGAACTTTTAATGGTACGTGATTTTTTTTACGCGTGTCGTAAGCTCTATTGCTATGCCTCAGTGATCTGGGAAGCCTATGGTTGAGATCAAGGTTGGTCTAACGAGCGATGATCGAACCGCCATGAATTGATTGATTAGTGAGCCGTTTGTGTAATTGCGTTGCCACAGTGTTAGACAGTTTCATGATTCAGCAATTTGAAATATTGGTTTGTTCAATTGATTGACTTGTTAAGGTATCGATTTCCTGACCTATTGAAGTGTGAAACGATAAAGTGTGAAATTGTTGGAATTTTGACTCGGTTAAGACGTTGATGGTAATCCTATTTGATGACTAGTGAATAAAGGGTAGAAACTCGAGTGGTACTGCGGTACTTTACTGATAAGGTGTACTTTACAACGCACGAGAACTCTTGAATTGTGTATTTTGAAGGGCATGAGAACCCTGTGTATTGAATTGTGTATTTTGATGAGCATGAGAACTCGGTGTATCGAATACCTTGTGAAATTGGTTATTAGTGGTCCCGCTTAAGCAGGTGGTTAGTAGAAAATACGAATAGGTCATGCCGAATTTTTTGTAGGACTGAAATGTTTGCACTATCACGGGTTGACTCAGGGGCGCCACTGTAGTCGAGAGTGATGGTTGGATGTCAAGTTGTTACAATGAAATTCGGGGACGCCTGAATCGTGTTGTAACGACGCGAGATCGACATAAAGGTGGAGTAAAAGTTAAAATATTAAGAACCTTTGGGAAGGAAAGAAATGATAAGTTTTAATGAAATCGATCGGTTACGATACTAGACCCCCCCCCCCCCCCCCATTTTGGAAGATACTCGTTTGAGGGTTATGCTTGTTGCTTTGTGCCTTGTGAGAATTACTAGAGATAAATCCTCCTGCGGGAGTTGGCTCTTTGAATTGATTGAATCCTCCTGCGGGAGTTGGTTGTTTGTTGTGGTTGGATCCTCCTGTGGGAGTCGATCAATTGATTGATTTGAATGAACCGCTGATTGCTGTGTGAGACGCATCGAGATGCGGCCTTGTCTGACTATATATACAGTATTATATATATACATATATATCTACTGAGCCTAAATGCTTTGGTCTTGTACGACCCTTGTGTGACGCGCGTGAACGTCCTTGCGATCGATCGAATCGTTGTCTAAACTGGAAACTGAACTTGTTCGTATTCCGTGCAGGCGGATAGACGATATGGTGCGTAGTTACGTTTCGAGAGGTACCAGGAGCCGCCCAGCTGGGGGCCGGAGTCAGGCACCTGCCTCTGAGCAGGCGAGGGCAGCTGACGCCAAGGGTGCTGCTTTCACCGAGCACCAGAGTTTTGAGGGTGGACCATCAGAGGCACCACCCAGGACATCTCCAGTCGCTGAGCCGGCGCAGGCGACCCCTCTAGAGGAGGTGTTTCGTGCAGTGCTGGCCGCCATAGGCGCGCAGCAGGGGACTACAGGACCGGCACCAGAGCCCGTGCCTACTGTCGCAGTAGTCACCAGTGAGGGACTAGGCCCGCTTGACAGTTTCACGACCCAGGCCCTCAGGGAGTTTCGTAGACTCGGCACACCAGTCTACTCCGGGGGAGCAGACCCCGAGGCAGCCGCAGGCTGGTTGGAGCGGGTTACCCGCAACCTCGATACCTCTGGTGTTTCTGAGGGACGTCTGAGAGTATCATTCGCCACCTGTCAGCTCGAAGGAGAGGCCTACTATTGGTGGCAGTCAGTGCAGACCAAAGTTGGGGACGACTATGAGTTATTCAGTAGGATGTTCCTAGAGCAGCATTTTCCTCGATCCATTCGAGATGACAGACGCCAGCAATTCCTCGACCTGCGTCAGAGAGGATTGAGCGTCTCTGAGTATGTAGTGTGATTTACTTCCTTGGCCCGCTTTGCACCGGAGCTAGTGCAGACAGAGGAGAGTCGCTGCAGGCGATTCGAGAGCGGGCTCGTCCCGTCGATTGCTCACAGTGTCATCGCTTTCAGGACCGATGTATACTCTACACTCCTGGATCAGGCTTTGGCCATAGAGAGGCACTTCAGAGAGACCGCCAGAGTGCGGGAGATCAGGCCGAGTGGCTCCCTGCGACATTCCGAGAGGCGCGATCAGCGCAGACAGAGAGTTTCTGGATCCTTTCAGCCCCAGTTTCAGTCTAGAGGCACTCGCCGGGCAGGGGCTGTAGCATCAGTTGGACCCACCCCGGTGGCACAGTCATGTCATCTGTGTGGGCAGCAGGGCCACCTAGCCCGAGACTGTCTGATGAGCAGCGGACCTGCAGATCTACAGGTTGATCGTCCACAGAGGTTTGAGGAGAGGGCCTGCTATCGATGCGGCCGACAGGGGCACATTGCTTTGACATGTCCCGATCGAGTTGGACCAACACCTGTGCCGAGACCCCAGCAGGCACACCCTGGACGACCACGACAGGCACAGCAGCCGAGAGCTCCGCGTTAGGCGGCGGGAGCAGCAGCCCAGAGACACCCGCCTAGACCACAGCAGCAGGTTCCACCACCACCCCAGAGAGGAGGACCTCCGGTGCGGCAAGGCCGAGTGTACGCGATGGCTGGATCCCGAGCGGAAGGACTTGATTACGATCATGAGATCGCTTAGAGCACTTGTTTATCTTTTAAACTTTTGATATTATGTTTGCTGACACTCGAGTGTCACGCCTGTTGGTTTGTTATGTGCTATTTTATGTTGGGACGAGATTTTGAGAACCTTTAAGCCACCTGTGTCTTAACACATTATCCGGGAATTGTTTTATCTTTTAGTATCGGTGTGAGTTGGAAGTGGAGTAACAGGCCGTCTTGTTCCTAAGAACTCGATGTACCGAAAGTTCCCCTCCCTATTTTGAACGTGTTGATCGAACTTTAAGAACCGAGTTGGGAAACATCAAACGTTCATTGTATGCTATCCACATCGGACACCCGAACGGAGAAAGGCTACGGTCTGATCATTAAACAGTACGACCGGTCACCGGAGATGACGGAGTGACGATAAGATCAGAGTAGCGCAGGGGAAGCACAGTGGGCCCATAACCCACAAGCATCGAACCCTACTAAAAGTATAAAATCTTAAGAATCGAACCTTTGAAAACGACATGCATGTCTCAAAACCCCGGCCGTTGGACAAATAGTTGGATGAGTGTGAGTTGCACGTGTAAGGATAGTGTAGAGGGTAGTCCCTAAGTTCGTCCCAGAAGAGACGATCAAATTACCACCAATTCACGAAATCAATATCGGAATTGACTAGGGACCAATGACGACGCCGACATCCTGGAACCATGCACCGGTTTTGAGAACCGTTGTCTCGTTGATATGATAATTTGGGTGCGACGACTTATGAGGTGTTTTGACCAGGGGTTGAGAAATGGTATCGATGTCAAGAGAAATATCGCAAGTTGGACGACCTTCGTGATTGATCAGAATTAGGTGATGATGGGTTACCGTGAGATAGATTTGTGATGCTTGATTTGTGACTAACCCGTGTCAGGTTGCGAATCCTGATAAGGTTCACCCAGTGTGATCTGCTGCTACGTTTGGACAAGTGCGCCATGATTGGTCTGACAAGAACTTTTGATTAAGTTATGTTTGAGGCATGCCGCCTTTCGACTAGATGCCGGCACATTGTACCATTTACTTTATTGAGATACGTCTACCTTTCCACGAGATGTGATAGAACGGGCGGTTGTTCCTAACCCTGCAGTAGTGATGAGAACTTTTGTTTGATGGTAGCATCTGGTTGTTACTTGCGGGCTCTGTGTGTGATAGGTTGAGACATGACCTTATTGACGTTCCAGTGTGAACTATTCTTGTAACGGTTACTATAGAGAGACCGAGAAGTACATATGCGGATGGCTCCTTCCTTGCCCGATTTTCGGGGTATTTCGGTAAGACACCCATACCGACGGAAAGTTCCAGTATGGCATGTCTAGACAAATGTCGATTGTTCCAGTGTGACACCTATACCGTTGAGGATTCCGGTGTGAGGTATCTATATCGAGGTGGGCCGTGACGGGCCGCTATCTACACCGACGATGGACTTCGTCATAAGTTACCTAGACTGTTATCTGCTATTCCTCAGTGTCTGAGGGACAGTCGACTTGTTGTGTGTACCCAATGTCTTTTTTGGGCTGATCGAATTCGTTTCACGCTGAAATTGTGAACTGTTAAATAATATTGGTTGTCAACATTAAAGACTGTTTTTTTGGGTATCAACCTTGCAAAGTTGTTATGGCTGGTCTTGACTCGCTAGTGTTTGAATTCTGTTGTGGATAGTCCCGGTAATGGTTGCTAAGGAGGAGATTGAGAAGTAATGTTGGTGTGTGGTTCCGACTCTGTTCGGTTTGCAGAGCGTCCCGACAGGATACCTGTGCCGACGAAAAATTTCGGTATAGGATATCTGGACCGTTACCCGAGGTTCTTAAGTGGTTGAGTGTTACACGACTTATGTTTTGTTCGATCTTCTTTGAGTTGGTGTGAGACGTTGCACGTTGGATTCACGAACTGTTGAGAAAGACTGTTTTCACCGCCAAGTATGGCTTTTGAGTAATTAGCGTGATCGAGTGAAGCACGATCAAGTGAAGGTCGCCTAAATTCAGATACGGTTAAAGACCGAATAGAGCCGACAGAAGAGTTACACAGATGAAAGGTGCAGGCCTCTCTAAATTTTAAATGGTGATCAGATATTTCTGAGAGTGAGCCTAAGAAGGACCTTTAACGGTTAAACTGCGACGGAGACAAGTCGACCCCGCAAATAATCGTACCTTTTGAGGTTTTGAACGGTATTGAGTCGTTTACCTATAGTCTTCCATGTTCCAACTGCGGAAGTATATCGCGGATCCCTCGCTTGCAAGTTTTAATCGGACGCTCCCTAAGAGAGGGTCAAGTGGAGCATGTTCGTTTTAAATTTCGAGGACGAAATTCTTCTAAGAGGGGTAGATTGTGAAGACCACCTCGGTAAAGTTAATTAAAATATTAATTTTATTCGAATGGAACGGCGTGGTTGGAAAACGAGTTAAAGTTTTGGAGCAAACCGCAATCGAAAAAAGAAAAAAAAAGAGGTTAAAGGGTCGGACCGGACCCAGCCGGACAGACCCGACCCGCCCAGCTGACCCGGACAGGCCAGGCCCGGTTCCTCCTCGCCTTGGGCCGGATGGCCCAAAGCCTCGTCAGAAGCCCGTTTGAGGCCCAACTGACGCGGCCCGCATATTTAAACTCCCCTCTAGGGTTTCGACCCTCACTTTCTGCTCTCAACCTCTCGAAGCCGAGCCCCTTCATCGTCCGACTCTCACCCTTCTCTCCCTCGCCGTCGCCCGCCTCCATCGGCGACAGTCCTTGTCCCTCACCGTCCTCCTCCCTCTCAACGCCGACCAGCCCCCACACCTCTCCGTTCAGACTCGCCACCGAGCCCCTCTTCCTTCTCCGTTCACCAAACCACCACCGGCCTCAACCTCCACCTCTCTCCCTCCTCTCCAGTTCACGCCACACCCGGCTTCTCGGTCGTCTCTTCCCCTCATCGTCCGAGCTCCGCCGTCCCCGTTCAACCCCAAACCGCCGCTGGCGTTTCAGACGTTACCGGCGTTCGTCTCTCCCTCAGATCTGAGGCGAGTTCCCGCCGTCTTCCGCCGTCGTGCCCGACACCAACCATCCTCTCGTCACCGTCTCTTCCCACGGTGAGAAAAGTTCTACCGAGAGCTTTGTCCGGCCGGATTACAAACCGAGCCCTCTCCCTTCTCCTTTTCTGTTTTATTATTTTGACTAAGCGTGTGTGTTTCTGGTCAGTTTTTGGAACCGAAAATTGTGTAGATCTGAACTTGGTTGATCGGAAAGTGGTAGATCTGCACGTGTTGGACACGATTTTGAAACAAAAAAATGTAAAGGTTTAATTTTGTGAAAAGGAGAATAAAATTAAAATGAAACCAGTTTGAACAAAAGAAAAACGTAAAGGAATTGGGACTTTGGGAACGTTTTGGGACTGTTGAACGGTTCTGGAACCCGAACATAAGTTGAACGTTAAATCGGGCTTAGAACGGGTTTAAAAATGGAACGCTGAATCGGACCTCGGGGACCGTGCCTCGAAACCCTACACCGTTGAAGATTTCGGTGTAGGGTGGTATAAAGATTATTGCTGAGACAGTATGGTACCTACACCGTTGAGGAGTCCGGTGTAGGATGATATAATGATTATTGTTAATGCGGTATGAGACCTACACCGTTGAGGAGTCCGGTGTAGGATGAGAGAATGATTAATGGTGATTTGGAATGGTACCTACATCGTTGAGGATTCCGGTGTAGGGTAATATAATGGTTATGGCCCCTGCGGGGCATTGGTTATTGGATATACACCGTGGAGGATTCCGGTGCAGAGAATGGTTTACCCTGCGGGGCATTGGTAGTTGGATCTACACCGTTGAGGAGTCCGGTGTGGGTATTATTGGTCCCTGCGGGGCATTTGGATGGTTTACTTTGCGGGTTTGGTTACTTGTTGATTCACCCAAGCGTATGCGTCTTGCGGGAGTATTACCTTGGTTCCCTATGACATATGGTCCTTTGGAGACGTTTCCGGGAATCCCCACGATATGCACCCTCAAGGGTGTTTCCGGTAGCCCCGACGTTACACGTCTTTGTGACGTTATGCGTCTCCTCTGGACCGAGGGAAAATCCGACATGACACGGTGATTATTGTGGATCGGAGGGTGACGACTTCATGTCCCACGGCATTAATTGAACACTCTTTGCTCATTAATTATTTACGAAATGCATTTATTTCCGTATTTCTTTCTTACGATTATTATTGATTCATTACAAGGGTTAAGGTTCTTTGCATTTGAGATTTGAACTGAATTTATGAAGGCTT
The DNA here is from genome assembly GCA_963921825.1 of Erodium maritimum. Taxonomy (NCBI): domain Eukaryota; kingdom Viridiplantae; phylum Streptophyta; class Magnoliopsida; order Geraniales; family Geraniaceae; genus Erodium; species Erodium maritimum. The sequence continues at coordinate 60,353,174 of OY997590.1, read as the reverse complement.
TTATTAAACAAAAGCAAGAGTAACCTGATTATGTTTTTTTTTCCTACTGAGCGTAAGCTCACCCTTCCTGTCTTTATGGTGTTTCAGGTGTTGAGCGGGAACAGTATTAGCTGGACTCTCGGAGCTTGGGAGCTATGAGGGTTTAGCTAGGTTTAGAGACGACACCTTTTGTGTTGGATTTTATATTTATTACTGAGTTGTGACTCTTACTTTTGAAGTTTTATATTAATCTGGAACTCTATTTATTTTCGCTTATCTTGTTTTTATTGCAAATCGCTAGTCACGTCTCGAGTCCGGTCAAGAATCGGATTTGGGGCGTGACACAATTACAGAGCCAAAGCTCAATATGAAGTACGAAATAAAAAAGGTTCAACAAGGTAGACCACAACGTCTCTAGAACTACACTCAAAACATCCCAAAGCTCCCAAGCCTCGGATCCACTAATCATCAAGCAATCCTGTAAAAAAAATAGTAGACAAACAAAGGGGTGAGCTTACGCTCAGTAGGGAAAATAGAAAAACAGCGGTTAACATCTTTAATGAAAAGGAATAACATAATTAACTTGAACTTCAAAACTCGTGTAAATCAAGAGATAAACAATAGAGGGACGAACGAACGTTTTACATTCCAAGAAAATAATAATTTCTACCGAGCAGTTAAAGGAAGAACAATTAAATAACACGGTGGAAGGGTTAAGCCTCGACGCTCCGATCTACAATAGTTTTGTATCCTGTCGGATTTTCCCTCGATCCAGAGAGGACACATATCATCGGGTTACCGGAAGAGTCCTCGAGGGAACACATATCATCGGGTTACCGGAAGCGTCCTCAAAGGATCATATGTCATCGGGGCATAGATCATCGAGGCAAAACAGTGTAAATTTCCGGGTATGCTCCCGCAGGACGTACACACCCGGGGTGAAACAACGCATAACCAATCCCCGCAGGGTAAACCATCCTCTTGCCCCGCAGGGTCCAATAATCAATATCCCGCATGATCAATCAACCAATGCCCCGCAGGGTCCAGTAACCAATGCCCCGCAGGGTCCAATAACCAATACTCCATGGCTATGATACAAGAGAATCACATAACAACACATCAACAACCAAAGCTTAGCAAATCACACTTTCATCACCACGCACAACCAAGAGATTCATATATCTTTACACTTACCATTATACTTACCAATCACGATCCACCGGTCCATCGATCACCTGATCGTACCGTTTTGCACAATCAGTCATACTCGATCATCCGTTCAATCATTCAATCATTTAGGCATTCATTCAATCATCCAATTATTCAAACAATCATTCAAGCATACGATTTATCTAGTTTCATTAGACTCTTAAATTAACTTAAAACTAAGCAAGCAAGCATGTGAGGCAAACACAACTAATCCGATGGCTCATCACGGCCTCTCTACCAGTAAAGCAATTCACAAGTATTGAAAGCGAGTTACACTAGTTATTCACATCCTACGCATGCATACTAGACACGTCCGGTTATTAGTAATTGAAAGACGATTATTCTAGTTATTCGCACCCTATATACAATTCTAGGACCTTTCCGATTTTATTAACCTAATAGGCATACTAGTATTGAAAAACACGAGGAGTTAGTACTTTCCCTACCTTGTGGTCTTCCTCTAATAACACTCTGCTGTAAAGTTTGGCTAGCTTCTCCTCCGTTCTTCACACGGGTTTCGGAGTAGTCTTCGTTCTTCTAGCTCGGTTCCAAGGTCTTGGAACACAAACAAATTCTAAAATTAGAAACCCAACGGAGTGCTCCTCTACCAAAAATACAGAACAGTCCTCAAGAATGGAAACAAAGCCAAAGGAATGATCTAGGAAACGAAATGGACTCAAAAGGAAGGGTTTCGGTTCTGGAAATCAGATCCGGAATACAGCCCAAAACGCATCACAGGTCGTGCCGGAACATGGCATGGACCGTATCACAGACTGGCCCGACATCCAGCACGGACCGCGCGACGTACCGGCCCGGAGTCTGACACGGACCGTGTGAGGTACCGTGCCGGACTCAATACCGTTCCGCGCCGCGTACCGTGCCGGTACCTGGCCCATTCCGTGCGGCCTGCCGTGCCGGCACATGGCCCGGTCCGGGTCTGGTGTCGTGTCGAACCTGACCAGAGTCTTCCCCTTTCTTCCCCAACTCGGATTCCACGAAAATCACTCCAAAAACTCAATTTACAACCTAACTTCACTATTTCCTCTTCAAACAACAATCCATGGAGCTAGTTCTTCAATTTCAAGCCAAAACCCACAAAACCCAAAACTTGAAAGTGGATGAAATGGAAAGTTAAGAACATTCATACCTCTAGGAAGATGAGATGAAGAAAATGGAAGGAAAATGGAGAAGAAATGGTCAAGAACAAGGTCCAGGTTGCTTGCTTTTCTCTCTTTCTTCTTCCTCAAGAAATGGAACTCTCCCTTCTTCTCTCCCTTGGTGGGTTTCGGCTACAACACCAAATAATGAGCTGAAATGTGTGCTCCCTTTGCTTAAAATGACCTATAGTGTTCATTTACTAAAAGACCCTTAAAGTCTTATCCCTTTAAAGGTAAGTTGGGAGGGTATATTGGTCAAAGGAAGTCCCTTTTTCATCCTCCAAGCCAAAAATGCCAAGTGTCATGTGGGGTCACTTTCCCTTAATTAAATTTCCAGCTGTCCAAGATTAGTCGGAAAATATCCGATAAAAAGTCTAAGTTTGACCGAAAGTTGACCTAACCAATATTACAGTCAAACTGAAGGAAATGGCCTAACTAAGCTAGCCGTGATGACGGCTAAGCTCTTTGGGCCCCAGAAAGGTCCCGAATGACTTCCTGAGTCAACGGTTGACTTTTCCAGCCAAAAGTCAAACTTGGCTAGAAATCATTGTACCGGCCGGGATCGACCGGGGGCGGTTCTTATAGTCACGGTCTCCGTCACAGAGCCGTGATGTGCTCCGTCACGGATCCGTGACGGGTCCGAACAGACCCTCCCTTCTTCTTCCTCCAGCTTCTTCTCCACGAATCCAAACCCTCAAAACTCCATTTTTAACCTCCAAAACCTCCAAATTCAGTCCCAAAACCCCCAAAACTTCAACACCCAAAGTTGGGTTTCATCAAAACAACAAAACCCTGTTAATTTCCATCATAAACCTCCATTTTTCCTCCACAAATCATCCATTTAACCATTCAAACCTCAAACCCATAAAATCCAAGTCTAGTTCATGCATTTTCTACCAAACCCACAACCCAAACTTCATCAAAAGGGGATTTAAGTGAAGACTTACCTTAGGAAATGGGTAGATGATGAGAAATATGGAAGAAAAAGAGGATTTTGGTGTAGAAATCAAGCCAAAATGGCACTTTTCTTCTCTTCTTCTCCTCTCTTCAATGGAAGCTCCAACTTCTCTCTTCCTCTAGAAATTTTCGGCCAAACTAGAAGAAATGGCCTGAAATTGCTTCCCATGTGGCCTTTAACCTAAATTAGAATTCTCCATTTTGCCCCTTAGCCCTTTATCCTCCAATGCCCAAAAAAATGGGGCAAATGGGTCTTTCTCCACCCCCTTCTTCTCCTCCAAGACTCGTGGACATGTGTCCATGTGGGGTCCACCTCTACCCATAATTAATTCAGCCCATTTAAATTAATTCGATAAAAGCCTTATTTCGACCTCGTTTGACCCGGATTTGACTTTTTTCGCAAAAGTACTCATTTGAAAGGAAACGACCCAACTAAGCTAACCGTAATGACGGATAAGATTGTTGGGTCCCGGAAAGGTCCCGAATGACCCCCTGAGTCATCGGTTGACTTTTCTGGCGGAAAGTCAACTTTTGCCAAAATTCACCGATTCGACCGGGGGCGGTTCTTACACTTGTAACTTTTAACACTCCCTTCAAAATAGAGCATACAAATCATAAGCACCTCTTAGAGATTGTGTGAAGATATCTGCCACTTTCTAATTAAAATCCATGAAGCTTGTTTTGATGCAATCTGATATAATCTTCTCCCTGATAAAGTGACAATCGATTTCTATATACTTGGTTCTTTCATGAAACACATGATTGGACGCAATGTGCAATGCTGCTTGATTATCACATATTAATGTCATTAGAGTATCCTTCATAAGTTTGAGTTATTGAAGAAGTTGTTTCACCCATATGAGTTCACATGTTGCCAAGGCCATGACCTTATATCCAACTTATGCACTCGTTCTAGCGAAAATTGTCTACTTATTACTTTTTCAAGAGATCAAATTTGCACCCATCACGACACGGTAACTTGAAGTGGAACGCCTATCTGAGGGAGATCCTGCCCAATCTGCATCCGGATATGCAATTACCTCCATATTTCCTCTATCCTCATTCAATAAGCCATGTCCTAGAGTCCCCTTAATATACCTTAAGATGCGTACTACTGTGTCCCAATGACTATTACACGGGGATTGCATAAACTGATTGACCATACTCACGGTGAATGAAATATTTGTTCGAGTAATAGTAAGGTAATTAAGCTTCCTAACAAATATACGATAACTTATAGGATCATCTAGAGGCTCCCTTTGTCCTGGAAGAAGTTTAGAGTTCGGATCCATAGAAGTTTCACAAGGTCGACAATCAAGCATTTTTTTCTCTTCAAGAATATCAAGAGCGTATTTTTGCTAAGAAATGACTATTGCGTTGCTTGCCTGGGCAATCTTAATACTAAGAAGATATTTGAATAGACCCAATTCTTTAGTTTGAAAATGCTGAAAGAGATGATTTTTCAATTTATAAATCCCTTCTGCATCGTCTCCTGTAATTACTATATCGTTAACATAAACAACAAGACAGATACTCTTTCCTTGAGTTGTGTGATGATAGAAAAAAATGATTAGCCTCGCTACGAACCATGCCAAATTATTGGATAATTGTACTGAATCCGTCAAACCACGCTCAAGGAGATTTCTTGAGACCATAAATAAAGCGTCGAAGCTTACACACCAAACCAGACTCCCCATGAGAAATAAAACCTTATGGTTGCTCCATGTAAATATCTTCATCGTGATCGCCATGAAGAAATGAGATCAATAGAAGAACAGAGGAAATCATTGCAACATGAGAAAAAGTATCACCATAGTCAAACCCAAAAAATTGGGTATAGCCCTTGGAAACTAGTCGGGATTTTAGACTATCCATTTGACCATCTGGCCCCACTTTGACCGTATACACCCAACGACATCCAACAATAGATTGCGTAGAGGGGAGAGGTGCTAACTCCCAAGTACCTTGAGACTCTATAACAGACATTTCATCAATCATAGCATGCTACCAATCATGATCTGATAATGCCTCACTAGTAGATGTATGAAATGAAACAACAGACAAAGAAGAAGAAAAAAATTATAATACGAGGGAGGATGAGCGATGAAAGCTAGGAAATGAGTATAGAGGATGGGGATTAAGAGTAGAGCGAGTACCACATCGAAGAACAAGAGGGTCGTCAATGGCCGGAGGCAGAACCGAGACAGACGGAGGTGCTGGAGAAGGAGATGAGTGCACTAGATCAACAACAAGGGTGCAACAAAGGAACATGTGGACGTCGAGTATACTATATAGGAGGCGCTGCAACAATGGACTTTGGAAGGGACATAATTGAGGGTAAATGTAAGATCTCACAAATATTGTGATTATCAGACTCCGATGATAAAAAGCAAGAGTTTGACTCAAAAAAAGAAACATCGGGAGAGATAAAATAATGATTAGTAGTAGGAGGATAAAATTTATACCCTTTTCTGGAGGTATGAGTATCCCAAGAAAACACACTTGATAGCTTTTTTCCGACAACTTATCTCAACCCGCAGTTTTATCATGAACAAACCAAGTACGCCTACATATACGAAGTGGAAGAGGGCATAGTGACTTCTCCAGAAATAAAATAGAGTAAGAGATTTGATCTTGTAAAACAGATGATGGCATACGATTTATCAAATATCCTGCTGTAAGAAGAGCATCAGCCCAAAAACTACGGGACCCATGATGGTGAATGATAAGAGTACGTGCAATTTCAACAACATGATGATTTTTACGTTTTGTAACCCCATTTTATTGAGGGGTTGATGTACAAGAGTACTGGTGAAGAATGTTATATGAACGCATAAACTCTACATAAGGGGATGCAAAATATTCTTTAGCTTTATCGATGCGTAAAATACGTATGCCAACATTAAATTGAGTTTGGATTTCAACAAAAAATCCCTTGAAAATGGAAAATAGCTCAGAACAGTGTTCTATTACAATTAACCCAGTGCATCAAAAGTAATCTTCAATAAAGGTAACAAATTATCGGGACCCCAATATTGAAGGAAAACGACTTGGACCCCAAACATCAATGTGAACTAACTCAAAAGGACAAGAAGCTCGATTATTCATGCGCTTAGGAAAAGAAGTACGAGTTTGTTTACCCAATTGACAAGACTCACATTATGAAGTAGATAAATGAGAAACACTCGGTACTAAGCGTTTTAGTTTAGAGAGACTAGGATGACCAAGACAGCCGTGGAGAGTAAGCGGAGACTCAATAGAGGTGTAAGCCACTGAAGACGTCTTTTCCTGGAGATAGTATAATCCTTGAGACTCGTATCCTTCTACCATCACTTGTCCCATACTACGGTCCTGTACAAACACAAAATCAGCCTCAAAGGTGGCAGTACAATTAAGAGCTCGAGTATTTCGAGATATAGAAATGAGTGATGAGCGTAATTTTGTCCTAGTTAATTAGATCATTTCCTTTTTCTTTTTTTATCTCGTTGGTGCCTCGTTTTTATACATTTAGCATTATTTAATAACCGCGAAAAACCTCGTACATCGTCCATATTTTTCAAATGTTCTAAATATATTCATGATTGGTTTTGTTTTGTAGGGTGCGAAAAAAGAAAAATATTGGCGCAAGAATGAGGTCAATCGGAGCACTAGTGGGGCGAAAAGAGCAATTGAAGCGTTAAATTAAAAAGGGGGGAAATATCAATTGTTCAGATCCGATGCAGCCCAGCCGGTGCACTCGTGCATCTAGCAGCCAGAGGATTCGTTGATCGCACCTAAGACTCATCCCATCCGTTCGTTTTTTTTTTCTATTTCCAATCGTTAGATGTTTGACTTTCCAATTTGACTTGATCTGGCGTGTCACGCCCCAAATCCAGTTTTGACCAGACTCGAGACGTGAACTAGGAATAATAAATAAAGTGAATTTTAACGAAAACCAGCTCATAAATTTTAAGTTCCAAAATGACAATTCCGATAAATAAGAAATAATTAAACCGCTCAAACCGAATCAATTTAAAACGATGGTCGGACCTCCGTCGGCCGGCCGGCGCTCCGGCGAGCCTCCGGTCGTCGGAAAATTCAAAGTTTGTCCAAAAAGTTCCAAATTTGATGGATGTCCTTAAACCATCAAGTCTCCTCAAAAGCCCTTTGATTTTAGTCTCAAATTCAAGCTTTTTCCAAATCCTCCAAGCTAGGTTTTCACTTCCCACTTTGATTTCCATGATTCTTTCACAAATTCTTACCAAACTCAACTTGTGTTCAAGCTTCCAACCCTCACCACTCCAAACCAAGGTGGTTCATCCCTTACCCACGGATTTAAAATGCTCCAAAAAGAAAATAAAGAGGTTCTTACCATTTGGGCTGAAGAAAGGGGAAGAAATGACAAATAAAAACGAGTTTTGGAGGTGAGATGGGGTTTGGATGAGCTCATTCTTCTTCTTCTTCTTCTTCCTTTTCTCTTCAATGGAGGCACAAGAAAGAGTTTCTCTCTCTATAGAGTTTCGGCTAGGGCTGAAAATGAAGAGGAGATGAGCACACGTGGGTCTTATCCCAATAGGGTAAGGACAAAACCACCCTTTTTCATGTTTCTCCAATTTTGGCAAAAGTAAGGGCAAAAGGGATATTTCCCATTCAAATTCTTTTCCTTCTAATAATTTGAAATTCAAAATAGTTTTGGTGGGGTCCACGTCCAAATAAATATCTCAGCCCAAAATTCCGAGCCGAAAGACCGTTTTGCCCTCCGTTGACCAAAATTGACTTTTTCCGAAATTACCCTCATTTGATTGGAAACGACCCAACGAATCCAACCGTGACGACGGTTAAGCGTTTTGGGTCTCGGATAAGTCCCGGATGGCTCGCCCCTCGTTGGTTGACCGCATTTGACTTTTTTCCGTAAGACCATCGTTTGGATGGAATTGACCCAACTAAGCTATATGTGACGACGGCTAAGGTTTTTGGGCCTCGGAAAGGTCTCGAATGACCCTTGGAGTCATCGGTTGACTTTTCCGATAAAAAGTCAACTTCCGCCGAAAACCTCTGGTTCGACCGGGATCGACCGGGGGCGGTTCTTACATGGCGCATATGGGGGACGGTTTCACAACACCTCTCGTGTACTTGTCCGCATCAAATCTGCGCAATAGCTAATGCACTCATTTATCCTCTTTCCGTGAATTCGAAATAGGGGAGATTTTTTTACATATTTTTACATACAGAATTAAAATTTCATTCAATTTTTATTTTTTTGTTCTTCTTCTCTCTATATTTCTTAGCTTTTTCTTCATTTTTTGGAGCTAGATTTACCACCTAAGGCCATAGTTTTGACAATCTATGGAGGTTTGAAGCATCCATAAGCCTCCCACCATCTCAAACTTCTCTATTTTCATGTGTTGATGCTTTGGAGAGTTAGGGGTGGTGGGTTTGCAAGCTAGAGGATTTTTTGATTGAGTTTCTCAATCCAATCTTGGTTCTAATCTCTACTCTTGTTTACTTTCGTTGTAAAGTTGGGTTTTTTTTTGGATAGTTTGAGTAGGATCGTGAATCCATAACCTTGGATTTGAATCCTTAGTCACGAGTATTGTGTAAATGTTGATTTCCTTTAAGTTGATGCATGTTCTTGTGGTTAATTTAATGTTGATGATGTTATTAACATCCACTTGCTTGCATGAGTATTTATCTATATTTAAACTACTCGATGTTCAAGCATGATTTTCTTACTTTGTGTTTGAAACTTTCTTGATTTTAAACCCGTTTTCATGTGCTAGCTACTTCATCTCTTGGGTGTATATCAAGTTCTAGGTTAGAGTTGGTAAAAATGCAAACTTTAACTATTTAGTGAACTTATCTAGGATTTCAGACCTTCACATGTCTTGCTTTCCTATTGACGAGATATGCTAGGATGTGTTTTCTCGATTCTCTTATGTGGTTCAAGTCGACTGAACGATTTGGATATTTTCCATGATTGTTGTGTGTGCTATGTAGATTGATGTTAGGAGCGATCCATGATTCGATCTAGTGTGAGACGAGATTTTACTTTTATAGAATATACTTATGCTTGTGTATTGCCAGAATATCGTGATATGATGTTCTACGTATTCTACTTGATTACTGAACTCATCTTGATCGGTGGTGTTCGGTTATCAAGAAGTGAACTAGGCGTAGTTAAGTAGATTTTTCCATGATTTAGGGTCCACTTAGGCTTGTGTGTTACCAGAGTATCGTTATTCGATACTCTATATAGTTCTACTTGATTTTCGTTGTTCGTCTTTATTGATATCATTCGGGAATTAGGAAGTGAACTAGGCGTGCCTGAGTAGATTCGCTGAGTGGTGTACCTATCTCTACTTGTGGTAGTTGGTATTAGTCTTAATGCCCGCAGTTCAATCGTAAATGTCCAAATGTATATATATCATTTTAGCAATAAAATTAAAGCGGCTTTATATTACTTATGTGTTGGAGTAATATATCGATGTGTGTTCTGATTTGTGTCCACGAAATAAATAGAACCATAAATCGGGATGGATCACACTCGATGAGGTCCCTAGTCAACAAAGCTTCACTAGAAGCGACTAGTATGAAAGATGACTCCACCTCTTTCTAAAAAAGTCGGTGGACAAAACTTCAGTGCACCCATAAAGCGTGGGCAAAACTTTATGCATGCACCCGTTTGTGGACATATATATCATTTATTCATTACCCCTGTCAACTCTAAATTAGGTGCGGAAACTGAATAAAAATACTAAAATACTTGATTGGAACATTTAGCTACCTTGTTTGTAGTGGGGAAACGAATGTCATTGGAACACTTAGCTACCTTGTTCGTTATACCATCCAGCGAGGCATAATGATTGCTGAAGTGGGAAAAAGAATAAATAGAAGGTTCTTATAAAGAAACACAATTTCTTCCCCGACAACAACGCCATCTTGTTGGGAATATAGTCGTTGTGGTGCTCAAACAGGTTTTAATTATGAATGTGTTAAGTGAAGAGCAAGACTCGTCGTTGGGGGTCAAACCCAAAGTTTTATACGAGCTAGATAGCTAACCGATTACAAAGATGACTACGCCATCTTGTTGAATAGCCAGATGATTACCAATTACTGAGACTAACCAAATGATTAACCCCGGTAACGACCATCTTGTTGGGCATATGGCTATCATGTCACAAATGTGATTGTTCTTGAATACAAGTCAATACCTACACCTCTAGGTATGTTCAATCATTTAAGGACGTCAAGATATATGAAATAGGTTCAACTCTAGACTTAGTGTTTGTCCACATAACACGACGATCAACAAGCAAGTATAATTTAACGGTATAAATATCGGTTGATCCCACAAGGAAGCGTTAGATTTCCTTATCTAAGAGCACTCTAGACTAAAGTTGTCACTATACTAATCTAGCTTTATTTAAATTCCCCCCTTTTCTCACAGAATATGCTTGTAAAGTAGATTTTAGTGGTAATGCCAAAACCACGAATAGGGAACGTATGGAATCATCAGCTAAAGTAACATATGAAGGAAATGAATGTAGGTGAAGGGTATCAAAAGAGTAGAATGACTGGCCATATGATCTGTAGCCCCAATTAATTTTTTTGATAAGCTCGGAAAAATTTATTAGTAAAAAGTCCAATTTTCAAGGTGGAAAGGAATAGGAAAATAAAACGGTTACGAGGGAGCTCTAAAAAGAGCTAAGGGGCACACCCCGAAATAAAAACGAGCAAACACACATACCAGTGAACAATTTTTTGAGAGACCCGACTAAGCGTCCAACCTGAATCAATGAATAGTACTTTAGGGTGATCATTGTGGATCCTCTGCTCCCAAAAGGACTAAGTAATCTGTGCCCCTCCGCCAAAAGCAGATCGACCCCGAAAAGACCCCCTAGGATGACTCATAAAGTAGCCCCAATTAATGACTCATAAAGTAGAGGAATATGATGAAAGAAGACATGTATCGGGGCTACCTTATGCAATAACATACACGACAGGATAAGATGAGTTTATTAAATTTTCCTGATACTAACCAAATTTAACATAGTCCTCAACGAATAAAGTAACAACCTCTAGAGAGTGTTTTTTTATCAGCAAAACAAAATATAGATTAAACCTCCTATGAGGAGAAAGAGGAGTACAAATGGTCATGCTAAGGACCCCAAAAAAACCCAAACAAAGGGTAAAAGAAAGTAAAAAAATGACCTACTTAGACCAACAACACCAAACAAATAAAATACAGATACAATACACTAAAACAACAAGAAGGAGAAATACAATCAAATCAGCCAAAAAAGCCAGCCCCAACCAGAATGCAGCCATTAGATCACTGGAGCAGAACCTACAGGCGAATCTCAGTAGATGAATTGAGATGAAGAAAGCGTAGAACTTAAATCCAAAAAGACAAAAGAGATGAGATCCACGCAATACTGAGATGGGAGATTTCCAAAGTAGACAACACTAGAAGCCAGATCAATATAATGCACAGAAATGAGTATGTCTCTTTGGGGTTGAGACTGAAAAGATGGAACCTTCACATACTAGTAGCATTAGTAACCTGAACAACAAGGCAAGAAGTAGTAAAGAACATGCACAACCAACACACTGAGCAAAAAGAGCTCCCAAAATTGAAACACTCAAAACTAACATAGAACTACCCATAGAAAATAAATGCAAGATAGAGGATCAGGAAGGGAACTCACACACCAAATCAAGAAGGGAGGAGAAGAGAATAAATGAAGCCCAAAGGAAAAGCCTCACCAACCTCACAAAAATCCCCTAGAAACCACCCAAACCCCACTTAAAACCTCCTTTGAACCAAGAGAGTAAAGTGACTTGTGATGCAAACAACTAAAAGCAGTATATGAGAAAAAGCCATATTCCAACCAGGTGACTATCATATAATGAATCAACAAACCACACCCAAAAATAAAGTAATGAGGGGCCATCAACTCCAATGAGAAGAAATAACCAAACACCAGTAGAAATCAGCTAATCACTCAGCAATTCTAGAAGGGTGAATCAGAACCAAGAACCTCCAACTGCCTACAATATGCAGCAAATACTCCAACCAAGTAACACAATACAAACATCATCCAAAAAAACAGTCAGAGAAGCACCCACCAGAACCACATATACAACATCAACCACAATAATCCATATTGTATCAACCAAACCAGAAAAGAGCACCCATGCCTAAATAAGACACACCAAAATAACCCTAAACGGAATCCATGAGAACTGAACACTATATGAGGGGAATAGGATGCCTCAACATACAAGCAGATGGAAAGTTGCACCAATCATGAAAGGAAAAGGATACACCTAAAGATTTAAAATTCATCCATTCCCAACTATAGACATGGGAGATAATTTTGTAGAAAATGTCTTCTGCAGTAAGAGCCAACCCTTTAAAAATAAGGGCATTCTTTGCTAGGCAAAGGTTCCAACAGCATGACTTTATAATTTTACTACAAGTGATTTTGGCTTTAGAAGGGACAAGATAGTTCCAAGAACAAAAAAGATCTTTCAAATTAGAAGAGACTACCCACACAACTCCCCACCAATTAACTAAGACACCCCAGACTCTCCAAGCCATATCAGAATACAGCAAGATATGGGGGCCATCCTCAAATAATCAGCATAAGATAACAAAAAAAAAAAGCTATAAGTTTTGGAGGTAAGCCTAGAGACCAAATATATCTAGACCAATAAAGAGAGGAGTTGCCTTGAGTTGCAAGCAATGAGTATAGTTTGTTGACTGAGTACCCTTTTTTATCTAAATTCCAAACCAGAAAGTCCTCCTGCAAACCTGAATGAAATTCATTCAAAATAATAGAAAGAGAGTTCCAGCCTGCTCAGCCCTACATCTAGGAGTCCTACTTAACTCAAGATCACATTGAGAACCATCACAAGCATCTGCCACCAGAATAGACTTTGCTTGTGAAAGAAGAAAAAGTCTGGGAAATAAGAATTTGAAAGCTTGATCTCCCCACCACACATCGTCCCAAAAGAGAACTTTATCTCCTTTGCCTAACTTCCATTACAGTCCCTTGACTCCAAAATAGTCAGAAAATTGAGGATCGTCTTTCAAAGCCATAATATGATTCATGAAGTTGATGTTACCAATTTCAGAAAATTTAGAGAGGTCCCATTCCTTAAGATTCCAACCAAATTTAGCACAAATAACCATCTTCCAAAGAGAATTTTTTTCCAAGAAAAACTTCCACCACCATTTAGCCAATAAAGCTATATTCATTAGAGATAAATTCTTAATTCCCAGACCTCTTGATTCTTTAGTTTTGCATATTATATTCCACTTGAGCTTGCAAAATTATTTGGAAGAGAGAAAGTCATTCCATAAGAACCTTATTTGCCAAGAAACCACCTCTTTGATCACTCCTTTAGGGGCTTTTATGATTGAGAAATAATATACATAAAGGGAACTCAAAGTAGATTTGAGTAAAGTAATTCTCCCACCAAAAGATAGCAGTTTAGCCTGCCACAGGCCTAAAGCTTTTTGAATCTATCTATAATAGGCTTCCAAGTTGTCAATCTCTTTGGATTGGAGCCAAGAGAAAATCCTAAATAGGGGAAAGGGAGGGAACCCACTGGACAACTCAAGGTGTGGGAGAAAAGCTGAGTTTCAACCTCTTCCAAATTTAAGGGCACAAGCAAAGATTTTGAATAGTTAACCTTAAGACCAGAGGCTAGATGAAACATAGACAATGCATATTTCAAGATGGAGACAAATTGATCAGTAGCATGGACAAACAATATTGAATCATCTACAAACTAGAGGTGAGAAATAGAGAGGCCTGATACACCCAGATTAATTCCCTGCAGCAGATGATGATGGATGGAAGCTTTCGTAATTTGGTTAAGACCTTCAGCAACAAGAATAAAAATCAAGGGAGAAAGTGCACAACCTTGTCTTAACACTCTTTGAAGTTGGAAATCAGGACTAGGAGTTCCAATTAGATGAATAAAAAACATGAGCTCGAAAGCAAGAGATCATCCAAAGTCTTTATTTTACTCCAAACCCATTGAGGCAAACAATTTCATGACATAGCACCAACCAACATTATCAAAAGCTTTTTTCAAAATCAGCTTTAAATATCAAGCCTTTGATTTTTTTTTTTCTTTTATAGAGAAAACTACTTCAGAAGCAATAAGTATACCATCCATAATTTGCCTCCATGAGATAAATGCACACTGCTCATCCCCAACAAGAAACCCAATTACAACCTTTAGCCTGATTGCCAAAAGTTTAGAGAGGATTTTGTATGGACCTCTCATCAAACTAATGGGTCTATAATCATCAAAAGACAACGGGGAGTTGGTCTTAGGAATCAAATTCATGAAGGATGAGTTGATACCTTTACCAAGTTAACCATTACCATGAAATTGATTTAGGAAAGCTATAATATCTTGCTTAATAATTGGCCAAGAGACTTGAAAGAAATGCAAGGTTAAACCATTTGGGCATGTGGATTTGTCACCAGCACAAGCCATAATTGCACAAAGAACTTCATCTTTAGCAAAGGGCCTTTCCAATAAAGAAGCTTGATCTTGATTGAGGGAGGAGAAAGGAAGATCGAAGAGTTCTATTTGATCTATCATTAGAGCTGAGAATCTAGAGCTAAAATGGGTTGCAACAGCTTCTTTAATAAGAGTAGGATCAGAGACAAAAGAACCATTGATCAGCACCTGAGACATTTTCTTGGAAGTTCCATTGAAATTATCAATTCTATGGAAAAATTTAGACCTTTTATCCCCATCCATAAACCACCTTTTTCTTGCCTTTTGGCTCCACAATTTGAATAGTTGCTTAGTTTTTAGAATAAGCAAGGCCTTCTGAGCTCCTCTTTCTGAGCATTCTGAAGAAGAGAGGCCTCTAGATTCCACCAGAGAGTCTAGATGATCAATTGAAAGTCTAAATTTATTTATTTGATATTCCAACAGACCAAAAACCTCATAATTCCATATCTTAAGGTCCTCTTTTAGCAATTTCGGTTTCTTCCATAGGATATCATGTGGAGGACCAACTACCTAAAAGGAAGACCAAGATGATTGAACCATACCAACAAACCTGCAATCTTCTGTCCAAACGTTTGGAAATTTGAATGGTCTAGGCCACCAATATAGTACTTTATCATAAAGAACAATAGGAATATGGTCTTAAATACATCTAGGAAGGCAGGCTTGAGTTAGAGAACCAAATTCCTCAATGAAATCAGAAGAAAAAGGGAATATATGAAGCCTTGAAGCCAGGAAACCAGAGCCAAACCAAGTAAAAATACCCCCGGACATAGGTAAATCCAATAAAGCTAGATTTTGGATAAAATTTTAGAGCATTTCCATATCTCTACAACCCATCCTTGGGTTTGATCTTTCCTCATGTCTGGGAGTAGCATTAAAGTCACTTGTTATTATCAAGAGAGCTATAGGACAAAAACATAAGGATGAGAAAATGCAGGTGATTCTATAATACCCTTTTTTCAGATGTAGAACCAGGAGCATGAATATTAACAATACAAATCTGCTAGTTTTTTTTTTTGATAAATGATGATTTTATTAATAGGCTTTGAAAGAATTACAAAAGCGAGGATCTTTTTGCCCCAAGATGGGGAAAAAAGAGAGGATCGCTAAAA
This sequence comes from Erodium maritimum, assembly GCA_963921825.1. NCBI lineage: Eukaryota > Viridiplantae > Streptophyta > Magnoliopsida > Geraniales > Geraniaceae > Erodium > Erodium maritimum. The sequence goes on along the minus strand of OY997590.1, from coordinate 60,337,234 downwards.
GCTATCTCAACTAACCTTCAAAAGAGACTCTACCACAAACGGTAAAAGAATCTTCCTAAAAAACAAGAAAAAAGCAAAAATGAAGAAAATGAATAATAGCCAAATACAAAGAAATACTAATCGATAGAAGAGGACTCTATCTGTAGCATAGTCCCAGTAGCGACAAAATGTCTCCAAGATTCATTTTTACGCTGAGCCTCGAGCTTCTCTATTTCACTGATACAGAGTGAGCGAGTCAAAACCCGAAAAAGCTGGTGAGGTTTCTTTTTTCTTTTCCCTTTAACCTTCTATATTGTTTCTGGCAACCAAACTGGAAAGTCTTGATCGAAACTTGACAAAGGGTTATGGGGGAAGACAATAAAACTCGAGAGTCCAATTTGGGGGGAAATTTCTTCACCAAATCAGAACACGGTGCAAGAGGGCGGACAAATGTTGCATGACTGAGCCCACTTCGCACGTGGCTTGGCGCAGGCCTAATAGCAACTGATCCAGCATCAGAAGACTCCAAAGTGCCGTTGTGGGCTTCGGATTGACCCAACCCAACACCCAAATTTCTCACGCTTGAATCAGACGGGCGATGTATGACCGATTCTACAGCAGTTATCGCAGGAAACTCGATCAAATCAGCAGAAATCTCGCGAGAAGGAGAGGTTTCATCCAAATCACGGATCAAATCGAATTGATTCGAAATATTAATTGTTTCCGAGTTTGGCTTCGGATTTGCAATTGATTTTTTCGGATTTTCAATTGATTTTGCTTCTGAATCTCCCGATTTTGCTTCTGATTCTCCTGAAATCACGGGATCTTGATCTATTGCAATGAGATCCCGAGGATCTCGTTCATCAACCAAGGGATTTGGCAGGAGATACTCCCGAGGATCAGCAGCGCCGGCGAGAAATTCCGGACGGTTTTTTATTTCCCGCCGGAGTTGCTGGTTCAGGTGACCAAACACCTTCTGAAGGGGAATTTGGTCTGCTCCGGCTTTCTTGTTCTTCTTCTCTAAAGCTTTTGAATTGGTCTATGTCACGGTGCTCGGAACAGAGGAAGTGGAGTTTCTCTCTTTCACGGTTCTTGGAGCAGAGGAGCCTGATTGCCGAGAAGACTTACCATGGGCAACAGCGACAGTTAGTTTGTGGCCGTTGAATATGAAGTCGTTGAATGAATCAATCACCATCGAGGCAGATTCCTTCGATCTGAATTTGACGAACCCGAAGCGATAACCTCCTTTGTTTCGTCTCTTGCAGACGGAGGCGGAAACAACCTCGCCGTATGTCCCCAACGTGTTCCTTACCCATTCTGCAGTTGTACCATCCGGGAGGTTGCAAACATACACGGATGCAGCCGCCTCTTGCTTGACCGAAAGAGGGGCAGGGATCTTCTTTCCCTTAGCACGTCCCAATTTTGCTTCTCTAGGAGCCACCTTCTCAGTGGGTTGTTTTGTCGTCGACTTCACTAGAGCGGAACCAGCGTGGGTTGTAGACTGGCGTTGAGAAGGATGAGCTTTAGTCTTGGTTGTTTCCTTGTTGCAGCGAGCTATGGTTTTACAATATGTATCATAACTTGATAGTAACAAGGAGCGGAAAGATGGGAAGGATAAAGGCTTCATATTCCTGAACTGGTTACCCTTCAGCTCACGCGAAACAATTGATAATTGATTCAGAAATCAACAAGCCTCTATTGATAATTGATTCAGAAAACAACAAACCTCTTGGTCGGATTTCCTAGGAATTATTGAGGCGGTCAATGGTGATTCCGTGATGTTGTCCCCGATAGAATACAAATCTGCTTGTTACTTGTGGTTGATACTCCCAACTAGAGAAGAGCTCCATCAATAATTTCCCAATCTTCCAAGACAAGGAATTTTGTATTCCATAATGAGATCAAACCTCCAGTGTCACGCCCCAATTTCAGCGAACCGAACTAGGGACGCGAACGTTTAAAAAGTTACAAAACTTGAAGCCTGTTTTCATTAAATCACTTTAAAAGCCAGTTTAGTTCAACAAAATAATAATATTTACAACTCAAAAAAGTAGTCCCAATACTTGGACAAAATGAGATACACGTCACTAGACTCAAAACACCCAGAAATCCGCTTCAAGCTCTTCAAGCTTCAGAAGCTCACCTAGTCCAGACTGCGAACGGTACCTGTAGGAAAAGCAGCTAGGGGTGAGCGTTCGCTCACCACCACAGATAACAGACTGACTACGGCATACTTAGCAGACAAAGCCGGTGACACCAACAACGATTCAAAAGACACACACACGACCAAAAGAGATACTTTCCTCAACCGACTCAACACTCGGACGTGTTATGTAGACCCCACACTACGATTGACGACCTCCTCCAAGACACGACTGACAACCACACAATACCAAACAAGATCACAAAGGATCGCAAACCAGCTGCTCAGTAACCAAATCTCTGTATCTCGCCCTTTCCGATCCCAGTCGGTACAGGCGATCAACCTGTCGCGCAACTTCTCCCGATCCCAGTCGGGAGGCTAACCCACAACCTCTCCGCTTCACCCGATCCCAGTCGGGTGGTTAGCCACACCCGCGCGTCCTTCCCCCGATCCCAGTCGGGGAGCTAGCCCACAACCCCTCCGCTTCTCCCGATCCCAGTCGGGAGGCTAGCTACACCACACAACCTCCACCAGTATCAAGTAACCAATCACAATCACAAACAAGTTCAAACAGACAGTAACGACACCGGTGACAACTCCATATGCACTCAAGGCCAACAAGACACCAACGGTAAAGTACGGGTTCACAACCCCACGGGCACTCACGGCCACCCAAAACGCCGAAACGACAACACGGGCTCTCATGGCCACCCAAGACTCAACAATAAATAACACGGGCTCTCAAGGCCACCCAAACTCGACAATAAACAACACGGGCTCTCAAGGCCACCCAAACTCGACAATAAACAACACGGGCTCTCAAGGCCACCCAAACTCAACAATAAATAATACGGGGTCTCAAGGCCACCCAACTCAACAGTAAATAACACACAAAAACCTCCGGCATAATCGATGCCTCCAACAGTCCTAAGATCACTAGTTTCACAAACAACCTCTGGGCATGGTCATATGCCTACAGTAAAACAATTATCGCTAAGTTCTCTACTCCTACGACACTACTAAATGTCACATGCATTTTCGATATTCGCTACGTTCCCGTATCATGCATTTCTAATATTCGATAACCTACTTAACCCACGACACCCCGGTGTCATATGCAATTCTACTGTTAACTTTCCCTAGTCAGGGCCGAGATCCGACTACTTTTCCCTACCTCAAGGCGAAACCACAGCAGCGTCTCCTAGCTGCTGACGACCGGGCCAACTCCGTCTTCCAGGGCGAAGTCCGCATCTAGGTCTAACTCCGGTTTTCTCTTCGCTCGAAGCCACACTCTAAATTTAACACGAAGTCACAAATTAATAACGGTTCCACCGTTAAGTTAAAGATTACGATTTGTCCAGTTTAAATCCGGCATTTGTCCTTTAAACTCGAGCGAGCTAAAAGCGGGATTAACGACGAATCGAGTTCAAGTACTCGAGCACAGAACCCAGTGCACGAATTTCGAAGCACGGGTCCCAACGCATGGATTTCGAGACACGATTCCTGAGGTACCCGATTCAGGTTTCCACTTTTATTCCGTTCTAGGTCTGAATTAACCGTCCAGTTTAAACGTCCAGGGTTCCAACGTTCAACCGTTCAAAACCGTTTAAAAACTAAACTGTTTTTAACCCTTTAAAGATTTAAATCCGAAATTAACAAATCTCTTTTCTGAAATTCCAAAACTCTTGAATCAAGTCCAGATTTGTTCAAAGTTCACTTAAAACCGTTTTAAATCAGATCTGACTTCGTTTTCCTTTTTGATTTAAAACATTTTCACTTTCAAATATTTTTGTTTCCAACCAGTTCAGATCCAAAATAGATTTCGTTCCAGATCAGTCCAGATCAATACAATTTTACGTCCGAAATACAAAGATCGACTTTTATTTCAAATCTCGTTTTTATTTTCTTTCGTTCTAACTTTCTTTGATTTTTCTGTCACAACCAAACCCGATCCAGAACGACTCGGGAACAACCCAAAAAAAGAGAGGAACTCGGACTTAGTCCGGCCGGCCACCGGCGGAGTCACCGCCGACGACCCAAAGCCTCAAGGGCTCGGGACTCTCACCGTGGGGCAAAATAACGGTGACGGGGACGGGTGTGGTGCGACGGAGATCTGGACGGTGCGGTCTCGTCCCAGATCTGGCGAGTTCGCCAGCGAGTCCGCATGCACGGCGACGGCGAAGCATCCGACCACACGCTGGAGAAGGAGGCTCGAGGGGAGGCAGAAGGGCTCGAGGGAGCTCGGGCGTGAGGACGCCGGCGAGCTCGGGCGTGAGGACGCCGGCGAGCTCGGGCGTGAGGACGCCGGCGAGCTCGGCTGAATCGCCGGTTGCGGATCTCACGGAGGGCGACGGTTCCGGGACGGAACCTGTGGGGCTTCTTCACACCGCCGGTTGCTTAGAACCGAGAGAGATCTCGGTATTGGAGACGGAGGAGACGACGGCTGTCCGGGTTCGAGGGGGAGGAGGTCCGGAGCTCGGGACGACGGCGACCGGAGCTGGTGGTGACCGGAAACGGATCTGCGAGGAAGATGAAGGAGGGGGCTCGGTGATGGCGTCGTGGCTGGACGGAGGCTCGACGGAGGCTCGACGGGTTCGGCTGCACAGCGATGGGGGAAGAGATGAACGCCAGCGGCCTTTTGGGGTTCAACTGAGACGGGATGGAGAGGGAGGTGGACGTGACCGGAGCTTGAGGGAGGGTCGCCGGAGAGGATGAAGATGGGAGAGAGAGAGGCGGGTGGGATCGGGAACCAGAGAAGAAGAGGAGGGAGGCTGCGAAAATTAGGGATCAAACCCTAATTTTTGACCTATATACCCAAGCCTTCAACTGGCTTGGGCCTCTGATCGGGCCAGCCGGGATTGGGCCTCCGCGCTGGGCCTGGTCCGAGCCTGAACTTTTTTTTTTTTTTGACTTTCCTTTTTGACCCATTTGTTTACAAAAACTTACCTCCAAGTTTCGAATTTCAGTTTACTATTCCTTTAAAAAAAGAAGTGGGTTTTACATCCAGAATTGCTAATAGCTAGGGAGAAAATATATTTCCACCCACAAGAGAGTCCACAAGATCTTAGAAAATTATCAGAGATAGACTCCAACTTTGATTTTTGAATAATAAAAAAATAAGGAGATTACTTGTGCAATACGTCAGACGGTGTTCTCTGTTTTTGCACAGAGGAAACTCCTCTCAAATTTCATGAAGGGATTTTTATTGAAGATTATAAGGAAGAGAGATGTATGAGCTTATTGCTCATCACATTTTCTGCATCAGATTCCCTTTCTAAATCCAAAAAATCATCTTCACTACTAGAATCTAGGTTAACCTTTAGATTCCTCTCATCCTTAAGGGAATTAAGTTAATGAATGATAGCATCCTCATTAGAAGAGGCTCTCAACCCTATAGCCTTACCAAACTTCTAATCCTTTTTCGCCTCAAATGAAGCCTCTTGAAACTTTACTGTAGAAGGAGACAGAACTTTTGATCTTGTATCATAAGAGTGAGAAGCACTGAGTTTCCCGGCTTTCTTCCTTTTATGACATTTCGAGTGAGTCTTATTTTTCAGACCTAAACAATCTGCCACCTCATCTATTTGTTTTTACGAAAATAGGGGGAATAAATATAAGATATGTTTCTGAAGAATTCAAAAAACCTCTATTGTTTAGCACTTCCAATCCTTGATGAGGTGATGGCTGGGAGAGAGCTTGATCAAAGGAACAAAGAGATAGGACCTAAAGAGGAATAACAACTCCATTTAATGTAAGAACATTTCCCAAAGGCTTGGGACTGATAGTACAGGCAATGGAAGGTTGTTGGGCCTGACCTTGCATTAAAGACTCATGTAAAGTTAACTTTCTGCTAATAAAGTATTCACTTCCAACCGTAATGGTCCCACAACAAGTAAGGAGGGAGAATGATTAGTTGGAGCAACTAATAAGGTCTTTTCCTCTGAGATATGATTTGGAGAAACTGGAGTTGTAGAGTTACTTAGATCAGCAACTGACTGGGAATTAGTTACCAAAGAAGTAACCAGATGAGAATCATCCTGCTCATCAACGGCTACTGTTTAGATTAATAAATTATCACCACTCTGACCTCTAGAAAGAGGACCTTCCTCTTCAGGCCTAATAAGCAATGTTTGTCCTGCAACAAGAGAGTTTGAGAGAGGACAAGAAGGCCTATCAAGAGCATCCCTAATTACCATTAATTCCAAATTTTCATCTAGTGAAGAGAGGACAATATTCTCCTCAAGGACAAGTTGCTGAGAATGAGAGGATAAATAACTTATTCAACCATGAATTGATTGTTAGGAGGTTGTATCATCAATTCACCAACCTGATTTAAAGCCCTCAACATCCTTAATGGCATTTAAAGTAGAGCATTCTAATTCAAAAGACATTCTATCTGAAGATGAAGAGAATGGATCAGAGGAAGTGGATGATGTTGACAGAGAGTCATCCCTAAGTGTCCCCCAATTAAAGTCTGGAACCAAAGAGATTTCTATAAAAGATATCCAGGCCTTAAAATTAGCTTTTCCTAAAAAAAATTGAACTTCTTCTGAGCAAGGACACAACACAGTTGTATGAAGCATAACAAAAGTTACATCAACTTTTGAGCCAACTTTGGAGCAAGGATGAGTAAATACCAAAGATCCATGATGAGCTACACACATTTGAAATGATTCCTCACACCAGCCTTGATAGTGAATACCATGAATAGCATACCAGACAAATCTCCCTTCTTTCTCACATAATTTTATTTTCTTAGGGATAAAAGTTAACCATTTTTATAGCCATCTTCCTTCATCTTTCACCAATTCCTGATTGAACAATTGATCCGGGCAATGAACCCATATAACTTTATTTCCAAGATATTTAAGATGCACTTCACATACACCCTGCAAGGCTATTTCTTGCATAATTGCCTCAACACTTAGTTTAAGATGAGAAACTGTTAAATGAGCATGTTGAACAATATTTTCCTGATTAATGACTACATAACTACGATGCAGAAAGTATTCATAGGTCAAGGCTTCGTTAAGATGATGCTCTTGATGTGGAGTAAACGAGGTTATACCCCAAGAAGAAGAAAATATGTAAGCTGAATTTTGTAAATAATTTAGTTTAAATCTATCTCATGCTTCAGCCACAAATAGCTTGCAATTGTGAATCAGAGCTCCAATGAACTTCAAGATTACTAGAGAGCGATCTTCCTTATTCCTAAAATAGGAAAATCCATACCATCTCCTTTTGGAGTTTGGTCTGGAAGCTACCAAAGCTTTCTCATAGCCTCTAAGTCTTCCAAAGATATTATTCAGCCAAATAGGTTTGTAATTTCTTGGTATGTTCAGGACAATGGCTGGGAAAAGTTTTCCTTGAGAGTAAGAAGTCTCTTCTTAAAAATGTATCAGTTTTCTTTTCCTTGAGATGATATTCTCAAACCCAAGAGGAGGAAAACTCATGGAGGATGAGTCTTTTTTTTTTTATCAGCAGATTTTTTTTTTTTATAAAAACCAACGATTACAAAATGTAATCGAAGGCAAGGGACGAACCCTCAAGTTACAAACAAGAGCATCGTTAAAAAACGACCTCGGAACAGGTCCAACAAAGGGACAACCTTACAATGGTCTCAGAACCAGAATTAGAAATTAAGCAAACAGTTTTAAACGCCAACAAGGGCAACTACAAACAATCTAACCTACACTTGGTCTCAGAACCAGAAGAGAAAAACAGCAAACATTACAACAGACAAGGGCCAGGCCCAAACAAACAATACTGGCCCAACCAGGGGCAACCAAGGCACCAAAGCCCAAACAAAACAAGAAACAAAAAGCAAAGAAACAAAACAAATAAAAAACCCTAATCAGCAGCTCAACTTCTCGAGCCCCGCGCCCACCGAAACCCTCCAGCAGCCGTCGACCAGAACAATCTCCGCGCCGCCGACCAGTCACGCCGAAACACCCGACCTCTACTTCTCAGCATGAAGACCACGGCCAAAATGGCCAAAACAAGGATCACCACCGATCCAACCAACAAAGAGGGAGAAGAGACGAGAGCGAGCACAAGCGACGAGCAACAAGTCTGGCCAGAGATCCACACCGAAACCCCTCATCGGAAGCACCAGTACCCCCACTCCTAAATCTCCACCAAAAGACCCCTTCTACTCCCCATCTACAGCCTTGTTACCAGCCAACACCAGATAACGTCCCGATTAAGGGAGGCCGGGTCTCAACAAACCTTCACCCACCACCCAACCACCACAACAACAACCCAAAAATTCTTCCAACAAGCCTATGGCTTAAACACCCCACGGTGGCCAACCCCAACCGTGGGGCCTCATCAACAAGGATGAGGAAAAGAAGACTAATGGATAGTAAAAGTGAGGAGTAGCAGCGAGTGAAAATTAAATGTAAAGACCATACCAAAACTCGAAACTCAAGAGTTGGCAAGGAAGGTAGAAATCGGGATGTGTGAGCAGATCCCGACCAGATCTAGGGTAGAGGGAGACGGAGTACCTGAGAGATGTATCGACGCTTTCAAAGAGCCCTCGCGAGCAGCGGACGAGCCGAAAAACCAGCGGAGAAGAGAAGGACCCGAGTCGGAGAAGTAGATCTACGCCCTTCCCCCACCGGAGACGGTGGAGAAAAAACTGTCACATGTAGATCTGAAATCGAAACCGACCAAGGAAGGGGAAGGAGAGAAAGTAGGGAAAAAGTAACAAGAAAGTAAATGGGAAGAGAGGCAGCGTCACCGGCGTCCTCACTGGTTCCAGAGGAGACCAGATCGGTCGCCGGTGACGGCGGGAGGAGGCAGATTTAGGGTTCCAAAGAAGAGAGAAGGGAGAGAGTAAATTCTAGAGAGAGAGAATGTCATTCAGACTCCTTGGAGGATGAGTCTTCTCCAACCTTTTCCATATGCCACCTTTGAGTCTCCACATTCTTCTGAGGCAAAAGTTTCCCTTTAGAGCTCCCAAATTTAAGCTGTTTCCTCGAGTCTGCAACTCTTTTCTAATGTGTAATTCTCTATGTCCCTTGTAAGAACCCACAAACTATCGGACCTCAATCCTTCTTCTTATTAATAAGCATTGTTTTTTTTTCATTTGGACATCTCTCCCGCCTGATCGGTGAAGATCCAAGAAGCCTGAGTTCTTCCTCCGTGTAACGACCCTTAGAGAACATTTTATCACTCAGACTTGTTAGACACTAGAGAGAGACATAAAATGAGACCTTGCTTAGCCCAATACCTAACCAGCCTCTAGAGAGTGAGTGGGATAAAATTACAATATTAATAGAAGAAGATCATGGAGGATTGTACCGCAACTTAGGGCATAAGTTTTTAGTGTGACTTGGCTCATGACAATGAAAACAAAAAACTCTTACGTTATGGTTCATGCGTTCCCAACGACCTTGGTGGACTCCTTGACCACCTCCTCTTTGGCTCCCTTCCTAAGATCGATTCATGATTGAACACTTGGTATGAACAACCAAAGCATTAAAGCCTGCGTCCAAAGAACTCTAATATGCACCTCAAACAAAATAATTAGGACCTATTAATTAGTGATATGTTATATGTGACATGATAAGAACCATATCTGGAACTGAAAAACTATTCATCTCCCATAGCGAACAAACCTACGAATAACAGTAAAATAAAAAAGTGGTGCATAACAGAAACTATTCAGACACAGGTTGGCGGCAATGGCGCGTGGGTTACACGAACAATTAGTGTCAATTGCACGTGAGCTACACGTGCGGCTATAGAAGGTTCGGCGATCAAAAAACGACTGAAAACATGGTCCTAAGCGACGATGCACGTGATGTGAGAAACCCACTAGACATGACCAGATCTGGAACGATTGTTGCACGACCATCGTGTCCTCGGACTACCCTAAAGTTGGCTGTGACGAAGAACAAGTACAGAACTGAAGTAGAACCTCTCACCAGAAAATATTTGCACCCACTGTGCAGACCACGAAAACGCACTTGGCTAGCATCTGATACCATGTAAAATCGTGTTTTAACTAACATGATTCTCATATTGATTTCTCATGCTCTTTTCTTCCACTTTGTAGATATAGTGATAGAGTTGCAATTAGGTACAACTACTATTTCGACAATGATATATATCCATCTCAACAGTCTTTAAATGGTCTCCTCTACTCAATTTATATTAAATTGACAAACAAAACTCTACATTTCCAGCAATAATATCACAATCCAGACAAAAGTGACTGTCCAGTGCCTGAAAATTGAAACATTTCCTCATTTCTTTTAAGTATTAATACAGCCTTTTAGAGTTGACAAAAGCAGCTTCATGAACAAAAATGATGGCACTTAACAGGGCATGAATATGGATGCAAACAAGAGCATTGAGAAGCGATGAGGCAGCGGATAAAAGAGTAAGAAGGGTAAGGAAGACAAGAATTATACAGGAATTGAGTGTATCATCTCCGTGTTCCAACATGTGCTTGATCTCTGCTTTGTCATCAATTGGGATCCAAAACACAGGCTGGCCAGCCCACAGCTTCAAAAATGGACCACTCAAGTGTAGCAAATCCAGATTCCTGTACCCCATTTCACTAGGTATGTTAGTGCAGTCCTAGAGACAGGTTTAAGTTGACCTAGTGTCAAAAACAAGAAGACACCGGAACTTACAATTATCAACAAGACTTTCTCTTATTGACCTTCGGGTGAATGTTAAACCATTTCTTTTTGGACTTGTCCTTTGAGGTAGATCTCTTGTCTCTTACTTCATCACCTTCTTTGGCCTCCCCCAAGGCACCGCTACTTCTGCTTCCACTGTTGCTACGGTTCATGGGTGGAGGAGCAGTTGTGTAAGAGGCATGAAGTTCATTCCTTTGCTTCAGAAGATCATCAATCTAAAAATTCGACATTGAGCAGTAATTTAAGGCAAAATTCCATGTTACTTTTTAAAGATTTCTTTGCTTGAGAAGATTACCAATCTGAAAATTGAATGTGTGCGTAAAAACATGTTCGTAAATGTAGTGTTTTCCAAATTTTACTCACCGCTTGCATTTCTTGTGCATATCTACTAGTCATCTCCGTAAATTGGGCAAGGACCTGTGAGAACTCCTTGTGAATATATTAACAAGAAAAAGTTGTGTATAACTACATGCAGTGACATTGTCAAAACTTCATACCTCTCTATATTCGGTTTCAAATTTTGATATTTCTGCTCTTTTTGTCAGAATCTGAGATTCGGCTGCTCTAAGATACTCCTTTTCTTCCGTAAAAGTGTGTGCACATATTGCTTCTATCGTGTAGCTTGCACTTCTAAAAAAGTTATCACCTAAAACACATATATCAGTTAGCAGTCAGCATTCTTTATGTATGAGCAACATAAACCGGCCTAGTTGAAAAAAAAAACAAGATGAACTTACCATAAATGGCAAATATATGAGTGCCAGCTTTTAGTTCGGTTATTTCACACGGCTGAAACCCTTCCAGCCTTTTGAAGAAAGCAGTGTCTGGGTCTTTTGCAGCAGCAATCTGACATATCCAGATACAAAACCGCCACTCAATGAACGAGCCGATTTGAAGACAAATGAAAGAGGATAACAATACTATCCTTTCTTTCTAAGATAGAGTCATTAACTTACCGAGTTGACTGTTTGATCAAACCGGTAAACTGGAAAACCAAGGAAATACATTCCAGCAGATGTAACTTTACCGGTTTTGACACTATCCTCCTATAACAAAGAAGTTGTACGTGAGTGTCTTGAGTAAATGAACGGGTGGCTTAAGGCATGTTAAAAAATAGAGACAAGAACATATGTTAATGAAAGTAGAGAGGTTCACTAAGAGATGTTGGATTCTTATTTTCATCTCCTCTCGTATACCATAGTTTAAAGACAACAGGAAGGGTTAAATAAATATACACCTGCAATGCAAGGCTCAATCCCCCACTCTCTTCTCGATCAAAGTACAATAACTGCACAAAGCCAACTACGTCAGACGATTACAGGCAGCAATGCACAAGAGAGAGAAAATGTTGAGTAAGCAACCTTGGAACAAAATGTCCAGTTTACATAGGGATTAGTTAAGGCCAATGACGCAGGGAACATGGCAAACAGAACAATGAAATTAATAGACACGGAATAAAATTTTGAGGATTAATGGCCTACTCAATTTTGAACTACACAATTTAACTCCATCAAAACAGAGTGAAATAAAAAAGAACCCTGGCTACAACTAAATGAAATGACAACGCAATGCATCATTGTCAATCTGAAACAGAAAGCATTATCCATATTTTTACGAATATTTGGAAGCCTTTAATCCTAAAGAATATAAATCATTTCAATTTTGTTTGGAATACTTCCAGCATTGCATAATTGAAACAACAAAAGTAACTTATTCAGCTGATTAGATAGAATATTTTAAGAGGTGGCAAAGAATACAGGTCCCAGATATATCTATATGATAGTACCAACCTTGAATTTGCTTCGATCAGATGATTGCACCCGGCACACTAATCCAGCACGTGCTTCCTCTTCTGTTATTGTGACAGAATAGAAATGAGCACATTGCTTTTCAACCTATGAAAGAAAATGCAAAGGTCAGAAGACCAAATATAAATCAAAATGGCAGCTAAACCAATATATCAAAACCGCACCTTCCGAAAAAGAGGTTCACCCAGTGGAAGTGGACGAATTGTAGCCACGCCGCGGAGTGCTTCCTCCAAGACAACTGCTGACACAGAGGTCTTGATTGGTACACCAAGTTTACTGTTATATATGAAATAGTGAAAACAAACTCAATACATTGTTTAACGGCACAAAGCTTTAAAAGGGCATAAGAATTGGCCCACAACTTAAGCAAGAAGCATGTGGAAAACAAAGGCATGAATTTTAAATATAGGAAAACCTTGCCTAAAGAGTGCAGCAAACATTGTATTCACAGCTCCCAAACTTGAAAGATCTAGCTCCAAGTCTTGGCTTTCTGACTCCACAGCCTGACCAAAAGACAATTGTATCATGATCACCCTTATATTCTCATGTTGAACGAGATACCAACAAAGCTGTTCCTAATTATAACAAACTACATCTCTAAAGTTCAACAAGCCATAAGCTACAGACAAAACGAAGATCTTTATACTTCAAAATTATAAAAGACAGTCTCGGTTTAGATCTCACCTCAAAACCGGCTGTGTCATACTGATGCCGTTTGTCAGGATCAGATAATATACTATAAGAAAAGGTCACCTCCTTAAATATATCAGCTGCCTTTGGATCATTTGCATTCTTGTCAGGATGATACCTGAAAAACAGTAAAAGCAGATTTATAATAATCAAAATCATCTCAGCAGTTTTGCTAATTAACCCATATAGATTTCAAAAAAATGAAGAACTGTTTTACTTACTCTGTAATTATGCAAAAAATCACATTCTAAAAAGTAGTAGTAAGTTGTCATCGCAACCAGTGCATTTTATCTTCTACGTACCAAGAGGCTGTTTGGACAATTTTACAAATGCATATCAACAATACATGAAGAAAAATCAAGGTTGAGTTGGTAATGAAAAGAAGCAGGCGTTTGATTTTCAGAGAAATGTAATCAACATGGGTTTAAAGTAAATTTTGAGATTTCCTATACTGATATTCTCCTATCACCAAAATTGAAGCAACAATCCACCTTACTTTTTTCATCACAAAATTATCTGCAGACTGTGTTCCATTGACCAACTTCAAGTAAACCAATTGTGGGAAAAAGGAACAAGAATGTATCATTATTTTGTGTATGCAGTGAGTTCCAAGTGCCAGAGTGAAACTTGGTACAGCATGCCACAGAAATCAGCGATCATCCAAGTGCTAATTTCTTTCACCTTTCAATGATTATTTTTCATATATACATTTTAGTACCGCACATGATAATACCATCTGGTACATACGCAACAATGTCAAGCAAAAAGGTGGTTATCAATGCTGTAGACTAAATCTCAATTTTCAAATTCCAAAGCCTTTGTGGGGTATGATTAATGGTCTTTGAGTTAGCTCTTCGGCAACTGTAATCATGTAAAATCTTGCACTTGGGATTGCATCCATAGTTAAAATTAAAAGAAACCTTTTTTTTCTTTTTGAGTGTTTGCTTTGTCATACTCCCATGCTCATCAAGAGATACGCAGCTAAAAAGATAAGTGGCCAAAGATCATAATTTTAAGCACGTCGCTGATAACTTTAAATCAATTTCCAGATTTTACGATTGGATGCTCTTTATCAGGAAAACAGATCCAGTGTCCCAATCCTCCTTCTGAGTTCTATCTAATCTAGACAACGCCTAAGGCCTTACCCTTTATCTATTCTGTATGGTAAAAAATCTCTTACAATAATTCTGCTTTTGTATATCTGAATCCAGACCAAAAGAGCTATCATATGCTTATGAGATGGTTTGGCAATGGGGATGGGAATCAAAATGTTTCCCTCAAACCTTACACAGGGGCAGCCTGAAATCTTTCTTACCAGTTTCCCTCAAACCTGAACATCATCACAATCCCCATAGCCACTAACCTAACAGTCAACATTACTCGTCCTCTATCCTTATTAGGCAGCTTACAACATCCCTGACAATGCAACCTGGAATCATAAACTGCCTCAACTGTAATAGCCCTGACTTGACTAATCTTTCAACATAAGCTTCCCATGCTGTTTTGCAGGTGGTTTGTGACACATTTTTAACCAATGTCAGCATCTACAATGAGGTAAATTTGCCACCTTTCCCCCAACTAACATTAGAATGAACAGTAATGAATATTGTGAGTAAATAAACAAAATTGACAGAGAACAAAAAAGCTCCTAGTTCCCTTTAAGTGAAGATCCCAATAATTATATGCAAACCTAAACTTGTGCCTATCCAGGACCCAACAACTAATAATAGAAGTTGCAACTGTAAGGAAACAACCTTGCCTTGTCAACAAGAAGAAAAAAATTCTAAAACGAGAACATACTTGAGAGCCATTTTCCGGTAAGCGCTTTTGATCTCCTGGTCGGTGGAGTTCCTGGAAACGCCGAGGACCTCGTAGGGATCCCGATGGAGTTGCTCCGCCGCATCCTGACTCTCCGATTTCGACCGATTCCCTGCCATTTTCTCGAATGCCAAGCAAGCTACAGAGAAGTTCAAAAACAATCCGTGCCAAAACCCTAAAGAAACGCCTCCGAAACACGCGACCACCGATCCGGCGTAAAACTCCCCAAGCGTTCTTCTTTTACCATCAATTTCCCGGGCAGACAAGTCAATGCTGCCCAGAAAATTGAAAAAGAAGCGTGGAGAGAAGAGAACCTTGAGCCCCAAAGCTGCTTCTTACCAGAGAGAGAAGCGAATTGGAGGTTCTATTTGTCATTATCAAACAAGTAAAACAATACAAAAAATGAAAATGTCTCTGGCGATGTATGTACTGCGCGGTGTGCGCAGTGCGCACAGGTCTTCGATGCGGTCAAACACACGTGCGGGGAATGTAGGTCGCAAAGATGGAGAGGGTGCGCATTGCGCATGGGGCGTAGGGAAGAGAGAGGGTAAGACAAATTTGAATGATCTGTTAAGAGGTGGGAAAGAAGGAAAGCCAGAGTGGACTGATTTGCCATGATCAGAGCTGGCTTAGAAAGCAATAAATCCCCTCGATCTCGCAATCAATCAGTTTGATTTTTAATCAATTAAAATAAATCGTTATTTAATTATGTTGTTTTTTGTCTCGTAATTGGGATGAATTTTTAAAAAGACCTTATACGAAGATTTTATTTGTAAAAAACCCTCACTCATAATGTGTTTTGAAAAAAGACCTCCAATTTTTAAAATACCTATTTTACCCTTTTTCAAATTTCGATTTCCTCCCATTTTTCAAATTTTGAAAATCCCCAAAATTTTCAAATTGCCGCCATATTTTTGGGGACAGAATCTGCGGCCGCACGATCGCGGATTGGGCCGCACGGTCAAAGATCTTCGGCCGCATGGCCAATCTGCGGCCGCACGGTCGAAGGTCAGGGCCGCACGGTCGAAGATCTTCGGCCACACGACCAATCTGCGGCCGTGCGGTAAATCCGCTTCAAATCAAGACCGTAAGAAGAAGAAAAATGGAGAGAAAGACTACCGATTTTGGGACGACGTCGGGTCGGGACGACATCGGGTGAAGGTATGAGAAGTAAGAAGAAGAAGAAGAAGAAGAAGAAGAAGATAGAAGTTTAAAGAAAAAGATGAAGAGAAAGAGAGAGAAGTTGAGAGAAAGAAGATGAAGTGAGGTTATGGTGTTGGTGTTAAGAATTAAAAGGGTTTAAGGAGAATAGATGAAGAAGATAGAAGTTTGAAGAAAAAGATGAAGAAAAAGAGAGAGAAGTTAAAGAGAGAGAAGTTAAGAGAATGAAGATGAAGTAAGGTTATGGTGTTGGACTGTTGGTGTTAAGAATTAAAAGGGTTTAAAGAGAATAGATGAAGGGTATAATTGTATTTTTCGTATGTTTGAAAGAGATGTGAAAAGACGGAGGCTACCCCTCAAAATACATATTGGGTGAAGGTCTTTTGGATAAATCCTCCTCGTAATTGTTAATTTATTATAAACCTTTAGGTAGTTAGAGCATTTTTTTTAAATCGGGAGACACCAATTTTATATATTTATCAAGGTGACATATATATAATTTGTTGAAAGCGTACAAAAAACCGATAGATGTTACAGACTTCAGACTTGTTAACCTATAATATTATCGACTCCCTACCAAAACCAAAACGCAAACACAAGCGCCTCAGAACATGCACACCAAACCGTGCCACATAATGGGCACACAAAAGTGCAACTAGTGCACACCGACGCTGCAACAAGTGCAATTATTTGCCCCGAAAAGGCCACAACCAAAAACAAAACCAAAACCAAAACCAAAACCAAAACCTAACAATAGAGGAAAAAAAATTGAAACCTAACCCTGTCTCCTTGGGATCCAACCACGCCGATCATCTCGGTACTCCTCCATCTGACTTTGAGCACCGTCGTCAGAAGAACAACACTAGAGCACACGTAGTCTCACACACAACACTTCAATTCTCCTCCCACAATGCCCCTTCCACACTCAGATTAAAAATCTGAGGCTGCCTCACCGGACTCTCTGGCCTAATCCGTGAAATACGACGCAACAAAGAGACTAAAGAAGTCAAATCTAGAAGAGGAGAAAAAGGCATGTGACGAACGAACGAAAACCAAGTAGTCATGACCAACGAAATAGACCCCCTTGAGAGAAGAAAGAGAAAACAAAGAAGATGGCCTCCACCAGTAACAACCGGGGCTAAGCCACGACTGCCACCGGTAGTACAATGATTGAAGAAAGGGAAGAGAGGCGGCTAAGTTTTTTTTTTATCTTTGATGATAGTTATTCATGCTAACTGTTTATGTCGTCTATTCGATTAAAAATATTGTTTTAGTCCTCTGCTCCATCAGCCAACAACTTTCAGTGACAGACTGTTCGTACTGGCTTCTCGTTGCTGGTTGCTCGAATAAATTAATATTTTTTCCAAATGTGTTTGAAATTTTTTGGATATTATATCTTTGGTAACAACTTATATTGCATAAAAGTTCAATTACAGTGATATGTTTTTCATTGAAAATAATTTAAATTCCAACAATTGAGATCGAAAAAACTAGAATGAAAATACAATTAAGCGTCGTCATATCTATTCCAAATGTGCTTGATGAGGTCTTCCTTTAATTCATAATGAGCGCGTTCATCCTGCATCATTTGGGTGTTTCCAACTATGACATTGGACGAGACGAAGCTTCCTCGCGTGAATGTTGGTTTGCTTGGGCCACCCTCATTTGTTGGTTCAGTGAAGCCACCATATGTATGATGTTCCGCCTTGACAACCATATTGTACATGATAACACATGCATTTATGCCTAAGCTGAGGGAAGAAGGCATCCACATTCGACTTGTCCGAGTGATAATGTGAAACCGAGATTGGAGGATCCCAAATGCTCGTTCCACATCCTTCTTGTAAAGTTTCTTGGAGTTCTGCAAATTTCTTGTGATTCGGTCACTGAGTCAAGGGTTATTTACGATAAGGTACCCTAATGTTTCGTCCACGAACGATAAGGTACCCTAATGAATTTTATGTCCGATAAGGTACCCTAATGATTCGTCCACGAACGATTTGGTTTAAAATTGGCATATTCCGTTAAAAACTAACGGAATATTCCTCTAACTTAGACATTTGCAGTTAAGTGGGGTGTGAAATGACGATTCTACCCTTTCTTATTTTAAGCTTATAAATTTGATAGACAAAATTACCATTATACCCTTAATTATATAATACAATAAAAATATAATAAATAAATACATTTAAATTTTTTTAAATTAAAAAAATTAAATTATTTAAAATAATAATAAAAATATTTAAAAAACATTTAAAAATCTTAAAAAATACAAAAAATTAAAAAATCATTTTTATTTTAAAAAATAATTTTATTAAAAAAAATCGCAGAACTGTTCTGCGTCTTCTCCGGCCAGCTCCGGCGTCGTCTCCGGCCAGCTCCGGCGTTGTCTCCGGCCAGCTCCGGCGTCGTCTCCGGCCACCACCTCCTCCAGCGTCTCGTCCCCGGCCACCCCCACCTCCGCCTCCTCCTCCTCCCTCTTCCACCTCCTCCAGCGTCTCGTCCTCGGCCACCCCCACCTCCGCCTCCTCCTCCTCCCTCTTCCACCTCCCACCGTCCACCATCGCCAGAACTCGTCTTCCCCAACCTCGACTTCCCTCGACAGAAACCCAACCCAGATCTGGTGCGAGCGACCTCCGGCGAGCTGTTCTCGGACAAGGCTCGGATGAATCGAGCTCGAAATCGCTCAAAAACAAGAGGGGAAGAGATGGGGGAGGTGGGATGAGGTCGGGAGACAACTCACCGTCGTCGATTTCGTCCGTTGACGGCACGGTAGGGCTCAGGACGAGGTCGGCGTGGTCGGGTCGTCGCGAATCAAGGAAGAAGAAGGTAGAGGTGAGGCAGGGGGTTTTCTGGGTTGGGTTTCTGTCGAGGGAAGTCGAGGTTGGGGACGAGACGCCGGAGGAGGGGGCGGCCGGGGACGAGACGCCGGAGGAGGGGGTGGCCGGAGACGACGTCGGAGCTGGCCGGAGAAGACGCAGAACAGTTCTGCGATTTTTTTTTAATAAAATTAATTTTTTTTAAAATAAAAATGATTTTTATATATAAAACTGTTTTTAATTAAAAACTAATTATATATAATAAACTAATTATTAAAAAATAAAACTAATTAAATATAAAATCTGATTTTAAAATATAAAAATCTGATTTTTAAAAAATAAAAACTATTTTTTGAAAAAAAAACAAATTCAGTTTTTAAAAAATATAACTTAAAAAAAATATAATTTATTTATTTTATTTTGAAAATTAAAATTAATTAGAAAATATAAATTAAGGAAAAATAATAACTGAGGGTATAATGGTCATTTCACTCTTAAGTCAAAAGTCAACTGAAATGTCAAAGGGCAAAATAGTCATTCTACATAATTCTGTTAGTTTTTTAACAGCATTAAACCAAATCGTTCGTGGATGAATCATTAGGGTACCTTATCGGACATAAAATTCATTAGGGTACTTTATCGTTCGTGGACGAAACATAAGGGTACCTTATCGTAAATAACCCCTGAGTCAATGACGTTGTTTTCACAAAAATTGGCTAAGAAGGGTAAATACCATTAGCAAGATAATAATGAAGTATGTACTGGTGACCATTTACAATATATTAGTCTGGTGGTTGCCAATCATTAATGACGTCCGCAAAAAATTTGGAATGGTTGAGCACAATTAACTCGTTGTTTGATCCCGTCATGCCAAAGAACGAGTGTCAAATCCATAAGTCACGCGTGGCAACTACCTAGAGAACCACGGTTAGTCTGTTCTCGTGGTTATTTCCTTGAATGTGAATCTTTCAAAGCCGTCTGGCAATTCTTCCACTCCATTGCATGTAGTCAAGACTACCAAGCATCCCAAGAAATCCACGCGTTTTATTCACCGATAAAATGTAGTTCATATCAACCTGTGTTGACCTACGCTGGTACGTCGGGCTGAAGATAGTAACAACTTCCCTGTAAAATTTGATCACGCACTCCAAAGACTTGCTTTTGCCTATTTTCAGGTACTCGTCCAGTCCATCGACTGCAATTCCATAACACAATTGGCTAATGGCCACAATACATTTATGATACGTAGATAACGATACCTTACCCACAGCGTCAAAACGTTGTCTGAAGTACTCATCGTTATCCTCCAACGTACGGAGAATGTGGATGAACAAATCTTTTGGCATTCGGAAACGACAAAAAAATGCACTTCCTTGTACACGGGGTTTCTA
This sequence comes from Erodium maritimum, assembly GCA_963921825.1. Lineage (NCBI taxonomy): Eukaryota > Viridiplantae > Streptophyta > Magnoliopsida > Geraniales > Geraniaceae > Erodium > Erodium maritimum. The sequence goes on along the minus strand of OY997590.1, from coordinate 60,316,771 downwards.
CTAAAGTAGTCGCACATTAAACGTTCGTTCCCAGCTTCCCAGTCTCGTTTGATGTAGCTTCTCTTCCGTGGTCGTACTGCGACCATGGCTTCGTCCAACAAACCTTGAACGACCTCGCTAGATATGCAATCTTCAAGTACTTCTTCCAACATTCGCTCGCGCGCAAGCTCGTTGGCACGGGCATCAATATTGTTCGCCACTTCGATGACAAAATAGAGAGACTAAGAATTCAATTTTTGGAGGAGATGGTAATGGATGGTGTGTTTTTTTATGCAAAAATCTGAATTTATATATAATTTGGAACAAAGTAGCATTTAATTTTGTTTTTTTCAATATAAAAAATTATTTTTTAAGAGTCAACTATTAGTCAAACAGGCGCAGGTGCATGCCGCTATCCATTGCGTCAACGTTGAACGTCTCCGTCAACACCGAACCGCCTGCAAACCACTATCATTTCGACTTCGTTAGTATCAAACCATCAACGAACCGTCCACTATTAAAGGTACTCTCAGAAGGTTATTGTAGCATGATCTGAAAATGATTCAAATCTAACAGCTTTTTCTTTTATAATTTTCTCATTTTGGATGATAAGTTGCAGTGTCGGGATGGACTCCCCACCTCAAGTGTACCCATAGAAGGTATGTGATAATAAATGAGATGAAATGGGGTGGTTTGAAAATGTTGGTGACAACTACAGGCAATAATTCTAATTTATTAACTACACTACAGGTAGATTTTGCATGTGGTTTGTTTTTTTATTGGAAAGATTGGTTTAATGCAATTAAATCATCATAATCTATTTGATAATTCTGTATCTATTGATCTAATATAAATAGTACATTGGTTCAGACAAATATATAAATAGTACATTTTCAATAATCCTTGAACACACTTGATAATCTATAACACAAAATAGAGACGCAGAGCCGGCCCTAGGTGATTTCGTCTATGTCATCGCCGGTGTAGTTAGGGCGCGTCCGGGAGCGTGGGATCGCCGGGGTGGTCAGAGCGCGGTGGAAGGGAAGGTACGTACTGCTTCTTTGTTTGTCCTTCTTCTCGACTCGATTAGGGGAGTTGGGTTGGGGGTTTGTCTCGTTGTTTCGGCTGGGGATCACGTTTAGATCCGGCGGAGACGACGGGTGTCGTCCCACTGTCTGCGGGGTTAACCGGGACGTGGTTGACGGGTGGTGCCGGGACAGCGTGACTGGGATCACTGATAGAGGAGGTGCGGGACGGGCTTGGGTGTCGGGCGAGCTGTGTGGCAGGGGATTCAGGTGCCACGGTTGGTTCGGTCAGGTTGGGGTGATTTTGTGAAGTAGCAGAATGCGGATTCTGTCTTGGAACTGCAGGGGGCTAGGGCAACTGGCGGCAGTGGAGTATCTGAAAGGGGCGATCCGGCGCAGAAAGCCACAGGTGATTTTTCTCAGCGAGACGCTGGCAAAAAAAGGAGAGGTGGATATTCTGCGGCTAAAGACGGGTTTCGCGGGGGGGCTGTGAAGTCCCGGCAGAGGGCCATAAAGGGGGTATTATTCTGTTATGGGCAATGGGAGTTTCGGTTACGAAACTAGATAGTCGAGATCGTTACATTGACGTAGAAGTTACAGATGCAACGGGGGAGTCCTTCCGATTTACAGGGATCTACGGGGAGGCGAACCGGGATCTGCGGTGGCAGACGTGGGAGATGATTCGGTCCCTAGGCAATAGAGTGGGGATTTCGACTCGATGGCTTCTTATGGGGGATTTTAATGGGATCCTCAAGCAGAGAGAGAAGCGGGGGGGAAATCAATATCCGGTGGGTCTCATTCAGGGGTTCAGGGGAGCGATGCGGGAGTCAGGACTTATGGATATCCCGCTTCAAGGATATGGGTTCACGTGGCATAGTGGCAGTGAACCGGAGACGCGGATGGCGGTCCAACTAGATAGGCCTCTCATGTCGCGGGAAATGAAGGTGTGGTGGCCGGATGCCCATCTGGTTAATCTCGGTATCTCAACATCGGATCACCTGCCTATTCTTTTGGACTCTGAACGGCGGGTGGATCCGGTGGGGTCTAGGCAATTCAGGTTTGAAAACATGTGGGCAGAAGACCCTGAGTGTGGCCATTTGATTCAGGCTTGGTGGGGCTCCCCTGGAGATCGTGATATTGGAGTCAAGACGAAGGAAACTGGGGAGGCTCTGGATATTTGGGGGAAGGAGTTCTACAATGCTCTAGCCCGGAAAATATCCCGATATGAAAAAGATATCATGTGGTTGAATGGACGCCTCGATCGGACAAGTATTCGACGGAGGAGGGCACTACAGAAACTTTGTCTCTGCCCTGGAAAAGAAAGGAGAATTCTGGAGGCAGAGGGCTAAACAACACTGGCTCACGGAGAGCGATCAGAACACGAAGTTCTCTCAGGCGTCGGCGGCACAGCGGAAGAATATAAATAGGGTGTCGGAACTGAAGGATACGGAAGGAAATGTCCTGTCCTGGGATACAGGTTTGGGTGATCACATTCGGGAATTCTATAAGACCTTGTCTAGAAGGACTAGGGGAGATGGGATAAACGGCCCTAAGTTTCACCAGCAAGTGACGGCAGCACAGAACCGGGTTCTCATGAGGGAGGTGTCCTCGGAGGAAGTCAGGGAGGCAACGTTCTCTATGGGACCAAATAAGTACTTCTATCAGAAGTACTGGAGCACGGTGGGAGCGGGCGTCACTTCCTGGGCAAGGAGAGTTTTTGCGGGGGAGGAGATCCCTCCAGAGTTGAACAGAACCACTTTGGTACTAATTCCGAAAGTGGAATGTCCGATGTCCCTGAAGGATCTCCGCCCCATTGCATTGTGTAATGTAATCTTCAAGATTGTCTCGAAGGTGGCGGCAAATCGGCTGAAAGGTCTCCTGCACGAGTTGATCTCGGAAACACAAGGTGCATTCGTTCCTGGACGCTCTATCCAGGATAATATTATCTTGTCTTATGAAACTCTCCATTACTTGAAGAATAAAAAACAAGGGAAGGAGGGTTGGGTGGCTCTGAAGTTAGATATGAGCAAGGCTTATGATCGGGTTGAATGGGGATTTATGTGGGACATGATGAGGGGTTTTGGTATTGGGGAAGACTGGATTAATTTGGTACGGCGGTGCACGTACTCTGTTACGTATAACATCGTGGCGGGTGGGCAACAAGCGGGGTTCGTCCAGCCGGAGAGGGGGATTAGACAAGGCGATCCGCTATTGTCACGCCCCAAATCCGGTTATCGCTCGGACCCGAGGCATGACGAGTAATAGAAGACAATAATTTAATAAATCGACATTTAGTTCCTGAAAATCTCGAATAAGAACTCCAAACCACAAATATCTAGTTTAAACATGAGTAACCCTCCGGGGGTGTAATAATAATTCAACACAAAATCTGGTTCAACTGAAATAAAGATAAACACGAAGTCTCTATGGACACCCACACCGAGAAGCTCTCGAGCCTCTACTCCTCTATCAAACCTGTAAACACAACAACAAACTCGAAGGGGTGAGCTTGCGCTCAGTAGGGAAAACACATAACATGATAGACCTTCAACTCAATAAGATCAACAACAGAGTCAACCACAAGCATCTTAACAAACACAGGTAACAGATAAATCAACCAATGCCGTGGCACATGAAGTCTCCACCCTCCGATCCATATGATGTGTCCTCTCGGATTTTCCCTCAAATCCAGAGGAGACGCATAACATTGAGGCGACCAGAAACAACCCTTCGGGGCGCTTATCATCGGGATTCTCAGAAACGTCTCCAAGGGATTTTATGTCCTCGGGAACCAAGTGTATTACTCCCATGGAGAGCATACACTTGGACAATTTAATAATAAGCAGTTAATAATTGAATAACGTACTCAACCGAAACACGAAATAATACAAGCTCAACAACCCCCAATTCAATGCCACACTTGGCTCACTCATCACCAATTCACCACAACAAGCAGTACACGAATCACGCAAACATAGCACACCAATCACACAATTCTAACTTACCGTTCACTTACCAGTTTCGAACCACCGGGGCATCGATCACCTGATTGCACCGCTCGGTACAACCAGTCATACTCGATGCTCCAAGCAACCATTTAAGCAAAACAAGTAATCATTCGAATACAATCAACGAGCAAGCACGAGTATAATCAACTAATCATAAAACCTTCAAGAGAGCATTTACCCATGCAAATGCACTAGTTTCACTAGACTCTTTAGCCTATCCACCAAACAATCAACAGCCAAGCATGTGATCCTAACACGCAACTAATCCGAGGGCTTTGCCAAGGCTCCTCTACCAGACAATCATATCCCAAGTATTGAAAGCGAATTACACTAGTGAATGGCATCCTAATCGGTCACCACTAGACACTTCCGGTTATTAGAAATTGAAAGACGATTACGCTAGTTATTCGCATCCCAGAGGCATTTCTAGGACCTTTCCAATTTTATTAACCTAGCATGCATACTAAGCATCGTAAACGAGAGGTTAAGGCTTTCCCTACCTCAAGGTCCTCCTCTTCAACGCTTTGATGAAGTCCGGTGATCACCACTTTGCTCCTTCCTCGGTTCCCGGCGTGATCCTTGCTCCTCTAGCTCGACCCACAACGTCTTGGACACAAAGAAACGCTAATTAGGCTCCACTCAAACAGTAAGAAAGACCCCCAAAACCCTTCCAAAGTTCAACTCAAAACCAAGATGCCAAAACCCTCAAGAACCTTCAAGAAACCTTCACCCTGGTGGGTCACGGATCTGGTCACGGATCCGTGATGTTAACCCTCACGGTTACCGTCACGGAGTCGTGACGAGTGCCATCACGGACTCCCTCACGGAGCCGTGACGTCGCCTGTCACGGGATCCGTCACGGATCCGTGGCGCACCAGGGCAGTTTCGCCCTTCTTCAACCTCCAGCTCCAAAACTCCGAAAAACCACCCTTAAACCCAGAAATTTACCCCTTCCAACTCCCAAGACAGTCCAAATCCTTCAATACTCCTCTACCCATGGTAGGAATCAACACACAAACAAGCTTCCAAGGATTCATCAAATCAAACCCACTTCAAAATCTCCAACAACTATTGATTTCTCAACCAAAATCCAACAAGGTTCATCATCAACATCATCTCCCACCATCTCTACTCAAACCCAACATCATCTAGCACTTTTCACCCAAAACCCAAGAAAATAGATGAAGAGAAAAGAGGATTAGAGAGTTCCATTACCTCTAGAATGATGAGATGAAGAGGATGCTAGTGATTTTGAGGGTGGATGGCTAGAGGAAGACCCCAAATGACTCCTTCTTCTTTGGTTTTCCTTCAAACCTCCATGTGAGCTCTCCTTCCTTGCTTCCCCTCTAAGTTTCGGCTACAACAAGAAGAAAATGACTTGATTTTGCTTCTCCAATCCAATATAATACCTAGAAGAAGTAAAGACCTAAAGGCCCTTGAGCTAGATTCCTTTGTAGTAGCTTTTGGGAGGGTAAAAGGGACAATGACCATCCCTTTTTCTCTCCTTCAACCAAAAGAGGACAAGTGTCCCTCTAGCTCATTTAATTTTCCAATTTAAATTCCACCACTTTTTAAAAAAAGAAGCTTTAGTCGATATAAAGTCTCGTTTTGACCAAAATTGACTTTATCCGATATTATACTCAAACGAAAGGGTTTTCTCCCCTGAAGCCAACCGTGATAATGGCTAATCCGTTTGGGTTCCGGAAAAGTCCCGAGTGGCTTCCGGAGTCACCGGTTCGACCGGAAGCGGGTCTTACAGCTATCCCCGTATTTGTTCTTGTTCTGTATGGAGGGGTTCTCGAGACTGCTTCAAGGAGCGGAGACAACAGGGGAGCTGCATGGAATTTGGATAACTCCCCGAGCGCCGCCAATAACTCACCTGTTCTTTGCGGATGACTGCTACGTTTACTGTAAAGCGACGCCGTCGGAGATGGGACGGGTCAAGGGCTATTTAAGTGTGTTTGAGGAGGCGTCAGGGCAAGTGGTGAACCAACAGAAGTCGTCGCTTTTCTTCAGTGCCAACACGTCCCCATCATGTCGGGCGGATGGGGTTCGGATTCTGGGAATTCCGGAACAGAGCCAGCCGTCCCCCTATCTGGGGATCCCAAATATGATGGGACGGAGCAGGAAGCAGGGTCTGCAGTATATTCTGACAAGGGTGCTCAGGAGGATTCAGAGGTGGGACGGGAAGCTTCTGAATGGGGCAGGGAAGGAGGTCTTAGTCAAGTCGGTTCTACAAGCGATTCCCACGTATACTATGAGTGTGATGCGGTTGCCGAAAGGCCTGCTGGAGAAGATGAATGTGGGCGCTGGCCCGTTTTTGGTGGAAGTCGTCTGGGGGCGAGGGAAAGGGAGTCATTTGGCAGTCTTGGACGACCATGTCCCGTCCTAAGGAGGAGGGGGGACTGGGCTTCAAGAATATGTATGATTTCAACTCAGCTCTGCTGGGAAAGCAATTGTGGAGACTCCTCCAGGACGAGTCCACCCTGGTGGCAAGGGTACTGAAAGCTAGGTACTATCCGGACTCTTCGGTCCTGAATGAGGTCCGGAAACCCAACCAAAGTTTTGTCTGGCAGAGTTTGATATCGGCTCAAGAGCTGGTCAGGGACGGGGCTAGAAGATCGATTGGACCGGGGTCATCTACGATGATCGGTAATCAGCCGTAGCTGGTGGGAATTGAGCCGCGAGTCCGATCCACGAGAACCGACCTGACTACAACACCGGTCTCAGACATTATGTTACCACACGAACGGAGGTGGGACGTGGTCAAGATTCGACAGATGTTCGATGAGGATGATCAAAGGGCTATCCTGGCGGTCCCAATAAGCATTTCAGCAATTTCAGACTCTTGGTACTGGGCGGGGAGCTACTTAGGGCAGTATACAGTTAAGGCGGCTTATGGGATGTGCCAACAAGATCAGGCGGCATTCCAACCTCAGACAGATGTCTGGACACGCATCTGGAGTATGGAAGTCCTTCCTAAAGTACGATCGTTCCTTTGGAGAACATGCTCCGGATGTCTTCAGGTGGCAGTAAATCTCAGACACAGACACGTGGCGGTGGAAGCGGTGTGTCCGGTCTGCTCGAGGGCGGACGAATCGGAACTCCATCTCCTAGTACAGTGCCCACTTGCGGCAGAGTGCTGGGCTAAGTCGGGGTTGAACACCCCCAATGATGCTCTCTATATCAGAATGGTTGCAAAGGACGTTGAGCAGTAACCCCCCGGCAAGTGGGAGCCTAATAGGATGCATTCTATGGGAGGTGTGGAAGGCTAGGAATAAGGTGGTCTGGGAACAGCAGACACAACAGGCGCACGTAGTCTTCTAGACAGCCTTCCACTTACAGTCAGGATGGCTTGAAGCTATGCAGCGGAAGAGGCAGAAGCAGGTCAAACCAGGCTTGGATCTACCCAGAGCGGCGGAGGAGTGGATCTGTCCGACTCAGGGGTCGTGGGCGGTGAATACCGATGGTGCGCTTTTTGCGGCGGCTAACTTGATGGGGACAGGGTGGATAGGTAGGGATGATCGGGGGGGGGGGGTATTTTGGCGGCCCGGTCGACATCCTTCCATGGCCCCCAGAACCCGGGTCTGGTGGAGGCATATACTATCAGAGATGCGTTGACTTGGCTTAGGCAACATCCGCATCAGAGGGCGACAGTAAGGAGCGACTGTAAGGTCATAGTGGATATGATCAAGAAAGGAGGGATACTGCTCTCTCCTTTAGGGACAATCATCACAGATTGTATTTCCCTGTTAAATGATCTCGAGTACGTGCAACTCGTTTTTGTAAAGCGGACAGCGAACAAAGCAGCTCACTGGCTTGCCAGGGCGGCTTGTTCATCCCCTGTCTGGAATTGGTCTGGGGGTCACATCCCAACACCTCTTCAAAGTATCCTTCTTGCCGATATTTAAATAAAACTTTACATTTTCCCCCCAAAAAATAATCCTTGAACACGCAAATAAAAGATATACTATAAGGAGGAGAATAGGAAAAGGGAAATCAAATATTTCCCAAGCATAGTAACTGATTTTGTTCCTTTCTTCATCGCCAAGAAAATTATACGTGTACAATATACAACTTCTAATACATAACAATTATTTTGGAAGAGTCATAAGAGCATCCACAAACATAAATGTTGATTCTTGATGCTAAAATCGCCATCAAAATACCGGTCTTTCTGCAAAGCACATGACGTTTTTGTCAGCGTTTGAGTGTAAACTTACACTACCAAACCACATTCACGTTATTGCCGACGCAAACTATGGTGTTAAAATTTACCCCCAAAAAAGAGAAAAGGTAGTGAGGGATTCTAAGAAATGGAAATGTCAAGCACTATTCCATCGTTAAAACGTCAACCAACTACAGATACACTAAGCGTTTTGCACATATCATACTATAATGGGCCTAAGAAAGCCCGTTCAACTTTTTTCGTGGATAATAATATGGGTCTGAAGTAACGGGCAACGAATCTTGACCATAACCAAAATGAATTGGGCCTCTTTGATGTTTGAAAGGCACAGTTTGAAATTATTTTTGGATTGACTACTGTTATTGCTTAGGTGGGAAGCAAGACGAGGTAGGAATGGGGTTTGGATATTATTTATAAGTGAAGTGGTGAGTAATACACATTATTAGATCAACCCAATGGGCTCATTAAAAAAATATGTAGGGTTTGAGTGATGCATGACCTTGTTATAATAAAATGTTGGTGAAACAAACCATATTGAATAGTGCTAAATGAATAATTCAAACAATTCATTTATTGCTCAAAAGCAGTTCAAATCTCTAAATCTAAAGTTTATTAATTAATATTAAAAGATACTTTAATTGTATTACTATTTTTATTATTATGGAGAAGGTGTGCATTAATTAAGTTTTAAATAAGGTAATGATGCCATCTGTTTAATAATAGTTACTTGCCAATAATAGTCAATGTTTAAGATATTCTCTAAGATTATATCCAAAGGTGAGTACAGCTATGGTTATTTCATATTATGTTTTTTCTTTCTTTCTAAAATATTGCATTTTTTTTAGATATACTAAAATATTGCATTTTATGTTTTAGTACAATGGTGCTAAAACTGGGATATGTTTAGCCAAAACTATTCCCACTTATTTGAACAGGTCAAATTAAATTGCTTCAGCCATTATTTTATGTCCTTTAAAATTAACATATTTACAAAGACTTAAAAATTACTCTCACTATTTTTTTGGATTCATTGAAATATGTTTATACATAAATTCAAACTGATGTAGTAAGAAGCATTATTTTACACACTATTTTTAGTAGGAAAATGGTGTTTCAAAGATAAGAACATTGATGTACAGAATATATTTTTATTGTATGATAAATAGATAAGTAAATAAATAAGAATACTAACAAGGTGAATATTACATTTCTTGATTTCATCTCGATTTTAATTGGTTAGGTTGAACATGTCTTGATTCATATTTTATGTGAGGATTATATGGATGGGCAATTCTGAATATTTGAAAAAGATCATAGTCACTGAAGTCATCCAAATTAGATTTGAAGAGTAATGTATGTTGGTTTTGTAGCAACAATCTCTACCTTGTCCCAATTGGAGACATGGAGTATCCGTCAAATTCAAAGTGATTTGTCCTTTTCTAAATAATCGTATGTATATGTAGATAATAACAATGATCTTATATTTTCAAGACAGTAGGTTTGACACATTTGTGAAAGGAATAGTTAGATTTCATGTATTTGAGATCATAGAGTTCAAATTCAAAGCAATGCCTCACGAGATACTTTGATTCAAAATGAAATATGATCATTTTATGAAAAGCCATGTATTGTAAAAATAACAAGCCACAAACCCAGAGATTGTTGTACAGTAACTTTTCATCTGTAACTATAAATGGAAATCAATTCATCATGCTTCAGAGTACAAAAAAAAAAATCCAAACTGAGATACAAAAGAAAACAATTGTTGTCAGCATATATATATAACAAGAAAATGAGAAATCTTGGCCAGCCCTTCGTCTTGGCCGCCCCTGAGTTCCCGCTTGTTATGCTTGAAACTGATCTTGGAAGAAATCCCCATTTTCCAGACAGCGATATCATCCGTGAGGGAACAAGCTCTATACCATATTAGAGAACCAACTCAACTAAAAGCTCAAACTGATAGTTGAAGGTCCAATTATAGATATATTCTGACAATATGTACACTAGCTAGATCCCAGTAGTGGTAGTGGAGCTTGTGATGCTTGACTGCAGGCTGAGGCCTAGTTTGAGATCCAAAGCCTTACATGCTTGTTTTGAAGCAGGATACTGAGATGTGTGTGTCAAAGTGAATAGCTCACATGAATCTTGCTGCAATGGAAAGGCATACAACTTGCTGGAAAGATCTTGATCACCATGCTGACGACCAAATGGGTCGAAGCTCATGATCCGAGGCTCCTTATAGACTGTGAACTGGTCGGAATTGATCAACCCTGAAGGATCGAAAAACCACGGGGCATAGCTGTTTTGGAAAGGTTTAAGGTAGCAGCTGAGGCTGGCCTTCCTGGCTTGAAGCTGAAGCCTCTTCTTCTTCATCCTCTCCTTCTTGTGAGCATTCTGGTGACCTCCTAGTGCTTGTGAGTTTCCGAATTCCTTGAAACAATATTGGCATTCAAATTTCTTGTCTTCAACTGACTGATCAGTACCACAACTTTGAGAGATCTTCACTTTCTTCATCACTTCAGACGTAATTGTGGTTGATGAACTCACACTCTCATGATCTCCTTCCACAAACCCTTTTGGGGTGTTCTTCAATGGGTTCAGCTCGAACCCAAACAGCATCAGCTTCTGTTCTGCTGAGGATCCTGCAGAGTCCACATTTTTGCCTTCAATTTCCATATCTTCTTTGCAATGGAAAAAATGGACAGAGATATTTTCTTTTTGTATTGCAAATGCCGAATGCATCTATTAGTTGTCTGGGTTCTCTTCCTTTTATAGTAAAAATGAATGCATTGTGTCACAAAACAACAAGTCTTATTTTAGCATACAATCAAGAAACAGGACAGAGAAATGAATAAGCCTCCAAGGGTTAATTTTAAAATAAGCAATAATAAGAAAAGTCAAATTAGAGAAGCTGTCTTTCATGCAATATTGGTTTCGCATAATGCAAAATATTAAGAAAAAAGAAGTTGCTTTTTTTTTCCACAATAAAGTAGATATGCATGAAGCTTTCTCCATCAAAGTGGATGCAGTGTTCTTTAATTAAGGAATAGAAATCTATGGGTTTGCAAGGAAAAATAAAAAACGCAATTATGGTCTCATATGGGTCATTAAAAAACACAAATATTCCATCCACGAAGAGATGGGAAAAGGGGATTACTATGTATATTAAGCATAATTATAAGATAAGTCAAAGTAATCAGCTGGAGGGAAGGGTCTTTGAGTCTGCAACTAACCTCCCAGCTGTACTTAAATTTGCTTGATTAACAATATTTTAGTTCTTCAACTAATGTTCAGTGGATTCATGCATTGTTCTTAACCATATCTATTAAAATAATAGTAATAGATAGAAATGTGTATACTATTAAAATTTTAAGGTGATGGTGCCCAATCCCATCACACTACAGGAGCCAAAGAATAATGTTCTTAGAATGTTGAGTTTCTGTAGATATGTGATTATTCAGCACTTTGTTGAAGTTTCTTTGTAATTTCTCTCCACCCACAACCAATAAAAGAATAATAAATTTAAATAATCTGTATCTTGACCATGTTTTGGGAATGCTATTAGAATAGTAAGAGAAGAGTAGTTGCTAAACCAAGGAATATAATTAAAGTGGGTTCTGATGTAAGCATATATACTAAATTATTTATATAGACATATAAAAGACTGAGAGTCTTGAATGAGATCTGGCCATATCTTCTTAGAGGAGACAAAACCCTAATATTTTACACTCTAGAAGCATATGTTTTCTTAATGTTTTGTGAGTGAAGCATATGTTTTTCAGGTGAATCAAAGTCATAGCCCAAACAAATATATCACTATAAACAATGATGAATTGAGGAGCATTTGTGTGGACAGTTGTTGTAGTTGGAGCCCACCTATTTATATGTTTAGGATATGCTACAAAGTAGAAACCTCATTTCTCTCTTAAAATAATACTGCACTATTTAATAGGTGTTTCAAATAAATTGTTTATCTTTAGATGATTTTATCACAATTATTTGACTTTTCACGATAAGAGTACAAGACCAAAATTATTTGCATAGATGAGTGTAAAATCTATTCTAAGACGAAAAAATATTATAATTTAATTGTCTATCAAGATCTTCCACCTATTACTTTTTTCCTACCAATAGATCTCTCATGCTAATCAGATCCCCAGTTCCCACACTTTAATTCCCTTTCCTATTTTCTTGCTTTAGGGGAAGAATTCCAAATATGCATGCTATCATCAATCATTTCACTGCCCCAAGTCATAACATGTGGAATAAAATGAGTCCACAAGGGGAGGGAAGATTGGATTTATGGACAGTTGTGGTTTGGTGGTGGGTGGGTTGGTTTGATTGATAGATAGATTTAACTTTGTTCATTTCATTTTGAATTTCAATTATCCAGAAATTGGTTAATTACATAACATGATGGGGAGGATCACTAAAGTGGTGGGTCGTGGTCCCTACAATCATCTACCCAAATCTTTTGTTCCCCATCTAATCCACATCTTTGCTTCTCCTTCAGGACAGAAAGAAGCTTTATTCATCCAGAAGATACATCATACGAATGGAAATTAGATTAATTCTTTAAGGTTTAGGCAATCTTGATTTCTAGTTTCTGAAAATGACTTTTGTGAAGGTCTTGCAACATTGAAAGTGTGGAAGATAATAGGAAGCTCAGCTAGTAGAATGTGTTCCATTCCAAGAACCATATCAACTCTAAGAGAAACTAATATCTGAAGTACGCCTCATGAGAGAAAAAAAAGAGCAGTACAAGATTGACAGGAAACACACAGCTAAAGGACTCGAACACAAAAAGAAGACATGAATGACTTTGCAAATTCCATACTATGATGTTGGTCGGATGAAGCATGTAAATCATGCACACTCCTATTACACATTTGGAGGTGTTCTGGGATTTGTAAACACTTAAATTAAAGATTTCAGTGGATTATGTGATCTTAAGGAAACAAGTCTGAAGCTCACCCTGTCATGTCCACTGTTACAAAATGGAAACATTAATAGAGTTATATGCTATTGCTGGAGACTAGAAGATGTCGTTTAACTAATTAGACCAATAAACTAAGAGATCACAAGGGCTGGTAAACCTAATAATTGGCCAGCTTTGATTTATGAACAGGGTCGAGCAACAAAATGGAAGTGTTAGATGTCAACAGAATAAGTGGACACGGGTGTTTTCAGTATTATAAAACTGTAAAATACAAAGGTGTAACTAGTTGTTCTTATCATCATCAGGTTCTCCACTTTCCCAAGATATTTTCTTCTCCTAACTCTGATGGTTGACCCAACCATTTTTATATTTGAAGAAATCAAGCTTTATCCTAAAACTAAGGTTGTGGTGAACATGAAACTTATAGCTTTCTGCTATAAAAAAAATCAATTTCCATTCTCAAAGCCAAGAACAAACATAGAAAGGAGGATACAATTCCGATGGAAATATGATGTGAAGATAAGCAGTAATGTTCTATGCTTGAAGAAAAACACCCTGGGAAAGGAAAAGACAGGCTTTGTCTAATCACAATTTTATCAACAATTTGTAACATATGTACCAAATTCAATGTTTAGAGAAGGAAGAAAGTGCTTACATTGAAACTTCTACTTGTGGCAGCTTCTTCGTCCACTTGTACCTAGGAATCCCCAAAGAAGATGCAGTAGGCAGGAAGATATCTTAAGAGAATGTTGAGCACAACATCACAATTCATTCAAGCATAATACTAGGAAGACAGTGTTAATCAATTCACAAAGCCAAGAACAGACGTAAACACCACCTAAGTAACCAATACCAATAAACTTTTGCTCCCAATTAACCCAGAAGCAAGTACATTTATGTTCAGTAATGGATAAACAAAATGCTACAGAATTACAATTCCAGTTCAAAAAGAGCACAAGCTACCATTTTGCTCAATTGGGCAAACGTATTGAGCGAATATCAAATCAATTATGACATTACACTTCAACAGCTAATTAGGCATTTAATATTTCTCAGCAACCAAACACATTCGGCATTACGTATATAAAACCTGAAGCACACAATTGTAGATCAATCGACGATTCAATCCAATACAAACAAAAGACAACCAGAGCGCTCATCACTGTTACAGGCTAACTCCAAAACCCCAACTTCACCGCCACAAGTCATAGAGTTTAAGGGCATCGGTTACCTGGAGCAAAATGTGCGATTTTTTTCTTGAGAACATGGGTAGAAAAGTTTGATCCGGTTTTACAGGGGTGAATTTCTGAAACGATCTTAGTAAAAATTTGCAAAAAAAAAAAATACCTCTTTCATGTTTAATTTTGGAAAAAGACCTTCATTGTTAATGAAATTTTCATATATCTTTTTTGAGAGGGTATCTGTTTTACTCCATTGGCATTTTTTTTTTGTAAAATACTCCTTTCTATCGGACCAATATTTAAAAAGGCCTTATGCCAATATATATTTTGAAAAAAAACTCTCACCCAATATGTATTTTGAAAAAAAGGCCTTCAAGTCAATAAAAGTTGGTCCATGCCTATACTACCCTTTTGTATTTGGTCAAAATCCCTCAAATGAGGGTGAGCCCCCAATTTCCCCAGCCCCTTGTCCCCGCCATTTTCAGACCAAAGCACCACCTCTGAAAACCGCACCACTGTATTGAGCGCCATCCACCGGACCGACCGTGTTGTCAACCTCTTCGTGTCTGCCATTGAAGCAAGGTCCAAGTAAGTTCAATTCATCCTCTTCCAATTTCGTACATTTCAGTTATAGGTTTGAGTTGAACTTCGAATAGAGGATGAGAGAAAACGATTTTGAGTGGTATAAAATAAGTGAATGGATTGGAATGGAATGGGGGAGCACAAACTGTAAATTGGGGGTGGTCAGACAAGTTGAACCAGTAGGAGCTGCACGGCCAGAGTAGGTTGAAGACATACCCCGCACGGTCGTATGTCACTGTGCGGCCAGGTTAGGTAGAAGACAGAAACCGCACGACCGGATGTAGCCGTGCGGCACCACGCAGATGACATACCCGTGCGGTGGCATATGACATACACGGGTAGTGACTGCATGGCCGTATACAGCTGTGCGGCAGCGCTTGTCACTGCCCGTGTGGGTGGTTAGCCACCGTGCGACCAGTTGCATATCCAACACAATTTGTAATATACTTTGTGAGGTTGTAATTGTTGTTATTGTTACAAGAATGTGTGAGGTTTTGTAATTGTTGTTTTTGTTACAGGAATGGGTAGAGTTGCAATACGTGTTACTTACAGTGGGGAATATAAGGTAAAGGGCGGCAAGTATAACTGGAAATCAACAAATGAGGAAGTTTTAAGTCTTCCTGTTGATGATAGTACAACACTGAACACATTGAAGCAGCGCATTTATTCTAGGATCGGGGTGAAAGAAAGTGAGACAAAATTAAAACTTAGTTACGTAGCTAAGGGCTTTGAAGGAGGATTGCCACCAGAGGAGATCATAGACAATGTTAGTCTTCAGTGTTTTGTAATGGAGAACAGTATTTTAGAATCCAGGGTCGCTTTACGTGTAGAACTGATCAAGAAAGATACCATTGGCGCCGTAGCTGAAACGGTGGAAGTTGAACAGGGGGTGCATTGTGTTGCAGTTGAGAATGCTAAACATGGAAATGGTGGGTGGGATAATTTTTTTGACGTTGATATTTGTAGTGGTGCGGGTGTTAATGAAAACCTAGTTATTCGGCGGCGGCGACCTAGAGAATGTGATTCGGATGCAGAAGCATCATCTCCTACGCCACAACCGGTAAGCTTGGATGAAGAGAAAGGTCAAATTGTGGAGTATGTTGCTCGGAACCAGCAGTTTCCGTTAGATACGGTCGATCCAGAACAAACCAAGATCGGATTTAGGGATGGGTCAGATTTAGTAGTTGGCAAAGAGTTTCGGGACAAGGAAGCAGTGATGATGTATCTGAAAGAGCTTCAGCAGAAGAAGAATTTTCGGATACGCCGTGATAGATCAAACAAGGAATTATACGTTGCAAAATGTGTTAGTGATAATTGTGGATGGAGAGTGCGTGCAGCAAAAGATCGGGGATTGAATACTTTCTCCATCAGAACTTATGAGTCTTTGCATACTTGTCAGACTAGTGATCGGAACTCCCTAAAAGGTTGTATGACAACGGAACAAATTGCTTGTATGTTGGCTATAGAATATGCTGGAATGAAACAGATTCCCAGACCTTTGCTTATTCAAGAAAATTTGAAGGGACGGAGTTTAGGCTTTTACAAATACTGGAAATGTTGGAAGGCAAGAACACTGGCGTTGATTAAACTTGTAGGGGATCCTGAATTAAGTTATGGATTACTCTCTCTTTATTTTGAACAGGTTCGAACGCATAACGAAGGCGCAGTAACTCATTTGGAGGTGGATGACCACAGTAGATTTAAATATATTTTTGTAGCATATCGGCCATGCATTACTGGATTTAACACTGCTTTAAGAAAGGTGCTCGCATTAGATGGTACGTGGTTGAAAACAAAGTATAAAGGGATTATGATAATTGCTACAGGTCAAGATGCTAATCATCACCAATATCCAGTTGCATGGGTTGTAGTTGACTCGGAGAACAACGATTCATGGGGTTGGTTCTTCGAAAAGTTGAGGCCGTTGATCCCGGACGAGGAGGACTTGGTTATAATTTCTGATAGGCATAAAAGTATCATCCATGCAGTGGCGGCCCTCTACCCAACTGCTACACATGGCCATTGTAGGTGGCATCAGACCCAAAATGTCAAAGATTATCATGGGGGTCAGCCGAAAGACAAATTGTCGAGTTTATTCGAAAAAATTGTTGATGCTTACACAATGGAGAGGTTCCTTTCCAAGTTCGAAAAGTTGAAAGCAGTGTACCCCAAGGCAGCACAATTTCCGGAGACAACGAACATAGAACGTCCTCAGTGGGTGAGAGCTTAATTCGAAGCCGCTCGGTACAATCTCATGACCACGAACGGTGCTGAGTGTATCAACAATTCAATACTAGAAGAGAGACAGTGGCCTATTGTAGAGCTGTTAAACGCCATGGAGAGACTGGTTAGTCATTGGTTCATGCTTCGTTTAGATGTGTTGGACAAAATACCTCCTTCCCAAGCTGTAACTCCAAAGGTAGAGAGTATCGTGTCAAGTAGGAATGATCTAGTGAAGGACATCCGAATAATACCAATGAACCTACACGGCCAGTATCGGGTTAGTAGTGAAAATAATGACGTCTTTGTTGATTTGGGGCTGAAGCGGTGTAGTTTCCGGGTGTTTGATCTCGATAGAATTCCTTGTGAACATGCCTTAGCGTGTTGTGAGCATGCTCGGGTAGAGATATATTCCTCGTGCTCGAAATATTACACGGTAGAAGCATGGGCTCTGGCATATACTGGAACCATTTACCCAGTGTTGGGAGAATCAGAGTGGAATCTTGATGAGGTTTCGCCTGAAGGTCGTATAGAGGTTCTCCCTCCAGATTATGAAGTGAGACGCGGTAGACTAACTGAAAGAAGAATCCCTTCAGCAGATGAGGTGCAAAGAGCGGCTCAAGCAGCTCCGAAGCGTCTCAAAAATGTGGAAATTGTTATAATGTTGGCCACAACAAACGCACATGCCATGCGCTTGCTTCTGCTAGAGCATCTACTGTGTAAGGATTTGAATTTCATTATGCTACTATTTGGTGACTGACGGACAATTTATGTATTTGATTATGCTACTATTTGGTGACTGATGATGCTAGATGTATTTCATTGTGCTACTATTTAGGTTTGATGTGAATCGTTTGGTGTTAGTGGTTGCATTGTTCTACTATTCAGGGTGTAATGCATTTTTCCGTGCGGTCATCATTGGTCACCGTGCGGTCGAACAGAGAGCAATACTCCCGCACAAGATCTGTCCGCACGGTTGGTTAACGTGTCGTGCGGCTGATCCGTGTGGCACTATACCCACCCGTGCGGCAATGAAATTTGTGCTGAAATGCTCTCTGATCAACCGTGCGACACTATAAACACCCGTGCGGCCAGATGACCACACGGTGTTCATACGATATTGTTTTACCATAAACATGACAACATTCAGTCAATAACTAGCCATGTAAAGATCAGAATAAAACAACTTCAACGTTAAACATGTTCCACGTTAAACACCAACCTTACTTATTACAACAAAGACTCACACGTATTGAAAAATTTGTGGTCTTTGTTTCCGAGACAAAGTCGGGCACATATTACCTAAACCCTAAACGGATTACCAACGCGCTGGACCGTAGTCCTCACCCGTGAATGACAAGATGTAGAACTCAAGATTGTCAAGCTCTTCCACGACTTTGTTAGCTTTCTGCATGTCTTCCTCTGACCATTCTGTTGTATCGCCCCCCGGACCTCCTCCCGAACCTCCTTACGAAGTTGGACCGCCTTCGGAAGGATCCGTAGGAGAGCTGTCTTGATTTTCTCGAACATCAACATCATCTCACCATTGTGTGTAGTCATTGCTGAATTTCCGATTATTTGATGAATAGATGAAGTGAGAAAAGTGAGTGAACACTCACACACATTTATAGGTGAGGTTGTTAGTGTGGTTAGTTGGTTCCATTAATTGCGGTGTGGTAGTTAGAGGGTTCCATTAAATGTGGGGTGGTTAGGGTTCAGAATTTATAGTCATGACCGCACAGCTCCTGGTGTTGACCGCACGGCTCCTGGTGATGACCGCACGACTCCAGGTCATGGTAGCACGGTAGATTAAGCTGACCGCATGGCAGTGTATGTATTGTGACCGCACGGTCAGGTTTTGGACCGCACGGGCGAACAGAGACAGAATCAAAAATAAATTAAATTGATGAAGTTAGAAAATTGATGCCGCACGGCGTATTCAACGCCGCGCGGTTGTAAAACCATGTAGCCCGTGCGGGTGTGTTTATAGACCACATGGGTGAGATTGAGAACCGTACGAGCATGTAATTGACCGCACGGTTGAACAGAGACAGATGCAAAAATGAATTTGAAAGTTGAAATCCATTATTATTGAAGTTGAAATCCATTATTATTGAAGTCGAAATCCTTTACATTAGATGGCAGAGAGTTGTTTAATAACTATCTCGTCATTGTCTTTCACCTCACCCATCCACTGAAGCCAACGCTGGAACCAAGCAGGCTCCTCGACCGAATCAAAGTCATCCTCAATCCCGTATGTCCAACCAGGCCTTTGAAACGGGGGCCGAGGAGGACATGACACGTCTTTCTCACGTTCCAAGCGCTCAATGACTTTCAACCGCTCACAGGCGTCATGGACTACTCGGTCGAACTCAAGCGACTACGCGAGTTGAGGTGGTAGGCCCCAACGCGGTTCGGGTATTCGTACAATGGTTCTAGAAGCTTCACGTCGCCTCCATCATCGCTCCAGACGAGTATCGTGGTTTAGGTCCATGCTGTCACAAACATAATATGGTTACACCACTTAAAAAACACACACATATGCAGAAAAAGATAATTCATGAAGAGAAGTCGAATACCCGAGAAGAAGAAGAGCTTGATGACGTGTATATGGAACCAAGTTAGTGAAGAGGTATGCTTTGAAGGTGATAATGAGGCTAATCAACCTCATTTATAGAAAATTAGTAAGGGTTTAGGTTAGAGTGTAGGCATTAATGTCGCACGAGGAGTTGTTGCCAAGACATTAATGTCGCATGGGGAGTTGTTGCTAAGACATTTATGGGTATGGAGTTAGGGTTAAGGCATTAATGTCGCACGGGGAGTTGTTGCCAAGACATTAATGGGTTAGGAGTTATGTTTGACTACTTACTGTGCAGTCCATATGGTTGGTCAATGACCGTGCGGCTGGTAAATGCCCGCACGGGCGCCACATGGGACCGATATTAGGGTTTCTCACCCGCGCGACTGAAAGTAATCCTACTGCACAATGTATGGCCGCACGAGTGAGAAACCCTAGTATCGGTCCCATGCGGTTGTAAGTTTATGCCGCACGGTTCAGTCACAGACCCTAAATTTGTTCCCTCTGTGCTTGTTTTGATGACGAAATTAATTTTTTTACTACCTACTACCCACCAACCCAACCAAATGATATGGGTTAGGGTTAGGTTTAGGCCGTAGGGTTTAGGGTTTAGTCAGTAGGCTTTAGGGTTCAGTCATTAGGGTTTAGGGTTCAGTCATTAGGGTTTAGGGAATATATTCCTTCCATACAGTTGGTTACATCAAATCGATGTGAAAAGGAATATATTTTTTCTCATCTTCTATAAGTAACAACAATGGAACTACATAATACTCTCACACTCATAATCTACTACATTATCACTTCATCTAATGTCGAGGAAAGATTACTCTCCTTCCTTCGACTCCTCGTCGGATGGAAGCGATACGTGGTTTAGATATGGATGTGGTCGTAATACTCCACCACAAGAACACTATCCATCTCCGGCCCAAGAATACCTAGAAGATGAAGAGCAAGGAGAAGAAGAGCCACCGGAAGAAGAAGAGCCTCCCGTACACAACTATCCAGTCAAAGGAGAAGGAGAAACTGAAGTATATGATAGCGATACAGTGAAGAGAGAAGGAAAAACTGAAGTATATGTTAGCGATACAGTCAAAGGGTTTGGAGCAACTTCACAATATGGTAGCGGTGAAGTTGGAAGCGGTGATGAGGCAACTTCGGCCTTCAATGGCCCAAAAAGGGGAGCCCCTAAGAAGAAAAAGTAACATTTGCGAGAGTTTGTACTTGTAAATTCCTTTTAGACCTGTAAAATAGGTACAAAACCTGACCGTACGGGTTGTTATCTCAACCGCACGGGTATGTGAGTCGACCACATGAGTATGTAAGTCGACCGCGCGTCTCAATAATAGGGTTTGGGTCGCATGCATTTCTTGTACCGCACGTGTCTGTTTTGGACCGTACGGGCAGAGAGCATGCGAAAAACAACTATCAAGTAATTTAAAAGTTATATTTATTAAGCCGAAAACCAAATACATTAAGTAGCACAAAGAGTGTTAATAAGACTCAGCTCGATTTCTTTGTTCCGAGCCATCCACTCTACTTAACCCCGGAACCAAGAAGGTTCCTCGACCGAATCAAGCAGGTCATCCTCCTTTATCGAAGGGTGTGCTTGAAGAGGGTTTGCACCATAAGGGGGTGGGGGACATGGTAGATGCTTATCGCGCATGAGTCGCTCAATTTGTTCCAAGCGCTCATTTGCTTCTTCGAGTATGCGGTAGTACTCGATCGACCATGCTGGTTCTGGTGTTTGATACAGCCGTTCGAAAACGTGAACTATCCTGCCGTCCCTGATTCCAACTATGGTTCCGGCATTCTGATGTCGCCTCGATGGGATAAAGCCAGGAAGAAGAGGATCACGGTTCGGTTCAATCCTGTCCCAAACATATACACGCTTACACAACAAAAAAAACTAGCACATCAACCAAATGATAATGCAAGAATAAGTCAAATACCCGAGAAGAAGAAGAGGTTGATGCCGTGTGGATGAGAATAAGTTAGTGTAGATGGAAGCTTTGACGAGGACAGTGAAGAAAATGGGTTTGCTTAAGCCATTTATAGGTGTAGTGACATTAATAGGCAGGCGAAGTTGTTATTGGGACATTAATAGGCGTTTATAGTTGTTGTTGGGACATTAATAGACATTCAGAGGTGTTGTTGGGACATTCATTATGCCAACAACACTAATATATTTGAATTCAAAATTCAAATATTGGACTTTCTGTGGACAAATTGAATGACAACGTCGGGGTTGACAGCAAACCGTGCGGGGGTGCACACAAACAACGTTTGGGTTGACAGCAAATCGTGCGACCAACCTACGGCCCTCACGGGTGCACACAAACAACGTCGGGGTTGACAACAAACCGTGCGGGCAGTGATCGGCCCGCACGGATGCCCACAACCTACGTCAGGGTTGACAGCGAACCGTGCGACCAGAAGCATTTACCTGCACAGATGCTTAGCACCCCGTGCAGTCAGATTCGGGACCGCACGGTTCATCAGAGAGTATTACACTGAAAATAAGTCTGGCCGTCCAGGTGTGCTTATTGCCGCATGGGTGACCATTTGCATTTCCGCACTAATGTAGCTATCACCTTCACCGCACGAAAAATATACTACCCGCACGACGAAGTGCATTTCAAGATTACAGGAACTCTTGCCATTAAACACACGACATAAGTACCAAATAGAAACACAAATACATTCAAATGCTTCATGTCCAAAACCTAAGAACCACATTGTACGACAATTACATACAAATGCTTAATGTACAAAACCTACAAAAGTAGTTGCCAGTTTGACATGGCCTCAATGGCGTACTTTTTCCGATACTACTTCATAATGGTGTCTCTTAAGTAATCACCAAACTCCTTTCCCGCCAACTTTAGCTGGATCATCTTCAGTGTGCATATCCCACTGTCGCCACGACTAGAAAAATATACACTGCAAATGTTAAACATTAAATAAACTGTATACCTATGCAAATTAAACGGAGGAAATTTCATACTTACTGTTTTGTCTGATGTACATCCGGGACCCTCAGGTAGGTGAAAGGTTGCTGGTAGAACATCTTGTTCTCCTCGGACAAGTATCCTGAATGTAACATCATCCTCGTAATCATGTGGGCATACAACCTAATCAACAGCTCTACCTCAACATCCGATGTCCACCACTTGTGGTTGTCGTAGACATTAATGGGCCTTCCTGCTAAGTTCACCTCTACCAATATCCATGACCAACTGTCGAACCCCTTCATGTGCTGTAATGGAAAGTATACCTTCTGCAATTTCTTCCAGTTTTTCCTAAACTCGTGTGGACATGCACCAAAAGCATACTCCATCAACGTAGTCGAAGGGTTACCCTGCATACCTGACTCGAACTCCAATCGGCATAGCTCATGGAACCAGCAATCCAGTACAGAAGCGTCCTGATCAGTGAAAACATTCCGATACATACGTTGTTGTTTCTGTCTGCCGTACAACTGATCGTCCATTTGCTGTGTACAATGAAAATCAGTAACCAAGTACAGATTAGTATACAAATGCATTTTAATCATAAATTTTAAGAACAGTTAAACAAAAGGTTATACAATAAATATAGTATACGAACCTCACGGGATACCGTTGATCCACGTGTCAAGAGGGTCTTGAAATATTCTTTACCCCTTGTGTCGTACGGAGTCGTGATTTCCTCGAACCCAACGAATTTGTCCAACACCGTGGCATCTTTCTTAGCACCACTACGATACCTGTCGCACGGATCCCACACTGTCTGCGTCTCCATTTCTACATGGGACACCTCACGTAATCTCTTCCTCTTTCTTGAACTAGGACCCTCTGTGGATCCCTTGGCACGCGTACCATGATGTGGACAGGAGAGTTCTCGGGAGCTGCGTCAAGCGGTGTAAGAGTTACTTGTACGTCGTCCATCCAGGATTCACTTGACTCTTCCCCAACTACTGCACCTGCTGCACCTTTAAGTTAGGTTCTGACCAGGAACTCGGTGTGCTCGTCCCCGACTTTGTCGGCTCTACCGACTCTTGCACTCCTGTAGAGGGCTCCCGTGGATGAGCTTGTACCAAAGCTTGAGGCTCAGACATTGCCCCCTCTGCCGGTCTTGCTTGTTGTACCAGGTACTTTAGCACAAACTGTACCACCTCGTCTTCCGGTACTCGTTCAAGGGCAAACCTACTTGCTCCTCCAGATGCGGCAGCACGGTCTACGGGTTCCCCAGTACCACCAGTAGACTCCACTTCCACTATTTGGCTTGCACTGCCTACAACTGGACCGGGAGGCCTTGACTGTACACCATCATCTGCTCGGCACGGTCGAGATCCGATGTCTGATTGTTCGGCACGGTCATGGGCAGCAGCATTGATGTGAAGTATCCTAAGGACCTCATCGATTTGAGTCCTTAACTCTGTAAATTGTCCCTGAGCCCATGTCTGCATCTCTCCCATTTCAGCTTTAACAGCTCGGATTTCTTCCACGATAGCTGACTGATCCATCGGTGCGGTCTCTCTGACATCTTCACGTACGGGGTCTACCCGTACTTCTTCTCTTTCGGATGTCTCCTCGACCGGCGGTCGAGAGCTCCCAGGCAAATCTACTCCTCCAGTTGGCTCTTCAGCAAGCGGCTGAGCTGCAGGTTCCGGCTGCACTCCATCATCACCCCACTGAATGGATCCTCCACTCTCCAAAAATGCAGACAGACGATCAATGTCGGAATTCGGATGATCTTCTGGTAATACTCCGATATTCTGCATCCACGGGAGTTCCATCTCCGCTGCCGTCGGGACGAGGACACTGTTGGCCACCTGCACCTGCATGGACATAACAATTTTGCGACTTCTGGCATACACTCGAACGCCAATATCTGTGTAACATACATAGTCATTCATAAACCCATCATTCATTTATATATTATTCCGTCGCTCAAGCCGAGTAGTCACCAGTTGGCCCAACTTTGCCTCCAACATCTCAGTCGACACACGATCAATGTTTTTAAAATGTTTGTCCTTCAACGATGTGGACTTGAATTGTTGTTGGAGCGCTTCATCTCCAAGGTTGGGTTGACTGCAATTTAACCCAGTTACGAGCGCAAAGTCCTTAAGGGTCAACCTGATCGGTCTCCCTTTGAACACAAACCACATCTCGGATGATCGTGGAATCTTCGTGCTCCTAGCCAAGAGGGCCCACGCAAGGTTGTTGGCGTGCATCCACTTTTTTGGGAACTTAGTGAACCTCCCAAATGGACCATCTTGGAGCAGTTCAATTGTCGACTTGTCAGCTTTCAAGTCTTTCACTTTTGTTTCCAGCATTGTATAGTTGCACCTCTGACTGAGCCGACAGTGGAAGAACTGATCTTCTGTTAGTTCAGTTTCCAATCGTGGATACACCTGAGGTGGTTCCGATGGAGTCACACTTGGAACAAACCGAGAGGTACTAGCTGCCATTGTCTGAACAAGTAATACTACAATTAATAATTACATGAAATTATATACGGAAATGCAAATATCAACATAAACAAACAGTGTAACTCGCCGTGCTGCAAGCATACCCAGCTGCACGGTTGTCCAGAGGCACCCTAAACTAAACACATGGTCCCGTGCAGGATCACAATGTCGCCGCGCGGCCAGACCGCGCGAGTTAGACGCGTGTCCTCCAAAGTCCAAAACACCATCGTTTCTTAGGCCCCGCGCGAGACGTCGTTCCTTCTTCCCCGCGCGAGTGTTTAACCTAGCCGCGCGGTTTACACACGTTCCATCCCGTGTGGGTGACCCGCGTGTTCTCCACAGCCCAAAATGCCGTCGTTTCTTAGGCCCCGCCCGAGTTCACGAGAGCCAAAACCAACATCGTTCCTTCTTCCTCACGCGGGTGTTTAACCTCGTCGCGCGGTTTACACAAGTTCCACCCCGTGCGGGTGACCCGCGTGTTCTCCACAGCCCCAAACGCCGTCGTTTCTTAGGCCCTGCGCAAGTCCGCCACGTGCACAACTCGAGGGCCCAAAACGCCGTCGTTTCAAGTACCCCGTGCGGGAGGTGAACACTGCCCGCGCGGTCTACGTCTTCCCACCCCGTGGGGGTGAACCGCGTGTTCTTGACAACCCAAAACGACGTCGTCGTTGATCCTCCGCGTGGGCTACTGGTCCACAGAAACCCTTACCTTCTTCTCCAAGGGTCAACACCAGTCGTGCGAGCCTAGTTCTACTCCGTGCGGGGGACTTTGATCTTTGATCCTTCCCCGGCAAAGGCCCCAAAACCACGGCGTTTGCCTCACCAAACGCCGTCGATTGGGCAACCCAGCACCGACGATTTCTACTCCCTAGGGTTTCCATTTACTAATTCTACCCTAAATCTTACTTACACTGCAATTAAATCGTACCTGGTTGGAAGTCGTTGCCGTGGAACTTAGTCGCGACGGAGAAATTGCCGGCGTGGTTGACGGGTGCTCGGATTTGCAGAGAGAGACGCGAGGAGAGAGATAGCGGTTTGATTTGATGAGTTTGAATGAAGTGAGCGAGAGGGGGATGAGTGGAGGGAAGTGAAGGGTCAGACCCGAGGTATTTGAGTCCTTTCCTCATTTTTTAGGTCAAATGCGGTCAAACGAAAGGAAAGTCAAAATTGGCAAAAGACGGAGGCTACCCTTCAAAATCGATATTGGTAGAAGGTCTTTTGGATAAATCCTCCCTTTCTATCAAAACCCTTCATGTTTAGTAGAGTTGAAACCAAAAATAAGAAACCTCTCACAACTAGTTTACCACCGTCGACCACTACAATCTCGAGCAACCTCCACCGCAGCCCCGAGCTCCGATCATATTGTAGTCTTCTTCTAGCCTTTGTCATCCTCTTCGTGTCTAGAATATAAGCAAAGACCAAGTAAGAAACTCAAGTTTCAATTTGTAAATTTCAGTTTTAAGTTTTGAATTGATTTTCAAATTATGGATGGGGAAAACTGTATAGTATAGTTTAATACATAATGAATTGAACAAAGGATTAGAATGAGGTGGTTTAAGGGAAGCTTAGATGCATTTTTTCGTGGTTCTAGGTTTCTTTCTGTACTGCACGAACCAGAACCGATGATCGGTGGGTTAAAGCCGTCGATCGGGGGACAAACCCGATGATCGACGATTTATGAACCATGGACTAATATGTCATCTATCGTTCGACTGGTTTGTCCAACCGATCGACTAGATGCATTTTCTTATCTAGTAATATGTCTCTATGGTTAATTACTTAAGTTTATGAGGTTGTAATTGTTACATGAATGGGTGAAGTTGTAATCCTTACTACTTACGGTGGAGAATATAAGCTAGAGGATGAGAATTATAATTGGATATCAACAAACAATAAGCCTATTAGTCTTGTTGTTGTTGATAATGCCAATACAACATTGAACACATTGAAGGACCTCCTGTATTCTAATATCGAGGTGATGGAAAGTGATACAAAATTGAAACTTAGTTACATACCTTGTATGCCTAATTTTAGAGGAGTTTTCCCGCCAATTGAGATTGTAGATGAGATGGATGTTCGGGCTTTGGTATTGGAAAACAGGAACCTAGTTTCCAGAACCATGTTACGTGTAGAGCTGATCAACAAACATACCAGTGATGCAGAAGTCGAACCGGTTGTAGTTGAACATGTTGCAGTTGAGTATGGTAAACATGACAATGTTGGGCATGATACTTACTTTGACGTGGATATTTGTTGTCGTGTAGAGAATGCTGGTAACCTAATTATTCGGCGTTCACCAAGAGCATGTGATTCGGAAGCACAAGCATAATCTCCTACCCATCACCAATAAGTTGAGATAATATCAAAGAGAATGGTCAAATGGTGGAGTATGTTTCTAGAAATCAGCAGTTTCTGTTAAATACGGTGGATCCAGAGCAAACCATGATCGGTTTCAGAGATGAGTCATATTTAGTAATTGGTAAACAGTATATATCCAAGAAAGCAATGATTTAGCATCTGAGAGACATTTCAAGGAAGGGTAAATTTCAGGTAAACCGAGACAGATCTTCGAAGGTGTTACACATTGCAAAATGACATGGTGCTAATTGTAGATAGAGAGTGCGTGCAACCAAAAATTGTGGATCGAATAAATTCTCCATTAGAACCTATAAGCCTTTCCATACTTGTTTGTCTAGTGAGCGTAACTCCAAAAAGGGTCAAGTAAGTGCGGAAACGATTGCTAGTAAGTTGGTTGCAGAATTTGCTTGAAGAAAAAAGACGCCCACTCCAAGGCAGATTCAAGACAGTTTGTTGGCTAGAAAGTATGGCTACATAAAATACTGGAGATGTTGGGAGGCAAAAGAAATGGCTAAAATCAAACTTATAGGGGATCCTGATTTAAGTTATGGATTGCTCCATGTGTATTTGCAGTAGGTTTGGAAGATGAATAAAGGTGCAGTAACTCATTTGGAGGTGGATGCAGAGAGTCGATTTAAATATGTATTCATAGCATATCGACCATGCATGGAGAGATTTAACCTTTCCTTGAGAAAGGTTATTACAATAGATTGTACGTGGTTGAAAACAAAGTATAGAGGGGTAATGATAATTGCAACTGGGCAAGATGGTAATCATCACCAATATCTTGTTGCTTGGGCTGTGGTTGACTTTGAGAATGACACTTCATGGACATGGTTCTTCACGAAGTTGAGGCCTCTGATACTGGACAAGGAGGACTTGGTTATCCTTTTCGATAGATGTATAAGTATCATCAATGTACTGTCGGTCGTCTACTCAATTGCTGAACACATCCATTATAGGTGGCATCTGACCTAAATTGTCAAAACTCATGGCAGTGGCAAGTTATCGATGTTATTCAAAAAAGCTGATGATGCATATACGATGAACAAGGTCAATGTTACGTACGAAGAGTTGAAAGAATCGTACCCCAAGGCGGAGGAATATCTGGAGACAACAAACATAGAATGTCATCAATGGGCGAGATCTCACTTCGAAGGCGCTTGGTACAATATCATGACAACAAATGGTTCCGAGTCTATCAACAATGTAATACGAGGATAGAGAAAATGACCTATAATTGAGCTGTTAAACACCATGCAAAAAATTATTAGTCATTGGTTCACTTTATGTATAGATTTGATAGAAAAATTACCGGTAGTTGGATCACATGTAACTCCAAAGGAAGTGAATATCATTTCAAAAAGGAACGTTAAAGCGAAAGGGGTGTTAATAACACCATTGAACAGACTTGGCGAGTATCGGGTTACTTGTGAAGATACTAACGTCTTAGTTGAATTGGGGATGAAGCGATGCGATTTCCGGAAGTTTGACATCGATAGACTTCCTTGTGCTCATTCCTTAGCGTGTTGTGAGCATACTCGTAAAAATCCTTTCGACTTGTGCTCGGGTAATTACACGATAGAAACATGGTGTATGGCTTATGCAAGAACCGTTTACTCAATGTTACGAGAACCAGAGTGGAATATTGATGATCGTGAAGGACTTATGAAGGTTCTCTCTCCATGCTATATACCAAAACACGGTAGACTAACCGAAAGAAGAATTATGTCAACATGTGAGGCTTGAAGACCAACTCCAAAACATCCACGAAAATGTGGAAATTGTACAATTGTTGGTCACAACAAACGAACATGTCCTTCGCTTGCTTCTGCATCTAATGTGTAAGGATACTATTTGACAGACTATGTATTTATTTGTGATTATGCTACTATTGATAGGTGACAAACTTTTTAGTTTAGTCTTGAATGTTTTAATTGCAATGGTTATATTTAGTTCACAATAAGTGGGATGTGATGTATGATGTCATGTATGACGTAAAGTAGGTTCCATCTAATCAATGTCGGAAGGAATGTATTCCTCCTCATCTTCTATAAGTAAAAACAATGAAACTACATATTGCATACCCTCATCTTGCCTATAATTTTCATCTTCCATCTACTTCTACTATATCTTTAAGACAATAAATGTCGTGGAGTGATTATTGTCATTCCAAAGACTCCCCATCAGAAGGGAGCGATACTTGGTACAAATATAGATATGCTCGGAATCCGACGAAACATATGTCTCCCCAAGATAGAAGAGGACTACCCATCTCCGGCTAAAGAAACACCAAAAGATGAAGAGCAAATAGAGGAAGAGTCTCAAGAAGAAAGAGAGTCTCCAGTGGAAGATTATCTCGTCAAAGGGGATAGTGAACAATATGGTAGCGATGAAAAATGAAAATGGTGATGAGGCAACGTCGATATTTAAAGAAAATGCACTAGACAAGGAAGTCATTAAAAAGAAAGAGTAACTATGTGTATCATCTTTGAGGGTAACTTTTTGTAACCCATCTAATAGGGTAACTATGTGTAACTCGTCTCTTAGAGTAACTTTGTGTAACTTAGTGTTAGGGTAACTATGTGTAACCTAGGTAGAACTATGTGTAACTTAGTATTAGGGTAACTATGGGTAACTTAGTATTAAGGTAACTATGTGTAACTCAACTCATGAATACGATAACTCTGTATAACTCATCTGTCGATGTACTATCAGTTATGAAACTCTATGTATAACTCATAAGTATTTGTTGTATATGTAACTTAAGGGTCAAGGTTACCTTTTGTAACTCATCTAGTATACCTTCGGTGATGTGTAACCCATCTAATAGTGTAACCATGTGTAACACAACTATTAGGGTAACTTTTTATAACTCATCAACATTAATTATGTGCCAAAACCTAACCGATGACCGTGTTTACTTTGGCCCATCGGCAGTTTTTTTTCGTCACTCGACGAAAATGTCCCCAATCTCAAGATAATCCTCACCAATCGGAGGGTTCCAAGGTGAGGAAAATACTGTCGATCAGCGAGAATACCGTTGATGTATGGAAACCCTCACCAATCGTAGGGTTCCATGGTGAGGAAACTCCCTCCGATCGGAGAGAATACTGTCGATGTACGGGAAACCTCACCAATCAGAGGGTTCCATGGTAGTCAAAACCTTTTCCAAGTGTCAATCTCCCGTCGATCGACGCTTTGTCCTTGCCGATCGAGAATTCTAGAGAATTTCTGAATAAGTGTCAATCAAAGTCATTGTAGTCGATCGGTGGTTTGTATAGCCGATCGGCGAAATGCATTTACAATAAATGTCAATTCCCTGTGCAATTCAACTCATTTCAGACAACATTCAATCACTTTCATGTGCAGTTCAACTCATACAAGATAATTGACCACAATGCATGTAACTGTACACAATAACCTTACTTTTATTATCAGAATAATTAATCATAATGTAGATAAGTCTACAAAATACTCATTACAAATTCACTCAAACCATGTGTTCTTCAACAACTTACACAAATTCCCACAAACTACAGAAGCAGTTGGTAGTCCGAGAAAACATGCACACAATACTTCTTGCGATATTGGGCTATATACTTGTCATTCAAATACTTGTCGAATGGTAGTCCCACCAACTCTACTTTGATGAACTTGAGAGTGTAGATCCCACAGTCGCTAGTCCTACCAAATAATATAATATGGTAAGTATAAATTCTAGTGTGTGGATAAAAGTAAGGAACTATGATTTTTACCTTTTATTTTGGGGTAAACCCTGCACCCTCTCGAAGGTTAAATCCTCCTTGTACAAGCTCAATCTGTCCTCGTCCCATAATTTTGTAAAGCGGATCATCCTAGGTAGAAGGGTGACATACGAGTTCATTAACATTGCTAACCACGCATCCGATATGTGGTGAATTATGTTGTCATAGACTTGAATATGTCGATCTTCTATGTTATCGACTGTCAAGATCCAGTGCTCGTTTTTGTAGTTCATCGGAAAATATATTTTCTTCATGCGCTTTCAAGGCCATGGTAGATTCATAGGACTCTTACCTTGAATATAGTCCATCAAAGGAGTGTTCACACCTAGTTTTCCCGTTTCTTTAATTTTCACCCTTACAAATTGTTGTGCCTTTTTTTTTTAATGTTTTTGGGGTTCTTAGTATAACCTATTTGTACTCCTCTTTCACCTTAAAAGAGGTTTAACCTATATATTTTTTGCCTATAAAAAAAGTATTTACTTAATCTGTGATGAAGACCTGAGTCTTTGCTACCTCTTTCTCCACATCCATATATCCAACTCTCCTTTTTTTTTATTAGCAAAGCAAATTTAAAATAAACCTCTTTTGAGGTGAAAGAGGAGTTACAAAGATTGAACCATATAACAAAGCAAGAGAAAAGCCAACAAAAGACCCAACCCAAAGAACTACACACACTACAACAAGAGAAACAAGAAACTTAAAACCCAAGCAACCTAAACTACCAAGACAAGCAACCACACACAAAAAAACACCTATACAACTCTCCTTGTTCATTCCGTATCCTCTTTAACTGGATATTGATTAATCTAATGGATAGATGTTTTTTCAGGATGAACAATAAAAAATAGATACACATATTGGATATTACTGTGACCCGAAAAATTGTAATGTTAATCATATACTTACTCATTGTACAACCAAAAATCATATCACGTATGAAATGGTTTGCTAAGAATCACATGGGTAAAGAATCTTAGTTTTGAAAAAAAACGCTCTCGTCTACCCTATCCACCAGGGTTTCTCTCTACCCTAGCCACCAGGGTCAGCCACTATCACCGCTCGTCGCCGCCGTCTCCTCCGGCTCCCGCCTCGCCTCCCTCGGTGCTTCCCTTGCTCGCCAGTACCGTCGTGGTACCACACCAGCCGACGCCGAGTTTCTGCAGTTATCGCGCCGCCAGCCTGCTTCGCGTAGCTTCGCTTCTCAGCCGTCCCCGTCGCCATCTCCAACCGCTCTCAATCCATTTCCGGCCGTCCAGTCCCAGATCTATCTCTCCACGCCCGTTTCGCGTCAGAAATGGGACTCTCCGGCCAGATCCAATCCCCTTCTGACATGCAACAGCTGCACGGGCCCCCGCCTGCCGTGCTCAGATCTATTCCCGACGAACCCCCAGCGTTGACGGCGATGCAGCCGCCTTCCCTGCCAGATCCCAAGCAACAGACGACCCCGTTAGCCCTCAAGAACAAACCGGGGTCGAGTCACAGTAAGTTTGAAGGTGTTGGGTCTCCGGCGGTCGGTTTGGCCCAGGAAGACCGTCAGTTGGTGGCGCCGGCCCCGTACCGGGACTGTCTCACCCTGTCTCGCCCTCCAACTCTGACGGAGGTGGGTAGCCCTAACCTTCTGACGGACCGGATTGGTCTGAACCAGGGAGGATGGACGATGATGGGGTCGGACGTACCTCGGGACCGACTCTCTCTACCTCAACCTGCAGTCCTGACGGAGGAAGGCAGTACCAGCCATCTGACGTCCCGATGGGCGAGGGCCAACTAGTAGGCCGACGGAGGACATCGCAGCTCGCATAGTCCCGGTCCCAGACTGGGAGGACGATGATGATGAGATAGTGGTCTCCGAGGAGGGCGTTCCTTTATTCACAAAGGGAACGTACCAATTTTCCCTCGCAGCTAGGGTTGCTGGTGACCGGATCTACAACCAACATACAGTTTGTGCGATGATGCTCCAGAAATGGAAGGTGACGGGCATCCAGGTGGAATTTATGTCACCAGAAGTCACGGGTTATCATTTCCCGTCTGAGGAATCGATGGAGAATGTCCGCCACCGGGGCCCATGGAGCTTCAAGGGATACCCCCTCCTGCTAGAGCCCCTCACGCAGTTTGCCCGGGCCAAGGATATCCAGTTTCACCACGTGGAACTTGGGGTCCGGGCGCTCAACATCCCATGAAAGGCCAAGAATGACTACATCTGTGGCCTCATCGCTGCCAGCATTGGTACCCAGGTCCCGTCGGCCCCAATCTCGTTTGCTCGCCGGGAGGACATGTTCCTGTGGCTCAGGGTTCAGATGGAACTACAACGACCTCTTCGGCGGAGAGTTCGCCTTCGATTCCCAGGTACCACGACTTCTGAAATAAGTGACCTACAATATGAAAGGATAGTCGATTTCTGTCGCATGTGTGGTATGGTAACCCACAGGATTTTGGGATGTACGACCATGCTGCCGGGGATCGGTCGGGAGGAGGTTCGGTATGACCGATCTATCCTGGTCCCAAATCAGATGAATGTGGATAGGTTGCTGGAGACGGTCTGGAATACACCTCCCCCGGTGACCCATCCGTCTATCACATATCTTCTGAGTGACTTGTCTCTAAATCCGATGATCCGATCCAGGGAGATTATTATGGGTGAACAGGTACCCGGCTCAGACCAGTCGAAGTCTGATTATCTGGCTAAGGTTACCCCAGGAGGGGTAACCAAATTGTTGCAAGAGGGAGCGCACCACATCTCTGGGCCACCACCGGGCTTTACGAAGCCTGATAATCTGGCTAATATCCATCTTGCTGATGAGACGTTGGCCCGAGCTGGATCCGCTGATCCTGAAATGACCCGAGAGGGGAAGGAGAAGGATCCCCAGGGGCAACAGAAAGATCCCCAGCCTGGACTGGGATATCAGACAGATCCCCAAGCTGGACTGGGGAAAGGAGGGCCCAGCCGCGGTAAGGGTAAGATGCCCACCAGGAAGACATGGGGCGGATCCCTATATGATCGTCCACCGAAGATGAGGAAGCAGTAGGAAGATTTGCCTCCCCAGCACCACACACCAGCCTAGACCTACCTGAAGACGGAAGGGGCAAAACATCCGGAGGCACAGGTGTCTCCAATGCAAGAATGAACCGACTCAGCAGGGGTGGGTGGATTCGCCTTCGGGCTATACGTACAGACCCGGGGCAGCCGATGCTGGGAGGTCCCGGGCAGCCTGCACAATCAGCAAACTTTACTTTTATGCATTCTGATTATCTGTTTTATGTTTGGAACTCTTTGTCCTCTGTTTGTTTTAGGACTATCTCTTTTATGTCTCGTTATATTGGGACGGTTGTAAGGAGTTGGCTTAAGTTTATGCCCACGATCCTAAGTGGGCTATTATTATGGGTCCATGAGCGCCGAGCTTGTTACGGTCGATCCGGACATACATCTGAAACCCGAGACGGTCACGCCTCACCATACTTAATTACCTTTTGGTATTAATGAAAGTCTACGGTTACCCGTTTCAAAAAAAAAAAAAGAATCACATGGGTATTTTAGTTTTGTTGCAAGTCCATAGTTATGGGTAGGCATCTTTGCAACTATGTGGATAGCAAAATCTAGTGATCTGAATTCCATGGCGGTTGAAGCTGAGCCATCACAGTGTAAATGAGGTAGGGACCCTCACGTCCTATTCTCATCCGTCTCTCAATTACAGTAAGATAGTTAAGTACACAATCCCTATCAAGAATCCACCCATTGTCTTGTTAGATATCTAATTACCCATGTACCGACAAGTTCCAATATTTATACAACATGCAAGGTCGAGGATTAAACTTATCATTTGATTCAACACATGTTTGTTATAAGATTTACGTGGATATGCTTCACGACGTTACAACTGTAGAAAAGAAAATGAAATAAGGCTAAAATTGATGGATACCAAAATATCTCCAACATCAGGAGGACCCGAATGTAAGTGGTGCTGGCCCATATGAATTTTATCTGTAAAGGCTCTTTTGGACTGCATGTAATGTGAGGTCCCTTGTCGCAACTACCATCAACACATTATGGGTGGAAGATAACCATATTCATCAACGTTTCATTCATGTGTTTATTACCTTCCTATGAGGTGAGTGAACCAGAGTAGTTTTACCCCACATTCAAGTTTCATTTAATTCGGAGTTTAAGTTATGATCCCAGAAAATTTATTGTTATAACGAGTTCGTCTTAATAATAAATTAGATAAATGTAAAATCATAAGAATAACACAAATAAGTACATACTAGGGGTGGGCAAAAAAAAAACGAAACCGCTAAAACCAACCCCCACCAACCGCAAACCGCATCGGAAACCCCGAAACCGGAAAGTTAACGGTTGCACTACTGCTGATCTTGACTTGGCTGACGGATTAGATCCATCTCTTAGGTTAGCATATCCGTCAGCCAGGATCTTGGCTAACGGATACATCCGTCGGCCAAGTCCCGTCGGCCAAGAATTCGGGAAACGGATACCTGCATCCGTCGGTAGGCTTCTCACCTTACCGACGGATCACACCCGTCAGCCAAGTTCGTTCACCATACCCACGGATAAGATCCGTCAGTCAAGTTCGTCACCTTACCCACAGATCCGATCCGCCAGCCATGTGTGTTCACCTTACTCACGGATCCGATCCGTCAGCCAAGTCCGTTCACCTTACCCACGGATCCGATCCGTCAGCCAAGTCTGTTCCTTACCCACGGATCCGATCCGTCAGCCAAGTCTGTTCACCTTACCCATGGATCCAATCCGTCAGCCAAGTCTGTTTACCTTACCCACAGATACGATCCGTCAGCCAAGTCTTAAACCTTACCCACAGATGTAAAAGATCTTATCCGTCAGCCAAGTTTGTGGTGAAAAACAAAAAAAAGGTTTAAAAATCCTCCACCCAGTCGTGCATTAAAATGTACCTGTTCCTGTACCTATGTTATCAAACCATAAAAACAGCACACACACACATCCAACCAACATTTAAAGATATTAGTCCTAAGCAAGTTTATCAGTTCACATATCAAAATAAGTTATAAGTTTACATATCCAAATAAAATATTGTCCAGAGGAAAAACGGGAGGACTGACTAAGGGACTGATGGTGGAGTCGCTGACGGGTTGACGAAAGAAGGAATGATGGTGTGCTGCTGTGTGGATGCCTAAGAGTTAAACAACGCCCGAAACTGAGCTTGTTCCTCTGCTTGGGCAGCAATCCTGGCCTCCATCAATTGGCGTTGCTCCTCCAATTTTTGAACGAACTCGGCCTGTTGATTAGCCATGCGAGTCTTCAGCTCTTCTAGCTCCTCAGACGAGCTTACTGAACGCGCACTCAAGCACCCACCGCCTCCCACATCCTGTTGTGTTGGGATCTTGGCCGCCTTCCCGATGCCGGATTGGAGTCTGCCCTTCTGTTATTTACCCGTGATAATCTGGACGAGGGGGAGCTCTTCCTCTAGAGTCAATGGCTTCAAAACAGTACGTGATGAACCCTCGCACTCCGTCACTTGTGACTGTGATAACTTCTCATGGGCCTCCTCCACAATTGCTTTGGCATGTGCCTGAGATACATAGCACAACAATTTTGCGGGCTCTTGACGATCGAACCGAAAAGTTAACGGTTGGTTGTCAGTTCTTGAAACGTCAAACCATCGGTTAATCAACCAAACCGGTAATATTCATCATATACACGTGGCTTCATAATAACCACTGATCAGATATAGATGGATGACCCATGAGCACTCTTTTGTGTCACACGGGTTGCTAACATAGAACACGATGACTTATATGTATTTTTGTTTTGTTTTGGAGAATGTAGTAATATGTTTTGGCTTGAAATAGAA
Source organism: Erodium maritimum (assembly GCA_963921825.1). Classification (NCBI taxonomy): domain Eukaryota; kingdom Viridiplantae; phylum Streptophyta; class Magnoliopsida; order Geraniales; family Geraniaceae; genus Erodium; species Erodium maritimum. The sequence goes on along the minus strand of OY997590.1, from coordinate 60,279,653 downwards.
ATATGTGTACGACTATTGGTATCTAAATTTGTACTTACATGTGGTAAAGTGGTTGGTTGGTTAAAACCACTAACCAACCGGTCAGTGAACTGGTTGGTTTCACTGTAAAAAAATTGGTTCTTGGGTTGGGGCTGGTTCCAAGATATGTCAAACCAATAATATCAGGTTGGGTTCGCAAAGGGTTCCCTTGGGTGGTTAACCACCCAATGCCCACCCTTAGTACATACTTAACAATAATTATGTTGTCTTTTCCAATCCCCGTTTCGGGGCTTCAATACAATCGTTGTTTTTGTTGATAAAAAAATAAAAATATTTCAAAAATAAATTAGGTAAAGACCACCCCTTGCAGATAAGTTTACAGGTATTAGTATTGTATTTACACTAAACCCATTAAAACCCTAAGAGAATCATGTGTGAGTCTCATGTGTTGACTATACAGAATTATGAGTTGAACCCCATAAATTAAAATGTGTTTCACAGTGTGAGACTCATGTATAAGACTTATGAGTTGAGTGGATGTTGAATTGATATTTTGCTGAATTTATTAACTTCCGATTTAAAACAACTAACTAAATAAAATCGATAAAGTAATTAATAAAAAAAATAAATGAACTAAAATAATATTAAAATTGAACTTGTAATTAATAAAAAATGATATTAACTAAATACCTAAAAACATTGATTAATTAATAAAATAATAAATTAACTAAATAAAAGTAGTACAATTTTATTAGAGCTTGTCAATATGAGTCTCGAGAGAAGAAATCTGCTAGAAACTCCTCTTATCCTAAAAACTGTGTGAACCAATCTAAGCCACACACATCTAAGATCTAACATTCACCATGATGCCACATCATCACCCCAATTTCACCCAAATTCACGCCACTTTCTCTTAACCAATTCACCCAAATTCACACAAGCAAGGGCAAAATTGTAATAGCATGGTGTCATGTGGACAAGTGTCCATTTTTTCTTAACCAATTCAATAATTTAATATTTCCCGATTCGTTTGAACTCCAACTAGCTTCAAACTTGCGCCAATATTTTTCTTTTTCCAAGGGCTTTAAATCAAGATCAGTCATGAATATATTTTGAAGCACGAAAACAAAATGTTATATTCGGGTGATAAAAACAATGTTGAGTGTTGATAAATCTTCACTGATAAATTTTTTATATCGGGGTATCAAACTAGTGCTAAATGTTGATAAAAAACATGTACTGGGTGATAAAAAACAGATAATGAGGTGATAAAAATCATGTTCAATAAAAAATAAGGGTGATAAACTAGAGTTTTGTGTTGATAAAAAAACATGTGATGGGATGATAAAAACACATGTAATTTAATGATAAACATAGTGTTTAGTGTTGACAAAACTAGTGCTTAGTGTTCATAAAAAAACATGTGATGATGTGATAAAAATCATGTTCGATTTTGAAAAATGAGGTTGTAAAGACCGGTTAAATTAAAATACGTAAATTATATTGTACCGACTTGAAATGTCGAGGTTGGAAAAGCGAATGGAAAACTTGATCGTTTGCAAAAGAAAAAGAAAAGAAAATAAAAAAAATTAAATTAGAAAGGGGAGTGGTGGGCTAAATTGGGCCGGTCAGAGGTGAAATTGGGCCAACCCACGCGAACCCGGCCCATTCCACGCTTAACCCTAGCCCAATTTCCTTCCTCTTCTTCACGCGTTCTGTGCGTGCACGCAATTCAAGACTCGCGCGTAGCCTCCTCCCTCATTCTCTCTCTCTCTCGATCTCGTCTCTCCTCTCACACCAGATCGCCCTTCGTCCTCGCCGACGTCGCCCTTGTCAACCCCACCTCCGTGTAAATCAATCGACGCCGGCGAGCGAACGGTACCGAGAACCTCAAGGCTCGTTTCTTCTTCACCGAGCCCGGTTTCGCATCGTGTTTGGGTCGGACGCTCAGCACCGGTGAGCCACACACCGTCCTTCTCTCCCACGTTTCTGAATCGCGCGAAATCGAGGCCTCTTCGGACGGAAACCCTCACGACGCTGCGGATTCGAGCGAGCTCCACCGGAAATGACGCCGGGACCTCTTCACTCGCCAGATCTGGAACGGGAGCGGCCTCTGGATACACCACGACGACCACCGCCCTCCTCCAGGTCAGGCGGACACTCCGACGCCACTCCCAGACGTCGTCGGGCATTCCCTCGAGCTCCCTGCCGCCGTGCTCGTCGCCGGAGCAAAACCCTGGACGGCGACCTCCCCCGTACTCGAACGGACAGAAGCAGGTCAGGATTGGACTCTGTGGTTGGGCCTTGGGTCTCTTTGTTTGGGCTTGGATCGGCAGAGCTTGGGCCAGGTCCAGGTCTAAGGCCCGGGTCAAGAACCGGGTCTGGACGGGCTCTGGTTCGGAGCCGGGTCAAAGCCGGGTCAAAGCCGGGTCAAAGCCGGGTCAAAGCCGGGTCGGAGCCGGTCGGAGCCGGGTCGAACCGGTTTACAGATTTAGTTTTTTGAAAATATGTTTTAATAAATTAATTAATTTATTGTTTTTACTCAAAATGGATAATTAAGGACTTGTGAACCTTCGGACTTTTACCGGTATTGATTGGAGACCACAAGGTAGGGGAAATCCTAACTATTCGAGTAATTTCAATAATAACGTGCATATTAGGATAATAAAATCGGAAACGTCCTAGATTGGCATATAGGATGCGAACAACTAGAATAATCGTCTTTCAATTATTAATAACCGGAAATGTCTAGAATGCATGCTTAGGATGAGAATAACTAGTGTAACTTGCTTTCAATACTTGGGATTTGATTTACCGGTAGAGAGGCCGTGTTGAGCCCTCGGATTAGTTGTTGTGTTAGGATCACATGTTTGATAGATTAATTTGAATAAGTTGAGAGTCTAACGAAACTAGCTAAATCGTAGGCTTAATCGATTGATTGAAACTAGTTTAATGTTATGGTTGATTGGTTGAATGTTTACTTGCTTGGTTGAGTGATTACGTGTTGAATTACTTGTTAGATTGAACGGATGATCGAGTATGATTGGTTGTGCCAAAGGGGTACAATCAGGGGATCAATGTACCGCTGGTTCGTGACAGGTAAGTATACGGTAAGTGTGGAATGTTATTGGGTGTCTTTGCTGTGATGAAAGTGTGACTTGAGAAGTGTTCATTGTTGGATGAATTTAATGTTTGTCTATTTATGTGAAGACCGCTTAAAAAAAACAAAAAAACCTATTGGGTCGGACCGGGTCGGACCGGACCCGACTAGCAACCCGGGCGGGCCAGACCCGGCCCGGGCAGGCCGGCCACCCACGTCTGGGCCGCGCGGCCCATTTCGGCGAGGCCCAGTGTCAGGCCCGTTTGAGCTTCGGGTATAAATAGGTCAATTAGGGTCTGAAACCCTAATTGCCTTCAACCCTTCTTCTTCGCGCAGCCCTCCCTCGACCCGACCTCACCCTCCACGCCGTCCACTCCTCCACGCCGTCTTCTTCTCCGACCAACCGCTCCGGCCGCCACCATACCGAGCTCCTCTCCGTCCAACCGGCAACCACCTCCCTTCCTTCCCTTCGCCGCCGTCTTCTCCTCCGTCCGATTCTCCGACCACGTCGCCCCCGTCTCCTTTCCCCTCTCCGTCCAGCCACCACCGAGCCCCCATCTCCGTCCAACCACGCCACCACCGAGCCGTTACCGCCTCTCCGTCCTTCCCCGTCTCCGAGGCCGATCCGGCCGTCCTCTCCCTCGCCTTCTCTCCTCTCACGGCCAACGCCGCCGCGCCTCGAACCACCGTCTCCGACCCCGTCTCCCTCTCCGTCTCCGGCTAGCGACCTCCCTTTCCTCATCTCCCGTTCAACCCGCCGCCGTCCCGAGCTCCGTCGCGCCTCCACGCCATCGCCGTGCACGGCCAGAGCCGAGACGGACTCGCCGGCGCCGTCCTCCTCTCTCCCGAGAGTCCTCCGTTGTTCTCCCCTTCACGGTTAGATTCCCGACTTCTGAGGCCTTGGTCGCCGGCGGCGTCTCCGTCGGTGGCCGACCGGTTTCAAAACCGAGCCCCTCTTTTCGGTTCCCGTGCTGTTCATTTCGAGTAAATTTGGATCTGTTGAGGGTTAAACCTGCTAAAGAAATTGAATAATATTGGATCGGTTTTTAAAATTAAAAAGGGAAGTATGTTGAATCAAAAATCAGATTGGAGTAAAAAAAATGGTTTTTGGATCTGTTTTGGTTGGAATCGAAATCAAGATTTTGGAAAGAAAAAGTTGTAAAACGAAAATCAGATTTAAGGAAAAGGGGATTTAAAATAAAAAGGAATTAAAATCAATTCGGTTTTAAAAACGGTTTTAAATCGAGGAGTTTGAGAATCTAAGTTGTAAACGGGGTTCGGGGACGGTTGTTCAAAAACCGAACTTAATTCATCTTGGGCTCAAAAGATCGGAACAGAAACAGATTTGAAATAAAAGGGATTTTGATTTAAAATAAAAACCGTCCTGTTTTGAAAAAGGGTTATTAATCGGAATTGGGAACGACTCTAGATTTCTGGGTAAAATGGACTGCTATTTGGGTTTAAAAAGGAACAAAAGCGGACCGCTGAATCGGACCTCGGGATTCGTGCATTGGGACCGTGCCTCGCATGCACCGGTTTCGGTGCTCGGGTACTCAAACCCGATTCGCAGTGACCCCACTTTTATCCCGCTCGAGTTTAAAGGACAATTGTCGGTTTTAAACTGGATTAATCGTGACCTTTAAATTAACCTGGGAACCGACTCTAATTATGGCTTTCGTGTTATCTTTAGCGTCTGGCTTCGATCGAAGTGAAGCCTGGAGGTAGCGAGCCAGAACGTCAGCAGCTAGGAAACATAGCGGTTGCTCTTCAGTTGAGGTAGGGAAAAGTAGCCGGATCTCGGCCCTGACTAGGGAAAGTTAACAGTAGAATTGCATGTGACACCGGGGTGTCGTGGGTTGAGTAGGTTATCGAATATTAGAAATGCATGATACGAGATTGTAGCGTTTACGAGAAAAGCATGTGACACTTAGTAGTGTCGTGGGATCAGAGAACTTAGCGATAATTGAATTACTGGAGGCATATGACCATGCCCGGAGGTTGTTGTGAAACTAGTGATCTTAGGACTGTTGGAGGCATCGATTATGCCGGAGGTTGTTGTGTGTTATTTACTGTTGAGTTGGGTGGCCTTGAGAGCCCGTATTATTTATTGTTGAGTTTGGGTGGCCTTGAGAGCCCGTGTTGTTTATTGTCGAGTTTGGGTGGCCTTGAGAGCCCGTATTATTTATTGTCGAGTTTGGGTGGCCTTGAGAGCCCGTGTTGTTTATTGTCGAGTTTGGGTGGCCTTGAGAGCCTGTGTTATTTATTGCTGAGTCTTGGGTGGCCATGAGAGCCCGTGTTGTCGTTTCGGTGTTTTGGGTGGCCGTGAGTGCCCGTGGGGTTGTTGAACCCGTGTCTTTACCTTTGGTGTTTTGGGAGGCCGTGAGTGCCTGTGGGCGTTTGAGTCCGTGTTTTACTGTCAGTGTGTCTTGGGAGGCAGTGAGTGTTTGTGGGGCTGTCGAGTCCGAGTTTTACTGTTGGTGTCTTATGTGACCATGAGTGCCTGTGTTTGTTGAACCTGTGTTGTTGCTGTCTGTTGAACTTGCTTGTGATTGTGATTGTGATTGCGGATCCCGGTAGGTTGCAAGCATTCTTTGGCTGGCCTGACCAAGTTTGAGTATCAACGGGTTGCAAGCATTCTTTGGCTGGCCTGACACAGTTTGAGTAACACAGGTTGCAAGCATTCTTTGGCTGGCCTGGTCCGAGTTTGAGTATCACAGGTTGTAAGCATTCTTTGGCTAGCCTGATCCGTGTTCGTGTGAGTGGGAGAGGTTACTGAGCAGCTGGTATGCGATCCTTTGTGATCTTGTTTGGTGTGCGATCCTTTGTGATCTGTTTGGTGTTGTGTAGCTGTCGTTTGAGTCCTTGGGAGAGGTCGTCAATTGTTGTGTCGGGTCTACTTACGTGGTTGATTGTTGAGTCGTTCGAGGAAGGTCACCGTGGGTGTTTGTCAGTCGGAGTACTTGAGTTGGGGACGGTGATCCCCGGAGTTGAGTTTGTTGTGGGTGTTATAGGCTTTGTCTGCTAATTATGCCGTAGTCAGTCTGTTATCCGCGGTGGTGAGCGAACGCTCACCCCTAGCTGCTTTTCCTACAGGTACCGTTCGTAGGCTGGACTAGGTGAGCTTCTGAATCTTGAAGAGCTTGAAGCGGGTTTCTGGGTGTTTTGAGTCTAGCGACGGATACCATGTTTTTGGTCCACTTGTTGGGACGTGTTTTAAGTTGTAATTATTATTTTGTTGAACTAAACTGGTATTTTAAAGTGATTCAATGAAACCAGGTTTCCAGTGTTTGTATGTTTTTAAAACGTTCGCGTCCCGAGTTCGGTTTACTGAAATTGGGGCGTGACAATTTATTCTTATTCTTGAAATGTTTGTTTGGTTGGTTGGTTGCTTGTTTGGTTCGGTACTACACCGGGGGGGGGGGGGGGGGAGGGGCGGTAATCCGGTGCCGTGGTTGTGGTGGAGGTTGACAGATACAGTGAGATATTGGTTGAGTATTGGAGCCTGAGGGCATTGGTTACTGGATATTACGAGAATTGATTATTGGAGCCTGAGAGCTCGGCAGATCCTACGGGATAATGATTGGATTACTTTATGAGAGATGGTTACATCGGTTATTGATCCTGCGAGATAACGGTTATAGACCCTGCGGGGCATTGGTTATTGAGCATGCGGGCAATGGTTATGGACCCTGCGGGGCATTGGTTATCGAGCCTACGGGCAATGGTTACGGACCCTGCGGGGCATTGATTATCAGACCCTGCGGGGCATTGGACACTGTACCCTGCGGGGCAATTGGATGGTTTACCCTGCGGGGATTGATTTATTGATTATTTCACCCAAGTGTGTGCGTCCTACGGGAGCACTACTTGGTTCCCTATGAGTTATGGTCCTTTGGAGGCATTTCCGAGAATCCCGACGATGAGCATCCCTATGGGATGGTTTCCGGTGCCCCGACGCATGTGCCTCCCCTGGACCGAGGGAAAATCTGATATGATATGGGTACTCTGGTGGATCGGAATTATGGGAACCGAGGTGATCCCAGAATCTATCCATGGATCGGAGGCTTGAGAAAGCAAGAGGTTGGCGTGAGATCAATTACTCCCATTTTAATCGTTTGATGCGTTATAATATTTTTATGAAACTTTCTAAATTACGGTTATCCTTAAGAGTACAATGCCTATCTGGTTATATCCTGTTTATCTAATATTCCGTCGTTTATAGAATTATATCATTACTTGAGTTACTTGTTTAAGCAGTACGACATCGATCTAAGGGTTGAATTGTTAAGGTTTTTCCTACTGAGCGTAAGCTCATCCCCTTTGTTTTCCTTACTGTTTTACAGGTGTAGCTGACTTTTAGTGTGTTCGAGGCTCGGGAGCTTTTGGACATCTTGGGGTTTATCTTAGAGTCATGTTGGTCGTGTGTTCTGAACTTTATTTATTTGACTTTATATGTTGAGCTGTGCCTCATTGGAAGTTTTGGAACTATTTACTGATGATGATATTAAGAGTTTATCTTGAGTTTTTAAAGATTTTGTTAGTTAAATTATCACTTTTCTACTTTTATTTCTGGTCACGTCTCGAGCCCGGTCAAAACCGGATTTGGGGCGTGATAGAGGTGATAAAACTAATGTTCAGTGTTGATAAACCCAGTGTATAGTGTTGATAAACCCAGTGTAGAGTGTTGATAAACCCAATGTATAGTGTTGATAAAAATTACCTAGACTTAACTTTTTTTAAAACCAGCCCCGAAATAAGGGTGATAAACTAGACTTTAGTGTTGATAAAAAATGTGATGGGATGATAAAAATACATACAATTTAATGATAAACATAGTGTTTAGTGTTGATAAAACAAGTGATTAGTGTTCATAAAAAAACATGTGATGATGTAATAAAAATCATGTTCGATTTTGGAAAGTGAGGTGATAAAACTAATGTTCAGTGGTGATAAACCCGGTGTATAGTGTTGATAAACCCAGTGTATAATGTTGATAAACCCGGTGTATAGTGTTGATAAAAATTACCCAGACTACTTTTTTTAAAATCAACCCCGAAATAAGGGTGATAAACTAGAGTTTAGTGTTGATAAAAAAACATGTGATGAGATGATAAAAACACATGCAATTTAATGATAAACGTAGTGTTTAGTGTTGATAAAACTAATGCTTAGTGTTCATAAAAAACTTGTGATGATGTGATAAAAATCATGTTCGATTTTGGAAAATGAGGTGATAAAACTAGTGTTCAGTGTTGATAAACCCAGTGTATAGTGTTGATAAACCCAATGTATAGTGTTGATAAACACAGTGTATAGTGTTGATAAAAATTACCCAGACTTAACTTTTTTTTAAAAATCAGCCCCAAAATAATTTTTTTTCGTGCTTCAAAATATATTCATGACTGATCTTGATAGAAATCCCTTGAAAAAACAAAACTAATGGTGCAAGTTTGAAGCCAATCAGAGTTCAAACGAAGCGGGAAAAATTAAATTAGTGAATTGATAAACAAATATATGATGATTTTTACTAAAAAGCACTTACCACTTACTAAAAAGTGTTGTTTTTATGCAGTCAACAACTCAATTGCATCTCATCCGTCCATTCTTAAAATGAATGGCTTGGATTGGTTCACACGGTTTTTACGTTAAGGAGTGGTTTCTATTTGATTTTTCCTCTGAGTCTCGATATTCTTACATTGATGGTACAATAAAGCAGTGTTCTAAAATTCGGGCCTAAGCGGGGATTAATCGGTGTCTAGGCGGAGATTTTTAGAACACCGACCCGATTTTAACAAGTCGGGCGGCTCTAGGCGGACTTTAAAAAAAACGGGTCAATTCCCACCTAGACGGGGATTAATCGGTCCTAGGCGGGGATTAATCGGTTCCTAGGTGGGAATCTTTAGAACACTTATCCAATTTTTAAGGTTTTATCTTAAATATTTATTATTAATCATTTATATAATTCATATTATTATTATAAAAAAATATATATTAAATATATGTCATTTTTATTTTAAATTTAATTATAAAATTAATAATCATAGATGATATACAATTACATCTTATATACTGTGGATGTTAATTTAGTTTACTTGTTTATTGACATTTTTTATCTTAAATATCATATTAATTTTGAACTTTTTATTACTAGTTTTATTTTTATATAAGGATATTAATGTTGTTTATATGATTTTTTTATCATTTAAGGATAATTATGTAATAAATATATATATTTTAAATTTTTTTTCACTATTTTTATAATAAAATTCATATTTTATTCATATATATAATATAATAATTTTTAATAAATTTAAAAAATAGAAAAATAAAAATCCGATTAATCCCCGAAGGGCTTAACCGCCGACTAGTGTCTAGCGTCTTTTAGAACCTTGCAATAAGGATAACATTTTTCCGTGAGTTTCCATCTGCTCCTCGGTGAAGTCTGACACATCCTTTTCCTGCAATATTTTGTATTCGGTGTAGTATTTGTCGAATTTGGCGTCTAGCGTCAGAACTTTCACCGAGAACTCCAAACAATGGGGGATAAGGTCATCAGACTTGCACCAATGGTGGTAGGGCGAGGCGTGCATCCCCATACACGCTTCGATGCTCGGTGGTCCGCTCATTTTCCTAGGTGAGGCCGCATAACAGTCATCTCCCTTGAGATGCTTAAGTAGTCCGATGCCATATTTCATGGCGCGTTCAGGATACGTAAGATGCTACCCCTGATTTGGCAGGAGGTCTTGGGGTGAAACAGACTCGCTTGGTCCTGGCACCCTCGATATGTAGGGCGTTGGTACCGAGAAAAGCCTGGCGCCATTCCAGCTCCAAGGAAGCATTGTCGGCGTAGGTAGGAGATCTTGGGTTGAGGGCCCGATTGTCCATACCTGCGGGTTAGAAGGCCAGAGATCATTTATTCGAGGTGTCCAACAGACTGATGCTGGTTGTGATGATTGGTTATCCATCCTTTTAGGTAGGATCCAACATGGAGAATGTGCAAGCCTTCGAGAATCTTCCGTTGGAGCCGCTGTGGGGGCTCGTGGGAGGTCATGTCGGTCGGTCAGGTGGAGGGTCGTGTAAGGAGGCCAAATTGAATTGCCTAGAGATGGGGTCAATACCGGTATGGTTAGGGCTAGGAACGATACTCCGTTACTCCCCCCCTCCCCTTGGATTTGAGAGGGTAGGTCGCGTGCAGCAGCTCCTGCGGCAGTCCTCAACAACCGGGATGCAAGATTCGGGAGGTGGTCAATGGCCGAGATTGATGGGTAGATTACCTACGGGTTAGGGTAGATGTTAACCCATAGTAGTTCTCATCGACAACAATGGGAGTGGGATCATAGAGATCCATTCAGAGATCTCCATCATTGGTAGGGTGGGGTCGACGTCCCCTTTCATCATCGTAGCGGGGGGAGGCTTAGAGTTGGGCGGTAGAAGTCACTTTGTATTCGGAGGGTGAGGTGGAAAATCTCGCGGCTTCTTTGGTCGGACTGGTTTGATGAAGTCACGGGATGGAGCCGGTTGCATGATCTGGAGAGGGATTCGTAGCGAATGGTCTTGGGGTGACTTACGTTTATAGTCGTATAGAGAGGGGTAGCAAATTCTACCATGTAGGGAGGGGGGCACTAGGGCGCCCTTGACAGAAAACGGTTGGGAATATAGGTTTCCGAGTCTCGAGAAGACAGCTAGGACAAATAAAGCTACAACGACGAAACAAACTAGACGTTGGAGGTAGAGGAGGACGGAACTTTAGATCCAATTAATTATAGTTGATGTGTATGAGTTTGTTAAGTTATTTCTATATGTTAATAACTTATTCACATGAAATGAATATATTCATTTTGTCTGTTCATGAAAAGGTATATTATTAAAAATTTATTAAAGTGTAGTAACTTTCATAAGATATAATGTCACATATGTCTATTTTGTTTGGCCAATATATATGTTACATCATCTTATGTGTTAAGATAGTCTAAATACAGGAAAATTTAGGAATTTTTGTAAACAAAATTAGTCTTAAAGATTTTAGGGTTTCTCTCCCTTTTGTTATCAGCCTCCATTTCTAAATTCCATTTTTTCACCTTTCTTCTTCCTATGTCTTCCCCCGACTTATCGTCCTTCTCAACATCGAACCACAAACCCTGCCTCATCACAGTTGTACCCCTACCACGCGCAGCAAGCACGTCGCCCCCATGATTGTTGGTATCCATCGCCAACAACCCCCTCTCTTTAGGTCAAGGACTTGCTGCACCAGACACCGCCGCCGGGAAAAGAGATCCCTCTGCTCCTCGCCTCCTAGTGGAATCCGTTACAGGACCCGCCGAAATCATCTCATGTCGTATGCTCCCCCAAGTGTAGAGGTTAAGGTCAGATCGTAGAGCCCCAATAACATGCATAGCCGTCGAGCCTACCTCATACTTCGGTGACACCTCCTCTCCCTCAATTGGACCTTTCATTCGTTTCCACCCCTCCGGCGAACGGTACCTTACAGGCCATTTCAGATCAGTTAAGGGGAGTTTCATTGGAGGATGAAGACTACGAGGACGTTGTCATTGTGGTTCATGTTGAAGCTATTCCGGCCATGTTTGATGGCCGATATCGTTTGTCATTGGTGGGCAAAACAATCGCCGGAATCAACTACAATCCAAAGACGTTATGCATGGTCATGCTAAAGCACTAGCATATCAACAACATGGAGGTTGAGGTCCTATCTAAGGATGTGGTCTCCTTCGGTTTCCATCGGAATCGACCCTTAATCGGATCCGGCATAAGGGTCTGTGGACCATCAGTCGGTACCCGTTGATCCTCCTTTCTTTCGGGCAGTTCATGCAACCGGATAATACCCCTTTCCGGTATATGGAGATCGGTGTCCGAGCATACAACATCCTGTGAGATGCCCAGAACGACCCTATCCGATCTCTACTCGCAAATGCACTAGGCAAGAGGTGACTGAGGCCCCCATCTCAACTCCGAAGGTCTGGGATGATTTTCTGTAGTTCAGGGTCAGTCTGGACGTGGACAAACTGCTTAGGCGAAAGATACGGTTGCAATTTCCGAGCCATATTCTGTTCATTATGGTGGGGCTGCAGTATGAACGACTCTAAGGATTTTGTTCCCGGTTTGGAAGGTGTTGCAATTCTAGGGAGCAAAACGCAGAAAAAATAAAAACTTTCCCTAGAATAGCCTCAGAATCCATGTAATTCCGAGTATACTAACAAATGAAAAATTAAAGAGATTAACTCTTGTTTTGAGCTTGGTTTGAGACGGTAACCAATAATGTTTCTGCTGCTTGAGGATGACGAGACGTCTTCAAAGGAATCCATCCTCTACCGGTATCCACATTAACAAGAATTCCCAAAATTGTTTGTGTGTTAGTACAAACGAAGAACATTTCTTCTTTCTCTCTCTCGTTTCTCTCTCTATACAACCTTGAGAAAAATCTGATTTTTCTCTCTACTCTTGCATGCTTACATATCGCAACATGGCCACACTTTTTTATTTGGAAAAACCCAACTCTTGGACTTTCAAGTTTGACAAGCGTGTCACTTTAATTTTGCATGCTTACTATTCCTAAACATGACCCCCACTATGTCATTTAAAAAGAGCCCAACTTCATGACTTCCAAGTTTGACAAGTGTTGACATTGTAGGAGTAATGGACATGCAAAAATACCCTCTTTGAATTTCGAAAATTCAAGAGTCATTTTGCATATTAATTACTCAACATAATAATTATTATATTTACCAATTAAAAACGATTTAATGAATAAATAAATATTAAATATAATATTATTTTATTCACTTGATGGACTTCAAAGGTCCAATTAGATTTTGGGCTCGTTGTTGTGTGCGACCCTGTAGGCTCATACCACGTGTTGGCAGTGGACCGAAATCCCCGTTTTGTCCACATGTCATAGTTGGCCTCTAACAACGCATTATGACTATCCAAAGATGCATGATGATCGTCAATTTGACTTAACCTTTTACCGCTAATGTCTTAATCCCTTTGTCATCGATTTCTCGATCAAATAAGGCATATGGTTGTCATCTTTATTTTAGTCGATCGATGTTTCTTGATCTTAAGTAGACTACAAGTGATAACTCTTTTATCGATTCGCATAGCCATGCTTTTCCGCAGTCTCACTTATTAAGGGGCCCAAACGATATCTCTCATATTTACATGAGTGACAAATCGCTTATCTGTCAACCACATCTCTCACATAGAAAATTGTGTGCCCAACCACAAGCTTTATTGTTCCCCGGTTTTAAAGACAACGTTGAATTGTGTTAAAGCACACAACCACATATGTACAAACCATGATGACTATAAAGTCAAAGGATTTAAACCATATTACGGTACTGAAAAATACTCATGATAGTGGGTCATCCAATACCATTTCCCTAAATGGCATCTATGATTTGACTTTATATCCAATATGTATGATCAGTAAAAGGGGATCATCAACCAACATCATACTATTCTTAGTATATCAGTAAGACCAGGGATCAATGGAATAATACTCTTTTACTTCTAGGAGTTTTACTACCAACTCACATACTAGATGATCTTAGAAAGAGTCGATTATTCACACTATTAACATTTCACGAATGATAACAGTAGTGCCAATGTATTAATGAAATGATAATGTCGTCCAAGATCACGATATGCCTAGGGCACAAAACCAACAGATGGCTTACCCATCGGATTGAGGCGTGCAATGCTGAACTCTAGGGTGTCGGTCGAGAGGAGGTACATTTTGATGATTCCTTAAGGGTTTAGTTAGGATTAAACACAGACAAGTTGTTGTAGACTCGATGGGGACCACCACAATACCATCCTGAACAACGGGTGAAGGAATTGCTGACATCCCTTACCTTGGAACCGGAGCAACAAGAAAGCCTCGAGGGAAGACAACTTCTTCCCCCGTTAGTTTTTTTTTGCAATCCAGACTGGGGGAAGGGTAGATGTACCGAAGACTAGTGACATGGCTAAAGAGGGTTTCGAGGGGACACCTCTATTTTTCCAGGGGCCGCATCCAGGATCACCAAATGGGACGAGCAAGATCATGAAAACTCGTGACCTGGCTAACCTGGATCAGGAGACCGACCGATAGACGATGGTGGGGGAACTCAACACTTTCCATGAGAGTTCCACATAATCACTGTCGCCTTCTTCAGACGCCCCCCAACAAATGATGATAGCATCTGCCCGGGGCGGAAAGAAGAAGGATCCGCATGATATTAGACGGGGACTGGGCCCCAAGAGGATGAAGATGCAAAAGATCAGAAGTAGGGTCAAGTCAGGTCAGGTCTACAGTCAGGCATCTCAGCTCAAGTTCAAGAGTGCCTTGGAAGCAACGGGCCACCAACAAACATGATTCCAACTCCGGGACGAGGAGGAGGGTGAGGAAGGATTGGATTTGGTGAGGGTTTCTAAGAATCCACGCCAAGCCCCATGAGACTATTTGAAATCTAGGGGGTAGATGGTTGGTGGCCTACTCCTCACGACTCGGATCGAGACTGAAGAGCTTATCTTGGGAGCATAGGACTACACCAAAATGCCTAGTTTGTTTTTTTTCTGCTTTTGTTTCATTGTTGGATTAAAATATTGTTTTGGATTACGTTTTTCTTATGTTGTTTTCAATTATTTAATTTTTCAGCACAAAGTAGGACGTAGAGATCTATTTCTTTGTCTAAAATGTAAACTAGGCTATTTCTACGGGTTCCTGAGTACCGGGTGTCCTATGGGAAGCTTGGACCTATTATGTTCCCAAAACTTTTGAGTCCTACTTGTAACGTTTGGCGTGCACTAGTAACGCAATTCCTCGTCGCCCGTTTAAAAAAAGATAATCTTGATACTCAAAATAGTTTAATAAATAATTTTCACCAAGTTAACGGGTTAATTTACAAAATAATCCTAATATTTTGAATTCTTTTCTAAAAAGTCTTTTAACTTCAAATATTTACAATATAACTTTTACTTCAACATATTTTTAGTTTTACCCTTCATAAAAATATCTGATCGGATGTTTATGATTATCGATCAAGCATATCCCGCGATAGATCCGGTAGTTCATTAAAGATAAATATTATTTATAAAAAAATTAACCAGTGTATGTAACCGGTAGTACACACTTTTTTCTTCCTCATGGAGAGCTCTCCTCCAACCGGCCCTAGTCTCTCTCGGTGTATGCGACGTCACTATTTTTTCGGTGCTCTGATCAGGCCATCTCCCTCTCCTCCACCACCCCCTCTATCGCCACAGCCGCCATCCTCTCTATCCTCCTGACCGGCCTCATCTGCTCCACTGTATTGGCCACGGTCTTGGTACTAAGGACCACATAACTCATACTAACTATAGTCGACCATGATAATTTAGTCTCCCTCATGGCCACCGTTGTTGTTGTCGCCCCTGAATTAGCCATCATCAGGGCCTCTATCCAGATCGTCCTGGTCTCGCCCTTCGGCTCGATCACCACCTTTGTCTACATCAGAGCCTCAATCCTTGCCTTTGATTCAGCAAGCAAAGGTGACATGGTCTTTGTCTTTGCCACCACCTCTACCTCCGTCGAAACTAGGATCCTCGCCCCGATTTCTAACCCAGTTGATGCCCCCACCGGTGTGGAGTTCACCACCTCTGGATCTACTGTATGTGTACGTGTGTCGCCTGTTTCCTTTGATGAATGTTACCTTTTCCAGGGATTTTGGCCCCAGTGGGACGAACGCGAGGTAAGCTAAGCAGCGTCGCTGGCCTCCATGAGACCACTAGGGCACCACGGGGGGTCTTAGAGGAGCCCACCCCGGCCCCAAAGGAACGGATACCTTCTCTGTTCCCTGGTATACTCATTGGACGACTGTTACGACACAACAATGCAGTTCAAGTCGAAAAGCGGATAGATTCTTGGATTCACTACGCCAACCGTAGTATGAATAGGAAACCTCCCCCTAACTTATTTCCTAATAATACCAGGTATTTTATCATAAGATTAGTGTTTCGACCATCACCAAAACTATATTTTATCTTCTTATTTTATTTACACTATTATACTATTCATGTGATCATTTTCTTTCGATATTAATAAAAATGAGACCGTGTTAAAAAAATTGGTATATGATAGTTTCATATGGAAGCTATTGTACAAGGTAACTCCAACCGAACACGCTGGTATAAACATAATAGCGACCTAAATATTTCATCTTCATATTCTACAGAAAAATCAAAGCAAAAAATGGGAACCATCCCATGTCCCTTGTCTTGCCCCAAGTCTAGTACATTTAACGATCAATCTCCTTCCGATCACTCTTGCCTGTCCTCCCAACTAAGCCTCCCTTCGGTCCCTTCCCTCACTACGCCGCATGATGTACAGTCTTGCCGCTCATCCCCATACCTTCTCTCCACACTTCGGGGTCACTCCTCCTCTGTTTTCTCCCTCTCCCTCTCCAAAACCCATCTCCTCAGCGCCTCCTCGGACGGCCAAATCTGCTCCTGGCCCCAACAGCATGGTCCAAGCAACGTTGTTGCCTCTGGCGGCGGCGCAGTGAAGTCGTTAGTGGTGTCGGGGGACAAGGTGTTCAGCGCGCACCAAGATCACAAGATTCGCGTGTGGAAAATCGATGCCGTTAATAACGGTAACAAACAGTGGTTCAAGTGTGTGGCGACGCTCCCGACGCTGGACGACCGGTTATTGCGGCTGTTCTCGGCCGACAACTATGTGGAGGTGAGGCGGCACAAGAAGTGCACGTGGGTGCACCACGTGGACACCGTGTCGTGCCTCGTGCTCTCCCACGACAGGTCCCTCCTCTACTCCGCGTCGTGGGACCGGTCGTTCAAGATTTGGCGAACGGCCGATTTCAGGTGCTTGGAGTCGGTGGAGAGGGCTCACGACGACGCCATAAACGCAATCGCGGTGTCCCGAAACGGCGTCGTTTACACGGGGTCGGCCGATAAGAAGATTAAGGTGTGGAGGGCGGCGGCGACGCTGGAAAAGCACAGATCGGCCGTGAACGCGTTGGCGTTGAGCTCTGATGGATGCGTGCTGTATTCCGGCGCGTGTGATAGGTCGGTTCTGGTATGGGAGAGTGACGGCGGCGACATGGCGTTGGTGGGTGCGCTGAGGGGGCACGGGAAGCGGATTTTGTGTTTAGCAGTGGCGGGTGATCTAGTGTGCAGTGGTTCAGCAGATAATACAGTGAGGGTGTGGAAAAGGGGACTGGAGAGGAGTTATAGTTGTTTGGCTTTGTTGGAGGGACACAGCCGACCAATCAAGTGTTTGGCGGCGGCAGTTGAGGTAGCTGACGACTCTGCAAGTAGTTACGTGGTATACAGTGGTAGTTTGGATTCTAAAATTAATGTTTGGAGGGTGCTGATCCATACTGTTTAATGTTGTTTTTGTTTTTTTATTCGCGGGTTTTCCTTACATTTTGTGTAGAAAGCAGAAACCATCGGAGCAAGTGAATTAGCATTACTTGATTTAATCATAATCCTATATGAGAATGGATAAGCGCAGCGCCTCTCTCCTAGGGTTTAGACTGTTTTGTGATTTTGCTACGGTTTTCATAGCGTTGTCGAGCGGTATGGAGGGCGGCGAACAGGGCGTCTACGAGGGGGTCCATTGGGGGCCACGGTTGTCGGAGTTGGACGGTCAGGGCTTGGCGTACGGGTCAGGATCAGAGATGCCGGGGGAGGAGCCGGTGGAGGACATGATGGGAGGGACAGACCCGAAGCCGGTGAGGGAGGAATCTAGGGAGCGATGACGGGGGTGGAATCGGAATCCGAGACCCCGGTGGTGGTGATCACGGGGGATGACGATCCCGTGTTGTCGGAGGGGGCATGGACGGAAAGGGATGGGACGTCGCCGACGCTGCAATTCTCGGCCATGGAAGAGGCGGGCTGGGTTCCTGGTGGTCGAGTTCGGTCGGGACCGGCCTGTCTCCGCCGCATGCCGGCGAAGGGCCATCGGCCAAGGAGGTTGGGCAGCGGGTTTGGGAGAAACGCGATGGGGGCGGGAGTTACTCGTGTCGCCGGTGGTGGGGGAGCTGATCCTATACTGCCGGCGTCAATGGGGGAGGAGCACACGCCTATCCCGATCTCCTCGGGCTCATTCACGCCGAAGGAGACACCGGAGGCAGTTGCTTGGCGTCGAAGAAAGGGGAAGGGAGTGGCGGCTGTGGAAACGGGTAGGGTTGAGCGGGAGGCGGGTTTAGATCCTGGGTTCATGGGCGATGCCCGTTGGGCTGCTACGTTGGGCTGCTACGTTGGGCTAGAAGTCGATCTGGGCCCAGGGTGGTGGAGGTGATGTTGCCCGATGGGCTGCGAGGTTTGGAGCGGGCCAGAACTCTGCTGAGGGGCCGGGTGGATTGGGCGAGTGGGGCGGCAAGGAACCCGGGTCGGGTCAGTACCGTGAATTGGACCTGAGTCCGACCCAGGCGGGTAAGAATTACCCGACTTCTAGGGTCTAACCGGTGGACCCCTATCTAGGGCAGAGTCGATCCTCGGGGGAGCAGATTGGGGTTTTGGACTCCCAGATGGGCGCTATGAGGATTAAGGAGGTCGTAGTGCCAGTGCAAGAGGTTACTGGACGTGGGAATCTGTATCGCTTTGCGCCGACAGCAAAAGTCCTGACTACTAAGAAAATTTATTGGAAGTCAGTTGTGGCGCGAATGGAGGATGTCTGGGGAATGAAAGTCGAGGCCAAACCTCTGGAGGGCGGTCTTGTCGCTTTCTTCTTCCGTTCTGCTAAGGAGAGGGAAAGGGTCTTGTTGGTCGAACCTTGGTCCTTTTGGGACTCTCTGGTCTTGTTTACGGACCTAAGGGCTCACATGCATATCTCGGACATGCAATTCCACCATTTCTCGATCTGGGCGCGGGTCTCGAATCTTCCAGTGGGGGCTTGGACGAGAGATGTGGGTTTCAGGATTGGAAACACGTTGGGAGTCTGCCAAGGGGTAGATATTCGGGTCCCCTTACAAAGTCAACTCTGGTTCCGCTTGTCTGTTTCTCAGGTAAGAACTCGGTTGAATATCTCGTATGAATACTTACCTGAGTATTGTTTTGGGTGTTGTTGCACGGGGCTTCTCTTCCCGGTCTGTCCGGTCGAGGGGGTGTACAGGGATCCTCGCTGAAGGCACCGGGGGATCCGAGATCGACGCTTGAAAAGGTGAAACATGGGAAGACCGTCCCAGGGACGAACTGGACATACTTGTGTGGATCAGGGAAGGGCGGCCAGACCAAGGGGGCACCACGGACACCTCCGAGGCGGGAAGGAATGGGGCGATGGGGCCAGAAGGAAGCAGAGGATGCTGAGATACTAGTAGGTTGGTTACCATGTGATCCGACGCCTTCATTGTCAGGAAACAAGAGGGCTGAGAGAGAAGGAATCAGTAGAGGATGAAGAATCAGCGGCGTCGAATGGGGCGTCTTCAGCAGCGGCGGGGGCTTCAAGCACCCTCGCCTTCAGGAATGAGTGCTGAGAAGGCCCGGGAGGGTTTGGTCAACTGTACATTCTCCCTGGTGTATAGGTGGAAAGGGTACCACCAACAGTTGATGAATTACTTCTCTACCACTTCGGAGTCAGCAATCCCGCGTTCAGGAGCCCTACCATTATCAGTCAAAGGAGGACGACGCAGGTTGACTTACCGGGGGAGTATTTGGTCCACCACTGCTTGTTTATCCTCTGATATGCTCGATCAGTATTTTATGGTTGGAGTATACTGTATCGGTGTCCATGGATGCTACCGCAGTCCCACCCCTCCGACCGTCCCTATGCCTAAGAGCACAATATACTTCTCTGCATTTGTCTTTCAAGTTTTGTTAGTTTGGTTCCTATATAAGGTGTCTCCGGATCTTACAGGCACCAGAATGTTTTTATATTAATAATATCATCGTTTCCCTAAAAAAAAATCCTATATGAGAAGAAAATGAATTGTATTGAAATGTATATTGTTGCATATTTCATGTCCTTGTATTCTAAGGATCGTATATGCTTTAGATTCTAGTAACTTGTAGTGAATGTCACATTGTAGTAGTAAATCTATAAATGTTTGTGTAATTTTGTACCCATCATCCACCTTCTCACTTAATCCTCTATCCACCCTGTTCTCCATTCTCAAGTTAAATTAAACATTTTATTACATGGTGTTAGAACAGACAACGTATCGTAGTAAACGTGTTACATCATATATATATAAATACAAACCGATCTAGGTCTATCTTTAGAACAGTTAATTTCCATCTTTCTTTTTATAAACTCGAAAATTTATTAATATGACCGAGTCCAGAAAAAGAAACGGAAAGCCCTGATTCAAAGAGAAGCAGGGTAGCAACCAACAATAACAAAGGGGTTCCAACACAAGGGAAACCAAAAGACTTAACCTTTTCTTAAAAAAAGAAAACAATGAGCAAAAACAGAATGAAAAAAAACCCCGTCAAAACGTTAACGACGAATCGACGCGGCCTTCTTCTGGGCAGCCAACTCACAGATTGCAGTCAATGCGTCGGGACCCTGAGACGACCCAACGGTTTGAGTTTCTCCATTTCTAACTTGCTCAACCTGTTTCCCAATGTCAACGAGGCGAACAACTCTATCCCGTTCTCTAGAGGTAATCGGCTTGCACGACAAAGTGTAAAACTCCGTTAAATGTTTAGGAGGACGACTCTCCGGCTTCTTAACAAGAACGTCCTTCCACGGCGAAGCTGCCTTTTGAGACGGTTGAACTGATGCTACGCCCACCTGAGCGTCAATCGTGCCCGAATCCGGACTTGATTCAGGCACAACCAACTGCAAAATCTGGGCTGCACCAGACCCCTCTACAACTTGGACCTGTGTAGCAGTAGGCCCATCTGCAGCAGGACAACCCTGTGGATCAGGCCCATCTGCCACATGATGGACCTGGGCATATCCAGTTGCAACACAATGGACCTGTCTGTCGTCACCACGCGATCGCAGTCAGAGTCAGCCTTGGAATCACGGACGCAATCAACCCCAGAATCACGGCTGAAATCTTCCCCAGAATCGCGGACGCAATCTTCATCACCAATTACGGACGAAGCACGATCGCAAACAAAATCACAATCGCATACAACCTCACCCGTATCAAACCTGAATTTGGAATTCACACCGTGATCCACTTCCTCCGACGAAGCTCCGACTCCTAATGACGCCATAGCATCCTTCTCCAGCGAACCCTGAGCTGCTGTGAATCGATTGGCTGGCAATAAAGGTCGGCTATGTATGCTCTGTTTCATAACACCAGAAACAGAGCATACCCTTGGTGTGCTGATTTCCATCACCGGATCAGCGGACGTCCGACGATGCCATGTCGTGGCGACAAACAACACGTACCCTGTAAGAACCGCCCACGGTCAACTGCCGGTCAATTTCGGACTGTCGGTCAATTGTGGAAAAGTCAACTGTCGGTCAATTTCAGGTCAAACATCGGTTAATTAAGGACGAAGACTAATTAATTAAATGTGCTGAGATTTAAATTGGATTTAAGTGGTCCCCACATGGACACTTGTCCATGTTGGCTTGGGGGAGAAGAAAGAGGGTAAGAATGACCCTTTTACCCTTAAAAGGTGGGCATGAGAGACACTTGGACATGGGGGTATTTTGGGAACTTCCCCTTTAGGGTATATGACTCACCTTTGAGGCATTTCAGCCATTATTCTATTGTTGGCCGAAATTGAGAGGGAGAGGAAGAAGAAAATGAGTTTTGGAAGCTTGAAGAAGTAGAAAGGAGGAAAAAGGGGGTCTTGATCCCATTTTCTACCCCAAATCCTTCATTTCTCACTTGTTTCTTCACCTATTTTCCATTCTAAAGGTAAAATCCCAAACCCTTTTTCGTTTTTGATTGATTTGGTTCATGGATTTTGAGGAGAAATGAGGAACTTGGTTGGGTTTTGGAGTTTGGTGTTTGGATGATGAATTTTTTGAGAGAAATGATGTTGGATGATTGATTTTGTTGAGTTTTGTGAAGTTTTGATGTAGACCCATGATGGGTGTTGAAGTAGAGACATTTTAGGGTCTGTTTTGGACCTTTGGGAGGTCATCAATGAAGGTTTTGGGAGTTAAAATCGTGAAAAATCGAAGCTGGAGGAAGAAGGAGGCGAACAGTGTCAGACCCGTCACGGATCCGTGACAGGAGACGTCACGGCTCCGTGAGGGAGACCGTGACGGCGTCAGCCACGGCTCCGTGATGAGAACCGTGACGGCGCATCCAACGGATCCGTGACCAAATCTGTTACGGAATCCCTCAAGGCTCCGTGACCAGAACCGTGACAGACCTGAATTGGGCTTTTAGGCCCATTTTGTTGGATTTTGAGTAATTGGGACGGTTATCTATAACCGAGTCCTTTTGGGGTTAATTGGGAATGTTTTCCTCTTTAAACCTTTGTGAATTACTCTTGATTCGCGATTTGTTTTGTGATCCAAGACTTTGTACCCGAGCTTGACTTAGGAGGAGACCCTTGGATCTCGTGAAGTGGAGGAGGAAGTTAGCCAGGTCGTCCGCAGCTATGATTGGAGTGCTTTTGAGGTAGGGAAAGTAGCGAATACTAGTTTAATTGCGGAAATTTACTAGTATGCATATAGGTTGCAATCACATGATTTAATTGTTAGAATTGTATGATTAGGATGTGAGGAATGAGTGAAATGAGGGATAACTTACGTGCCATTTCGAGGCGTAAGTTTGGGATTGTCGTGCTGTAGAAATGCATGTGGGCCATGTCGAGCCCTTAGGTTGCGTGTTGATTGAAATGCCATGATCTTTGATTGAGATGCATGATGTGTGACTTAGCCGTGTTTAATTGAGAAGTATGTTAGGGTGTACTCGGTGTAGTATGTGTTGCTATGTTTGGGCAAGTATGCCATGCGTGATGTGATGTGAACCTTTGGTTGTGATATGATCGGGTGAGTGATAAACCGATATGTTGTGTTATGGTGAGTTGGCTCGGTTGGTATACAGTGGTCGAACTATGGCATTGTGATGCGTGTTAGTCTCTTGATGTGTGTTCCAAGAGGAGGTGTGGCTGGTATGATACCTACACTGAGAGTATGCCGGTGTAGGGTATCGAGGACGAGGATGGTGTGATCATTACCCCGATGATATGTGGTCCGGGAAGGCGTACGACCGAGGTATGTGCCGGTCCGGTATGCATGAGGCCCCGAGTCTACGTGATGGGAAGACATCCGACTGAATGTATTGTCGGTCAGGGATGTGCCTCGAGTCTACGTGACGGGAAGATGTCGGGACCGATGTTGTGTGTTCCGGTACGATATAAGTGGGACGGGCTGTCATAGCCGGTGATGTTGGGGACTGATGTGCTAGATATGTGTTTGTTCTGCTGTGTGTTTTATGCTTGCTGATTGGCTGTGTGCGATGTTTGAAATGTGATTATGGTCTTCTGAGAGTGATTAGTGGTTGGTAAGTTTGCGTGGACGTTGTTAGTAGTTATGCCTTGCTAGTATGCCCTTATTGGACGGATACTCGTGGTGGTGAACGGATATTCATAACCTTAACTACTTTTCCTACTGAGCGAAAGCTCACCCCTTCACCTTGTTGTTTTTCAAGTCTTGAACGAGATTTGTGCTAGTTGGATGCTCGATGCTTGAGAGCTTGCGAGGGTCCTAGGCTAGCTTGTCTTGAGACGTACAGTTATTTTGAACTAAACATTTATTTACTGGTTTTTATGAGCTGTTGACTCATTTTATCGGACTCATGGATTTCAGAGTATTATTTTAGAACTTATTTCCCTTGAATTGTTTAAATTATTTATTATTTTAAGTTCACGTCTCGAGTCCGATCAAAACTGGATTTGGGGCGTCACAATTTGGTATCAGAGCCTGGTTTTGATTGAAATTGTTTTTCAAAAACCTCGTACCGTACGCCAATTAGGTGGGTAGAGTTGGGTCGTTAGGTTGCCGTGTGTCAGTCACGCAAATCGGAGATGTCCTACGCGTAGAAACGAGACGGAGAGAGTCTCGGGTTGGCGTTTTGTCCGGTCTAAGTACCGTGTGCCTTTGGTGAACCTGTGTGGTTGGACATTGGTTGAGTTAAACTGTTTTACGAGTATGGACCTGGCTTGGCGGTAAGAGTTAAATTACCGAGACCCGAGGTGTGTTGTTGCTAAAACTGGTTGTGTGATGTGATTGTGTTGAGTGCTTTGTGCAGGTTGTAAATTGGTTGTCCCGTATAAGCGGATGGTTAGTGTAATTTTCGAACGGGTCATGCCCAATTTTCTGCAGAAATTGAAGTGTATGTTGTTAGCATTTATGCCCGTAGCCCAATCGTAAATGTCCAAATGTAAATATCATCGTTGGCAATATAACAAAGCCACTTTTGATATTACTTAAGTGTTGGAGTAATATGTCGTGTGTGTTTCCGATCTATGCCCACCATGCGAATATAACCATAGATCAGGATGGATCACACTCGACGGGGTCCCTAGTCAATAGTCTTCGCTAGAAGCGACTAGTATGAAAGATGACTCTTGATGGCTTACGTTCTATTGGTCATAAGAAAGGTTTCCAGAGTCTGATCATAGACATCATGTGTGGGACATGATGTTGGACGACCCGACCTGAATATGTTCCATAGATTGAGTCATGAACATGTTCAGAGTCGTTGCTTGTCAGGTATCCTTAGACCGAGGAGTCTATATGATTGCTATGCAGTAAACCACCAAGTTTGACCTGAAACCCCAACGTTGCACCGTGACTGAGCTTCCATAACGGCCATGAATGGCTTGGGGAATGACTGCATGAGTGACATGATAGGCGGCTAAGGGATTTATCCCTCATACTGCGGTATGGGAAAGATATCTAGTTCACGGCCGCTTGATCGAGAGTGACTGACGATAAAAGCATGGCCATGTGCATGATATGGGATATCATAAGGGTCAGTCATCTCACATATCAAGGAACAGTGATTGAGGATAAGAAGGATGACGGCTCTATGCCTTATCTCAATCAGGATATCAGTGATAAGGGATAATGGCAAGGACGGCTGAAAGGTCAGAATCGACTGAGGGCGATTCGTTATGCAAGGTCGGGCGATGCTGAGTCTCGTCAGTCGCCACATTAGTAAGAACAAGTAAAATGGGATTTTACGTTGGTCTTACCGACATGCATAGGCCTAAGGGTCACACCATAAGTTTGTAACTCGATAAGAACGCAAGTGGATTGGCTTGGAGGGAGTCGTGCTGGGAATTGTCGTAGTGGACGGGCTAGCATTGGTGGGATCGGTATGAGCTCTCTTGGAGAGGCCCATGACCGGCCCACATGAGCTTGGCCCAACAAGAAACAAAGGTCAAAGGTTGACTAAGTGGTCTTGTTAAACTAAGTGGGTTGGACCCACTTTCCACTAGTAAATAAACTAGCTTAGTTTATTAAGTGTACCATGCAAAGTAGCATGGACACTTGGCAACTTGATGTAGATTAAGTGAGATGACCACTTCCACTTAAGTCTACATGCAAGAGGTGTTGGCAAGACACAACATGCAAATAAGAGAAGAAAATTTCAGCACAACTTCTAATCTCTCTCATCTTTGCAAACTCCTCCAAGAAGCTCCAAGTTCCATTGTTGCATGTTCTTGAGTTTACAAACTCAAGAACTACGTTGGCTTTGATTCCGTTAAGGATATGTAGGCGTCCAAGGGGCTCAAGCCATTTAAAGTTTGGTGTTACTAAACCAATTTCGGACAAGTAGAGGGTGCTGATTTTCAGCACAATTTTGGCCGACCAGTCACTTTCAAGAGCACGATCAGAGGTTCATCCAATGTACGATGAAGCCGATATTATGAGTGAACGTTCTCCACATATGGGTCTTCAATGTGACCAAATGGATTCGCGTTTCAACGGTTCGTTTTGGAGATACACGAGCTGCAAGATGGGCCATCTGCAAAAGTGATGTATACAAACCTTTGCTGAATTTTCAGACTTGTTTTTCATATTTGGTAGATTCATCTCGATTGATTCGTGGTTAATCTTCCGCTGCATTTTGTGTTTAAAATGTCCACGACATCGAGACCCAACAGTGGTATTAGAGCTTGGCTACCAACGGGAAAAACAAGAGCTGAAATTTTCAGTTTTGGTGCTGAAAATTTTTAGGTGCTTGCTGGTTTTTTATTTAAAGTGCTTGAAAATGCATGTTAGCTTCTTAATTTCATGTTTTTGCATATATGAGTGCATGCTTGATTGATAACATGATTTAATTTCTTGCATGTGGGTTTTATGCATGAAATTTGTAATTTTCGAAATAAAGTCAAATCTGATTTTTCGAACAAAGTTTAATTTTGGGGTCACGAGACCGGGACTCTCGGGGAGCCGATCAGGTGATCGGATGGGGCTCCGTTGGACGGAGCTAGGCCGAGTCGTGACTATTGGATAGTCAGAACGCCGGGGCTAAACCATTTGGAGAATTGCGACGAGTTTGGAACCGTCATGATGAACCACAAAATTAAACGTTCGGAAAATTCATTTTTGAAACCGGTTTCGATAAACCGTGTAATAATTTTTTAAAC
The DNA here is from genome assembly GCA_963921825.1 of Erodium maritimum. NCBI lineage: Eukaryota > Viridiplantae > Streptophyta > Magnoliopsida > Geraniales > Geraniaceae > Erodium > Erodium maritimum. The sequence goes on along the minus strand of OY997590.1, from coordinate 60,253,060 downwards.
TTGGAAGCTAATTAAAATCAGTCATATCTCGCTGTTTGATAACACGTTGTTTGATAACACGCTATATGATGTGATGATTATGCATGGTGCACGTTATTAAGCCCCGGGTAGTTTTATCGCTTTTCTCGGACTGCGTGCCGATAGTGTTAGCGTGTAACTATTCTTTTAAAGGTGTGGCCGTCGTACCACTTGTTTGTAATAATTATTATTTCCCGACCTGCGAGTCGTGTATTTTATTGTAACCGTTTTGCCGGCTTGGAGACGAAGAAGCTCAAGAGGCGAGTGGGAGACCGCAGGAAACGGCTTGGAGTAGATGGACGTCAAGAGGCGAGTGGGAGGTCCACGTCGTCGGCTTGAAGTCAAGATTGCTCAAGACCGGGTTGGGAATAGTTTAGGGGGCTTTGACGTGCACGTCTTTATGCTTGATTCTTGGTTTAAATTATGCATGATTGTATGGTTAGAATGCATGCTTAGATTTAAACTTTCAAGCAAATCACCTCACATGCAAAGATAAAATTTGTTTTAGATCGTTTGTTAGGAGCCCTTGAACCGTCTTTGCATTGGATGTAGTAGACGGGTTCGAAGGAAGAATTACATTGGATGTAATTGGAGAAGTCATTACATTTGGAATGTAGTTGACGTTCTCATCGCATCGATGATGTGCCAAACGTTCAGACACGACAAGACAAGTAAAAACGGGTCATGTCAGATACCTCCCAATTTATCAACAACTTCCTACTTCATCGACATGTGGGTGTCGTGCGCATTAGCGGAGCATCCATAGGAAGGCGTTGTAGTAAGTTAGGTCAGCATATGTGGGTGTCGTGCGAATTAGCGGAACACCTACATAGTGACAGGCCATCGTTAAAAATTGGTGGACCCGACTACGATTCTCAGCCTGAGGTTGAGCTAGGGTATCAGATAGGGTAAGCCGTGTACTTAAGTACATACCCTATCCAAGAGTCACATTGGATGTGATCGGATGGAGTCCGGCCTACATAGGTCGATTGAGTGGTGAGCATTAGTTCAGCTCAATCGAGTGAATCAAGGTTCTTGGTTCAAGATTATATAGGCTTAGAATCGCCTGTCGGTGTTTGAACTCGATCTTCATAATTTATTCAATTTACTGATTAAATTCACTTTGTCGTGTGGATCAAAATGGCTAACACATCAACGAACGACGATAGTTTGTCATTGAAAACCATACTTGACCGGGTCAAGCTTGATGGGACAAACTATCTGGACTGGTACAGAGTTTTGAAGATGGTCCTCAAATTCTAAACGCAAAAGGACATATCCTTGATAAGGCTATCCCTTATGTCCAGAAAATGAAGGGGCATCTCGAACATCTTAATTGACTGGGTCTTAAGATAGTGTTGGAGATAGCAACAGACATGGGTATGCACTCCCTTCCACGTGTGTATGATGAGTTCATTGTGAATTATCATATGCACGATATGGACAAGACCAAGTCAGAGTTACATGGCACATTTGTAACTGCTGAGAAGAATATCAGGGATCTAGGATCCAATGATATTCTAATGGTCAGAAAGGGATCCAGTTTCGGAAGGGAAACTGGTAGTGGCAAGGGCAAGGTCTTGTGCACTTGACAAGAAAGATGAGACACACGATCGCTCCTAGCCCTTCAAGGACCAGGCGTCCTCCAAGAAGGATAAGGAGGATGAGATTGTCTGCTTCTATTGCCAGAAGCCTGATCATTGAATTCGGAATTGCGGGAAAAACCAGGATGATCTAAAGAAGGGCAGTGGGACTGCGCCATTTTAGGTATTAACCTAATAGAGCTATGTCTCGCTACTTCCAAAGATTCATGGGTATTGCATGTCGAGGATGAATCTCACATACGCACTAACGTGCAGTGGTTGGAAGGTAGGAGAGGCTTGGAGAAGAACAAATTGGACCTTAGAGTGGACAACAAATATGGGTTGTAGTGACTGTTGTAGGATCCATGGGTCTTCATCATCCAAATAGCCTTGTTGTGTTTTGAACAATATATTGCATACCTATTAGGATCATTATATCTGTATCCGTGTTAAACACCGAAGGATATAATATGGATATTGGAAATTGGATTTTCAATATTCTATGCAATGATATGTTTAAACAAAAATGGTCGGAGGGTTGTACATATTGGATATGGTAACAATGACTCAAGCTCTATTTATAAGGTTCATACCAAAAGGTCTAAATCCGATAATTTAGACCACACTCTGTTAAGGCACTGTCATTTAGGCCACATAAACAAGAAACGCATATCAGCACTTCACAAGTGCAGACATTGAGGTCCATTCGAATTTCATTCAAATAATAAATGAAAGGATTGTTTCTTAAGGAAAATGACTAAAGCGCCGTTCATCGATCGCGGTGAAAGGGCGGGTGAATTATTGGAATGATACACTCGGATGTGTAGACCAATAAGTTCGCTTTCCAGGAGGGGTTTTAGCTACTTTATCACATTTACTGATGGTTACGGTAAATATGATTATGTCTATTCGATAAGACATAAGTCTAAAACTTTTGATAAACTCAAAGAGTTCAAGACTAAAGTAGAAAATCAGCTCGGGAAAGGTATTAAAACTCTTCGATTGGATCGAGGAGGAGAATACTTAACTACAGAGTTTTTAGATCATCTAAAACAGAATGGGATCCTTCGGAATGGACTCCTCCCAGGACACCGTAGTTGAGAGGTGTAGCCGAATAGAGAAATCGGACATTGTTGGACAATGGTCTGGTCCATGATCAGTAGGACTGATCTCCCTATCTCTTTCTGGGTTTTTGCTCTGGAGACGGCCGCATTCATTTTGAATCGGGCTCCTACAAAGGCTGTGGAAGGGACACCATTTGAGAAATGGCACAGGAGGAAGCTCGTTTTGTCCTTCCTATAGATTTGGGGTTGCGAGGCTTATGTGAAACGGTAAGTTTACAGTAAGCTCGAACCAAGATCTAAGAAATGCAGCTTCATAGGGTATCCCAAGGAAACAAAGGGATACTACTTCTACATACCAAGTGAGAACATGGTGTTCGTCACTCGGATGGGGTCTTTGTGCAAAGGGAATTTGTTTTCAAAGACGTCAGTGGGAGGGTTGTACATCTAGAAGGAGTTCAAGATGGTACAGATGCCTCTGAACCACATGACAACCCAGTAGAGGAGCCTGAACTGGTCGTAGAGCAAGAACCAATTCCTGAATGTACGAGGCAATCTGAAAGGATTAGTCACCCACCTTCGAGATATGGTTGTTTTGTATCTGGAGGTGACATTGAGCTAATGGTGGATCATGAGGATCCAGCCACCTTTTCAGGAAGCCATAGATGGGCCCGACTCCGAGTTATGGCTGGGAGCCATGAGGGAGGAAATGCAATCCATGTCGGATAACCAAGTCTGGGAACTGGCTGATCCCATCGATGGTGTGAGAGCCATTAGATGCAAATGGATCTTCAAGGTGAAGATGGACATGGATGGCAAGCCTCTGACCTACAAAGCCCGACTGGTTGCAAAAGGTTATTGGCAGATGCAAGGGATTGACTATGAGGAAACCTTCTCACCAGTGGCTATGGTCAAATCTATCTAGATTCTTCTTAACATAGTCTCGTATATTGATTACGAGATATGGAAAGTGGATGTCAACACCGCTTTTAAATGAGAATTTGACTGAGGACGTTTTATGTCCCAGCCCGAAGGTTTTGACTATCCGAAGAATAAGGGATAGATTTATAAGTTGTTGAAATCCATTTGTGGATTGAAACAAGCTTCTCGGAGTTGGAATCTTCGTTTTGACGAAGCTGTAATTTGATTCGGCTTTGTCAAGAACGAAGATGAGCCTTGCGTTTACAAGAAGGCTAGGGGGAGAAAGATTTCCTTTCTGGTGTTGTATGTCGGTGACATACTACTTATCGGAAACGATGTCCCTGTTTTAAACGAGACCAAAAGCTTGGAGGGGACGTGTTTCACGATGGACTTAAGCGAGTTTGCTTATATCTTAGGGATTAAGGTATATAGAGATCGCACCAAGAGGGTCTTGGGATTAAGTCAGAGCACCTATGTGAACAATGCATTGAGTAGGTTCTCAATGCTCAATTCAAAGAAAGGATTCTTACCCGCTCGTCATGGCATTAATCTCAGCTAGACTCGGTGTCCTAAAACACCTGATGAGCTGAAAAGGATGATGTGAATCCCATGCACCTGGGAGGGGCAGGATCGATCATATATGCATGACATATACAAGACTGGATGTCTTGTATGCCTTGTGTTGTACCAGCAGACATCAGTCTGACCCTTGGGGAAAGATGATTATGAACTAGTCGTTAGAGGATGCTAGTTTCCATACAGATTAAGATGACTTTAGAAGTCAGTCAGGAAATCTGTTTACGCTGATTGACAGTGATGTCAGCTAGTAGAGCGTGAAGCAAGATACCGTCGTTGACTCCACGACAGAGGCCGAGTACATAGCGGCTGCAGGGGCAGCCATGCGAATATAACCATAGATCAGGATGGATCACACTCGACGGGGTCCCTAGTCAATAGTCTTCGCTAGAAGCGACTAGTATGAAAGATGACTCTTGATGGCTTACGTTCTATTGGTCATAAGAAAGGTTTCCAGAGTCTGATCATAGACATCATGTGTGGGACATGATGTTGGACGACCCGACCTGAATATGTTCCATAGATTGAGTCATGAACATGTTCAGAGTCGTTGCTTGTCAGGTATCCTTAGACCGAGGAGTCTATATGATTGCTATGCAGTAAACCACCAAGTTTGACCTGAAAGCCCAACGTTGCACCGTGACTAGGCTTCCATAACGGCCAGGAATGGCTTGAGGAATGACTGCATGAGTGACATGATAGGCGGCTAAGGGATTTATCCCTCATACTGCGGTATGGGAAAGATATCTAGTTCACGGCCGCTTGATCGAGAGTGACTGACGGGAAAAGCATGGCCATGCGCATGATATGGGATATCATAAGGGTCAGTTATCTCACATATCAAGGAACAGTGATTGAGGATAAGAAGGATGACGGCTCTATGCCTTATCTCAATCAGGATATCAGTGATAAGGGATAATGACAAGGACGGCTGAAAGGTCAGAATCGACAGAGGGCGATTCGTTATGTAGGGTCGGGCGATACTGAGTCTCGTCAGTCGCCACATTAGTAAGAACAAGTAAAATGAGATTTTACGTTGATCTTACCGACATGCATAGGCCTAAGGGTCACACCATAAGTTTGTAACTCGATAAGAACGCAAGTGGATTGGCTTGGAGGGAGTCGTGTCGGGAATTGCTGTAGTGGATATGGGCTCTCTTGGAGAGGCCCATGACCGGCCCACATGGGCTAGGCCCAACAAGAACCAAAGGTCAAAGGTTGACTAAGTGGTCTTGTTAAACTAAGTGGGTTGGACCCACTTTCCACTAGTTAATAAACTAGTTTAGTTTATTAAGTCTACCATGCAAAGTAGCATGGACACTTGGCAACTTGATGTAGATTAAGTGAGATGACCACTTCCACTTAAGTCTACATGTAAGAGGTGTTGGCAAGACACAACATGCAAATAAGAGAAGAAAATTTCAGCACAACTTCTAATCTCTCTCATATTTGCAAACTCCTCCAAGAAGCTCCAAGTTCCATTGTTGCATGTTCTTGAGTTTACAAACTCAAGAACTACATTGGCTTTGATTCCGTTAAGGATACGTAGGCGTCCAAGGGGCTCAAGCCATTTAAAGTTTGGTGTTATTAAACCAATTTCGGACAAGTAGAGGGTGCTGATTTTCAGCACAGTTTTGTCCGACCAGTCACTTTTAAGAGCACGATCGGAGGTTCATCCAATGTACGATGAAGCTGAGTTTTGGAGTGAACGTTCTCCACGTATGGTTCTTCAATGTGACCAAAGGGATTCGCGTTTCAACGGTTCGTTTTGGAGATACACGAGCTGAAAGATGGTCCATCTGCAAAAGGTGATGTGTACAAACCTTTGCTGAATTTTCAGACTTGTTTTTCATATTTGGTAGATTCATCTCGATTGATTCGTGGTTAATCTTCCGCTGCATTTTGTGTTTAACATGTCCACGACATCGAAACCCAACATATGTACCATCACGATTAGACTATAGGGGCCACTGTAGCCGGACATGAATGGGGTGATGTCGAGTGGTTACAACGTAATTTGGGGATGCCTGAACCGGGTTGTAACGACGCGATGTCAACATGAATGTTATGTTAGAAAGAGGACATGCTAAGAATTTAAATTTAATTTGATGTTGTCTAATGTGTAATTGTTGTGTGGTGGGAGCATTGTGGAGTGGTTGACTGTGTGTGACCTCGCTGTTTGACTATGTGTAATCTCGTTGTTTGAATGTGTGATATGTGCACTGTTGTGTGAAATTGTGTGACTATACTATACTGAGTATAATATTACTATGAGTACTAATGTGGTGAACTGCGTGTGACGTTAGTTATTTTAAGTGTGTCGTTCTTTGAGAGTAAGAACCCGAACTTGTGCGTTATTCGTGCAGCGGATTTACGACATGGCACCGACTTACATTCCGCGAGGCACCAGGAGACGGCCCGCTAGAGGCCGAGGACAGCCATCGACCGTTGAGTCGGCAGGGACGACTAGTGTCCAAGGTGAACCCTTTGAGGGGCACGAGAGGGTTAAGACTACCCAGGCGGCATCTCTGGAGGAGCTGACTCGCACTGTTCAGGGATTGGCAGCAGCCTTTTCCCGGAGAGAGGCTACAACTCCGACACCGGATGCTGTACCCACTGCCACTACAACAGCCACTGAGGGACCTAGTCAGGGCGACAACTACACTGCGCAGGGGCTGCGAGACTTCCGTAGACTAGGCACACCTGTGTTTTCCGGGGAGCCTGACCCCGAGGCAGCCGAGATGTGGCTGGAGCGGATCACCCGCAACCTGGACACGTCAGGGGTACTGAGTGGTAGTCTGAGAGTGTCGTTCACAGCTTTTCATCTGGAGGGAGAGGCCTACCATTGGTGGCAGCGCGAGCATGCACGAGTAGGGGATGACTTTGCGTTGTTCGGACAGTGATTTCTAGAGTAGTACTTTCCACAATCGGTACTGGACGACAGGCATCAGCAGTTCCTGGAGCTGCGACAGGCGGGACTGTCAGTATCCGAGTACGAAGTGAGGTTCACCTCCCTGTCTCGTTTTGCTCAGTAGATGGTACAGACTGAGGCTCTTCGGTGCCGACGTTTTGAGGCAGGTCTTCGCCCAGCGATTACGGATCGGGTCGATGTTTTGAGGACCCATGTAAACTCTGACCTGGTGGATCAGGCCTTGGCTATGGAGCGGCACTTCCGTGAGACAACCAGAGTTCGAGAGGTCAAGCCGAGACTGAGCGGCTCCCTGAGGCCATCCCAGTATCGTGATCCGAGGAGGCAGAGGACCTCGGGATCGTTCCAGTCCTAGACTCAGCTGAGAGGGTCGCGATAGGTCGGGTATGTGCATCTGTTGGACCTGCCTTGTCAGGGCGCACGTGCTACCATTATAGGCAGCCGGGTCACATGGCTGGAGACTGTCCGAGTAGCAGTGGACCAGTAGACGTCCGGCGGGTAGACCGGAGGAGAGGTCGAGTGCCGGGCCACCGTTGTGTCACCGGTATGGTCGGCCAGGACACTTCGCTGCCAGGTGCCCCGATCGGTTTTTGGATGTGTCGGCTCCGCGACCACAACAGTCGCAGATGGGGCAGTCACCGCAGTTCCAGCAGCGTCAGGCACCGGCGCAGAGAGCACTGCGACAGGCTGCGAGCGCGCCAGTGCCGAGGCAGCGAGCTGCGCAGCAGGCGACACTTCCACTACCCCCGAGAGGCGGACCCCAGGCATAGCAGGACCGAGTGTATGCTGTCATCGACTCCCAAGCTGAGAGACGTCAATCCGGCCATGAGGCTACTCAGGGTACGTGCTTGCTTTATAATTCTTGGGCGTCTTTCTTGTTTGATACTGGTGCATCATATTATTTCATCTCTTCTTATGTCGCTGGTATGTTGGGGTTGAGGGTGGAGTCGTTGAGTCGACCTTTATTTCTTGAGACCCCTATTACGGGAGAGGTAGTCTTGAGTACCTTTTGTCGTGCATGTGAGATTCAATTGGCTGATTGCCCTTTTTATGGTGATTTGCTTGTGTTGGACATGACGACATTTGACGTGATTCTGGGGATGGACTGGATGACGAGGTATCGGGCGTCGATCGACTGTTATCGTCGGTAGGTGACCGTAGTATTGGGCGACACGATCGTCACTTGCGTTTTGGGCAGTAGGAGCGGAGTACTCCTGTCTGCGTTGACCGTGGGAGATGAGATAGAAATCGTGCAGAGTAGAGAGCTGCCGAGAGTGGTATGCGAGTTCCCGGAGGTCTTTCCGGAGGAGCTGTCAGGATTATCGCCGTTGCGCGAAGTGGAGTTTAGGATCGACTTGATCCCGGGTACGGCACCGATATCTATGGCCCCGTATCGGTTTGCACCAGTCGAGTTGGTCGAGCTGAAGCGACAACTCGAGGAGCTTCGGGAGAAGGGTTTTATCCGATCGAGTGCTTCGCCGTGGGGAGCACCCACCCTCTTCGTGAGGAATAAGGGTGGAGCGTTGAGGATGTGCATCAATTACCAGAAGTTGAACTGGGTTACGGTGAGGAACCGTTATCCGATGCCGAGGATCGATGACCTGTTCGATCAGTTGAGAGGAGCGAAGTGCTTCTCGAAGATTGATCTGCGATCTGGTATTATCAGTTGAGGGTCCGGAAGACCGCATTTCGGACTCGGTATGGGAACTACGAGTTCTTGGTGATGCCGTTCGGGTTGACGAACGCACCGGCAGCGTTCATGGACTTGATGAACGGTATCTTCCGACCCTACATGGATCACTTCGTCGTGCTGTTTGTGGATGACATTCTGATTTATTCGCCTAGTGAGGAGGCACACGTGGAGCACCTGAGGACAGTGTTGACATTGTTGTGTACTCACCACCTGTACGGAACCTGGAGAAGTGCGAGTTCTGGCTCGCCGAGGTGAAGTTCCTCGGGCATGTTGTGTCCCTAGAGGGTATACTCGTCGATCTGACGAAGATCGACACGGTCTCGAAGTGGGCATGGCCCAAGAGTGTCTTCGAGATCCGCAGCTTCCTAGGCTTGGTAGGGTACTATCGACGGTTCGTCCAGGACTTCTCACGTCTGGCCGCGCCGATGACTGCCTTGACACGCAAGGGAGCGGAGTTTGTGTGGAATGATGAGTGTGAGCACTCCTTTACCGAGCTTAAGGCTCGTTTCACCACGCGCCCGTGTTGATAGTGCCGGAGCGTGGGATCGGTTATGACGTGTATTGTGACACGTCCGGTGAGGGACTGGGGTGTGTGTTGATGAAGTCCAGGAAGGTAGTTGCATATGGCTCGAGACAGTTGAAGACACATGAGCGCAACTACCCGACCCATGACCTAGAGTTGGCAGCAGTTGTCTTTGTGCTGAAGAGCTGGCGACACTACTTGTATAGAGAGCGATTCTGGGTGTTTTTGGATCACAAGAGCCTCAAGTACATATTCTCCCAACGCGACTTGAACATGCGGCAGAGGCGATGGATGTAGCTACTGGAGGAGTACGACTTTGAGCTACTCTACCATCCGGGCAAGGCGAATGTCGTCGCCGATGCCCTGAGTAAGAAGTCGACTCACAGCCTTGTTAGTATATATGTCTGAGAGTGGGACTTGATGGAGGAGTTGAGCATGTTTCTGCTCGAGGTCGATGAGATCACCGATGGAGTGCCCATGTGTTCGTTGGTGGCACAGCCCACACTAGTTGCCCGTGTGCTGGAGGCACAGGCCGGGGATGCCGAGACGACAGAGATTCGAGAGAGGATTATCAGCGGTGTTGACACCGAGGGCTGGGAGCAGGGTACTGATCTGGTTCTACGATACCGAGGAGGGTTGTTTATGCCGCGTGGTTGTAGAGATGATGTGTTGAGAGAATCTCATCACTCCCGTCTTGTTGTGCACCCGGGTGGCACCAAGATGTATTGGGATATCAGACGGCAGTTCTGGTGGAGCGGGATGCGTAGAGAAGTTGCAGAGTTTGTTTCGAGATGCCTCACTTGCCAGCAAGTAAAGGCCGAGCATCAGCGTCCCGCTGGCTTGCTATAGTCGTTACCGATCGCAGAGTGGAAGTGGGAGCATGTCACAATGGACTTCGTGAGTGGCTTACCGAGGTCTCCGAGAGGGCATGACGCAGTTTGGGTGGTGGTCGACCGAACGATCAAGTCGGCACACTTCTTGGCCATAAGGATGACGGATACGGTTGACACTTTGAGCCGTTTATATGTTCGGGAGATCATCCACTTTCACGGGGTGCCGGTGTCGCTGGTGTCCGACAGAGATCCTCGATTTACCTCTAGGTTTTGGGAGAGCTTGCAGAGAGCATTGGGGACCGAGGTCTTGCTTAGTACAGCGTATCACCCACAGACCGACGGCCAGTCAGAGCGCACTATTCAGATACTAGAGGATATGCTGCGAGCATGTGTGTTGGACTTCCAAGGGTCATGGGAGGACCACTTGCCATTAGCAGTGTTTGCCTAAAACAACAGCTTTCAGGACAGTATTGGGATGGCACCGTTTGAGGCGTTGTATGGTAGGTCGTGCATATCGCCTGTGTGTTGGGCAGAGGTGGGAGACCGGAGTCTACTTGGGTTGGAGCTTGTCTAGGAGACAACCGAGAAGGCACACTGATTCGGGATCGGTTGAAGACCGCGCAGAGTCGTCAGAAGAGTTAAGCAGATAGACGATGCCGGACTCTTGAGTTTGCAGTTGGCGATCATGTGTTTCTGAGGGTGAGCCCGAAGAAGGGCCTATTGCGGTTCAACCGTGGCGGAGGCAAGTTGGCCCCGCGGTTTATCAAACCTTTTGAGATATTGGGCAGATTTGGAGTTGTTGCTTATCGCCTTGCGTTGCCACCGTTGCTCGGGAACGTTCATAACGTCTTCCACGTGTCCCAGCTTCGGAAGTATACTGCGGACCCCTCCCACGTGATTGAGTGGACGGACATAGAGGTAGCTGAGGATGTTTCGTATGAGGAGCAGCCAGTCAGGATTCTGGATAGGCGAGAGCAGGCCTTGCGTGGCAGGACTATCCCATTGGTGCGAGTGCAGTGGAAGCATTAGGGAGCAGAGTCGACCTGAGAGCGCGAGGATGAGGTTCGTGCGAAGTACCCCAACATGTTCGACCCTTGAGGTACGTCCGTTTTAAATCTCAGGGACGAAATTCTCTTAAGGGGGTAGATTGTAAGAACCACCCTCGGTCGATCCCGATCGAACCGGAGGTTATTGGAGAAAGTTGACTTTTTGCCGGAAAAGTCAACCGAGGACTCCGGGAGTCATTCGGGACCTTTCTGGGGCCCAAAAATCTTAGCCGTCGTTACAATTAGCTTAATTGGGCCGTTCCCTTTCAATTGACTATAATTGTGGAAAAGTCAATTGTCGGTCAATTTCAGGTCAAACATCGGTTAATTAAGGACGAAGACTAATTAAGTAAATGTGCTGAGATTTAAATTGGATTTAAGTGGTCCCCACATGTACACTTGTCCATGTTGGCTTGGGGGAGAAGAAAGAGGGTAAGAATGACCCTTTTACCCTTAAAAGGTGGGCATGAGAGACACTTGGACATTAGAGTATTTTTGGAACTTCCCCTTTAGGGTATATGAGTCACCTTTGAGGCATTTCAGCCATTATTCTATTGTTGGCCGAAATTGAGAGAGAGGAAAAAGAAAAAGGGTTTTGGAAGCTTGAAGAAGAAGAAAGAAGGAAAAATGGGGTCCTGAAACCATTTTCTACCCAAATCCTTCATTTCTCACTTGTTTCTTCACCTATTCTCCATTCTAAAGGTAAATCCTCAACCCTTTTTCGTTTTTGATTGATTTGGTTCATGGGTTTTGAGGAGAAATGAGGAACTTGGTTGGTTTTTGGAGTTTGGATGATGAATTTTTGGAGAGAAATGATGTTCGATGATCGATTTTGTTGAGTTTTGTGGAGTTTTAATGAAGACCCATGATGGGTGTTGAAGTAGAGACGTTTTAGGGTCTGTTTTGGAGCTCTGGGAGGTCATCAATGGAGGTTTTTGGGGTTAAAATCGTGAAAAACCGAAGCTAGAGGAAGAAGGAGGCGAACAGTGTCAGACCCGTCACGGATCCATGACGGGAGACGTCACGGCTCTGTGAGGGAGACCGTGATGGCGTCAGTCACGGCTCCGTGATGAGAACCGTGACGGCGCAGCCAACGGATCCATGACCAGATCCGTTACGGAGTCCGTCAAGGCTCCGTGACCAGAACCGTGACAGACCTGAATTGGGACTTTTGGGCCCATTTTGTTGGATTTTGAGTAATTGAGACGGTTATCTGTAACCGAGCCCTTTTGGGGTTAATTGGGAATGTTTTCCTCTTTAAACTTTTGTGAATTACTCTTGATTCGCGATTTGTTTTGTGATCCAAGACTTTGTACCCGAGCTTGACGGAGGAGGAGACCCTTGGATCTCGTGAAGTGGAGGAGGAAGCTAGCCAGGTCGTCCACATCTAGGATTGGAGTGCTTTTGAGTTAGGGAAAGTAGCGAATATCGGTTTAATTGCGGAAAGTTACTAGTATGCATATAGGTTGCAATCACATGATTTAATTGTTAGAATTGTATGATTAGGAGTTGAGGAACGAGTGAAATGAGGGATAGCTTACGTGCCATGTCGAGCCGTAAGTTTGGGATTGCCATGCTGTAGAAATGCATGCGGTCCATGTCGAGCCATTAGGTTGTGTGTTGATTAAAATGCCATGATCTTTGATTGAGATGCATGATGTGTGACTTAGCCGTGTTTAATTGAGAAGCATGTTAGGGTGTACTCGGTGTAGTATGTGTTGCTATGTTTGGGCAAGTGTGTCATGCGTGATGTGATATGAACATTTGGTTGTGATATGATCGGGTGAGTGATAGACCGATATGTTGTGTTATGGTGTGTTGGCTCGGTTGTATACTGTGGTCGAACTATGGCATTGTGATGCGTGTTATTCTCTTGATGTGTGTTCCAAGAAGAGGTGTGTCCGGTATGATACCTACACTGAGAGAGTATGCCGATGTAGGGTATCGAGGACGAGGATGGTGTGATCATTACCCCGATGCTATGTGGTCCGGGAAGGCGTACGACCGAGGTATGTGCCGGTCTGGTATGCATGAGGCCCCAAGTCTACATGACGGGAAGACATCTGACTGAATGTATTGCCGGTCAAGGATGTGCCCCGAGTCTACGTGACGGGAAGATGTCGGGACCGATGTTGTGTGTTCCGGTACGATATAAGTGGGACGGGCTGTGATAGCCGGTGATGTTGGGGACTGCTGTGCTAGATATGTGTGTTGTTCTGCTGTGTGTTCTATGCTTGCTGGTTGGTTGTGTGCGATGTTTTAAGTGTGATTATGGTCTTGTGAGAGTGACTAGTGGTTGGTAAGTTTCCGTGGATGTTGTTAGTAGTAATGTCTTGCTAGTATGCCCTAATTGGACGGTTACTCGTGGTGGTGAACGATGTTCATAACCTTAACTACTTTTCCTACTGAGCGAAAGCTCACCCCTTCACCTTGTTGTTTTTCAAGTCTTGAGCGGGATTTGTGCTAGTTGGATGCTCGATGTTTGGGAGCTTGTGAGGGTTGTAGGCTAGCTTGTCTAGAGACGTACTGTTATTTTGAACTAAACATTTATTTACTGGTTTTATGAGCTGTTGACTCAACTTATTGGATTCATGGATTTCGGAGTATTATTTTAGAACTTATTGCCCTTGAATTGTTTAAATTATTTATTATTTTAAGTTCACGTCTCGAGTCCGGTCAAAACTGGATTTGGGGCGTGACAATTTGGTATCGGAGCCTGGTTTTCATTGAAATTGTTTTTCAAAAACCTCAGACCGTACGTCAATTAGGTGGGTAGAGTTGGGTCGTTAGGTTTCCGTGTGTCATTCACGCAAGTCGGAGATGTCCTACGCGTAGAAACGAGACAGAGAGAGTCTCGGGTTGGCGGTTTGTCTGGTATAAGTACCGTGTGCCTTTAGTGAACCTGTGTGGTTGGAGTCATTGTTTGGGTTAAACTGTTTTCCGAGTATGGACCTGGCCGGGCTGTAAGAGTGAAATTACCGAGACCCGAGGTATGTAGTTGCTAAAACTGGTTGTGTGCTGTGATTGTGTTGAGTGCTTTGTGCAGGTTGTAAATTGGTTGTCCCGCATAAGCGGTTGGTTAGTGTAATTTACGAACGGATCATGCCCAATTTTCTGCAGAAATTGAAGTGTATGTACCATCACGATTCGGCTATAGGGGCCACCGTAGCCGGACGTGAATGGGGTGATGTCGAGTGGTTACAATGTAATTTGGGGACGCATGAACCGGGTTGTAACGACGCGATGTCAACATGAATGTTATGTTAGAAAGATGACGTGCTAAGAATTTAAATTTAAGTTGATGTTGTCTAATGTGTAATTGTTGTGTGGTGGGTGCATTGTGGAGTGGTTGTCTGTGTGTGACCTCGCTGTTTGACTGTGTGTAATCTCGCTGTTTGAATGTGTGATATGTGCACTGTTGTGTGGAATTGTGTGACTATACTATACTGTACTGAGTATAATATTACTATGAGTATTAGTGTGGTGGACTGTGTGTGATATTAGTTATTTTAAGCGTGTCGTTCTTTAAGAGTAAGAACCTGAACTTGTGCGTTACCCGTGCAGCGGATTTACGACATGGCACCGACTTACGTTCCGCGAGGCATCAAGAGACGGCCCACTAGAGGCCGAGGACAACCATTGAACGTTGAGTCGACAGGGACGACTAGTGCCCAAGGTGCATCCGCTGAGGGGCACGAGAGGGTTGAGACTACCCAGGCGGCAGCTTAGGGTTCGTACCTAAAAGTTCCATTATATATATATATATATATATATATATATATATATATGGACATTTATGATTGAACTACGGACACTAAGACTAACAAATTGATCATTCTGGAACATTTTTTTATTGACCTAATAATTATAAAAATGATTATAGCTAAGGTATGCAATGACATCAGTGACATGTTGTCCATTAATAGCATCATGTTCTTTCAATTAGCTCAAGGAAAGTAACATTGTATTTCCATTAGATGCATCCTTACATGTAACACCAGATTTTTTTTTATTTGATTAATGAGTAAATTAGATTATAGACCCTTCATGAGGGCAATATTTACAAGATGACAATTCTTCCTTGGGACCCCTCGTCGGATCCTCCTTGGTTCCGGTCCCTTCTATTCTTATCTACTTCTTCCGTGGTTTGATCCTTACAACAAACCTTCTGTTCTACGTTGTTGAAGGAATCACTTTTGTGGATTCCGAGATCTGCTCACAAAAATACGATGAAGAGAGATAGGAGAAAGGGGAAGGCTCCCATGGAAGAGAAATCTCAGGTGAAGTGGAAGATTAATTCTGGTAGACCATAGTCTGTAGTCGTGGTTCCTAGTGGAAGTTCTCTGAATACTACCTTTCAGATCGGAGTTTATTCAATTGATTTATCACCTGGAAAATCCATTGATGGCCCCATTCAAAATTCTGAGCGTTGACCTTTGGCTGGGAGGGTTCCGTCTATGGTTCATCAAATTGAGGAACCTCGGAAAGCACATTCTGTATTGGATCACGAGGAGGAAAAGTTATTTGTTTCTGTGCCTTCTCAACTTGCATCTGAAGGAAGAAGAAAATTGTTTATTTGTAATATTCCTCTGGGCAGGAATGAGTCTTGACAAAAAAAATATGTTAGGAACTAATGGTGTTGAGCATTGTTTTGTTTGCAAGCGCTCTTGTCGGAATAGTAAATTCTTTGGTTTTGTGAAGATCTGGAAAATGATTCTATAGAGGCAGACCATGGAACAATGCAGGATGGTTATAAGTTATTGGTTGATTTTGCTAGACCAAAAATGTCTAAGCCTAGAGTTTCTCCCCTTAAACAGTCGCCGAAAAGAGTTCCACAACCAAGGATAGACTTGATTGCTTAAGGTGTTTTTGTGGATGGTTATCGCGAGATGGCCCTTGCAGGTGTTTTAGTTATGGCACACAATAATTGGTTTGTTTCTCAGTATAAAAGGGAACTCAAATCACTAGGTTTGAAGGATATCATCCTTCGTTCTTGTGGCCATCGCATTTTCCTCCTAACTGTTCTTAATCCATCTCTTAGAGATTCTTTAGAGAAAGATAGTTGGTCCCATTTGAAACCTTGGTTTGAATTGCTGAGTTACTGTCGCAGGTTTCTTTCAATGTGTTATGCTGGAGGTCATCCCTTTCCATGGTAGAACTGAGGATTCTGTTAAGTCAATAGGAAAAACCATAGGGAGTCTGTTATTTAAAATTTGTGATTCCAATCACGATTCATCCTCTTTTGTAAAAACCTTCTTATTGGTTCATAGGAATTAAAAAATTAGCTTGTTGGATATGAATTTTAAGATGAGAGCGTCAAGTTTTCCTTTATGTGTTACTGGAGTGACAATTGGTGATGTCCGGGAGCTTTGTTTTCTGATTGTTCATGTGCCAGAATCCTCTTCGGATAAGGATTAGCAAAGTGAGGGAGATCAGCTTGATTATGAAGATAAAGCAAAATCCAAGGAAGTGAATTCGATTTCAAATTCAGATCTTTTGGAAGTTGGTAAAGACTTATCCCCAACTTCAAAGGAATCTGGTGCTAATAGAATTCAATCTATATCTGGAAACTCGCCAGGTCCAACCTTGCGTGTAGCGC
This sequence comes from Erodium maritimum, assembly GCA_963921825.1. Taxonomy (NCBI): domain Eukaryota; kingdom Viridiplantae; phylum Streptophyta; class Magnoliopsida; order Geraniales; family Geraniaceae; genus Erodium; species Erodium maritimum. The sequence goes on along the minus strand of OY997590.1, from coordinate 60,236,278 downwards.
AATTTTCTTCTTCTCCGAAAAAACTTGCGAAAAGGCAAAAGAAACCAAAGGCTGCAGTGATCTATCAGACACCGATTCTCCCTCGCACAAGCTCTCGTAGTTAAAAGAGAGGGGCTCGTCAAGGAAATTGGAACTATGTAAAGAAGGTTGGAGTCAAAGCTCTTAAATTGGATGAATTTGCTATAGACCAGTTTAACAACCTGGATCTGGAAGTGCCTTAACGATTGGACTTAGAAGAGGACGAGGATGATATATATGAAGATGTAAGTGATGATCAGGTGCTAGAAGCCCTTGGGTCTGTTCCTCCTTCTCTGACCTTGCATTGAAAGCATGGAGTTCCTCTCATGGAATGTGAGAGGAACAAACTCCGTCCAGAAGAGACGGTGTATCAGTTTTACCATTAGATGTGAGCATCCCGACTTTGTTTTCCTTCAAGAAACTAAGGTGGTCTCTATCTATCCTTCTTTTATTCGAAGTTATGGTTTTTTTTTTGGTGATTGGGGTCATGCTTTCTCTCATACTAAAGGAGCATCTAGTAGTCTTCTGACAGTCTGGAAACTTGAGATATTTCAATGCTCTGATTGTGTTATTTTAAAGAATGTTATCTTGTAGTTTGGTTTGTGGGTTGGTTTATAATCTCCCCTAGTCTTGATAAATAAAAAAATTATGCGCCAAGTAATGAGTCTTATAGGGCTGCTTTGTAGGAAGAGATTTTTTCCTATAATTCCTGGTTTTCAGATGTATTGTGTGTAGGAGGCGACTTTAATTATGTTCTTTTGCTTGAGGAACGCCGCAACAGTGATTTTTCAGTTCAAGATAGCAACTGCTTCTTGAACTTTATTCTAACTCTTGGTCTGACTAATCTGAGGCTGGAAGGTTGTAAATTTACTTGGTATGGATCGGGTTCCAAGGCTACTCGGTTGGATCGTTTCCTAGTATCCCCAGAGTTCCTAATTACATTCGAAAACATCTCTAAAAAAGGTTTGGGAAGAGGGTTATCTGATCATCGCCATGTCATTCTTGAACCCGAAACCATAAATTGGGGACCGAAGCCTTTTAGGTTTCTCAATGTTTGGTTGGATTCGAAGGATTTTCTTTTGCTGATTCGTGGTTATTAGGATTCATATGTATGCTCAAGATCTCCAAGTTATTGTTTATGGTTTAAGCTTAAGTGTCTCAGGGAAGACCTCAAGGTCTGGAAGCGAGAAGTATTTGGAAGAGCAAACCTATTAAGTAGAATCTTTGTCCAAGGAGATTGATTTTTTAGACAAAGTTTTGGACTCCAGAAATCTTACAAATGCGGAGTGCATTCAACGCTCATTGCTAAAAGTAAAACTGATCAAAACACAAAAAGTTTTAGCTTGGATTTGGTGCCAAAAATCGACACAGAGATGGTTTGATAAAGGTGATAATTGTTCCAAATATTTCCATCGTGTTGAAAATTTCTATTATCAGAGATGGTTCTTCTATTCTATCTGACCCTAAGGAAATACAAGATCACGCAGCCTTGCATTTCAAGCAACGGTTTACTAAACCTGCTCAGCCTCTCTTATCTCTTTCGATCTTGCCTTTTGCTACAATATCAGCCTCTCTTAGCTCTAAACTTGTCTTATTTACACCTTACTTGTGACCATGCTTGTCTCATGCCTTTAGTTGGACAGGTAGATGGAGTTTGTTATGTTTAAGTCATCTTTTTTCAACATAACAAACACAAGACACAAATAGGAAACAATTTCTCTCCCTCCCCCCTTTAATTTCGGCCAAGGATGATCTCTTCCTCCATTTTTGGTCTTCTTGAGTCCTCATAAGAATAACTACGTGGCTTTGATTCCCAAGTGGATACGTACGCATCTTGGAGACTCAAGTCGATCGCCCTTTCTCGGTGTTCTTCATTTGGTATGAAAATGCTGATTTTTTTCTCTTGTGATCCATTCTTTTGTAGTTGTTTCATGGCTTAATTGTCTCTTGGTTTTCATTGTTTTTTCGCTGCGAGTTGGTTCATCTCTAACCCTACCTTGAGACGCAACAGTCTTCACAAGAGCAACATGAGTACACATCGGATCAACCCAAACAACAACCCTATTTCAACGTAGATCATCTCGGCGGCTTTCAACGGATGTTGAACATCAACTAGAACAATAACCACGGTTTTTTCCCGAGTCCTTACATGCAACCTGGTTTCAACCCAAGTAATTTCGACCCCCTTTTTTTATTTCATTTACTAAATTTATTTTATTGTGTTAGTTGAAGTTTCAATTTATTTTAGAGTTAAATACATTTTGGTACCTTTATGTTCGGTCACCGGACAATAAGGTCTCACATGTTCGGGAACGACCATTTTGGTACTTGATGTGGACATAAAATACATCTATTTAGATGTCATTAGCCCACATTTATGTTCTTTTTAATCTCGAGTTAATATAAAATGATGCATTTTACTCTCATTTTGTGTAATTGATCTTATTTCAGAGTTCGCCAAGCAACTGGAGCAAAAAGGGGTGAAACGGGAGCGAAACGGAGCCAAATTGGAAGCTGGTCAGAAGTGTCAGTCAGGCGCACCACTTCGTTGCACGGGGTGCAAAGAAGCAGTGCACCACTTGTTGCACGGCGTGCAACTTGGTGACGCATCTAGATCAGAGACAAAAAAATCTGCACCGGAGAGTTGCACGCCGTGCAAATAACCGGTGCAACTTAAGATGCACCCTGAAATGCACGGCGTGCATGCAACAGTGCAGACGTCAGAAACGCGATTTCCAGCCGCGTTTCCCATTTTTAATCAGATTTAACTCAACATATAAAAGAGATATTAGGTCATTATATTAGGGAATGACGAAATTGAGAAAGAAAAGACACCTTGGGAGAACTTGAAGAGCACTTGGAAGAGAAGACTTGAAGATCAAAAGAGAGTGGAAATCATCATCGAAGGTTTTGTAGGTTTTGATTAAACTTTGACAATTGTATTACTTCATTGGACTAATATGAGTATCAAGGTTTGTATCAATTCCTTGTGTTCTCGTCTCCTTGCTATGAACTAAACTCCCATTGATCTAGGGCTAGGGGTAAAGATGTGATGAGTAGAATTAACTTGTTCGGGTTATGCAATTGTTAAACTAGTATTAGGATTTTGTTTATCTCATTCTGTTCGTAATGCCTTTTTCGCCTTGATCACGTGAGAAATGTTTAAATCGTGTTAACCAACAATTGAGAAATGAGGTTAATAGGAGGAAAAGGAATGAGATAGCTCGGGTTTTAATCTAAGCCAGAATATGGTTAGACTGACACGAGTGCAATAGCTATAGGAGTAAAACCCGAAAGTTAGAGGAATTCATAGAATCTAATGCTATATACCGCTCTACACCTAGATTAGAGATAATTAGGTGGACCGAGTATGTTAGGGTCCTAATACGATCGAGAGATGGTTAGGACTATACTTAGAGAATTCCTGTTGCCCTTAGAATAGTATTAGTTACAAATGCACACCGAACTCCGTTAAGTCATTCATCACATTCGAACCCCGTTAATGTCCTAGATCACCTTTTTATCTCTGATTTACAACGCCGTTGTGACTTTGTTCTTCATTTCTGATCATTCATATATTCTCATTACTTGCTTGAATTTAATATTTTCTGAAACAAAAACCAACCATCGTTATAGGAATAGCTTGACCATCGAATTAATTAACTAAAGAGCTTGCTTATTTTCTCCCTTGGGTACGATATCTCGGACTTAAAACCCGAATACTACTTGACGACCGGTACGCTTGCCGTGCCATTCTGAGGGTTAAATCTCGGAGTGTCAGTACCCCTATGGTTCGGTCCACGAACCTTTTTTCGATTTGAGGTTAAAAATCTAACAGAATATTCCATTATGTTAGTCATGTGACCGTTAGTGGAGAGTGAAATGACAATTTCACCCTTTTCTCATTTGAACCTATGAATATTTTAAGGGAAATTACTTTTATAGCCTCATTCAATAATAAATAAAAATATATAATATTATAAAAATAAATAAAGTAATTACACAAAATTAATAAGGGTAAATTACAAATGCATACCCTTAAGTATGCACATTTAACCGATGAATACCCTGAAGTTTAAAGTTAACTAATGCATACCCTGAAGTTTCATGTATTAACCCAGAACCCCTTCCGTCAGTCAGATCCGTCAGTTTACTGTTCATTTTTTCAAATATACCCAAAATGCCCTCAATACTGTTCATTTTTTTATATTTTCTAAATAAAAATTAAATTAATAAAAAAATAAATAAAATAAATATATACTAATAAAACCTAAACCAACCCCTCTCTCTCTAATCACGTAATCCCCTCCTCTCTCAAACTCTCTCTTCCCCAACCCCATCTTCCTCTTCGCGCCGCCAAAACCCAAACTCGACCAGTCCTTCCTCCTCCTCTCCAGCGACGACCTAGAGACCACAGAAGAGCCAAAACCACCCACAAGAACAAAGCACCTCTCTCGTCTCCTCCCTCAAAAACCAGATCTACTCCCTCATCTCCCAATCTTATCTCTGAAATCAACCGTCATATGGGTACGTAACCAAGCCGGCCACGGCCTCGACCACCACGCGCAACCATGCAACCACGCCGGCCACAACCTCGAACCAGATCTGCTCCATTCGCCTCCACCTCGCCACCGTCGTGTGGTGTTTGGGGTTTAGGCTCTCTGTTCTCCAGCGTGTGGTGTCGTTCTATTCTCCGGTTGGGCAGATCTAATCTCCGGTGAGGTTCTGAGTGTGCTAGTCCACAAAGTCGATGCAGGTTGTTGGGTTAGGGATTTTAGGGTTTTTTTTGCGGTTTAGGGGTTTGGTTTCAGATTTACAAATAACATATCTGGTTGTTGTACATTCGATTTGGTTTGGTTTAGCAAACAACCATATGATTTGATTATGGGATTGATGAATGTTGTACATTTGGTTGGAGATTTTATTGTCAACAAAGGTTAGAGTCTGTTCTTAGTGCTGATATTAATCCTTTTATCATCTTTTCCCAAGTAAATGTCTGAAGCAACAATTGGATCACTGGTTGATATGGGAGGAAAATTTGTGGATGGCTAGAGAAGTTTGGGTGTAAAGTTGTGAAAGTATGGTTCAGTTGTACTCAGTGTGGTGATGATTTTTAGTTTTTTTTTTTGCAAATCCCCTGCCGACAGGGGTTTTGGGTTATATTAAAATCTGAAATTAAAAAAACATAATTTGAAATTTGTAAATAAAGATTTAGAATTAAAAATAGAAAATTAAAAAAATGTAAACAAAGGAAAAAAATAATGAAAAAAAATTAAAAGCTGAATTATGGCAGGTTGTGCAATATAGAAGGGTAATTGAGGGTATTTTGGTCTTTTTACAACTTCACTGTTACCGTCTGACTAACGGAAGGGGTTTTGAGTTAATATATGAAACTTCAGGGTATGCATCAGTTAACTTTAAACTTTAGGGTAATCATCGGTTAAACGTACATACTTAAGGGTATGCATTTGTTTACCCAATTAATAATTACAAAACATCATTTTTATAATATACTAATAAAAAATAATCTAAACCAACATATCTTCTCGTGTACTTATCCTTTCATATTCACACCTTCTATTCGAACCAACCGAACATGTTCTTATCCACGACCTTTCATCTTCATACTTTCATGTTTTGAATTCATCACAAAATCAGAGACTATGGTGAGGTCGCCGGCTTGGTTCGAGATCTCATGCTACCCAATTTCTATCTAACTCTCCTAGTTTATAATCTCACTCTCTAAAATGAACACAACTCCAGATATGTTCATTGTTGTAGATTTACAGGCCCTTCTTCCACGAATTCATCCAAGCTTCGACGTTAAGGAGTGTCTTCAGTCCAGCACCTTACAGAGGAGAGCGCAAGGCCTACTCTCGCCGGTGGAGCCTCATTGTCCATTCAGGGAGCCCAGCAGCGATGGCGGTGGCTAGATTCACCTATGTCGTTCTCTGGTCAAGTTCAAGAGGTCCTATTTCTTTGGTAAAACCCGCGATGTTTGATATCATTTGGTGATATTGTTTTGGAAACAAATCGATTTTTCTGGAGCGTTGTCTCAAGCCTAAGCCACATCTGTCGAAGCTTCAACTGTTAGTCTTAGTGCCCGTAGTTCAATCATAAATGTCCAAATGTATATATCATCATTAGCAATAAGATTAAAGCGGCTTTCTATTACTTATGTGTTGGAGTAATATATCGATGTGATTTCTGATCTATGCCCACCATGCGAATAGAACCATAGATCGAGATGGATCACACTCGATGGGTCCCTAGTCAATAAAGCTTCACTAGAAGCGACTAGTATGAAAGATGGCTCTTCATGGCTTACGTTCTGTTAGTCATTGGAATGGGATTCCGGAGTCTGATCATAGATATCATGTGGGACATGATATTGGACGACCCGCCCTGAATATGTGCCATAGATTGAGTCATTAACATATTCAGTGTCGTAGCTTGTCATGTATCCTTAGACCAAGGAGTCTTTGTGATCACTATGCAGTCAACAACTAAGTTTGACCTGAGCCTAACGTTGTCCGTAACAGGGCTTCCATAACGGCCAGGATTGGCTTGGGGACGGGTTGCATGAGTGACACGAAAGACGGCTAAGGGATTTATCCCTCATACTGAGGTATGGGAAAGATATCGGTTCTCGGCCGCTTGATCGAGAGTGACTGAAAGAATAGCATGGCCATGCACATGATACTAGGTATCATATATTCAGTCATCTCACATATCAAGGAACAGTGATTGAGAATAATAAGGATGACGGCTCTATGCCTTATCTCAATCAGGATATCGGAGATAAAAGGATAATGACAGGGAGGACGGAAAGGTTAGAATCGATTGGTTCGATTCGCTATGTAGTGTCAGGCAATACTAAAGTCTCGTTAGTTGCCACTTATATAGGATCAAGTAAAATGGGATTTTACGTTGATCTATCGACATGCATAGACCTAAGGGTCACACCGAAGGATGAAACTCATTGACACATTTATGGAGAATGGCCAAAAGAGAGTTGTCTCGGGACATGACCAAAACTGGGTTTTGGGTCATGTGCCCGTAAGTGAATAGGACATTACGGATCAAGACAAGGCTTGGAGTCTTGGGATTGATCGCGTCGGATAATGTTGGACATTTCCGGTATGGAAGGCTTGGAGGCGATGAGCACGTCACGGGACCTCGTTGGGAATGGCCATGGGCCATGTTCCAAGAGGCCCATGAAAGGCCCATGCAACCAAGGCCCATGGAACTAATTAATCAAGTCTTGATTAATTAGTACTAAGTAAGCAAGACAAGGATTAAGGTGTTGGTGATTCACCACCTAACCCATCTTGTCTTGCCATACTTAGCACCATGCTTGTCTTACTTCACACCATGCTTCACACCTTACTTGTCCTTGATGGTTGTTGATGGTTTAAGTCATCTTTTTCCTACAACAAATCACAAGACAAGAATAGAAACACAACTTCTCTCCCTCTCACACTACAATTTCGAGTTTGGCACTTTTCCCCCCTCTTGTTGTGTTCTTGAGTCATCTAAAGAAGAACTACGTGGCTTTGATTCCATTTGGATACGTAGGCGTCTTGGAGACTCAAGCCGATCATCGTTTCTTTGGTGTTCTCTTCCTTTTCTTGAACTAGTTGGTAAGGAAACATCCATATTGTTTATTCTCTTGTGTATCTAATATTTGGTAGTGTTCTATGACATGGTCTCGAGTTATTTCCGCTGCAAGTATGTGTTCATACCCTCCATCGAGACCCAACAGTGGTATCAGAGCCGTGCTACCTTCGGGATTCACAAGAGAACTTTCGGTTTTGCTTGCTAGTTTCGGTTTTGCATGTTAATTTGCTAAATTGTTTGATAACATGTTTTAAATTCTTGTTTATGGGTTTAATGCATGAAAAATGAATTTTTGAAAAGTTTATCAAATCTGGAATTTTTGAAAAAAAAATTTGATTTTTCGGGTCTCGGGAGCGGGACTCTCGGGGAGCCGAAACCGGGACCGAACGGGGCTCCGTTGGACGGAGCTAGGCCAAGCATGACCATTGGATGGTCAATATGCCGAGCTAAACCGTTTTGTTAGTCATGACGAGTTTGGAACCGTCTTGATGAACTCAAAAATCAAATGTTCAAAAGTTTCAATTTTGAACGGTTTCGATAAACCGAGTATCAAAAATTTTCGAAACTTGGCAATTAATTAAAACCGGAAAATCACATGATGTTTGATAACATGCTTGTTTGATAACACGATGTGTGATGTGATGTTGGCATGGTGTACATAATAGCCCCGAGTTTGTTTTAATTATTTATCGCTTTTCACGGCCTGCGAGCCGTTAGAGTTAGCGTGTAATTATTTTTTTTCGAGGTGTGGTCGTCGTACCACTTATTTGTAATATTTATTAATTCCCGACCTGCGAGTCGTGTATTAAATTGTAATATTTTACTCAAGACGAAGAAAGGGCGAAAAGGTCATTTGGTGGCTTCTCGGGTTTTGACATCGGCTTGGAGTCGGTGGAGCTCAAGAAGCTAGTGGGAGTTAGTTTAGTGGGCTATTATGTACATATTTAACGCTTTATGCTTGGTTTAGTTTTTGCATGATCTTTTCTATGTGTTTTAGAATTGCATGCTTAACTTAATTTACCGAGCATATCACCTCACATGCAAAGATAAAATTGGTTTTAATCATTGTCTGTGAGCCCTTAGAATCGTCATTACATTGGATGTAGTTGACGGGTTCGAAGGAAGAATTACATTGGATGTAATTGGAGGCATCATTACATTTGGAATGTAGTTGATGTGCTCATCGCATCTAGGATGTGCCAAAAGTTTAAAACACAACCGGACAAGTAAAAACGGGTCATGTCCGATACCTCCCAATTATCAACACCTTACTACCTCCCCGTCCTATGGGTGTCGTGCGCATTAGCGGAGCATCCATGGGAAAGCGGGGTAGTAGGTTTGGACGACATGTGTAGGTGTCGTGCGCATTAGCGGAGCACCCACATAGTGACGGGCCATAGTTGAAAATTGGTGGACCCGACTACGATTCTCAGCCTGAGGTTGAGCTAGGGTATTAGATAGGGTAAGCCGTGTACATGAGTACATACCCTAGCCAAGAGTCACATTGGATGTGATTGGATGGAGTCCTACCTACATAGCTCGATTAAGTAGTGAGCATTAGTTCAGCTTAATCGGGTGAATCAAGGATCTTGGTTTTAGGTTCTAAAGGTTTAGAATCAATTGGTTGGTGTTTGAACTTGATCTTCATAAAATTTATTCAGTTTACTGATTATATTTTGTTTGTCGTGTAGATCAAATGGCAAGTACTTCAGCGAACAATAGTAGTTTGTCACTAAAAACCATTCTTGATAGGATCAAGCTAAGTGGGACAAACTACTTGGACTGGGACAGAAACTTGAGGATAGTCCTCAAATTCGAGCGCAAAGAATATGTCCTAGACCAGGCTATCCCTGAGGAGCCAGCTAATAATGCCATTAGGGCCGTTAAGGATGCATACCAAAAGCACCTTAGCGATTCTATAGATGTGGCATGTATTATGCTGGGCTGCATGGAGTCTGATCTCCAAGACCAGTTCATGGAGTACTCTGATGACCCCTATACTATGATGGGGATCATAAAGGGTATGTTCAAGGAAAGGGCACGTATCGTGAGATACAATGTCCTTAATGAACTTCTCTCCTGCAAAATGTCAGCAGGAGTCTCCGTGGGTCCTCATGTCCTAAAGATGAAGGGGCATCTCGAACATCTTAATCGACTGGGTCTTAAGATAGAGAACGAGATGGCAGCGGATGTGGTTCTGCGTTCCCTTCCTCGTTCATATGCTACGTTCGTCATGAACTATCATATGCACGATATGGACAAGACCATTTCAGAGTTGCATGGAATGTTGGTAACTGCTGAAAAGAACGTCAAGGATCAGGGATCCAAGGATGTTCTGATGGTCAGACAGGGAAACAGTTTCAAGAATAAGGGAACTGTTAGTGGTAAGGGCAAGGCCCCTATGCACTTGGCAGGAAAGATGAGGCATCCGAAGCGTCCTAACCCTCCTAGGACCGGGGAGTCCTCAAGGAAGGGGAAGGATGTCGAGAATGTCTGCTTCTACTGTCAACAGCCTGGTCACTGGAAGAAAGATTGCAGGAAGTTTCTGGATGATCTGAAGAAGGGCGGTGGGACTGTGCCTTCATCAGGTATTTTCTTTATAGAGCTAAATCTCACTACTTCCAAAGATTCATGGGTATTGGATACCGGGGCTGAATCTCACATTTGTACTAATGTGCAGTGGCTGGAAGGTAGGAGAAGCTTGAAGAAGGACGAGGTGGACCTCAGAGTGGGCAACAAGACTAGAGTTGTGGCGACTGCTGTAGGATCCATAAGTCTTCTTTTGCCAAGTGGGCTAGTTTTTGTTTTGAACAATGTATATTGTGTACCTACTTTCAGTAGGAATATTGTATCTATTTCTTTGTTGGACAAGGAAGGATACAATTTTGATGTTGGAAATGGGATTTTCAATATTTTATGCAATGATATATTTTATGCTAGCGCCAAAATGGTTGGAGGATTGTACATATTGGATATGGATAACAATGCCTCAAGCTCTATATATAATGTAAATACCAAGAGGTCTAAGTCCAATGATTTAGACCAAACTCTTTTATGGCATTGTCGTTTAGGCCACATAAACGAGAAACGCATATCAACACTTCACAAGTGTGGACTTCTTAGTCCATTCGAATTTCATTCGATTGATAGATGCGAATCTTGTTTGATGGGAAAACTGACTAAAGCGCCCTTCATCGGTCGCGGTGAAAGGGCGGGTGACTTATTGGGGCTAATACACTCGGATGTGTGTGGACCAATGAGCACACTTGCCAGGAGGGGTTTTAGCTACTTTATCACATTTACTGACGACTTCAGTAGATATGGTTATGTCTATTTGATGAGACATAAGTCTGAAGCTTTTGATAAATTCAAAGAGTTTAAGACGGAAGTAGAAAACCAGCTCGGGAAAAGTATTAAAGCACTTCGATCAGATCGAGGTGGAGAATACTTGACCACAGAGTTTTTAGATCATCTAGCAGAAAGTGGGATCCTTTCGGAATGGACTCCTCCCGGAACACCACAATTGAATGGTGTGTCCGAACGGAGAAATCGGACTTTATTGGATATGGTCCGGTCCATGATTAGTGGGACTGATCTCCCAATCTCTTTCTGGGGTTATGCTCTGGAGACGGCCGCATTCATTTTGAATCGGGCTCCGACGAAGGCTGTGGAAGGGACACCATTTGAGAAATGGCGCGGGAGAAAGCCCGTTTTGTCCTTCCTAAAGATTTGGGGTTGCGAGACTTATGTGAAACGTTTAGTTCCGACTAAGCTCGAACCAAGATCTGATAAATGCACCTTCGTTGGGTATCCCAAAGAAACAATGGGGTACTACTTCTACAAACCCAGCGAGAACACGGTGTTCGTCGCTCGGGGTGGGGTCTTTATGGAAAGGGAGTTTATTTCCAAAGACGTCAGTGGGAGGGTTGTACATCTAGAAGAAATTCAGGGTGGTACAGATCCAACTGATCCACTGGACAACCCTGTAGAAGAGCCTGAGATGGTCGTAGAGCAAGGACCAGTTCCTGCAACAATTCCAGAAGGTCCAAGGCGATCTGAAAGGGTTAGTCGTCCACCTCCGAGATATGGTTACTTTGTGTCTGGAGGTGACGGTGAGCTTGTGGTGGATCACGATGATCCAGCTACATTTCAGGAAGCTGTGGACGGACCCGACTCTGAGTTATGGCTGGGAGCCATGAGGGAGGAAATGCAATCCATGTCGGACAACCAAGTCTGGGAACTGGTTGATCCCATCGGTGGTGTAAGAACCATCGGATGTAAATGGATCTTCAAGGTGAAGATGGACATGGAAGGCAACCCTCAGACCTACAAAGCCCGACTGGTGGCGAAAGGTTATAGGCAGATCCAAGGGATTGACTATGAGGAAACCTTTTCCCCAGTGGCTATGGTCAAATCTATCCGAATTCTTCTTGCCATAGCTGCATATCACGATTACGAGATATGGCAAATGGATGTCAAAACCGTTTTCCTAAACGGAAATTTGTCGGAGGACGTTTATATGTCTCAACCCGAAGGTTTTGTCGATCCGAAGAATAAGGGAAAGATTTGTAAGTTGTTGAAATCCATTTATGGATTGAAACAAGCTTCTCGGAGTTGGAACCTTCGTTTTGATGAAGCTGTAATTGGATTTGGCTTTATCAAGAATGAAGATGAACCTTGCGTTTACAAGAAGGCAAATGGGGGTATGATTACCTTTCTGGTGTTGTATGTCGATGACATACTACTCATTGGAAACGACATCCCAACCTTGCACGAGACTAAAGCTTGGTTAGGGAAGTGTTTCTCAATGAAGGACTTAGGCGATGCTGCTTATATCTTAGGGATTAAGATATATAGAGATCGCACCAAGAGGGTCTTGGGTTTAAGTCAAAGCACCTATGTGAACAAGGTATTGAGTAGGTTCTCAATGCTTGATTCCAAGAAAGGACTCTTACCCGCACGTCATGGCGTTCATCTCAGCAAGACTCAGTGTCCTAAGACACCTGATGAGCTGAAAAGAATGATGCGAATCCCATACGCTTCGGCGGTAGGATCGATCATGTATTCCATGATATGCACGAGACCGGATGTCTCATATGCCTTGAGTTGTACCAGCAGACATCAGTCTAACCCTGGTGAGGAACACTGGATAGCGGTCAAAGCGATTCTCAAATATTTGAGAAGAACTAAGGACGCGTTTCTAGTGTACGGGGGAAAAGATGATTCTGAACTAGTTGTTAATGGATATGTAGACGCTAGTTTCCAGACAGATCCAGATGACTTTAGAAGTCAGTCAGGATATGTGTTCACGCTGAATGGCGGAGCTTTCAGCTGGAAGAGCGTGAAGCAAGACACCGTCGCTGACTCCACGACAGAGGCCGAGTATATAGCGGCTGCAGAGGCGGCCAAGGAGGCTGTGTGGATTAGGAAGTTCACGGCAGGGTTGGGTGTAATCAAAAACCCATCCAGCCCGGTGAACCTATTTTGCGACAACACAGGGGCTATTGCGCAAGCTAAAGAGCCCAGATCGCATAACAAATCCAAACATGTACTGCGGCGATATCACCTCATCAGAGAGATACTGAACCGAGGCGATGTGAAGATCACCTATATTGCAACTGATGATAACATAGCCGACCCGTTGACTAAGGCACTATCGTTGCCTAAACATGAGAGGCATGTAAGGTCAATGGGAATAGATTGGAGTTTAGATTGGAACTAGGGCAAGTGGGAGATTGTTAGTCTTAGTGCCCGTAGTTCAATCATAAATGTCCAAATGTATATATCATCATTAGCAATAAGATTAAAGCGGCTTTCTATTACTTATGTGTTGGAGTAATATATCGATGTGATTTCTGATCTATGCCCACCATGCGAATAGAACCATAGATCGAGATGGATCACACTCGATGGGTCCCTAGTCAATAAAGCTTCACTAGAAGCGACTAGTATGAAAGATGGCTCTTCATGGCTTACGTTCTGTTAGTCATTGGAATGGGATTCCGGAGTCTGATCATAGATATCATGTGGGACATGATATTGGACGACCCGCCCTGAATATGTGCCATAGATTGAGTCATTAACATATTCAGTGTCGTAGCTTGTCATGTATCCTTAGACCAAGGAGTCTTTGTGATCACTATGCAGTCAACAACTAAGTTTGACCTGAGCCTAACGTTGTCCGTAACAGGGCTTCCATAACGGCCAGGATTGGCTTGGGGACGGGTTGCATGAGTGACACGAAAGACGGCTAAGGGATTTATCCCTCATACTGAGGTATGGGAAAGATATCGGTTCTCGGCCGCTTGATCGAGAGTGACTGAAAGAATAGCATGGCCATGCACATGATACTAGGTATCATATATTCAGTCATCTCACATATCAAGGAACAGTGATTGAGAATAATAAGGATGACGGCTCTATGCCTTATCTCAATCAGGATATCGGAGATAAAAGGATAATGACAGGGAGGACGGAAAGGTTAGAATCGATTGGTTCGATTCGCTATGTAGTGTCAGGCAATACTAAAGTCTCGTTAGTTGCCACTTATATAGGATCAAGTAAAATGGGATTTTACGTTGATCTATCGACATGCATAGACCTAAGGGTCACACCGAAGGATGAAACTCATTGACACATTTATGGAGAATGGCCAAAAGAGAGTTGTCTCGGGACATGACCAAAACTGGGTTTTGGGTCATGTGCCCGTAAGTGAATAGGACATTACGGATCAAGACAAGGCTTGGAGTCTTGGGATTGATCGCGTCGGATAATGTTGGACATTTCCGGTATGGAAGGCTTGGAGGCGATGAGCACGTCACGGGACCTCGTTGGGAATGGCCATGGGCCATGTTCCAAGAGGCCCATGAAAGGCCCATGCAACCAAGGCCCATGGAACTAATTAATCAAGTCTTGATTAATTAGTACTAAGTAAGCAAGACAAGGATTAAGGTGTTGGTGATTCACCACCTAACCCATCTTGTCTTGCCATACTTAGCACCATGCTTGTCTTACTTCACACCATGCTTCACACCTTACTTGTCCTTGATGGTTGTTGATGGTTTAAGTCATCTTTTTCCTACAACAAATCACAAGACAAGAATAGAAACACAACTTCTCTCCCTCTCACACTACAATTTCGAGTTTGGCACTTTTCCCCCCTCTTGTTGTGTTCTTGAGTCATCTAAAGAAGAACTACGTGGCTTTGATTCCATTTGGATACGTAGGCGTCTTGGAGACTCAAGCCGATCATCGTTTCTTTGGTGTTCTCTTCCTTTTCTTGAACTAGTTGGTAAGGAAACATCCATATTGTTTATTCTCTTGTGTATCTAATATTTGGTAGTGTTCTATGACATGGTCTCGAGTTATTTCCGCTGCAAGTATGTGTTCATACCCTCCATCGAGACCCAACATCAACCACAAGCGAACCAGGAACGGCGAGCTAGGGGCGGCATCGAGAAGACAAAAGGCGGCGGCTTCGACCAAATTTGAGCTTCGATTTAAGGTTTTGAGTTCATTTGATTTTATAACTCGAGTTGATTTCTTACCTGAATTCTACTTTTTGTTGTTCTGTGTACTTAGGGCCTGAAATATGGGATCGAACTCCAGGTTTGGGATCAAACTACAGATTTGGGTTCTTAAATCTGCAGATTTTCCCACATGCATAGTTGCCACGGGATGGAGCTGAAATGGACGAGGACACCTCCAACCCGGTATGAAGCTTGAAAGATGTTATGACTGGGGGATTCACGGACGTTGTGACTGGAAGAAGCTTAATCTGGCATGAAGGTTACAAGAACATTCTAGATCTTGTTTTTCTGACAATTTTCATCTGAAACTTTTGTTTTATTCCATTGTAATTAATATTTTTTTAATTGTAATAAATATCATTAGTAATAATATTTTTTAATTAAAAGAAAAAGAATTAATAATGTCGAGAATTTCTAGAAATTATTAGAAAATGAAAAAAAAATTAAATATATATTAATTATGTAATTTAAAAAATAAATACGTAAATTTAATTGTTTATTAACAAATTATTTAAATTTCATATTTTATAATTACTGAAAATTGAAAAGTAAAAATAATTAAATACATATTAAACTAAAAATAAAAGTTACGATGAATTTAAGAGTATTATTAAAAAATAATAATGAATTACTAATAATAAGGATAAAATAGTCTTTCAACCCATAAGATGACTTAATTTAAAATGTCCAAAGGTAAATCAGTCATTTCACATAATTCTGTTAGTTTTTTAACCCTAAATTCACAAAAGGTTCGTATACCGAACATGAGGGTACCAAAATGATTGTTCCCAAACATGTGGAACTTTATTATTTGTGGACCGAACATAAGGGTACCAAAATGTATTTAACTCTTTATTTTATTATTAATTTTTCATTTCATTAACAATATTTATTTAATTTTGTTAGTTGAAGTTTTAATTTATTTTATTAATAACTTTATTAAATTAATTCCAAACCCCCACCTTTCAATCCCCCACTTTTCATGAACCCCAACCTCAGTCATAATTATTACGGGTACCTCAATTCCCAATATAACTTCGGCCAAAGCATCAACTCCCGGATGCCGTCTCAATCGTCCTCTACCGGTCCTTCCCAACAAGCCAAAGGATATAGAAGAAAATGGTCTCATGAAGCCGACAAGAACCTCATCAATGTTTGGCTACGCATGATGAGAGATGCATCGAAAGGCAACCAGCAAGATGGAAGCACCTTTTGGGGGGAATTTCCGGACTTTCCAATGAGGGGGACCGTCACCATCGTTTCGACTAGAAGAAAATCAAGAACCACTAGAACAGGCAGTTCCCTTGGTGCGAAGGTACCACAATATTTTGAAGTCCCTAAAGGACAGTTTTCCAAGCGGTTACAATGATGCAGACTACACCAAGCAGGCCAAGAAGGTCCTATGAAAAAGCAACGGGCACCGAACCAGAGGTGTTCAACCTCGACCATTGGTATGATATTCAGAAGTTCGAGGAGAAGTATACGGTGGAGGAGACAACGGTTGGATGAGGTTGAGGCTTACTACTCAACCCCACCAACTTGTCCTCCCACCGATGATGAAGATAATACACCTCTCAGTGGTGAGTGACACTCCGAGAATTAACTCTCAGAATGGCACGGCAAACGTATCGATCGTCAAGTAGTAATCGGGGTTTAGTCCGAGATATCGTACCCAAGGGAGCAATTAGGCAAGCACTTTAGTTAATTAATTCGATGTCAAGCTGTTCCTATAATGATGATTTGTTTTGTTTTGATAAATGTAATTTCATAAAATACTGAGAATATATAAATGATCCGAAAACAGAGCATAAAATCACAGATGGATTGTAAATCATAGATAAAAGGCGATCTAGGACATTAACGGGGTTCGAATGTGATGAATGACTTAACGAGATTCGATATATATTTGCAACTAATATTATTCCAAAGGAAACGAGAATTCTATACGTGTAGTCCTAACCATCTCTCGATCGTATTAGGACCCTAATATACTCAGTCCACCTAATTATCTCTAATCTAGGTGTAGAGCGGTATAAAGCATTACAATTTATGAATTCATCTAACCTTCGGGTTTTACACCTAAAGTTATTGCACTCGAGTCAGTCTGACCATATTCTAGTCTAGATTTAAACCCGAGCTATCTAATTCTCATTTCCTCCTATTAACTTCATTTCTCAATTGTTGGTTAACACGATTGAATCAATTATCACGTGATCAAGGCAACAAAGCATTACGAACGGAATTAGATAAACAATATCCTAATACTAGTTTAACAAATATATAACCAGAATACGTTAATTCATTTCATCACATCGTTCCCCCTAGCCCTAGATCAATGAGGATTTAGTTCATCACAATGAAATACGAACACAAAGAAGTGATAAAAACAATGATAATCATATTGACCGATAAAAGTAATACAACAATTAAAGTATAATCAGTACTACAAAAAACCTTCGTAAATGAGTTCGTATCTCTTGTTTGATCTTCAATCTCTCTCCAAAAATCTCCAAAAGCTTTCTCCCAAGTGTGTTTCTCTGCTAATTTCGTGATCCCCCAAAAATCTGACCTAATTTCTATTTATATCGGCTTAAAACTGAGGGGAAAATAGGGAAACTACACATAAAAATTTGACAAAATCGCACAGTGCATGCCGCACGCACACCGTGCGCTGGGTGTGCGCCATGCACCGGCCGCACGCCGTGCGTCGACCACAATGATAAAATTCCATCACTCTCTGTTCATTATGCACGTCGTGCACCCGACGTACGTGGTGCATGTTGTCCGCACGACATGCACCCGGCGTGCGCCCGACGTACGTGGTGCATGTTGTCTGCACGCCATGCGACCGACGTGCGTGGCGCATGTTGGCTGCATGCCGTGCGCCTCAGAAAATCAGGCCTTTTGTCTCTTTTGCTCTATTTCCGACCCGAAATTCCCGATTCCTTTGGAGATCGATCAACTGCACAAAACAAAAGAGATACTCATTAAACTACACCATCCCTGTACTGAAAAGCTCAAGAATATGGGCTAAAAACATCTCAAATAGATGTATTTTACGTTCACATAAGTGAGTCCAAACCGGATTGGGTATCCATCGATCCGATCGAGGGAGCTAGTAACTGAAGTGTCCCTCCACGTGAAGAGCGACCACTGGGCAAGAAGTCCACGAAGAGGAAGTGGGCGAGTGTCCAAGAGCAAGCCAATGCAGTGGCAACCATGGATCGTGCAAAGGCAAAATTTGAGCGGGAAAAGTCCGAGGCGGACGGAGAAAAGTTTGAGAAGGTGGACAAAGTTATCATATGACCACAAAATGCACCAAGTCTTCAACCAATACAACGAAATGCATCTCCGGGACCTTTCAAATTTCACCAAACATGAGATGGACGACATGCAGCAACGTTGTGTGAGTTGTGGGATTCATGTGCCAAGGTCAAGGCTCATATTCGTATGCTGAAGGACAACTGATGTATGGTTTGGATTATATGCTTCAACTTGTAGTTTTTGTGGTTGTATTATTTCGGGGGTGAGTAAAAGTTGAAGTTTTTATTTTTATTTAGTTCTTCAATTTCGTTCTATTTAGTTATTTTATTATTAATTTATTTTACTAAATTAATTTAATTTTTTCTTTTTTTGATAAGCGCTAAGATCTTTATTGATAGACAATTTCCAAGGAGGAAAAAGCTAAGCCAAAAAAGGATTACAAGATACTCCAAAAAGGAGAAAAAAGGGAGATTGTCCCTTACAAAGGAAAGTTACAACCCAATGAGCAAACAACGAGACTCTCTCCTCAAGCAACCAACCGGATCCTTCTGTAGTCCTCAAAGGATCTATTACCACGAATAGACTGATTCTGAATCTTTCCCAATACCACCTGGCTACTCTCCATGACTCGGTTGAACACTACACCATTGCACAAGATCCACAGTTGCCAAAAAACTACGTATCCAACTCGGACTCAGTGCTTCCACCACCACGTCTATCCAAGGCCTTTCCAAGCCAATATAGCTTTCGCGATTGTCTTAGGACAAACTCACACTACATTCCACCATAACCAAACCAAACCCCAAATAAGAGTCGTCATTGGACAATGCAACAAAATATGGTTCGAGTCCTCCTTGCCTGTCAGATACATCTTACAGAACATACCTGCAATTGTGATCGGGACTCATGTGGACTCCAAAAATCCGATGTAGGTAAGGATGAATGGGAAGCTAACCAAGCCAGCATATATAATTTAGGAGGAACTGGTTTTACCGACAAAATCGCAGCCCAAGGAGAGACCACATCTACTAAATCACCAGAGATCAAGCCATAACCTTCAGAAATAGAATAAACTTCATTGCCTTTGTTCCACATAATTTGATCTTGTGTCAAAGGATCCAGAGAAACTCCTTGAAGAATGCCCAAAAGATTCGTGCGTTCATCCCTTTCCCAACCCCAAAGAGTACGTCTAAGAGGAATAAATCAAGCCCCATTGATCCAGAATTCAGAGAACAAACCAGAAAATTTTCGCGATGCTGCATATAGACGAGGAAAACGAACCTTAAAAGGTACAAAACCATGCCAAGGATCGTCCCAAAAACGTATCCTGGAACCATCACCTACTCTCCAAAAAAGATTTTGACGCCAAAAAAGCATGATGAAGATCGGGTCAGAGGCCAAACTCAGGATGTGATGAAAGAGGAAAGAACTACCCCTTCGATCCATCGTTGTTAGATCCCAATCAACAGTTGACCACCCAAATTTGAAGCAAATATGCTTCCACAAGGATGTTGAGTCTGTAGCGAAACGCCAATACCACTTTGCCAGAAGCGCGTCATTCATTCTTCAAGACACCTGAGACCCAAACCCCCTTTGTCCTTTGGCCTGCAGACTTGCTCCCAGCTGAGCTTAGCAAAAACTTTTCCTGAACTATACGACTTCCATAAAAAAGATCGATGGTAGCTCTCCAATGTTCGGATTACGTACTTGGGGGCCTTAAGTAACGACATGTAGAATAATGGAAGACCCGACAGCGTGCTTTGTATTAAAACTACACGCCAAGCCAAGGATAGATACTTGGTATGCCACACTGCCAAGGATCTCCTATATTTGCTGAAAATGGGGTCCTAGGTCGCAATACGCTTTGGAGAAGCTCCTAAGCTAAAGCCTAGATAGGGAATGGGAAAGGAGGTTGACATGCATGCCAAGAAACTCTCAACATCAGTTGCTGATAACAAATTTCCGTTCAAAAGCACAAATTTGGATTTGCTTAAATAGATTTGCAACCTAGAAATTTGTTGAAACAATATCAAAACAACTTTAAGTCTTGACAATTCCTCCAGATCACCTTTAAGAAAAGAAGGGTATCGTCTGTGAATTGGAGATGCGATACAGATAAACCATTACCCACTTCCACCCCATGGAACAGATCTTGAGCCTTCCCGAATTCTAGCAGCCTATGGAGACCTTCAGTTGCAATTAAGAACAGGAATGGGGATAGCGGGCAACCCTTCCTACTACCATTAAACATATGAAATTCTCTTCCGGGGGAGCCATTAACAAGGAATGAAAAATGAGCACGAAACAGGCCCTCTCCAACGATGTAAAAATTTCATCTGGCCAAGGACTTCATCCAAATACTCCCAATGCAGCTTATCGTAAGCCTTCTCAAAGTCTAATTTCCCCTGCTCTTAGGGGGTGCCCTCAGCGCCGAGGTAAAGAATCGATTCTCGCTTGGACTTCTTAATAGAGTGGATCAACTCGGAGGCCACAAGCACCCCATCTATAAGCTGCCTTCCTGGTACAAAACCGCTCTGTGTAGCATTGATCAAATCAGATATAACTAGTATTAGACGAGCAGATAAAACCTTGGTCAGAATTTTGTAAGGCCCAGAAATAAGACTTATTGGCCTAAAGTCATTTAAGAACTCGGCCTGATCATGCTTTGGTATCAAAGTAATGAAAGTGGCATTCAGACCCTTCCCCACATCGCCATAAGTGTGAAACTCTTCCATAAAACGTTGCAGATCAACCTGCAAGATATCACATGTTACTTGAAAAATTTCAGCGAGAAACCGTCTGGGTCAGGCAATTTATTCTCCCACATGCATCAATCGCAATTTTAATTTCATCTAGTGAAAAAGCCTCCTCCAACTTCTGGGCTTGTGCTACAGTTAGAGTTGAGAAATGAAGTATAGTCAAAGAACAACGATCTCCCTGAGGTGCAATAAATCGATTTTTGAAATGAGAGGCAGCTATCTCTTTCATCTCTCCCGGATCATCAACGATGCCTTGAGCAGTACGGAACCGAGAAACTTTGTTCCTGTGAGCTCTCAAATTTGCAACTTTGTGGAAATACCGGGAACAACGGTCTCATCCTCTAAACCAAGTGACTCTAGCCTTTTGTCGCCAAATCTTAGCCAGCAATTTCCTTTTAACTATAAGGAGTTTATACCAAGATCTATCTGCCTACTCAGACTCAGTCAGGTCTCGGAATTCCTCCAGCTTATCCGACTCGTCGATGTCGGTTTTGATCTTATCCATATCTTTTTCAACTAACCCAAGGACTTCCTTGTTCCAAGTTTGCAGATCATGTCGCAAAGTTTTCAGCTTATACCACAAGGTATAACTGGCAGACTCAAAGGATGAGTATGATGCCCATAACCTTGTAACTGTCGGCATAAAATCGGTATGCTTGATCAAAGCGTTGAGGAACTTAATAGGTTTCGAACCCCAATTGTAACTTCCCTACTAATCAAAATAGGCATGTGGTCAAAAAGGTCCCTGGGATAACTAGAGAGCTTCAGAGGACCAAAAGTTTCCATGAAATCTGCAGAAACCATAATACGATCGAGGCGAGAAGCCTTAGAGGCATACCCATACCAAGTAAAAAGAGATCCTACCATTGGCAAATCAATAATTCCAACCCTTAAAACGAATTCTTGAAAGGACCTTACATCTGTCCTTGAAGATAGACTATTTTTTCTCTCCAAATCAGTGAGAACTGCATTGAAGTCACCTCCAATAACCAAATGCTCCGAGAGAGATGGAATAACATCAAAAAAGAGCCCCCAAAAATTCCTTCGACCACGAACAAAACAAGGAGCATAAACGTTAATACAAGAGAAAGGAAAATTACTTTGGACATTAATTTAATTTTTTCTAGTATTTATTATTTTAAATCTGAATTTAATTAATTCAGAAAAACTTTATTCAACATCTTGTTAGCATATACTTAGAACCATAAACCCTATGATAAACCTTATTATTGTAGACACAGTTTATTTAATATGTTCATATTCAATATTCTATAAGGTTAGCATTACAAACCCCGAATTCAATATTCTAAGATCTGTGATGGGGACTTCAATGCTACTCTATCTTCTATTGATAGATCTCATCCTTCCTCCAACCAAAGATTCATGGCAGATTTCAATGTTTTTGTAAACATCTCGAGGCTTGTTGATCTGCCTCTAGAAGGAGGATCCTTTACCTGGTTTGGTGCTCAATTTAAAGCCTCCGGGATTGATAGGATTCTTGTTAGCCCAGAACTCCTTTTAAAATTTCCATATTGGTTGTATTAGAGCCTGAGTCTCAGTGCTTATCAATGGATCCCCTTCTTCATATTTTTCAATGCACATGGGTCTTAGGAAGGGTTGTTCATTATCTCCACTCTTATTCACACTGGTAGTAGAGGGGTTGCATCAAATTCTTTCACATGGAGAACTGGCTGAGATCTTTCAAGAACTAACAGCCGGACAATTGGGCCCTTTTATCAGTCATCTGCAATTTGCTGATGACACATTGTTGTGCATCAAGGCCTCTCCCACAACTCTTACTAATCTAAAACACTCCTTACTAACTTCCCAAAGTATTATTTGTCTGCAAATCGACTTTCATAAGTCTAAGGAAGTATTGTTGAATGCATAAACTGTTGCTCCTCCTGCTTTGAAGATCTCAATCATTTGTTCATCTATTGTCATTGGATCTGGAAGATATGGTCAGAGGTCTTGAATTGGTGGGGGACACAATGGTGCATTCCAGGGGACTTCATCAGCTTCATTTGCTCTTGGAATGAACCGATCAGTACTAACAAAGCCTGGAAACTTTTATTCTCCATAACATTATGGGAGATCTGGTTGGCTAGGAACAAATTAGTTTTCAACAATGTGCTTCTTGAAGTTTCACATGTGCTGATAACGATACAACACAGTTCCTTTGCTATTGGGTGGACTTTCTTCAAGTGGAATGCGGATTTCTCTTTTCAAATGTGGTCATCTTATCTTCAGTCTTGCTTAAGGAGGGCCAGATAGAGGGTTCTGTTAAAAAACAGAAATTAAATCTTTGCTCTTAAGCGGTTGCTTGTAATGCAAGTTAGCTTTCTACTGTACTGTTTTATGGTGGGGTGACTTTGGGGTGGTCTTGGGTGGGGCGGTGGGGTTTTTTTTCCTGGTTTTCGGGGTTGTTTCTGTATATTGTTGGTGTGTGGGGGTAGTTATTTGCAGTAAGGGTAGTCTTTTTAGAATTGTGTCCTGCTCTGGTTTTGTGGGTTATTTGCTGGGGAGTCTGTTGGTTTTGGGTGTGGGAGTTGGTTGATATTTCGATGGCTGAGACCCGAGTGTTATTGTAGTTTGATCTGGTGCTCCAACGCTGAGATTGGTGATTAAGGGTATGTTTGTGGTGTTTAAATGTCTTTCCCTATCCTGTTAGATTGGTTTGGGGTTTTTATTTGGGTCCTAAGTGTTTTAGACCTTGTTTGGTTGGTTTCTGAGACGTTTTGCCTCCTATCTCTTGTATCCTTCTCGGACCCTTGAGATCATTTCTATACGATTGCCTTTTCTAAAAAAAACCCCGAACCTTCAATTTCAACATGCTCTAACTAGAACCAATGAAGAATAGCTTACACTAGTAACAGGTGTACAATGTCTGGAACTTGATGCACTCAGGTTTTCAATTGTGGCTAAAAGCATAGCAAAGAAAGTAATCTACAACATCAGGATCCCGAATCCAACGACCATGAAAGCCATCCTAGAGAGACCCGCAACGCTGGTGGCTAAACTGTATTGGTTGCTGGTCTCGCTCTGCTGTGACGACGTCGCTTCTGTGGCGTTGTAGTTAGGGTTAGCACCGTACAATGACTGGATCCCGTCCACGTCATCGCCACCCAAAACCACTTTCCTCTGACCCGACGAGATTGTCGGGTACATGATCGCACTCGGCACGGACGAGTGTCCCAAGCCCAGCACGTGACCGATCTCGTGCACCGCCACCGACTCCAGGTCAACCGCCGACGGGACCGTTGACTTGGTCACGTCACCGGAGACAACCCAGGACTCATCCCCGTCGAGGTGGAACCTCCCGCTCGGCGGCGAGAACGCGTGGGCCAGCGTACCCAGAACCCCGTCGAACGGTTCGCCGTCGCCGTGGTCTCCGCTGTAGAACCCAATCTTGATGTCCGCTGCGTCAGACCACGTCGTTTCGGTGAAGCTCAGAGGGATCACCTCGGCCCACCGCGCGAAGGCTCGTCGGAACACGTTCTTGAAGTCCTCGGAGAGCTGGTTCTCCGGCTGGAAGGCGAAGGAGAGGTCGGAGTTCCCCGCCGGCCACCGCGGAGACCCCGGGAAGAAGGAGTAGTGTGCGACGGAGTGGAAGTTGGAGGTCTTGCCTGAGTTCATAGCGGTGGTTCCGTTGACGATGTCGGGGTTGCCACAGCGGGGCTTGACGATGTGGGATAGGGTCTCATCGTCAAGCCTCCCGGTCGGGGGGAGGTTGAAGTTTTTCTGGTAAGTTCTGAGGGCCGACTCAAGAGCTTCGTCGAAGTCGTCGGTGAAGTTGGCCTGAGAGTTGGGATCAATATAACCGAAGTCGTGGAAGTAGCGCTTTAGCTTGGCAATCCCGTTGACTTTATCGCCGGAGCGGCAGCCAGAGAGTTTGTGGAAGGAGTCCCAGGTGGGGGCGAAGGTGGTGTTATGGGAGGCAAGCCACGGTGGTATCGATGACATATTCGGAAAAAAATGAGCCGAAACTAAAGTCGATGAGAACGAGACAAGTACAAGTAATATTAGTGTTGTGAACATGGTGTCAAACATTATTTCGTACTCGATTTAATGAGAGTGAAGAATATTGAGATCTCAAATTGAAACGTGAGTGATGGATAAAAAGAAAGTTTTGGTGGCGATGATAACTAAGATATGTAGAGAGGTGTGGACCGTCAGGAGCCGGCAATATTAACATCTATGGACATAGGTTTGATAGTATATATTGTTCGTATATGATTATGATATGAATAAGGTCTTGGTCTGAGAAAGTTTCAAAATGTAGTAGCAACTAGCTAGCAAGAGGAGTTTTTATTTTGTTCATTGCGTGTTGAACTTAATTAGCGTGACTGGGTTAATTAATTCAAATGTGCTTTGACTTTTGTTTGGATTATTTATAGGTATTGAATTAGCAATGATCGCCGTCAGGTACGAGACTTTGTCTTGTCCTGACACGTGGTGTGTTGTTACGGGTTGGGAAGTTGCTTGTCAGTAATCATAGGAGATGGAGTTTGCAGTGTGTTAAATATTTTGGTTTGGGCTTTACAACAACATTGCAGGCCTTACGGATTGGGTATAGCAAACAGTTAGCCTTCTCTATGGGCCTAGCCCGGTCCAATGTGAAGTTGAATTCGAATTTGAAGACATCAATTTCAATGAAAATCCAGCTGTACCATTACGACATAGCGCGCAGGTGATATGCTGGAACGGAATATTTAATGTTGAACAAGAGAATGGCGGCCGAACACGTGAATATTATTCCAATCAACAACAACAAAGTTACAAAATCAACAGTAACCCTCTAGACGTCGACTAATCTATGGCATAAATTGTATGTTGTTAAAAATCACTTTATTTTATTTTGTACTATTCATTGGTTCAGTTTTGTAAAAATAAAAATCCACCCTTTTACATTAATCGGATTTTACAAATTGTTATTTAACCGTATAATTAATTTATAATTTACTTGTGGGAGAAGAAATATAAAGGTTGAATTGTAATGGGAAAGGTAAAAGAAGGTTGTAGTCGTAGATGTCACGCGTTACGTTACGAAGACGCGTGCGTGCGGAGACGAGACCGTTCGAAGCTTCTTGGGTTGGGTTGAAGATTCCTCTGCCTCGTGCCTTTATAAATACATTGGATTTTCAGGACTCTGTTTCAGACCAAACCCTCGTCCTCAATCTTCATCTGTCTAGAGATTTTTCATGGAACCTTACGGGACATCGTGGGCCGATCAGTGGGACAACCAGCCGGACCCGACGCCGGCGCCGGCGCCGACTTCCGGGTCGAAGAAAGACAGGTACGCGAAGAAGGTCGGAGAAGGGCTCGGGAAGACTAAGGAGGTGGCCTCCACTGGGGTCAAGAAAGTCAAACACGGTTTCAACTGGATCAAGGACAAGGTTCACAAACCTGCCCAGAAACATTAAGCTTCATATTGTCTAGTTTTATGATCCATTTTGTTTATTCTTTTTCCTTTTGTGATTTCTTGTTATTGGAGATCATATGTCCTAGGTTTTGTACAAGAATTATTTTCATATATACTATGATTTATTGTTTGTGTTATAAGTTATATCTGAGTTATTCAATTCAATATTATTCTATGCCTAGCTTTTTTTTATCAGCCAAACAAATTTAATTAAAACCTCTTTAAAGTGAAAAAGGAGTTACAAAATAATTACAGATTAAAGAGATTGATCTCAAACAAAGGAAATCTAAATCAAGTAGAAAGGGGAAGTTTGAGATATAAAAGTAGTGAGCAAGGAAAGAATGTATGAATCAGGAATTGAGGAAGGACTGTTGTAAATCAGTATCTGATGAAGTATAATCAAGTAAAGATGAAGTAGTTGTTGTACCAATGACCTCAAAGCTGCAATCACCAAACAGGAATGAGCCAACAAGACTTGATGAGACCACTTGAATATAAGAAACCAGAGGTAGAGATGCCTACTCAGTAGAATCTAAAAGGCAGATGAACATTCAGCAGAAGAAAGAGTAAAAGACAACCAGAAAAACTTACAAAAACAACCCACACTCCAGCAAAAAAAGCAAAAGAGGATCAAAACGAGTTTTAATCAGTACATCATCTATAGTCAAGAAATTTGACCTAATGATGAAAAACGTGTCTGGTTTAATTATCCTTATTAATGATAGGAGCTTACAAAAAGTCTTGGTTGCATTGTTCTACCTCTCTTGTTCAATTATGCATCCGTTTTATATTCCATCTCTGATTTACAATTTGTTTTGATCCCCTATCTATTAGATTGAATCATCAAACTTGAAGATCCATTTTGTGAGTTCCAATGTTCACTGATCGTCCATTATGGATTAGTTTCTTGTTTTTGTAAAGTTCTAGTCTAGAGTCTAGACAATAAGGGACAAGATCATTATCACACCCTAAACTAAGACTTTTTTTTATTCCATTGGGAAACACATTCACATAGCACATACCACTGCCAAAAGGACAGATATCGAAAGGGAAAACACTTAATTATTTATTGACAATTACTTCTCTCTCTGTTGTATCATGATCAAAGACCTCATTTCTGAAATAAACTACCCTTTCTAGTTCTTTCACACAAGAAACTGCATCAAAACTAACTTCTAATCGTACAACAATAACCCAACTAAACACAAGTTCATTGCATAATTTGCATTACCTGAAATATATTTATGTACACATTGAATTCTCCAAACGGAGGCAAGTGAGTGACCCGAATTCTATGACAATTAGATAGACATCTATGCATAAAGGCAAACATTGCAATTCAAATACTAACAAGGTGAACCCAGATTCAACATTTTACAGGCCTTTCGTAAATAGGAGGTAACGAAGGGCAGTTCTCATTCATGTTGGCATAAGGCTCTAATGTGTTATACTGGGGTAACTCCATCCAGTACTCACCCAGAATTTGGCAGAACGGTAGCTTGCCGCCCCCGTTGCTGCACCAGCTGGGCAAACGTGTTTGATTATCTTCAAAAATCTTGAGCATGTATGCATCGCGGATCTGTGATTAGCAACATAGCCATGTCATATACAGTGATAAGATGAGAGCAAGGGAAGGGAAGGGTTATCCATAATAGATTTGAAGTCAAAAGGCCAATGTGTACCGTGAACTCTGTAACTTGAATGGAGCTTGAGAAAGGACCAAGGATTCCAGCTTCTTTGTACATCTCAAGGATAAAGGCCACACAGGTTGTTGATTTCCCATCACTATACTCCCATTCATCTCGTTCCGGGATCGTGAGTAGCTCATCAAAGGGCATGCCTCGCTTTTCAGTCTCCAGTAGAATATCAAGCAACTCCAAACCCTGAGAAAAGCATAATGTAACATCACGTTAAGCATGTAGTACTCACTCCGTCCTCTGAGAGTGTCCTCTCGATGTCCCAAAAAGCTTCTAGCGAATCAATTATGCAAAAACTACCACTATTATCCTATGTACTCTTATTTACCAAGACTTAGTGTGTTAGCATATAGGAGGATATGAGGGCAAGCGGGAAAAGTCAAGGCAAATGCCACTAATCCATACTATTTTGCAGTCAAATAAGACACTCATTCGTGGACAGAGGGAATAATACTGTACAGTGGAGTATATGTATGGCACGGCTTTTCAAGATATAAAAATCATAAAAGTAACCATCTGTCAACCGAACATGCCTATTATGATTGAACTTTATTTCATGAACAGTATATATCGATAAATGAGTATCATGTTGCCAGTTACATCCAAACATATTTAGGAGGGTATTAAATTTGATATTTCATCCCACAAATGAAAATAAATAATTAACATATTCAAAAGCAATAAATGTTGACACCAAGTCTTCTCTATGCCCGTGGCTTAAGAGCACCCACTGTGAGACGCTTCCGGGAAAAAACAGGGTCGGAAGCGGAGGTGACGTTCGCTTCCGGGCGTGCCAGCCAACCAGAAGATGAAGCGTACCCCTTAACAGAAAAAAATCGGACTGTTGGCAACGGTCTACTCCCGACAGCTAAATTTTGAAAAAGGAGTATCGAATGGTCATATTTTCTAAAATTAAAAAATGATCATTTTTTTCATAAATACCCTTTTATCCCCCACATTCAATACTCTCTACCTCTCAATTCTTCCACCAAATTTCAATTTCTTTAAGATTGTCCAACATTAGATCATCAAGCATGTCTTGAAACAACCCTACCGTGCCATGTTCAGCAAATTGCTCAACCGTGATAGCCATCCACTTTCTGAAGAAGATACCGTCGACAAGCAAACACAAGCACCAGATTCCAACAGGCCCGTTCACCGCACATGCCACACCTTATGCCTCTCTGGCGGGATCCAAGCAGTTTGACTAGTATATTTTCTTGCTCATCACAAGCACTTTATCCGTAGGAAATGGATCCGGGATGAAGACCGGTGTCTCGTTACTTGTTACCACTCACTTGATTCATACCAAGGTACTGTGAAAACGTTAGACAGTTTTTGGATTACCATTCAGAGAGTACTATTTCAGTATGGGTGTAGCATAAAAAATTAGAGGACTTCGAAACAATTCGAGAACCATTGGTCAAAGAAAAGTGCTAAGATCCAGAAGTTCCTCGAATTTGGGGGGGCAGAATAACAATATCTACACTAGCAGACAGTCCGACAACTAGATCATAGCAAAGGAGGAGAAGATGTACCAAGAAAAGGAAGTAAACAGGGAGAGGAAAAGGGCCTGCGGCAGAGCCAGATCAAGAAATGACTGTTTTCATGGTACAAAAAATCGAACGCCTAGAAATTATGAAGTGTCTGGAAATGGAAAGGATGAAGACCAAGTTCATAAGGAAGCTAGATGAACTGGAAGCCATAGATGAATCCACTAAGAATGAGGAGCAACTGGAGCGTCATAAAACGGAAGATCAATAGGTATGAGAATTCACTAGTAGGTACTTTTAAGTAATTCAAGTATTTCGACAAGACCAGAATTTTCAAACGTGTTTGGTCCTGGCTTATGTAATTTACAAGTTATTTGGATGAAATTTATGTTTTTTATAAATCATGTTTCTAATATATTATCAATTTGCTACATACATTTTTTACAGTTCCATCATAACAGATAACAATGTTCTAGGTATGGCCATTAAGTTTTTAAACAAAGTTTCATGCTTTGACTATAAAAAAAATCCTCCAACACAATACTGAAGCCTTCTACAAATATACTCTCCATCAACAAAGACTGCAGAGAACCAAAATATTTCAGGACCCTTTTCAAAGAAAGTGAAAGTAACAATATTATTGACTATATACTCTATATTAACACCATTAAATCAATGTCCACCATGTCGGTTTGACTGATGACATATCAGTCCCCACAACAGTCAAAACAAGAAGGGGAAGTAAAATTTGCAAAGCAGTCCAACAAGGACCAAAACCAAGAACCTTGAACAAAGCAGGATACCTCTTTTTTATACTTGATTTTTAATTAATTAATATATAAACTAAACATGTTTTGTATTTCTTAATAGATGTACTGTGGAGCTGCTGGTCATTTTTCAGTTCTTTTTCCTACCTAACAGGATTAACAGCCCCTCAAACATCAACTAAAAAATATGGCTGATAAGATATTTTTCTGCATGATGTAATGAAAAGCATCTACCATAAGCATATCATTTCCTTTCTCGCGGTTCTTGATCGATATGAACATGATTTTCGCGGCGGCATATGCCAATAGTTTTAAAAATCAGAAATAAGGAGATTTACCTCTGTTCCTAGCCGCTTATTTAGAGCTTCATTCCACATATTTGCAGCATATGCTGGCTGCACTCTAGTCCACATAGACATGACAGAAATGACCTGTAAGTTTCATTTGTCAGCTTTGTAACCAACTTCAGTGACATTTACTCATGCAATACTTACTAATATTGTAAAGACCATGTTAAGGCAATGAAAAAAATACATACCAAGTGAGCATCAAGTGGTGGAGGATAGTTGTCCCCTATAGTATCTATCCAACTAAATATCATGTTGTGATATCCATATGGTTTGCCTGACATGCTCCGAGCATACTCCCATGCTGCTGTGGAGTTAAATTTTGCACGTATGTCTTGGTGTAATGGAAGCAAGGCTATATGAGGATTAGAACTATCCTTAAGTGCCAATTCCCACCATTCATCCCATGGAATTACTACTATAATTTCTTCACCCTGTAAATTCATCAGAGATTATGTTATGCAGAAGCCCTCAGTAATATCACAATTCGAGAAAGATGGTATTGCGTGTACCTTTTCATTCTCGTGTCCTGATTCACCAACCCAGAGATTACCCTCATCATCCTTCAAGCAAACTGCTGTGTGACCAGCAAAAGCACCTGTTACCCACTTTTCTAATGTCTCAAATCCACCCCACCGACCACGGATTTTTGACACTGCTAAGAAATCACCAGAGTGAACATCTTCGTGGTTTATTGTAGTGCACCAAGGCTGAGGACGTTTTTCAAACGTCGCACCCATGTGATTCGTCAGAAAAGCTAGATTGGCATTCTGACCCCAAACAGTATTTGAGAATAAAGGCAGGACATCCATCAAAGAGAGCAATGTGCCCATCATTCCTGATGGCATGAGGAATATGGAGATCCCGTGCTGCTTCACCTGCTCAATGGTCAGAAAGAAGGCCAACATTATGCAATGTGCACTTCAAACTCAAACATGAAACACATAGAAACAACAGAGGAATTGAGCATACATATTCCATTTCAGCAGGTTCCTCCCACGATTCGAATTCCAATGTATGATCCCGAGCAGAGAAGTAGTAATCCCAAGTGATCCTGTAGGGTGTTGCAAAAACATACAGATCCATACAGGTCCAGCTGTGTGCTTCAGATGTCTGTGAAGTAACAAAATAAATCAAACCAATACGAGATTAACTTTTTTAGGAAGGCAGATCACAGAGCCCCAACCAAGCCAGTAAAATGGATAATGACAAGATGAATTGGAGTTCAGCAAGTCCATCATCCTAATTAATAATGTAAGGCTACCCCTAAAGGTTTGAACTGGTTGACAAGACATGGATCCCCATTATTGGTCACTGCGCAGTACAAACAAGATACTAGGCGAAGATATAAAATTTTATCCCAAATAGCAGCTCAAGAATCATCATTCCGCATGGTTTAACAGAATTGGAAGCACGAGAACACAAGACCTACAAACAGAGTTCTAAGTTCTTAGCTAGTCTGAGAACGAAGAACAATTTGTCAAACCTCCAACACCAAAACTATCTCATTCAATCAGCTGGCAAATAATGAAAAATGAAGTTTTAATCTTCAAGCTCCCATAACTTATGACCAGACACTGAGCCTCATGTGACAGTCCAAAATTAAGTTGAGATATGACTTAAAAGTACAAAACTATGAGCATCAAACAAACATTAGTATCAAGAGCAAACATAAATTTACAAAATGATTAGTCATTTCAAAATTTCACTACATTTATCAAGATGACAAGAATAAAAAATAAAAAGACAAACCTTGAGGTGAATAACGCCGCCTCCCAAGCCAGCTTCATCTCTGTGGCCTTGGGTGAATTCAATCCGAGCTTCGTTACCGTAAAAGCAAGCTCCTTTCCACTGAATGGAGCCGTTGTTGGGAGCCACCGATCCTACAAAATAGGGCATCAAATCGGCAGCGTTGTGAAAATTATTGAGCACCGGCCAGGAAATCTGGCGGGGCAGCACCGGGAGAACGTCCTTGGCCCGGAACGGCACCTTGAAAGAATCGGCCCCAAACCATAACCCTACAAAACAGAGCAGACCTAATAGCCCGATTGAGTGACCCATGGAAGTTGAACCCTAATTCGTAATATATTGGGGGCGTCAGAGAAGGAGACGGATGTGAGGATCCATGGGTGATGAACCGAGGTTTTCTGGAAAAGTGGGTGAAGTGAAATTGACTTTTTTGTTTGTTAGGTTGAGGTCGGAGACGACCAAGACTAGGATGGATAATTCCTTGTCCCTCCACTTCGCCGCCGGTGGGTTACGTGGCACTCGCAGATCACTGAATCATATGATGGATAGCGGTCCAGATGATATAGATTAGTCGTTCCTTGACGCAAACGGTTAGCCGTTCCTTTGAACTACAAGTACAACTTTTCAAACCTTTTTATGTTCGAGTTAGTTGTTCCTTTCCAACCCAAAATATACTTCTCGGAAACTACATCAACTCGTTTTGATACAATTGTACAATTTTTTTTTAGAATAAAGAGAGACTTTATTAATCATCCGCAATAATACTATGACATAGGTGGGTGGGAGGGTTCCTTCCGACTCCCAAAAAATAGACATGGAACGAGTCTCTTTGTCAATCGATGAACGACTTTGTCCGTTGATCTTTTTATAAACTCGAGTTTTAGATTCATGATTAGCGATAAAAATAAGTTAGATATCCCGGATGATACTTCTCATCGGAGAGAGAGGAATAATATGCTGGTTGTTGACAGTCACCACATTCAACGCATCGGTTGTATGATGACTCTATTCTATTTGTAGATCTGAGCAAGGGTCAATGTCATTGTAACAGCCAAGGCCTCAATGGTCATTGGGTCCCGGGTCCCTTCTACCGTTCCATTTCCCACCTCAATAACCTCCCCGGTGTGTGATCGGCCTACAACACCCCAATCTGATTTGGCTTAATCTTTGAAAATTGTCCCGTCCACGTTAATAAATATCTACTCCATCGTGGGACTTTCATGTAGTGTCACCCTTAGATGGTATGGTCCTCCCTGAGTTGTTCGTCAAATACGCATGTGTCCTTTTACTTGGTTGGAGAATGCCAAGGGGGGAGGTGGGATGTCATTCTAGACCAGTTGTTTCTAGCTTTCCAGATTTCTCATATACCAAAAGAAATGTATTTGATACGGTCAGGAGGTTGGTGTTGGCCTCATTGAGACCAATAGATAGCAAAATTCGTGGATAGAGATATCGGTGGGTTCCCTCATATGTCAGTCCAACAATCTTTAACAAATGTGCAATGTAGGAAGAGGCGTTATGCCGTTTTCGGATGTTGGCAGCAAATGGGAGATAGAGAAAATCTACGACATAGTTTAGCTGCCACCTGCAAACTTTCTGAAAATATTCTCCAAATTAAGATTCGGATCCCAAGTTGGACATTAAGATTCTAGACTGTGAGCCATAGTGGGGGAGCTTCGGGGATGATCTCCTACTTTTGTGGAGTAATGCCCCTTGGGATCATCCACCCAGTACCAGGTATCATGGGTGCAGGTATTTAACAATGGGATGACAAATATTGCCTATCGATCTATTCGGGAGAAGTTCGTTCAGATGTGGAGGGTATTCAATTGTCTATGACTATTGAGGGTAAGGGAGTCGACCATGAGACCTTCTAAAGCTGGGTAGGGTGTTTGGATGTACGAGTTTGTTGTGGTAAACTAGGGTATGTGGAGGATGGGGGTGTTGTGACCGTCTCCTATCGTTCGACGCATTCCAGAAGTAATGGGTGTCTAGGTGGCCCTGATGCTTGTCTATATATAAATCGGGTTTGATCCTCACGCCGCAGTTTTGAAATCCTTGATCGGATAATAGCGAGCTTTGGCTAGTCGGGCCCCCAGGGATTGGGGGTGAGTAACCAGGTTCCAAGCTTGTTTCCCTAGAAGGGCCAAATTTGCATCTTGTGGATTTCGGAATGTCATTCCACCATTTACCTTTGGTTGACATAGTTTGCGCCAGTCCTTCCAGATGATCGGACACTTCTTATATGGTGTTGCTCCCCACCAAAAGCGAGTTAGGGCTATATGTATCTTGTCTGTAAGAGTTCCCAGGACCCGAAATATTGAAACCACAAATGTAGGGAGAGAGGTTAAGACGAATCTGATCTGTCCAATTGGGGATAGTAATTTTCCATCCCAGGAGTGGATCCGTTTAAGAACTTTATCCCCCAAATAAGCAAGACTTCGAGTTCTACTTCTTTCAATCATGTTCAGCACCCCTAGGTACATTGATGCCTCTTCCGTTTCAAGTATGCTCAGAATCTGAGAACAGACTTGTCGGGTATGGGGGTCTGTATTCATATTGAATAGCATAGAGGATTTCTAGGGACTAATGAACTAACCCGCCCAGGCCCCAAATTTGGTGATTAGATTGCGACCTGTGTTGCTTCCTCTACTGTGGCTTTGTAGAAGATGTGACAGTCATGTACAAAGAACATGTGGGTAATCAAAGGTTCTCCCCTTGCCACCTTGCATCCAAATCAACCTTAATATTGAGCATGTTCGATTAGTCTAGATAGTTCTTCCATACAGAATTAAATACGGCGATAAAGGATCTCCTTGTCGAATACCATGAGTCGGTATGATAAGTGCCATGGAGCTTCCCTGAGCTGCAATTTGATAACAGGTCGTGACCATACATACCATCATGAGCTTCGTCCACTGTTCCCAGAAAGACCGGCCATTCGATTCTGTCATACGCTTTACTCATGTCGATCTTGAGATTCATAAATCCAATATTCCCATGTGTTGTCCAACGAAGAACGTGCATGATTTCGAAGGGCGAGATTATTATCCTGGATGGACCGATCTGCGACAAAGACACCTTGGGTAGGAGATATTATATTCGAGAGAAAACCTTTGAGTCTATTAACCAGGACCTTGAACAGAATACGGAAGATGATATTGCATAATGTTATCGACCTAAGATCGTTCACAAGCTTTGGGTTCATTATTTTTGGAATGAGGAAAATGGTAGTGTCGTATATTCCTAGTAAAATTGGTAGAATTTCGGATTCAACCTGTCTGGCCCTAGAGCTTTGTCGGGCTCTATTTGGAATACTTCATGTGTGACTTCCTCCTCAATGATTGCATCTGTTAGAAGTTGGTTTTGCCCAATAATGATCTTTTACCAAATACGAAGGTTCATGGTTTGTAGAGAGGCCTCCGTGGTGGTGAATATTTTTTTTTAAATATGTTAGTAGTAGAACATCCACCCCTGATTCCCACGTGACCGTGTTACCCGACTCATCTTGAAGATATCATTTTTGGTTTATTCGTCTCCAAAATAAGGTCGCTACAAAAAAATAATTTTGTATTCATGTCTCCTTCCGTTAGCCAATGGTGATTGGCTCGTTGTTTTCGGAAAGCCTCATTTTGCGCCAGAACTTTCTCATACTGCATTTGGAGAGCTTCCCTCTGGTTTACTCATTCCTTATCTATTCGGCCGTTTAAGATAGCAATGTGTCGTTGACACCATTTAATTTATTGGAGTGTTTCTCGATAGACATTTCGTCCTCATGGATGAAGTGCAGCTCTAATACAAGTTGTCCTTTCCCCAATAGTATATGAATCTGGGCCCTCCCAAACTCCTTGGATAATGACCCACATTCTGGTTCCTTCATCCAATTAGACTCGAATCTAAATCGTGTGGTTCAGAGGTACTAGTGTGAGGAGGACTGGGTAATGGTTTGAGGTAGTCGTACCCGTATTAATTAGACGAGGAGGAGGCATTTCTCGTGCTAAGTCTCTCGAGATAAGTGCATGATCTAGTCTTGTCTCCTATATATCCCTTGTGTTCCATTTCCTAAACCAGGTATATTAGAATCCTTCTAACGACACATCTGATACATACATATATACATATATATATATATATAGGGGGCTATCGAGTACAAACCTTGTTTCGGGTCAAAACGTAGAACTAATCTGGACCACTGATTATCCAAATCGAATGGCCACCGAAATTCAGGGGGGTGGGGGTGATTGATTACGAAATCAATTACAAGATATGCATTAATTAAAAAGATATTAAAAGATATGCATTACATCTGGGCCTTTAATTTTACGATTCAATGGCCCAAATTGAAAGTTCTACGTTCTGACGAAAGATACAAGTTTGTACCTGATAGCTATCCTATATATATATATATATATATATATATATATATATATATATATATATAGGATTGGTATCAGGTACAAACCACCCCTTATTGTGCAAACTACGAACTCACCAGGTGCTGACACGTGGGCGCGCGCGCTGCTGGTGCGCGCGCACATTGCTGACACGTGGCGCGCATAGTGCTAATAGTTTGGGCGCACAGTGCTTATAGTTTGGCACTGTGCTAAACTATTAGCACTGTGCGCGCCAAACTATTAGCACCGTGTGCGCGCGTGGTCAACACGCTCACGCACGGTGACGTCAAAGTGACGTCAGCAGAGCGCGCGCGATGCTAACACGTGGCAGATTCGCGCGCGCGTGAGCGTGTTGACCACGCGCGCGCACGGTGCTAATAGTTTAGCACAGTACCAAACTATTAGCACTGTGCGCCCAAACTATTAGCACTATGCGCGCCACGTGTCAGCACTATGCGCGCGCACCAGCAGCGCGCACGCCCACGTGTCAGCACCTGGTGAGTTCGTAGTTTGCACAATAAGGGGTGGTTTGTAATTGATACCAACCCTATATATATATATTTATATAGGGAGACAATCACGTGCGAACCTCCCTTACGGTGCGAACCTGCGAACCTCAAATCTGGTTTGCGGAAATAGCGAACATGGTTTACGGAAATAAGCATCCCAGTTTGCGGGAAAAAAAAGTTTGAAAAAACAGCATTTTTTCTTGAGAAAATATATGGTTTGCGAAAATAGGGTATCTGTTTTGCGAAAATAGCAAACATGGTTTGCGGAAATAAGCATCCCAGTTTGCGGAAAAAAAAAGTTTGGAAAAACAGCATTTTATCTTGAGAAAAATATGGTTTGCGAAAATAGTGTTTCTGTTTGCAAACCGAGAACACTATTTCCGCAAACCAGATACACTACACAAGCAGGTTCGCAGGTTCGCAGGTTCGCACCATAACCCCTGGTTTGCACCTGATTGCACCCGTATATATATATATAGAGGTGAAATCGGCTACAAACTCCTCTTATCCTAAAAACTAGAGAACCAATCCTAGCCACACACACCTAAGATCCAACATTCCACATGATGCCACATCACCACCCCAATTTCAGCCAAACTCACGCCAATTCATCATTTCTCACACAAGCAAGGGCATAATTGTAAAAGCATGGTGCCATGTGGACAAGTGTCCATTTTTTTCTTCACCAATTCACTAATTTAATATTTCCCGATTCGTTTGAACTCCGATTAGCTTCAAACTTGCGCCAATATTTTTATTTTTTTCAAGGGCTTTAAATCAAGATCAATCATGAATATATTTTGAAGCACGAAAATAAAAAGGTATATCGGAGTGATAAAAAAATGTTGAGTGTTGATAAATCTTCACTAATAAATGTTTTATATCGGAGGTATCAAACTAGTGCTAAATGTTGATAAAAACATGTACTGAGGTGATAAAAACCATGTTCAATTTTGATAATAAGTGTGATAAATTAATCATGATCAGTTTTGGAGAATGGGGTGATAAAACCAGTGTAGAGTGTTGATAAAACCAGTGTAAAGTGTTGATAAAACCAGAGCAAAGTGTTGATAAAAATTAGCCAGATATAATTTCTTTAAAAACCAGCCCCGAAATAAATAAATAAAATCGTGCTTCAAAAAAACCATGTGATGGGGATGATAAAACACACGTAATTGAATGATAAACCTAGTGTTTAATGTTGATAAAACTAGTGTTCATAAAAAGCACGCGATGAGGTGATAAAAACATGATCAGTTTTGGAAAATGAGGTGATAAAACCAATGTAAAGTGTTGATAAAACCAGTGTAAAAGTGTTGATAAATCCAGAGCAAAGTGTTGATAAAAATTACCCAGATTTTTTTTATAAAAAAAATCAACACCGAAATAAATTATTTTTTTCGTGCTTCAAAATATATTCATGTCTGATCTTGATTTAAAGCCCTTAAAAAACAAAACTAATGACGCAAGTTTGAAGTCAATCGGAGTTCAAACGAAGCGGGAAAAATTAAATTAGTGAATTGATTAAAAAAAATAACATGATAGTTTTACTAAAAAGTCATTACCACTTATTAAAAAGTGCTGTTTTTTTGCAGTCAACAAGTCAACTACTCAATTGCATCTCATCCATCCATTCTTAAAATGGATGGCTTAGATTGGTTCTCTAGTTTTTAGGTTAAGACATGGTTTGTATTTGATTTCTCCTCTCTCTCTCTCTCTCTCTCTCTCTCTCTCTCTCTCTCCCCCTCTCTCTCTCTCTATATATATATATAGGATACCAATCAGGTACAAACTTGTATCTTTCGTCAGGACGTAGAACTATCAATCTGGGCCCTTGGATCGTAGAATTAATGGCCCAGATTTAATGCATATCTTTTAATATCTTTTTAATTAATGCATATCTTGTAATTGATTTCGTAATCAATCACCACCCCCCCCCCTGAATTTCGGTGGCCATTCGATCTGATTAATCAATGGCCCAGATTAGTTCTACGTTCTGACCCGAAATAAGGTTTGTACTTGATTGTTCCCCTATATATATATATATATATATATATATATATATATATATATGATAACAATCAGGTACAAACTTCTATCTTTCGTCAGAACGCAGAACTTTCAATCTGGGCCCTTGGATCATAGAATTAAAGGCCCAGATTTAATGCATATCTTTTAATATCTTTTTAATTAATGCATATCTTGTAATTGATTTCGTAATCAATCACCACCCCCCCTGAATTTCGGTGGCCATCCGATCTGAATAATCAATGGCCCAGATTAGTTCTACGTTCTGACCCGAAATAGGGTTTGTACTTGATTGTTCCCCTATATAAATATATAAATATATAAATATATATATATATATATATATATATATATATATATATATATATATATATATATATATATATCTTTATAAGCTCTTAGAAGTTCGTGGTCAGCATTTGTGGGTATCGTTTTCCACCTCGAGTGTCCTTGTGCACCAGAATTGCATCGAAGTCCCGTATGAGGATCCATCTTTGTCTATCATGTTGACCGGATTGGCAAAGTTTAGTCCACATGTGGTATCTCTTACAATAGTCTGATTCCTCATAGATACCGATTAGACGAAAGGGTTCCCTTCCCGGGATACGAACCGTAGCATCAATGTTTCTCTGGCCAACATGTCTAATATCCACCTGGACGTCTGGTCCCCAAAATAATGTAAGCTCACCTTGGTGTCCCGTAAGAGGGGAAACC
This sequence comes from Erodium maritimum, assembly GCA_963921825.1. Classification (NCBI taxonomy): domain Eukaryota; kingdom Viridiplantae; phylum Streptophyta; class Magnoliopsida; order Geraniales; family Geraniaceae; genus Erodium; species Erodium maritimum. The sequence continues at coordinate 60,195,968 of OY997590.1, read as the reverse complement.
CATTCTCCATCTCTAAATCTTAGGTTTCGATAGAGTATGGTTGTTTCTGGTGTCGCCTACATTGTCTCTAATAGGAATAGGATCTACGTATTGTGGGCAGAGATGATGGCCTTTAGGTGTAGGAGATGCAGATTGGTTGCAACTCCCTGAAAATTCCAAGCGAGAATATTCATTGTAAGCCTAGTTGGGATCGGAGCCATTATGGTATTGGGTCTGGTTGGTTGGGACGGGGATCCGTGAAGGTCAATTGTCATTGTCCTGAGTAACATGGGGGTTCGAGTTTCCTCCCGAGATGAATCACCAGGGGATGGGGTGGTGCTTTCGGGGAGTGAACAGTCGGTTTGGGTCGATCCTTAGACCCAGTTTTCGGGGGCCTTTGGCGGGGTACAGAGGGGGTCCTATGGGGTCTGATATAACCAGAATGGTTGGTGTGGACAAGGGATATAATCCTCGAGATGGTCCATGGCTAGGTGCTAGGGGTGACAGCCTCAATTCTAAAGGAGGGAATTGTTGGTGACATGATGTGATCAGTCTCTATAGCATCCCCCGAGACGGATCGAGAGGGGTCGGGGTCGTTATGCCTTAATCGAGGCATGGTTAGGACCTCTCTAGCCAAAATCAGCATAGGAGATAATGGTGGCCTCACGGGGGGTGACAGTAAATAAAGTTGATGAGTGAGTGAATATCTTAGTAGGTGGTGCAGCATAAAGTTGGTTGATCGGAGCGGAGAGGACCACCCAAGCACGGTTCGTCGATGCTGGAAGTGGGGGGGACTGGTTTTTGAAAAGGCTCAAAGCGAGCGAACGTCCAAGTGTTCGTTCATTCATGTTTGGGAGGAGATCCGTTTGCACGGGAATACAGGACATGGTCGGGATTAACAACGGCGGTAACGATGAGGTGGGCCATCTCTGATCATCATTGAGGTCTCCTCCAGAACTAAGATTGACAGCAGAGACGAAGTTGTTAGGACCGGCATGCTTCTCCTACCTTGATACAATTGTATATGATATCTAACATTTCGGTTTTTCAAAAAAAATTATATCATCTCAATTTTGTAACTCCTTTATTTTTATCCTTATTGGTCTTGAGATTATATTTGTTCTAGTAACGGTTTATACCGCGTATCAATCCACTTTAATAAATTTAAGGATAATTGTCAAAACTACTTTAAAGTTTCGTCCATAAACGAATTGATGCACAAAGTTTTGTCCACGTTTTGTGGGTGCACTGAAGTTTTGTCCCGCTTTGTGGATGCATTGAAGTTTTGCCCACGCTTTGCAGGTACATTGAAGTTTTGTCCAAGCTTCTATTCAATCCGAGAAGCACTGTCCAGACCATCATTCTGACCATCCATATTACGTCAAAACTAAAAAAGTCGTGGACAACACTTCAGGGTAGCCATACAGCGTGGACGAAACTTTAGGTAGTTTTTGACAATTATCCCATAAATTTAATAGTACATTTTGAAGAAAACAAAATTGACGGCCTACTTTCTTATTTTATATTGTCCATTAACTTAGACAAAACGTTTCATTTAAGCGTTTCCACAAGATTATAAGTTAGTAAGCATGAAAGTACACACCAATAAATTGTAAACGTGGTTACGGATCTAAGAAAGTTCCTCATTTGACCTCATATATATTTGAGTAATGAACAATTTAACTTAGTAAACAAACAAAGAAGATTGTACTATCATTTTGAGAGTTAATTCAACATTGAGCCAAAAGGTAGTGCTAAAACTGGTCAAATCTGCCTCCATTTCTTCACATCCCAAAGAGAAAGCAATTGGAGTAGCAAGGAAGAAAGAGCGCACTGTCCTCCACCGCCATTGGCTGCCGGAATGGATTTAATTGAGTCTGAAAGGGCAAGACATCAGTTGTAGGAACATTGAACGCGTTTCTGACACAAATAAATAAGGAACTAGTGATGGAAAGCATACTAGAATTTTAAGAGGGCGGCCCGACACAGAGCTCATACAAGAAGCTGCAAGGTGGCAAGCTTCTTCACAATAATCAGAAAAAAGAGCCGGCACATTTATCTCCTTTATCAGCTCCTGAAAAATGAATGTCCCAGGAATTATACTGTCAGGGTCACGGATTTGGAATTCGTTACGGGATGGGTTGTTGTAGCATTTGTTGGAGAGAACGCAAAATTTCTTGTAGCATTCGTAAGAGAGAACGCAATACCTCGTTTGGCATTCTTTAGAGAGAATGGAAGATCCCTTAGCTAAACTAAATATTTTTCTTCATTGATAATAATCTCTAACACTAAACAAAGACTTAAACAGACTCCACTTTTCCGAACTAACTAGACATAGGAAACCTAATTACTCAATCCTAATATGATAGGATAACCTAAATTAACCATATCCTAGCACAATTAAACAAATATAAACTAATACTCGATTCCAATTCTAATACAATTAAGACTCCTAACAGATACACATATTTTTCAAGGAAACAGAATTCTAGGTAATCATGTGCATGTATATATGCAGAGAGAGAGAGAGAGCATACTAGAGTAGGCAACCAACTTGAATAAGCAGCAATGCCAGCATTTGGGGCAATGATCAAATGAGGAAAACAATCCTGTTCATGGAATCGATGTTATAAGAACTGTAATCAAGAAAACAGGGCTAGTTGAAACATCGTAATATAAATCTGAGTGATATTGTCCTACCTTCACTATATCTCTGTAACGATCATGATAATATCCTCTGTAAAGCTGCAATGTCACTCCTGAAGATCCACTTGAAGATTTACAAGTGCAGTCTGCCTCAATGCACTGGGCATAGCTGCAAAGATCAATCCTTTCACCGTCCCTATTCACCCCAGTGAAAGAAAAGAAGAGAAATCAGCTAGTGATGGAAGCAGAATATCATTTAGAGGAATAGATGTTTGTATTACACGGATTGGTGAACATCCAAATGATTATAGTCATGTTGACTTGAGCCACTAACCTTTCTTGTGGAATTTCAGGTCCAACAAGATCTATATGCACCTCTACGGCAGGGAATAGGGCCCGCAACTCTCCAAAGACAGCAAGTTGCAGAAGCTCTTTCTCAGGCCCTTTGAATACTCAATCCATGAGGCAAAACTTAAACCCATAGATAACATAATATTAATAGAATAGTGAGTATCAACAGAATAGTGTGTCATTACCAAAATGGGAAGAAACATATTTTCCAAGTTTGTTACCAATTAGTTGGCCGTGAATACATAAATATATATTCCCCGTTAGATGGAACTTGTCTGTTTTCTACAAGAATTTTTTAGGATAAGTGAAAAACTTCATAGTGCAATGCTAATAGGGTAAAGAATTTGGATGGGCATAATACCAAGATAATGTATGCACAGCTTATCACCATTTCCAGGAATGAAGCTTTTTGTACCAGCAACTTGAGTAGCATAATAAACTGTAAGTGGCTGGATAAACAAAACTATTAAACTAAAACCACAGAAGTTTATTTAACTACCAATAATTTGCATTGGCAATTCATTAAACATGTAGGCTTAGACAAACTTTTACTTTCACGAGATAAGAAAAGTGAGATGGCTTTACTAAGAAATGTGTAAATGAATTGCTATGCAAAAACTAACTACCGTCTAATATATTCATATCATACCCAATGAAGGAGTAAGGCAACAGGTGACTGTAGGGGGATGCATCTCCAATCGTAGTAGTCCTTCCAACTACATAAGGGCTTCGACATTGGAGACAGTGGTCCTGCATGTCAATATAGTGGAATTAGAAACATAAATTGTTATCCTAATAAATAAAGTAAAATGAAGGAAGTAGTGGAAGCAAAAGGACACCACGGCATGGGCAAAAGACATTTGAGAGATTCCAACCATCATTCAGCCTGCCAGTCAAATAGAAGATAAGATGACACTAAAATAAAAGAATAAAGCTGCAGAAACAGATAATATTTCCCTTTTATGTAATTGCTTTCATGTGTATATGGTTTCCTTATCACTGCATGGCTCAAGTGAGTCATGCAAATAAAAATCAATTATAGCTGTGTGCCAAGTTATCAGCACATACATTAAGTACAAGAGCTCTGACAAGTGAAAGTTTTTCTGAGACTTGTACAGCTCGAGTTTACCTTAGCTATAATCTAGAGACTAGATAAATTAAAACTCAATAAACCTTGAGCTAGCAAACAGATCAAATGATGCAACACAGCAGCATTCAGCAGTCCACATGCCCACTTGATGAATGTTCCTTTTGCTCAAGAATGAACACCTGGTCAGCCGCTTTTCACATACCTTCACGGTTACACCAAAAATCACTTCTATCAACTCAATCAAATATAGGAAAAGAGATTAAAAAAACAAGAGACACTACTTCCCAACCCTCCCAAGTAAATAAGCAGTTACCTGCACAGTAGCTTCTTCAGAGAATGTGAAGGGAAAATCATTTAGAACATCTACGCTCTTCATCTGTTGCTCTAGCCTTTCACACTCTTCTTTATGATATTTCCAGTGTGAAACCTGAAGACAGATATCAAACAATTGAAATATAGCTTAGCTTTAACAAAGTCGTGACAAGAGGAACAGATTTTTCTCAACTAGAATATTAAAAAAAAAACTGAACATCTCTGATCAGTAATCACCCCATCTAATTATTATTCTTCACACAATTTGTGAAACCGGTACAAGTGCTACATGTTTCAAAGATAATCCCTTCTGACTATCATACACGTAGAAGAATGAAAACCCATAACTACCAGAGTCCCTCCAAACCCATTAGAGCAAGTTAATTGATGCAACAATCCTCAGGACTTTCATTTTCCAATTTTCTAACAAATATAAAACTTGTACCTTATTTAACTCAACTGTCAAAATGGTAAGCTTATAATCAATCTTTATCTGCTTAAAGTAAACTGATAAAACTATCCAATACCATACCAAGCTAAAAAAGATGCACAATCACAATTTCAAACTCTAAAAATAACATCTACTGCTAATCTGAAGCTGGGGCATATTAACCTGTTGTCGCTACAAATCCAAAAGCAACATTCATCAGAAAGGATCTAACTGAATCCAGTATCTTAATTTGGCGTTCGAGAGAAGAAATCAAATGTTCCCAGAGGTTTTGATGAGCAAGTAGTGAATAGATCGAAATATAGGGAAGTAAAACAGGGGAAATAGACCTGGTGCTCAACGGAGCAATAGGCGACAGCTCCGCAGCGGCCGCAACGCCTCGCCGCCGGACCGACGCACCTCCTTCCAATTCCCTTCCCGGCGCACTCCATTGTCTCTAGCTCCTTCGAATCGGAGAAGAACAGAATCGAGAAACTGAGTTGCAGAACTGGCGATTCTTTCTTCCCCAACAAAATCATGGGCCTGTGGGTCTGGACCTTTGGCCCACTGTATGACCCATTAATTTCTTGATCGGGTTTGATACAAATCACTGTCCGATGGATCCAGCGGCTATGAATGAACCATCATTATAGTGGGGTTTTCTTGGAGAAAAAGTAAACGGTCAATTCAATTTGGTAGGGCCATCAAAGATTGAGATTCTGTGTTGACTGAAGTGATAGGTGATGACATATTTAATTATTGATTAACGATCTCCTTTTTTTATTACGTTTCTCTTTGCCATTGAGTTGGCTTACACGATTTAAAAGTCAACTAATATTTTATGTTTTTTCGTTGGAGAAGATGCATAACTTCACTGGCCTGCTTTCTCCGACAACAATATTAGGCCCGACGTCGAATCAGTGTGTTGATACGTTGTTGAATCACTTTGCAACTAAATTTTTGACGTCGAATCTATGTTATAAATTTGGATGATCGTCGAATCTTCGAAACCTCCGAATCAATGTCGATAAAATCTGAAGTCGGCCTAATCGACCGATTCGGGCCAAGCAAAATCAGGCCCGACGAATCTCCTCCCAATGCGTGACAGCGAAACTGAACCCGAAAATAAATTTCGGCTTTTAAGAGCCACGCCTGAAGCGTCTTCTTCACGAACCCTCTGCAACTTCAGCATAATTCGGCGTTTCTCTGCTACTCTGCTTACGCTCACCGTCGATCCAAGCACCTTGTTTTCGTCTCTCAACCGTTTCTCCGATGCACTTTCCTACGCAGACGGTTTTGCGACTAGGCAGAGGTAGCGTCGTTTCGTTTTCCATTTTTGGCAGCTCTAGCATGTCTCTGAGCTAATTCTTCATCCTTGTTTCTCCCCACCGCTTCCGTCTCAGTGCTGAGATAATGGTCGGTTCCAGAAACTCGCGCTACCCTCCCGGATTTCACATGTTAGGCGACGTTTCGCCACCACAAAGTTATGTCGAAGATAGTCATGAAGAGTACCGACGTGGAGGAAGCCGGGAGTGGGACTTCGTGCCCGATTTACAGCATTATTGTGAAAACGACGAGGAGAGGCATTGGGCCCAAGATCCAGAGGGATACGTCTCGTCGTCGCCGGAGCAACGGACATTGTCGGCAACCCTTGTGTCGAACCATAATCAGGACACCTTTGTTCATCATCGGTATTCCTCAATGGAATGACGTACGACGGCCCAACGACTTGGGAAATGGGAATGGGCTCAAGCAATTACGGGGCGCATGGGGGCTATATCGGGATGGTTGTAATAACTACTCCCGGTCAACGACAGTCAAACCTGCGAAAAACAGGAAAATTTAAAAAAAATTAAGACTGACACTTAATTGAACCTAAAATGACCCCGAGGTTCATATCGGACTTAAGTTGACCCCGTTATCGACCAAAGTGAGTCCCGGGGGACTCAGGGCAACTTTCTGATCAATTTGGGAAATGTTGACTTTTCGCTGGAAAAGTCAACCGAGCGACGTTTTGGTCCATTCGAGGACCGTTTTGGATCCAAAAAGCTTATCCGTCGTTGCAGCGGTCTTAGTTGAGCCATTTCCTTGTAGCCCGAAAAGTTTCGTAATTTCTTGGAAAAAGTGCCCGTTTGGGGCCCGAAACGTCCGAACAAGTGGTGGTGTTAGGTTTTGGGGGGGAAATGAGAGGTGAGGGTGTTATAGGGGTTCGGCCAAGACACAAAATGAAAAGAAAAAAAATAGAAAAGGAAGAGAGTGTTTTAGAGAGAGAAGGAGAAAGAGCTAAGGTTTGGAGAACATCCAACCTTTGGATCATCTCAAGGCTAGGAGAAATCGACTTCCCCTCGTCCTCCTCTACTGTAATCACTAAATCGATCGTCGATTTGTTTAATTTTGAAAGTTAGGGTTTGCGTAAAACTATTAGTTTAGGATTGTGTTGAGGTTGGGGAAGTGTTGGAGACGTTTTGGAGGGGTTTGGAGGTGAAATTTGACGTTTTCCGGTGACCGGAAGCTCGGGAGGAGCTCCGGCCACCGTGGGTGGTGGCCGACCGGCCATGGGGTGGCTGGCCGGAGTTGGGACCAGCCACCACCATGGTGGACGGGCCCCAAATTGAACCCTAGGACCCACGGCCAAGGTGGGCCGGGTGGGGCCCACTTGCTCGGGTGCTCGGGTTTTGTGTTCGGGTGGTTTAGAACGTTCCCCGGACCATTTATCCATAACCGAATCGAAATTTGGAATTAAATTGGAAAAGTTGTAATTATCGGGTTTAGAAACTTTAAACGTTAATTAAATGACTCGGAAGTCGGAATTCGATTCCGTCGAGTGCCTAGGAACCTTTGAATTATTCTAAGACCGTAGAAACGAAAACGGGAATTTTCGGAGACCCGGAAGGGCGTTTCCAAAACCCGGGCAGATTCGCCACGTCGGGCGAATCGGGCCTTTCCGGGTCCAATATCGACAATGTCGAGTAATTGGGGAGTTTGGGAGTGATCGACATTGTCGGGGTTACTTTTGGGCATCAGGTTTGTTAAAATTCAGCATTATGCCTGCAAGCTTAAGAGCGTTTAAAATTGTGTTCTTTTAGATCGTGCTGCAGACCGAGGGAAAGGAAAGCTAGCGAGTGACTGAGATCACGCCGGAGCTGTTGGTTAACTTTTGGAGAACATATACGAGGTAGGGAAAAGTAGCCGGATCTCGGCCCTGACTGGGGAAAATTAACAGTAGAAATGCATGTGACACTGGGGTGTCGTGGGTTAAGTAGGTTTATTGAATATTAGAAAGACATGATACGGGAACGTAGCGAATATTAGACAAGCATGTGACACTTAGTAGTGTCGTAGGAGCAGTGAACTTATTGATGTTAGAACTACTGGAGGCATATGACCATGCTCGGAGGTTGATTGTGAAATTGTTGATGTTAGAACTGCTGGAGGCATTATTATGCCCGGAGGTTGACTGTACTTTATTGTTGTGTCTTGGGTGGCCATGAGAGCCCGTGTTTTATGGTTGGTGTCTTGGGTGGCCATGAGAGCCCGTACTTTATTGTTGTGTTTTGGATGGCCATGAGAGCACGTACTTTAGTGTTGGTGTCTTGGGAGGCCATGAGTGCCAGTTGGGTTGTTGAACCCGTGTTACTTTATTGTTGGTGTCTTGGGTGGCCGTGAGTGCCCGTGGGGTTGTTGAACCCGTGTCTTTACTGTTGGTGTGTCTTCGGTGGCCGTGAGTGCCTGTGGGGTTGTTGAGCCCGTGAGTTACTATTGGTGTGTCTTAGGAGGCCGTGAGTGCCCGTGAGGTTGTTGAGCCCGTGAGTTACTGCTGGTGTGTCTTGAGTGGCCGTGAGTGCCCGTGGGGTTGTTGAGCCTGTGAGTTACTGTTGGTGTATCTTGGGAGGCCGTGAGTGCCTGTGGGGTTGTTGAGTCCGTGTTTTATGGTTGGTGTCTTGGGTGGCCATGAGTGTCTGTGGAGTGCTGAACTTGTGTTGTTGCTGTTTGTTGAACTTTGTTTGTGATTGTGATTGTGATTGTGGTTACCTGAGGTTGTGGGCCCGCTTAATGAAACGGGGGTCCTCTAGCACACGCGTCTGCATGTTCAGATGGGGTAGGGGGCCCGCCCGTCAGTAAAGGGGTCCTGGCCGCACGTGTGTGGTTCGGGGTTGTGAGTGTGACAGGTCGACCGCCTGGCCCGACTTTGTGTCGGGGAAGCGCGTGAGAGAGAGAGGTTACTGATACAGGTCAACCGTCTGGCCTGAGAGTTCGGCAAAGCGCGTGATTGAGGGAGGTTACTGAGCAGCTGGTATGCGATCCTTTGTGATCTTGTTTGTTGTGCGATCCTTTGTGATATTGGGTGTTGCGTGGTGGTCTTTTGAGTCCTTGGAAGAGGTCGTGATCGTTGTGTCGGGTCTACTTTACGTGTCAGAGTGTTGAGTTGGTCAAGGAAGGTAACAGTGGGCGTGTGTCAGTCGGAGTACTTGGGTTGGGGATAGTGTTCCCCGGTGTTGAGTTTGTTGTGGGTGTTACCGGCTTTGTCTGCTAATTATGCCGTAGTCAGTCTGTTATCCGTGGTGGTGAGCGAACGCTCACCCCTAGTTTCTTTTCCTACAGGTACCGGTCGCAGGTTGGACTAGGTGAGCTTCTGAAGCTTGAAGAGCTAAGAGCGGGATTCTGGGTTTTACTTTTGAGTCTAGTGACGGATACCTTGTTTTGTCCACTTGTTGGGACTTATTTTGAGTTGTAAATATTATTTTGATGAACAAATGGCGATTTTAAAGTGATTTATGGAAAAGGTTTTCAAATGTTTTATTATTTTAAATGTTTGCGTCACGAGTTTCGGTTTACTGAAATTGAGGCGTGATAATGGTAGTCCCGACATTACAACGTCCTCGACCCACGTACCACGTCCGTGTACCACCACCTCCTCTAATGGAGACGGAGGCCGACATACCGGTCCCTTCCCGTGTTTACCGTAAATTAGACACGAGCGGAGGAGACGACATTGGTCAAAGTATGGCTGAACAACTTCGAGAACTCGGACCGTGGGGCTGATCAGTTGACGACTTCATTTTGGGACGTCATCCACCGTAAGTTCATCCAAGTGACGATCCAAACATATGGACATGATCGGATGGCGAAGAAATGCAAGCATCATTGAAGCGTAACTAACTAAAAGGTTAAGATGTTCCAAGGTTCTTGGTCTAAATTCAAGCACATCTACCAATATGGTAGACACGATGACCAAGTCACAGCGGATTTGAAGCGGGACTATGCAGAGAGACACATACACGTCTTTTCTTGAAAGCACTAGTGGAAGCTCGTGCCAGAGAAGCCATGTTGACAACATCGTTTCGAGAATGAGTTCTCGACGACAAACTGTTACTTTATCGGTGACAGATTGTGAGATATGCAGAAAGTCCATTTGTCCTTTTCCGACTCGACTCTGATCAACTTGTTTTGTCTAACTAACATGTTGATCCCTCGCATGAGATCCATAGGTGGAGGTGAGGGAGATGTTAGGTCACCAAGGAGATATCTGAGAAAAAAAGGAGATTAGGGATCAGACGAAGTCCGAGCCCAAAGTGATAGGGTGTAGCTCATCTGGAACACCTCATGTGTCCTTACGATCACCAGTGAGCCCGTCAAGGCTTTTGAGCAAGACTCGCCTTGTGCCCTCCGGGGCCATTCTCCTTTTTCTCCTACATGCTGGGGGCTTCATATTCTTATGACGGGGTCTAGGTGTCGTCCCCCATGTCGTAGTCCCCTTACCGAGGCTTTGTGGTAGTTCCTACGAGCATCTCCCCCGTTCGGGTAAGGGTTCGGGCCTGAGATCCCTTTGACCTATGTGGGCTATTGGGAAGGCCCCACTCATCCCACCAAAGGGATACCCCGAATACCTCGATACCCGCTTGAAGTCAAATTAGAGACGAATCGAGAGAATAAGATCATGTCGTCGGGTGTCCTGACGATGTCTAGAAAGTAGCGGTACAGGATCGACAGAGGCGTCCACCACATACTCCTACTGATCAGCTGACCTTCATTGTCATTGATCGGGTGACAGTTCCCGACACTCCCATTGTATTGGCGGAGGCATGGATCCTCTTAAGGGCCGATCCTCCCTTACCCCTGAGGGTCCCCGATCCCACAGACATCCATGGTCCACTGCCCATCTAGGCGGGGATGACAGATTCAATCGTCATCGAGGGTTCCTAGTGTGAAGAGAGTCGGTGGTAGGAAGTCGTGCATATTGACCATTTCCTGAAGTCTGCTCTGTTGACCTCGTCCTGAATCTCCAAGAAGTCCTACATCCGATGGCGATGTCACTTTTTCTGCTGTCCCCCGGGGACAAGTTCATGATCGGTAAGCAGGAGATTCTAGGTCGACTGTGGCGTGTGTAGTCAACGGCCTACACCCGCTGGTGGATCAAGGGGAAAAGTTCTACCGTTATAAGGATTGGGCCATGTGGATGAAGCCATCGATCAGATCATAACATGGTGACACAATTGGTTGCAGGCGAATAAGAAGGATGTGAAAAAGGTTGTAACATCGTCATTAGGATCGTATGGGAAGGCAAAATGACTAGAGAGAAACTCTAATAAGAAGGAGAAAAAACCCGGAGATTTGTGTATTTTTTTTAGAGTTATTATCATCCGAGTACCCTAAAAATACTTGGTTTTCATCCGAGTACCCTGACCAAACTTTGTGACACATCAGTACCCAAACGAAACATATTGTTTCAACTTAGTACCCGCCGTCAGTTTTCCATCCACTTGGATGGAAAATGGTCACGTGCACAACACATGACCTTAAATTTTTCTCTAAATACCAATTATACCCTATCATCCACAGCTTCTCTTACCTTTTTAACCTTATTCCCTTTTAATTTTTCCCATTTCAAACCTTAATTTCCAATTTCTACACAACCTCATCTCCTTCTCACCTTCATTCCTCCCATCCATCCTCAATCCTCCATCCTTCATCCTCCATCCTCGCGGGAGCTCCATACTCGTCGGCTTCTCCATCTTCACCGGACCTCAAGCTCCTCCATCGTTGCTCCTTGCTGCTCTCTCAGGTGCAGAAGCTCGAGGACGACGACGAGTTTTGTCTCCGAGCTCGACTCCGGCGCTAACTCTGTCGCTTCCTCTCCGCACCTCCTGACTCCGTCCGGTCAAGCCGCCGAATCTTTTTTTCAATTTTTTTTAGATTTATTGTTCTTAAAACATCAGATTTCAGATTTGTTGTTATTAGCATTTCATATTCTTAGCAGCATGGACGAGGGATTGTAAAGTATGGTTGTTTCTGTTTTTTTTTTTTGTGATATTGAGTTGCAGAGATGGAATAAAATTTGTCTATTTGATCTTGTTCGTGGGATTCAATACTGGGTATTAAGTTTCTGAAATTAAAACTGATTTGTTCATCTGGATTCAAGGCTATGGGTGAGGAATTAGGGATCGTGAAGGAGATGGAGTGAACAAAAGAAAAAAATTTGATTTGAAAAAAAAGAAGAGAATTAAAACAAATTGAAAACTGGTTTTTTAGATAAAAAAACTGATTTAAAAAACTGATTTTTATTAAAACAACCGATTTAAAAGAAAAACACATTTTTATTAGAAAACTGACTTTTTAAAAAATAAAATCAGATTTTTTAAATAAAATTGATTTTTAAAAATAAAACACTGGTGCTTTTTAAAAGAAAAACTAATTTTTATAAAATAAAACTGTTTTTTAAATAAAAAGTGATTTTAAAAAACAGAATTTGATTTATTATAAATAAAATCTGATTTTTTTAATTAAATATTGATTTTTTAAAAATAAATCTAATTTTTATAAAATAAATAAACTAATTTTAAGAAAATAAAATAAATGGAAATAATTTTTAAAATTCAATGACATGAGTTTAAAAATTTGAATGTTGGTAAGGGGTATTTTGGACTTTTTAAGTGTTTGGGTGGAAAAACGGATGAGAAATAGACATAAACTAGCGGCGAGTACTAAGTTGAAACAACATGTTTCATTTGGGTACTGATATGTCACAAAGTTTGATCAGGTTACTCGGATGAAAACTAAATATTTGTAAGGTACTCGGTTGATAATAGTTCTTTTTTTTATAAGTAAGTTTTTAGAGATTAATAATTCTTTATCCAATAGAGATGTTTAAAAAGGGTGGATTTGGGTGGGGAGACAAATAGACGTAAGCATATAAAAGGGAGGCCAGAGAAGCAGGGAAAGGCTTAGGAGCAGGAGATCGGCTGAGACGATGGAAAGCGTCGTCGTTTCGCGACTGTTGACGTCAGAGAAGATAGAAAGCTTCGATCATTCAGAGCAAGCCCACGTACTGGCCGTGGACGACAGCCTGGTGGACCGGAAAGTCATCGAGCGGTTGCTCAAAATCACGTCTTGCAAAGGTCCGTTTCTCGATCTCCTTACCATTTTCTTTTGGGTTTCTGAACGAACCGTTGATTCCGGAATGTGCAGTGACGGCGGTGGAAAGTGGAAGAAGAGCTCTGCAACTTCTGGGATTGGACGAGGAACATAGCTCCGACGGTTGGCTCAAGGTCGATTTGATCATCACCGATTACTGCATGCCCGGAATGACCGGCTACGAGCTCCTCAAAAAGATCAAGGTTCGATTTAATTTCTGAAAGAACAAGGTTCAGTTTTCCAACGGTTTTATAAATAATGTCTTGTTCCCGAGCAGGAATCGTCCATTTTCAGGGAAATTCCGGTGGTCATCATGTCATCGGAGAACGTCCTGACCCGAATTGACAGGTCGGCCTCACATATAACTTTACCAGCTCTTCTTCTTCTTTGTAACTGTTCAAATAATGATCCGATGCAGATGTCTGGAGGAAGGAGCAGAGGATTTTATAGTGAAGCCTGTGAAATTGGCCGACGTGAAGCGGCTGAGAGACTACATGACAAAGGCGGCAGAGAGTGAGAGGAAAGTGCCGGAAAGCTGTGGATGCGGCGGTGATAACCCTCCGCCGCCGTTGGATTCGCCTACTATTAAGGGATAAGATGACGCAGTTGTTTTGACCCGTGCGAAATTGGATCGTCTACAATTCGATTATGACCAACTTCTTCACTTCTCGCTAGCGTCATTACGTTCCTCCGTTACTGATAACGGTTTTTTTGTTGCATCCGTGTATTCCTTTTCGGTTCCGCTTTGTTTATCTGTTGCTTTTGTGACCAGACACCATCATTCGTAATACTAATTAACCGTTGAGATTACTCATATATTTGTTTCATATCAGTCAACTCATGTAAAAGAGCTTTTTTGAAACTTTTTTTATATATAAATATCATGTTTTTACGTTAATTGTTGTGTCTGTATTTAATTTGAGTATTATTGTAAAGAGTTGAAACTTTATAAAAAGTTTATTTATTTTGTTATATATTAATATTATGAATATAGGGTGGAGACAAGATGGATATTTTAGAATAGAGAGATTGAGATGACACATTAGATAATTTAGATTTGATTTGTTATTACATCAGAAACGATCAAGCTAATGTGATGTACATTGTACCAAGAAAGAGATAGGGAGATGTTTGGTAAATGTATACAGCAGTTTGGTGATTGAAGATAAGGGAGGTGATTATTGGCAACCACGATCTTCATCTTGAGATCTTGTCTGGTGGAAGAGAATATTTGGAATGAATTGGGCACAAGTGTCCGATTTGCTGCCCCTTCCGGGAGCCTAACATGACCACCAATGGACTGCATGTTTATGTCTATATAGAAATAATGTTTTAACTTAGTCTCTACATCATCTTTTGTTCCAGATATTACAAACATCAAGCGCAAAAAAGAAAAGGAGAAGGTCTAACACCCAAATTTTGCTACCATTAAGCGCACAAAGAGGGTTTGAAACCCGGATTTTCCAACCATTAAGCACACGAGGAACCAAACGGACCACCAGAACTAAGAAGAGCAGCTCTGTAACGATCCACAACTGGTAGGATGAAGAAGCGCGTCCCACGACAAAAACTCAAACTAGACACTTCCAACGATCCGCGAAAACGATCTTAGTTCGAAAGAGAACTTCCCGCGAATAGTGGAGCTCGAAGTTTTCAAACGGGTCATGCCCAAATTTCTGCGAAAATGAAGTGTTTGTGTTGTCACGATTCAACTCAGTGGCCACTGCAGTCGAACATGACGGTGGGATGTTGAGTGGTTACAACGCAGTTCGGGGACGCCTGAACCGGGTTGTAACGACGTGATGTCGACATGGAATGTTATGAGGGAAAGAGAAAAAATTTAAGAAACCTTTGAATTTGAGTGGTGTTGAGACTAAGTGGAACTATTGTGTGATTTAACTGTGGACCTCGTGGTCATGTTTGCAATTACTGAACTGTGTGGTTGACATTGTGTGGCGCACAAGTGTGCGGGTTTTCTTTATTGTGTTAAAACTAGTTTTGGCTGGGCTAAATATAGACTTAATGTTTTGTTCGAGTGCGATCCTTGCGAACCGTGTGTGAACGTTAGTACCTTGAACGAGTCGCCTTTATGCGAATTTACGAACTGAACGTGTGCGTGTATCCGTGCAGCGGATATCGACGACATGGAGAGTGTGCTTGTACCACGAGGTAGGAGAGGCAGACCGGTTGGGGCACGGGTACAACCGCCTGCCATCGAGCCGGCAGGGGCAGTGGGTGTCCAGAGTGCTCCAGCCGAGGAGTTTGAGAGGAGCGACGCAGGACCATCGGGGCTTCTGCCCAGGGTCCCGTCGGTCGCAGATCCAGCTACGACGACCGCTCTAGGCCAGCTGACTCGCACTGTACAGAGCTTAGTGACGATCTTGGCCCAGAGAGAGGCCGCGGCTCCGGCTCCAAAGACCGCACTTGCTGCCGCCGTAGCTGTTCCGGCGAGGCCTATTCAGGCCGAGGGCAATACCGCCCATGCGCTGAGAGATATTCTGAGGCTCGACACGCCTACGTTCTCCGGTGAGCCAGACCCAGATGTGGAAGATAGGTGGCTGGACTAGATTACCCGGAACCTGGACACATCCAGCATCGTGGATGAGCACACGAGAGTGACCTTCGCGGTTCATCAGCTGAGGGGCGATGCCTTCCTCTGGTGGAAGTGCGTGTAGGACATAGCCGGGGACGATTACCTTACGTTCCGGGAGGTATTTCTGGAGCAGTACTTTCCGGAGTCAGCCCATGAGGATCGACACCAGCAGTTCCTGGAGCTGCGATAGGGCGAGAGGACAGTGGCAGAGTATGAGGCCAGATTCACAACATTGTCCCGCTTTGCACCAGAGATGGTGATGATTGAGGCGAGTCGGTGCAGACGGTTCGAGGGGGGACTCAGTGCTCCGATTTTAGATCGAGTCACCGCCCTGAGGATTCGGGTGTACTCCGAGTTGGTGGACACGGCGTTAACTGTGGAGCGACGTTTTACGGAGGCCACAAGGGCCCGGGAGATTCGGTAGCGACCGAGCAGCTCCCTGAAGTGGTCTCTAGGGGACCACTCGAGGGGGAAGTAAGTGCTAGTGGCAGGCTTGGCTTGATGGGTGGTGTCCGCACCGTTGTTGGAGGTTGGAGAAGGGGGCATACAGGTGGTTAGGACTCCCGAATCTGGACCTGGCCTTGGCGTTTAAGGGAGCGGGCTGCATGTATCGACAACTACGACTCCTGGATCGGGTTCCACCGTGAGGCGAGTAGTAAGGGAGATCCCCTCCCTGGCGACGTCACTTGGTGGGACGAGGTCCCGATGTGCAGGTTCGAGGTCTCGGCTTCAGCATGTCGCGACGGCGACGAGTGCATCACGCGCGGGCAGGAAACATCTTTGGTATGGCCGTGTCTGTTATTCGAAGAAGGAGAAGATGAAGAGCCGGTGAAAGCCATGAAATGATTTCGAGAAATGATGATTGAGAGAGAAAGCGGGAGGGAGATAAAACCTTAAAGTCTATAAGACGTTGTTTCTGTTGTTAATGATTTTGTCTTCTAGTTTTATATAGGGTAAACTACAAATGCATATTCTGAAGTTGTCACGTTTAACCGATGATTACCCTGAAGTTTAAAGTTAACTGATGCATACCCTGAAGTTGCGAGTTGTAACTCAAAACCCCTTTGTCAGCTAAAATGACGAAAATACCCTCAACTACACTTCAATAATTATATTAAAAAAATTATTTAAAAATTACTTTTGTTATATATATATATATATATATTTATTTACTTATCAAATGACTTCATTTTTATTTAAAAAATCAATTCATTTATATTTAAAAAAAATTATTTAAAAAAAATCACTGAGGGTATTTTCATCATTTTAGCTAACAGAAGGAGTTTTGAGTTACAACTCGTAATTTCAGGGTATGCATCAATTAACTCTAAACTTTAGGATAACTATCGATTAAACGTACAAACTTTAAGGTATGCATTTATAGTTTACCCTTTTACCTATTCCCGTGATTTCTAAGTTTGACATTTTATATAAAGTAATCAGTGTTGCAATAAATGGAAATACATGGTGTTAATTATAAGTAGTCCTATATTTAAATTGCTTTTATTCTATTCACGATACGATGTTATTGTTTCAATTTTGGACGTTCAAGCATATGGCTTGTGTTATATTTAGTAGAGTTGGACTAAGTGAGATGGTTGTTTAGGTTAAGCTTAGGGGTTGATTTGGTGTGGTATTGGTGTGGCAATAGGTGATTGTAGTTGAGGGAATGATCATGATCATGGGTTCCCCACAAAGATTGGTTTGGAGCCCTACAAATAGATTCTGTGAAAGCAAATGATCATCTCTTTAGACCATTCTACACTCATGCCATGTTTGTTTCCACTTCATCATTTCTGTGTTTTTCTTCTTCTTCTTGTCCGTTTTCTTCCCCACTTGCCTATTGTGGTATATGCTCTGTGTCTGTGGCTAGCAATATGATGAACCTAACTATGCGCTGCTTTCTCTCTTTCTATTTTGGGTTTTACTTTTCTCTAATTCGAATCTCGTTACGACACTCTAATCACTTCTCACCTGCCGCCATTTCTTGGGCTTATCTGATTGGGCTTTCAATTTTGAAAGCTCAACTGAATGAGGATGAACTATGGGCTTTGGGCCCATGACAGGGTCAGAAGTGTTGTGCCGTTGGATATTATAGTCCAGTCCAAATGGTTTTCCATTTTCTAATATCATGACACTCTTCCACTTTCTTATAAATATTTTCCTCAGTCTTATTTATTTATTCACTTCCTAGTATTCATATTTAGAACCCTACCCAAACTAGAAAGATTGTCGTCGTTTTGTACATACCAACCAATTTACAAATTCTTGAAATCTACAAAAACTCAAGTCATGTTTGACTTTTTAGGACGTATTGTTATTAATTCTCACCAAATAAGCAGAGACTATATTTTATAAACATGTAAGAAAAAAAATTGAATTTGGTAAAAATAAACGTTAGCAATAACTATTGAATTAAACATTTTTATACACATTTATATTTGATTTGCTCTTTATTAGCAAATTTTAGCATCCAATTGAATGTTTTTTGTACTCTATTCTTTCCTAAATATACTTAAAAAAACTTATTATTATATTGGAAGTGTTCTTGGCACTCGCCTAACCACTTGAGCTCTCTCCTAATAATGGACCTGACGCGGTAAACCAAATCGGCTACGAAATTACTAAACCATCCCTGGAGAGTACCTCCCACGCGCCATGTTCTTCTTTTCCGAAAGATAATCCTCTATCTTAAGTCTGGGAATGTTTCTCTGTGTGTGGGTAATGGAACTTAACTACTGCCTGGTTGGTCGGAGATTAGACAAACCTTCAAGAGAAGGGCATTTCGGTCATTTAAGTTAACTTTGTGGGAAGTAACTAATTGCCGTCGTTGAATGGTCTGTCACAAAAGCACAAATACAGATTGATTCCAGGTCGGCCAAACCTTAACACCTCATAGTCCATTCCCAAAGTAAATTAATAACTTGAAATGTTTTCGCAATTTAATCGAATCAATCTCTTCACCAAAAACAGCTTTTTTTGATGGCACAATCATGGGTTCTTCTCTGTATTGAGTTTCTGTTGTTGATCCCACTATGCTTTTCCCAATCCAATCCTCAAAACATCGAAACCTTCTACCCACGAACCAAACCTGTACCTTCTCCATCACCCGATTCTCGAATCCCTCCGCCGCCGGAAACGGCGCCGTTAAGACCGCCTCCTTCGAGATCTGAAGTCGTCAAGGCGGTGGCGGCCACAGCTGCCACCACTCTGGTTTTCGCCGCTGTTTTCTTTTTTTGCCTTCAGAGGCACTGCCTCTCGCGGCGGAAGCCCAATCCCTTGCCGAAGCGTCCTGCTGGAGTCGACGGGAACGTCAAGGGCGTGATCGTCGATGATGATGGGTTGGATGTGCTCTACTGGAGGAAGCTCCAAGAGAGGAACAGCAGCAGTAAGAAAAATGGATACGAGGTTTTGCAGAAGAACCATAATCGCCCCGAACAAGAGCAGGGCACGGAGAGTTACCAAGATCTGCGCAAAAAGACCCAACCCACGCAAGAGATCCCCCTGCTTCGAGACAAGTCTTCGGCTTCGTATGATTTCAATAGGGTCGGGCCGGAGATTGAAGACAAACATCAGATTCAGGCTGCTCCGCCGCCGCCACCACCGCCTCCAATCCCTAAGAAAGGCCCTCCGCCGCCGCCTATGCCACCGAGGGCAAATGGGTCCAAACCACCTCCTCCTCCTCCAAAGGGGATGGGTTCAAGTAGCAGAAACGAGTCAGAAGAAGGCAATGGTCAGATGAAGCTGAAACCATTGCATTGGGACAAGCTCAACCCTAACACTGACCACTCAATGGTCTGGAACAAACTCGACAGAGGCTCTTTCAAGTAAAAATCTCAACTTCACTTTCTCCATTTCAGTTTATGCATGTCTATGTCTATGTATTGAATATTGATGTTCCTGCCTTAAACAATGTTCAGGTTTGACGGTGATCTCATGGAATCTCTATTCGGGTATGGCAGTGTACCCTCTACTAAACCAAGAAATGCAGGTCCTGCTCCATCATCACAAATTGTACTCCTAGATCCAAGGAAGTCACAGAACATCGCCATTGTGCTCAAGTCTCTGGGCATTTCTCACAATGAGCTCCTCAATGGTCTCAGAGAAGGTCAAGGCTTGGAGGTAGACACCATTGAGAAGCTTACCCGAGTTGCTCCAACCAAAGAAGAAGAAAGCATGATCCTAGGATTCAATGGGGACCCCGAAAGGCTAGCCGACACCGAGTCCTTCCTCTACCATCTCCTCCATTCCGTTCCCTCAGCTTTCACTCGCCTCAATGCCATGCATTTCGGATCGCATTATGGGTCCGAGATTGCTCACTTGAAGGAGTCCTTGCAGGCGCTTGAATTAGGCTGCAATGAGCTTCGAACGGGAGGGCTCTTCATGAAACTTCTTGAAGCAATCCTCAAGGCCGGCAACAGAATGAATGCAGGAACTGCACGAGGGAATGCTCAGGCTTTCAACCTCACCGCCCTTCGGAAGCTCTCTGATGTTAAGAGCACTGATGGGAAGACCACTTTGCTTCATTTTGTGGTGGAAGAAGTGGTGAGGGCCGAGGGGAAGAAATGCATCATCAACAGGAACAGAAGCTTGAATCGAAACAACAGTTTGAGTTCGGACATGTCAAAGGAAGAGAGAGAGAAGCAGTACACGATGTTGGGATTGCCTGTCGTGGGAGGCCTAAGTTCTGAGTTCACTAATGTCAAGAAAGCAGCATCCATAGACTATGACACCTTTGCTGGGACATATTCGGGTCTTTCGTTGCATGTAGCTGAAACTCAGACGCTTGTGTTGCAGTGTGAAGCTGATGGGGTAGGAGGGTTTGTGAGGGAGATGAGAGGCTTCCTTGACAGAGCCGAGGAAGAGCTGAACTTGGTGAAGGAAGAGCAGTGGAGGGTCATGGAGCTTGTCAAGAGAACCACAGAATATTACCAAGCAGGAGCTTTCAAGGACAAAGGAGCAGCTCCTCTTCATCTGTTTGTGATAGTTAAGGATTTTCTGAGCATGGTTGATCAGGTCTGCATTGAAATAGCTCGGAATCTGCAGAGAAGGAAGGCTGCAAGGCCAAGTTCCGGGTCACCATGTCCAGATTCACCTGCATTGAGGAGCAAAGCTAAGTTTCCAACCTTGCCAAAACATTTCATGTCAGAGAAGTCAGAAGAAAGCAGTTCTAGTGATTCAGATAACGAGTAACTGAACAGGTTGATATTGGTATACCAAATTAGAATTGATTAGTGTATATAGAAACATTTGGCTGAGTTTTGATTCTTTTATTCAGATTGTTCCCAAATCCTGTACATTTTAAGTTCTCAATAAATACATTCAAGCTTCCATTGGTTCCATGAATATGAAATGACATGTATATTGCTGGAACAACAGCTTGATTCAAATGGCCGTTTGCCACTATAGGAGTGTCTCTGATCTTCATACAGTATGCAGAGTTCTTTAACCGAAGCAACCCAGGTTTCACTGATGACTCTGATTCTTGAAACCTTTCTGCAGATCACAATAATCATTCCATAAGAATTCAAACCAAGCATAAGACGCTAAATAAGTCACCATAACAGTAACTTCCATGCAACTTCAGCATTGCCAAATAGACCAAAATGCATACATGACTTAGCACTACCATTTTTGTTCAGGTAGACAACTTTTGAGATGGTCTAGACATTGTCCAAGGTCAAGCATGTGAAATGCTCTGAAATGATGCGAAATGTGATTATCACGTTACTCGCTCTAAAATAATTACAATGTTTCATGATCTAATCATAAATCTCACAAACTTGACCATTCAGGTATATCTGTAGCACGGTTGAGAAAAAGGAGATCAATGCCACATTGGTGAGACTCTGGTAAGAGAGTTTCTACCTTGAATTTTGCTTGAACTTGCCCAGTATTTGATTTTCCCTCCAATTTATGAGAGAACTGAAATATATTGACAAAAGATGTTTAGAAAAGTAAAATTTTAACCATACAATCCACAAATGAAAAGCAAGCATACTGATAAAAAAAGAAAATGAAAAGCAAGCAGGCGCCAGGAGAACCTCCTTTTGTTTTTGTGGCTTCTCGAAAGACGATGGAGCAGCCTTAGCATTTCCTTTCTCCATACCACTCGCTTTGATTGATCTACACTAACGCAACATTTTAGACAACTAACAGGTAAAACATGCTTACACAAAGTACAACTCAAAAAAATATATATCATAGATGTAGAGATATATGCTTGCTGTGGCAATATGTTAGCAAAGAGCATTACCCTCCATTGTTTTTGTGCATAGTCATAGTACCAGAAACCCTCGATTCTGTGTCTCTTGCAGATTCCTGCTCGGGCATTGAGGATCTCTCTTCACTGTAAGATTTGAGGTGGTTAAAATTGTTTTGGAATGTCTTAAATGCTCGTTTGACAATGTCTTTATCACCCATACTCTCCATGATGAGTGATTGTCTAGTTGTTGTAAGAGAATGAGCAAGATTATCATGATCTACAACGGGGGACTTTGGAGGGGCTCTTTTACTATCTCCCGCGGATTGATTCTGTTTCCTTGCTATGGAAGAAGCATGTTCTTTCTTTGTTGAAGACCTCATCACAGTGGGAGTGGGTGCTGGTTTCGACACTCTCAGAGAGGAAAATTTTGGTGCTTTAGGTGGCGTGGATATCTGCTGAGCTTTAGTTTGTGCTGGCTTAGATGCTCTAGGGGTGGACATTTGTGTTGCTTTGGTTACAGGTGGTGCTGATTTCTTCTTTACCAATGCAGTGTTTTTCTCCTTGTTTGCTGCCGCTATCTGAATAAAGGGAAATTACAAAAATAAATTAGACAATAGGAAGCGCTCCACAAAGGTGCATACCATGGTCAAGAGTTGTCACATAAATTATCTGCGGTAGTTCAGTTACACTTCACCTTATGAGGTGCCTTGGGATGATTTGGCTTTAGGAATACATCCTTACTTTCCATAGCATTTCCTGTTTCATTGTCCAGGTTTTGTGGCTGGTCCCTAATATCCTTAGGGTTAATCTTAGGAGCTTCTTCACTTACCATGCTATCAAATCTTGTAATGTTTAATCTCTCATCCAAATCTGAACTTTGACATTCTATAACTACCGAAGCATCCCCATCGGACTCTCCAGCATTGTTGTTGATCACTTCACCAACCAGATCAGTTTCCTGCTCAAAAGCTTTGGAATCTTGACTGTTAGATGTATCATATGCAGAAGGGTCTCCCGTCAGATCTCCAGAACTCAGATCACGTGGAGACCTCAAGTTCGGATTTCTGATTTGCATGTCCTGATCCACCGGTTCCTTGCCAGCAGCAATCTTCTTGTAATGAGCTTCGAAGTATGCCCTTTTCTCCGCCACTGATCCAAGAGTTGCACACTTCTCAACTTCTTCCAAGTACTTGTTAGGTGAGAAAGTTGAAAACCTCTCCCAAGACAGCAAATCACTCTCAAACCTACTGAAGGAAACCGACACTTGAAGATCACTTGGAGTTGCTGTCTCCGGCATCTGCTTGAACAACACAAGCCCAACCAAAGCACACTTATTATTACCAGCAAGAAACAAGAAAATATCACAACATCACAGATAGGAAACTATGGATTTGAAAGCAAACTAAAGATAAACAAGAGAAATCGAACAAACCAATGAAGGAAAACAAAAGGGAAGGACAAAAATCAATGTACCTTATCTTCATAATCAGAATTATCCATTGTTGAGTCACCCATAGCTTCTCAAAACCAGGAGTTAAATCCACCACATAGGAACTGTTACTACCTAGTAAGCATTGGAAACAGCCATCTCAGATATTTTCTAAATCAAACTAGGAGACCAACATACGCAATCTACAATGTAAACTAAAAAAGAACCGTTGAAAATTAAATCAGAGGTGATGAATCTTATACATACCATGTCCTTTATAAATTTTATATTTCCTTCCAGAGCTTCTGTCATCACTACACCTTGAGTTTTTCCAAGGTGATAAGATGAGGGCCCTTCTGTCTCTTTCTGGTGAATTCCTAAATGATAAACCCAATCATCGGAACAGAACAAAAGTCAAAAAATAAACAATTTTTGCGGAAGAAAAACAAAACCCAATCTCATTTTCATTGATTATGCAGCCTTTTGAAACTATAACTGTCATCAGAAGACAAAAAGGTTGAAACTTTTCAAGACATGATAGAGGAAGAGAAAAGGGTTAGGACAAAAGGGAGATTAAATGGTCCAATTAGAGAGAATCAAGAGGTGGGTCTGCTGAAAAAAAGATGAACAAACATACAAAAAAATATTCAAGCACCGCTGTGCAACCTCTGAGCCAAATGTGGATTCACAAGTGAAAATCCTACCAGAAGCCTTCTAAGTGAAGATCTTAGAGATACACCCAGCAACCCAAAACCCCAATGAGAGAGAGATGCTTGTTAATTGTGTTATGTGTGTTGGGCTCTGAAGTCTGAAGACTTAATATATTATTGAAACCCCCATGATTGGTGGACCCCCAGATTGAATTCTTGTAACTAAACTCATTCAATTGGAAAACATTGCTCATAAAGAAATGTCCTTAAATGAAAAACTAACCCGAACGGCGCCGTTTAATGCACCTATTAATTTAACTTCCTTAAATCGAATATCTTGAGTTATCAAACATCGACATTTATTATATCATTGGACCATGAGATATCATGTGATTAAATCAATATGTTACTCAATTCAATCGTTACCTTGCTTATTAAAGGACTACGGCTCCAAAAAACGATTGCACAACGTCTCTCTCAAAAATCTTCGTAGTTATTGACGACCTTCATGGTTATGATTATGGAGGTTGTCGGCGGTGTTCTCTTCCCCTCCTTCTCCTCCTCTCGAGCTTTTCTTTCAACAACCGTCTTCGTTCTCCGGTCGAGTACAACAACTCCATCAGCTGCCGGCCACGGATTCACCAAAAGTGCTCTGCCGCCACCTTCCACGTTCCTTCTCCGCCACCCATGCTCTGCCACCAGTTGTGCTTCTTCGCCGCCCGTAACTCTCCTAGCAGTGTTACCGGATTCTGTTGTCAGTGGGTTCCCCTTCCTCCTTCCCTCTTCCAAACACTGAGTCTAAGAGACTACAACGAGCCTCAAGGGCTATTCCAATATCGTCCTTCACAGCCTATGGCCTCAATTTGTCGAGGTTTGGTTTTGGTAAAATGTTACCAACCAAACACTCGTACGAGTCACTTGGAGAAGGTATTGGAACGATACAGTCAGTGGATTTGGGATCCGGGGCCTACCCGTAATTACCCGGGACCGACATTGCTCGGTCATCCCGGGAGGAGCAAGAAAGCAGCTCGCTTTTCCTGTTTTAGTTTGGATGCAGTTTTAGTTTCAGTTCTGAATTGTTTTAGTTGGATTTTATTCTGCTGTATTGTTTTCAATTTTAGTTTCAATAATTTGGAACGTCTGGTAAGAGGTTGTCCTCAGTATGTATCTACGATGAAAAGTAGATTTTTCAACAGGACCATGAGAGTTGGGTCGCCTACGGGAGGCTCAGACTATATTCTAGTGCCTAAGGCCGTTTGGCCCTACTTTGTAATCTTTCGATTGGTATAATACCCATCTATGTCTGCCCGTTTAAATAAAAGGACTAGGGCTCCGCCAAACATAAAGAAGTAATTTCTTCTAATTTAAACAACAAATAACTAGGTGACTTTTTATGTGTTGGTTTGAAAAAAAGCTAACGCACCTCGTCGCCTTTTTTGTGAGGATAAGGTTTCTTCTTTTGGCGACGTTACGATTTTTTCTCTCTTTTTGTCGACGGTTGCGTGTGTGGGTGTGTCTAAACTCCGGCTTTGGCTGTGGGCATTTGTCTTCTCCCCCTCTATCACTTCGGCCAAGGTTGTGGTCTTCCCGTCGTCTATCCTCTATCTCTCTATTTCATGTGACTTTCTCAGCTCTACTTCTCCATTGGATTCTTTCTCTAGGTTTCTACTGGTATTGGTTTTGTTCTACTCTTGGTATTGTGCGTCCTTGTTTTGTTGGTCTTCTTTGTCATATCCAGGCTATGGGAGATTTCTGTTGTGGTAGTTCAGGGACTAAGCATGGGGTCTCTGCCTAGTTTGCTCGGGATATTGTTTGGTTTCTCTCTATTCTATCTCGAGAGGGACTCTTCGACCCTTTGAGCTTCCGATTTTGGGTTTGCATGGCGGTAAATCTAAAGGTTCTAGCTTGGAATTGCCAAGGCTTGGGTAATGACCTTCATAAGCACGAGTTGAAGGGGTATCTTACCCAATTCAGACCAATAGTGGTCTTTATCTCTTAAACTTTCCTCTCGGATAAAGCCTTAAAAAATTTCCTAAGGAACCTCGGATTTCATGGAGGTACATGGAAGGAAGCAAATGGCCACTAAAAAGGGGTGAAAATGTTTTGGTGTGGTGGATTGAATATTAGGAAAGGACGGTGTATGTCTCACTGCATCGGCATTTGGTTAACTCCTTTGGGGGGACGAAATTCAGGCTTACGGGTATCTATGGTAAGGAAAATCGCTCGAACCAACATAAGACATGGAGAATTTTGAGAGAACTGGTCGAGGAAAACAAGGGGATAAATGGATTGTGCTAGGAGACTTCAATTGTATCCTTCATCCCTCGGAAACAAAAGGGGGAAATCCTTATCTGACCCAACTCATCACTAGTTTCATAGAAGTAATCGAAGATATTGGGCTCGAAGACATGCCGATGAAAGGCTACCAATTTACTTGGTATAGAGGAAAAGATCCTCTAAAGAGGACTGAAACCAAATTGGATAGGGGCTCGTCTCCAATGGCTTCATTTGGGCCTACCCGTAAGCCTTTATACGTAACCTTGTCCACTCAACATCGAACCATGAGCCTCTTTTGGATGATCTCTCAAATGAATAGTTGGTGACGAAGCCACCAAAGTTGAGGTTTGAGAATATATGGAAATACGATCCACAATATGGGTAGATTATCCAACAAGAGTGAGATCAGAATGTTGAACTTTGATGACAGACAATATCAAGCGTGTATCCTCGGCCCTCCATCAATGGAGCCAACATACCTTTAAAATTACAACAAAGAAGATTAGGTGGTGCCAAAAACAGTTGGCTCTTACGAATGAAAGAAGTGATAGAGCTGGTATTATGGAACATGAGACAATCCAGAAGCAATATGCAGGCCTAATGAAGAATCAAGAGAATTTCTGGAGACAAAGGGAAAAGAAGCACTGGCTAACCGAAGGGGACAAGAACTCCAAATTCTCTTTTGCAACTACGTCTAGAAGAAAATGAATTAACACTCTTTCGATTCTTGAAGATGAGAGGGTTAGAGAAACGACATGGGAAGCGGGCCTCAAGTATTTTATTACAACTTATTTTAGGGATATTTTCCGAACCTCTCTAGATGTCGAGTACCACCTTCCATTCCAAGTTCGTTCCCAAATAACAATGTCCCAGAATACATATATGGTGAGCACTGTAAGTACTAAAGAAGTAAGAACAATTGTATTTTAAATGGGACCAAATAAATCCCCGAGAACGGACGGGCTTAATCTGTACTTTTTTCAGACATACCGGGGGATTCTTAGAAATCAAGTCACTTTTTTAAGCTGGCTATCGAAAAAGGGGATTTCTTGATAGAGCATAATGAAATAATCCTTGTTCTAATACCCATGAAACCGGTCCCAAAGAAGATCACAGGCCTCCGACCGATTTCTCTGTGTAAAGTTACCTTTAGAGTCCTCTTGAAAGTCTTGGCCAATAGGTTGAAATCTATGTTGTAACTGCTAATTTCAGAAAATTAAGGAGCTTTCATCCCGGTAAGAGCTATTGAAGACAATATTTTTATAGCTTTTGAGATTATTCATTTCCTTCGTCGCAAAACTCAAGGCACCAAGGGGTTCATGGCCATAAATCTTGATATGAGTAAAGCTTATAATCGAGTTGAATGAAAATATCTAGAACAAATGATGAGGGAATTGGGTTTTGGTGAGTAGTGGATTAAACTTATGCGGACTTGTATTATATCAGTACAATACACGGTATCCTCGGGGGGAAAGGCTACTGATGTGATTATACCAAGGCGAGGGCATACGACAAGGAGACCCCCTATCCCCGTACTTATTTCTCTTTTGCATGGAAGCGCTCTCTTGTATGCTCAATAAAGTCGAGGCCCAAGGTAACTTACATGGTATTTCTATAGCTCGGGGAGCTCCCTCTATGTCCTACATGTTGTTTGTCGACGATTGCTACATTTTCTGTAGAGCTGACCAAAAGGAGGCTACAAACTTGCAAGATATTCTAAAAATGTTTGGAGATATGTCAGACCAACAGATTAATAGAGACAAGAGCTCTATCTTCTTCAGCTCGAATACTACCCCTTTGACTAAAGTCGGGTGTTGTACCACTCTTGGCATTATAGAAATCTCGGAATCCTCCACATACTTGGGAGTTCCAAATCTTACTGGTAACACCTGGGACAACCAACTTCTTTTTCAGTGTGGCAATGAGGTTTAGATTAAATCAATACTAAAAACTATTCTGGTTTATACAATGGAAGTCTTTTTTCTCCCACAATCTCTCCTTTCTACTATCCAAGTGACCCTGGCCAGATTTTGGTGGGCGGGTTCAAGTCGGTCGAATCGCCCAATTATTTGGATGGACTGGCAGAAACTGTGTATACCAAAGACAAACAGGGGAATGGCCTTTTGTAATTTTTGGGATTTCAATTTGGCCTTATTGGGAAAGATGGTATGGAAATTCTTGACGGACCCGAATGCTTTGGTGTCCTGAATTTTTATAGCACGGTATTTGTCGGATGATAATTTCCTATCAGTCGGGAAAATGGACTAATCCGAGCTTCTTATGGACTAGTGTTCGTGCAACCCAAGCCCTCCTTATTCATGGTGCTCGGAGAGCTATTGGACCGGGCACTTCTACCAGAAATCCTGGGAGACTCGTGGCTGTCGGGGAGTGATCCTTGAGTACAATCAGATACAAGTGATTTGAACGGGCATTATATTAACTCCCTCATTTCTCTGGTACAAACGGCATGGAATGTGGACGAAGTTAGAACCAGGTTTCCAACTATGGACTAAGAGTTAATTCTTGTGTTACCTCTTTCCACAACCTGGGACGAGGACGGTTGGTACTGGGCAGAGGATGAAAAAGGCATATACACTACGAAGTGTGGCTATGGTACACTCCAACACATAAAGGGGGTTTGGTTCCCAATGGATTCAGAATCTTTTTGGAATGACACTTGGAATATCAAAGCCCCTTCTCGGGTTAAGATTTTCCTGTTGAGACGTCTTACAAACTCTTTGTAGATGGCTTCCCATCTCAACACGAGGTGTGTTCCAATATCACCCTTATGCCCAATCTGTTCTCTTGAACCTGAATCCACGTCCCATTTATTGCTCCATTTCCCTTTTTCTAGAAATTGTTGGGCTCTCTCGGGCTTGCCCCTCCTTTGCTCCCCCGGGATGGATTTTCGGATGTGGTGGGAAAAAGTTTTTCAGCTCCCTAGCAATGACTTGAAGTCTGAAATACTTATGTGGGTGTGAAATTTATGGAAGAAGAGAAATGACTTTGTGTGAAATGATGAACAGGTAGTATCAGCGTCTATGGCTATTGCTACAAAGATACACTTCCAATATTGGAAGGAAGAAAATACCAAACCACAGAAGATAGAGACCACTTCAACTAGACCTCTGGATGGACACCCCTTTTGTCTTGTCTCTCTATTCACACGGCTGATGCTATTTTCCATCATACAAATCAGTCGGACTGAGCTTTCTTTTGTAGGGAGGAGAATGGAGCAGTGGTAGAAGGGAAAAATGAAGAGATCACAGGCGTTGTCTCCCCACCCATGATCGAGGCCATTGCAATTCGACTGGCCTTAAAATAGGCAAATGAGGCTCTTGCCGGTCATCCCTATAATAGATCCACATTAACCCTTCGTTAAGGGATAAAATTTCAATCATCTTCAGGTCTTGATGTCCCAGAATCAAGAAGCACTTAGCAGTCATTGCCAGTTTGAGGTCCCCTTTACAAATCATCCCACCGTCCCTCTGTTTGGACCTATCACTATTTCATCCACATTGACCTTTACCTCTCCAATGTTAATTTCTTCTAGGATTGGTTCCTGCCACCACCCTTTGGTATCGGGTTAGCTTCCACAACCTTCTCCTTTTCTTCCTCCCACTCTCACTGCATGGAGATCGTCGTCATCCAAATTTCCTCCTGGTTCCTCTTCATTTGTTTCCACACTCAGGGATTCCTTGCCGCCCACAATGCCAACCATAATGATACCCCCTTCCCCACCAGTCCCACCTAATTGTCCCCCAACAATGCTCTAATCATTGACTCAGGCATATGTCATGTCCCTGTGGTACCAAGCCCACCTTCTCTCATACATGGCGAACCTCCGAGCACTCAAACAATATATGCCCCTCGGTCTCCTTCTAACTATATTGACCTCACATCGGGTTCATTGACATAAACCTGTTATACATGTTAGCATTTGATGGAAGCGAGCTTGTAAGTACTCTCCAAGCTAGATGTTTGACCTTTGGCGGGACCTTTAACGCCCATAACTTCCTCCAAAATCCACCATGCACTATTCCTTTGGATCTTTTGGTATGTGTCACTGACTCAAAACAAACCATCTTTACTACCCCACCAATACCAACCATCTTCTATTGACACTCTCAAAGGTGGAGTCGCCATAATGGATAAAGCTATTTGGGGGGTCAAAAATCTCTTGAATGTTACCATGCTCTGTCACGCCCCAAATTCGGTAGAACCAAACCCGGAACGCGAACGATGAAACAATAAAACAATTTTCAAACCCTTTTAAGTAAACCGCTTAAAATCACCATTTAGTTAATCAAAATAATATTTTAAAACTTAAAAGTACGTCCAAAACAAGCGGACAAAATAAACAAAGCGTACGTCGCTAAACTCCCAAAAACTCGGACTCCCGCTCCCAGCTCTTCAAGCTTCGAGAGTTCCCCTAGTCCGTCTCGCGACCAGTACCTGTAGGAAAAGCAGCTAGGGGTGAGCGTTCGCTCACCACCACGGATACCAGACTGACTACGACATACTAGCAGAAAATGCCGGAAACACCAACAACAAACCACACACCGGGGACTACTATCCCCAAACTCAAGTAACCCGACTGTCACACAAAACTGTTACTTTCCCCAACCAACTCAAACCCGGACGCGTAATGTAGACCCGACACAACGGTTACGACCTCAACCCAAAACCCGAAAAATAACCACGCAACACCCAAGATCACAAAGGATCGCACACGACAAACAAGATCACAAAGGATCGCACTCCAGCTGCTCAGTGCCGGTTGCTAACCAGTTGGGCTCGAGCCTGCCCCACACAACTTTCCCTGAACGCAGTCGGGCCAGGCGGTCGACCTGTTAGCGATATATTCCGCAATACTTCTCCGATAGCTAGTCGGAAGGGGAGCCGCCGTCCATCGCCGAAGAATGCACAACTTTACCGATGGTTAGTCGGAAGGCTAGCCAACCCCCACGCGCGCGACCACAGAACCCCTTTATTGTCAGGCGGACCCCCAACCTCGTCGCAGAAGAATGCACAACTTTACCGATGGTTAGTCGGAAGGCTAGCCAACCCCCACGCGCGCGACCACAGGACTCCTTTATTGTCAGGCGGGCCCCCAACCTCAGGAAATCACAATCAACACCCAAGATTCAACACCCCAAAGGCACTCATGGCCACCCACGACACACCAACAGTAATACACGGGTCAACACCCCAAAGGCACACATGGCCACCCACAACACACCAACAGTAATACACGGGTCAACACCCCAAAGGCACTCATAGCCACCCACGACACACCAACAGTAATACACGGGTCAACAACCCAAAGACACACATGGCCACCCACGACACACCAACAGTAATACACGGGTTCAACACCCCAAAGGCACACATGGCCACCCACGACACACCAACAATAACACATGGGTTCAACACCCCAGAGGCACACCTGACCACCCACGACACACAAACAGTAAAAACACGGGTCCAACACCCCAAAGGCACACCTGACCACCCAAGACACGCAACGGTAAAATACGAATTCAACTCCCCCACGGGCACTCATGCCCACCCAAGACACACAACAGTAAAATACGAATTCAACTCCCCACGGGCACTCATGGCCACCCAAGACACACAACGGTAAAATACGGGTTCAACTCCCCATGGGCACTCATGGCCACCCACAACCACAAACAATTCAATCAACCTCCGGGCACAACCAAATGCCACCAGTATTTCTATTGTTCGATAAGCTCACTTATCCTACGACACTACTAAGTGTCACATGCCTTTCTATTGTTCGATACGTTCACATATCATACGACACCACTAAGTGTCGCCTGCATTTCTAGTGTTCGATAAACTTACTCATCCTACGACACCACTATGTGTCACATGCATTTCTACTGTTAACTTTCCCTAGTCAAGGCCGAGATCCGGCTACTTTTCCCTACCTCGTAACGCTTCCCAAAAGTACACAACCAAGCTCCGCCGTGCTCGCGATCACTCGCCTAACTTCCCCTTTCCTCGGTCGGTGGCACGATCTAATGAGAACACAATTTACAACACTTTTTAAGTTCGCAGGCAAAGCTGAATTTTAATAAACTTGACGCCCAAATGCAACCCCGACAATGTCGATCACTCCCAAACTTCCCAATTACTCGACATTGTCAATAACGGGCCCGGAAAGGCCCGATTCGCCCGGCTCGGCGAATCTGCCCGGGATTGGAAAACGCCCTTCCGGGGCTCCGAAAATTCCCGTTTTCGTTTCTACGATCTTAGAATAATTCAAGGGTACCAACGCAACCGAAGGAATCAATTTCCGACTTCCGAGCAATTTAATTCGCGTTTAAAGTTTCTAAACCCGTCATTTCCAACTTTTACAATTTAATTCCAAAATTCGTTCCGGGTGTGGATTAACGACTTGGGGATCGTCCTAAACCACCCGAACACGAAAACCCAAGACCCGATCACGTGGGCCCCACCCGGCCATCAAGACCCGTGGGTGGCTGGGTCGGTTTTGGGCCTGTTCAACACCATGGTGGCTGGTCCTAGCTCCGGCCAGCCACCACCCAGCTCCGGCCAGCCACCACCCACGGTGGCCGGAGCTCCCCCGAGCCTCCGGTCACCGGAAACCGATCCTTTTCGCTCCAAAACGTTCCCAAAGAACCCTACACCTCGACTCATCCATATTTAACCCGTTTAAGCCCAAACCCTAACTTTCAAACGTAACAAAACGAAAATCGAATAGGGTTCTCACCGTAGGGAATGATGACGGGAGCTCGATTTTACGACCGTTGAGACGATCCGTTGGTTGGATCGTCGAGAAATCGACAAACCCTACACCCTTTCTGCTCTTTTTCTCCCTTTTCTCCTTCTCTTTCCTCTCTCCACTTTCTCTCTCTAATTCTCTTTTTTTCTAAGTGTGGCCGAACCTACCTTGTGGTCTTCCTTTTGTTTTGTTCAATATTACCTAACACCACCACTTGTGTGACATGTGGCAAGTGGGTCCCATCCCTTTTGGAAAATATCTTCTAGATATTTTTCAATCAGATTCGCGAAATTCGGCCGTCTCAGGTCCCGAACGGGCCCATTTTCCAAGAAATTACGAAACTTCACGGGCTACAAGGAAACGACTCAACTAAGATCGCTGTAACGACGGCTAAGCTTTTTGGATCCAAAACGAACCTCGAACGGGCTAAAACGTCGCTCGGTTGACTTTTCCTGCAAAAAGTCACCAAATTGGTCCAAAAGTTGCCCTGAGTCCCCCAGAACTCACTTTGGTCGACATCGGGGTCAACTTAAGTCCGGTATGACCCTCGGGGTCAAATTTAGGTTCATTTAAGTGTCTGTCCCAAAATTTTAAATTTTCATGTTTTTCGCCGATTTGACTGGCGTTGACCGGGAGTGGTTCTTACATGCTCTATCACTACTCACCCTCAATTATGAAATGACTTACTCGTAACTCCTCCCCTCTTACTGACATAACAATAACTCACCCACTTTCCATCGACAACCACACGTACTTCACCACTAACATGGCTTGGTCGTTCCCTACTCTTCTTCGAGCCCCTTGTCGAACTAGCTCCTGGCCTACTAAAATACTCTCCCATATATAGCTACTACCCTGTTTGGGTTTGGACTCGATGACCTCGGTGTCCGGATAAAACTTGGCTCTTAGAGCATGTACAATGCAAAGACTCGTATAAGGGCACGTATGCTGACTAGGCAAAATAATGAGTATGAGCCCCTGAATTTAGTGTGTTCAACAGTGGGAGGCTCAGGTTCTGAGTGGATGTTGAATTGATATTTTGCTGAATGTATTACATTCTTTGTTAAAATAGTAAATGTACGAGAAATTGGAAACAAATTTGATTAAGATAACTAATAATAAAATAAATTACAATAAATTAAAATTAAAAAAAAAATTAATTAATAATGGCATTCATCTTTGAGATGGTTCCCCGTCGTCAAACTTTTTCATACAAATCTGCAACTGTTCACATTACTCTCACAATTGGGACATCATAGCCGCGTGTCGGACCATCAGCTCCTCGCCGTAGTTGGATATGTCCTTCTCTTGCATGTCTCGTACTTCTCGAATAGTTGTTGCCATTTATTCTGAAGTGGCAAATATTTGTTTTCCCTCTCAGGCTGTAGCTGGCCTTGCTCTAAAGAAACCCGGTCACGCTCGACCCTTACTCGTTCCATATCGGCAATGGCATTTACTTGGTCTTAGAGACCCTTCCCCTTCCTCTTCATGGACTTCTTTTCCAATGGTCGCTCTTCTACTCACTGAGGGGGAGGGGGAGGGGGAGGGGGAGGGGGATGGGGACTTCGCTAACGATCTCCCTTGGTTGGATCGGAGGATACCCAATCCTGTTGGGACTCACCACCGAGACGTGTGATATCTTCATCGTCGATTTTAAGGACTCCCCACTTGTGGGTGAGGTTGAGTTGTAAGCCCCAAACTCATCCAATCGTTGGCGCCGTAAAGCAGTCCCAATTGTGCATTCCTTGACGGTGAACTTATCCTTGTCCAGAAGCCATTCGACCCAATGATCGAGGTCGAAATTCTTCGAATCGTCCCTCCTCTTCGGTAGGTACATCTACTTTTCCTTGGCCATGTAGTCTTCCTCGTTCCATCCGTTGCGAACGTCGCCCTTGGAGGTGTTTAGAAGACCGAGGAACTTTCACACCCGCAACGCATGTCTGTTTCCGTAGCTCTTGATTACTCTCCACTCGAAATGCGGAAAACGTCGTTCTGCATTGTACACTCTCGCAAATGTGCACCAGAAGTTTGTACCATCTTGGGAGTTTCCCTTAATAGAGTCTTTAGTTGTGTGGAGCCAGACATTTATGAGGTGCCACTCCATCTCGACGGACCATTTTCTCTTTGCGTTTTTCACCCTTAGTCGTTGCTGAGAAGGGCCGACAAAGGATGACTGCGACGACATTCGGGTGTCACCGATGTCGCCGACATGTTGTTGGGTCCCACCAGCATCGCTGTAATGGTAATGTTAGTCTTAGTGCCCGTAGTTCAATCCTAAATGTCCAAATGTATATATCATCGTTAGCAATAAAATTAAAGCGGCTTTATATTACTTATGTGTTGGAGTAATATATCGATGTGTGCTCTGATCTATGCCCACCATGCGAATAGAACCATAGATCGAGATAGATCACACTCGATGGGTCCCTAGTCAACAAAGCTTCACTAGAAGCGACTAGTATGAAAGATGGCTCTTTATGGCTTACGTTCTGTTAGTCATTGGAATGGGATTCCGGAGTCTGATCATAGATATCATGTGGGACATGATATTGGACGACCCGCCCTGAATATGTGCCATAGATTAAGTCATGAACATATTCAGTGTTGTAGCTTGTCATGTATCCTTAGACCAAGGAGTCTTTGTGATCGCTATGTAGTCAACAACTGAGTTTGACCTGAGCCTAACGTTGTCCGTAACAGGGCTTCCATAACGGCCAGGATTGGCTTGGGGACGGGCTACATGAGTAACACGAAAGACGGCTAAG
Source organism: Erodium maritimum (assembly GCA_963921825.1). Classification (NCBI taxonomy): domain Eukaryota; kingdom Viridiplantae; phylum Streptophyta; class Magnoliopsida; order Geraniales; family Geraniaceae; genus Erodium; species Erodium maritimum. Next base: position 60,160,057 of record OY997590.1, on the reverse strand, counting down.
GGATTTATCCCTCATACTAAGGTATGGGAAAGATATCGGTTCTCGGCCACTTGATCGAGAGTGACTGGAAGAATAGCATGGCCATGCACATGATACTGGGTATCATATCTTCAGTCATCTCACATATCAAGGAACGGTGATTGAGAATAATAAGGATGACGGCTCTATGCCTTATCTCAATCAGGATATCGGAGATAAAAGGATAATGACAGGGACGACGGAAAGGTTAGAATCGACAGGGTCGATTCGTTATGTAGTGTCAGGCAATACTAAAGTCTCGTTAGTTGCCACTTAAATAGGATCAAGTAAAATGGGATTTTACGTTGATCTATTGACATGCATAAACCTAAGGGTCACACCGGAGGATGAAACTCATTGACACATTTATGGAGAATGGCCAAAAGGGAGTTGTCTCGGGACATGACCAAAACTGGGTTTTGGGTCATGTGCCCGTAAGTGAATAGGACTTTACGGATCGAGACAAGGCTTGGAGTCTTGGGATTGATCGCGTCGGATAATGTTGGACATTTCCGGTATGGAAGGGATGGAGGCGATGAGCGAATCACGGGACCTCGTTGGAAATGGCCACGGGCCATGTTCCAAGAAGCCCATGAAAGGCCCATGCAACCAAGGCCCATGGAACTAATTAATCAAGTCTTGATTAATTAGTACTAAGTAAGCAAGACAAGGATTAAGGTGTTGGTGATTCACCACCTAACCCAATCTTGTCTTGCCATACTTTGTCCTATTTACACCTTACTTGACACCATACTTGTCCCATGCCTTTAGTTGGACAAGTATGGGTTTTGTTATGTTTAAGTCATCTTTTTTCAACATAACAAACACAAGACAAGAATAGGAAACACATTTTCTCTCCCTCTTCCATGGCCATTTCGGGTTTGGCTAGTTTCCTCCTCCATTTTTGTGTTCTTGAGTCCTCAAAGAGAAGAACTACGTGGCTTTGATTCCCATGTGGATACGTAGGCGTCTTGGAGACTCAAGCCAATCATTCGTTACCCGGTGTTCTTGTTTTGGTAAGAACTAGTGCTGAATTTTTCTCTTGTTAATCCATTCTTTGTTAGTTGTTTCATGGTTCTAATGGTCTCTTGGTTTTCATTGATTTTCCGCTGCGAGTTGGTTCATCTCCAACCCTACCTCGAGACCCAACAGGTAATAGTTTGAACCGAGGTTGAATTGACCTAAACCCGGGTTTAATAAATCTGAACCGGGGTTGAATTGATCTGGACCAGGATTGAATTGACCAAGATCAGAGTTGAATTGAACTTGACCGGGGTTGAACCAACCTGCATTATGGTTTAATTAACCAGGACCGGGGTTGAATTGACTAGGACCAGGGTTAAATGAACTTGGATCGGGGTTAAAAAATATTGATACTTCATATACAAAACAAATGATACTGTAAATAAAAATAATATTAAACGAAATTAAAATAAAGAGTTTGAAAATACCATGTTGGTATGCACCTAGGTTGTAACCCGGTTGCATATACGGGGTGAAAGCGCTTGGGTTGTATCCAGGTTGCATGAATGGGTTGGGGGGCATTTCGATGTTCAACATGTCCCGAAAGCTTCCTAGTTGATCGGGGGTGAATTGGAAATCATTAAGGTTGAAAACATTCATCCTATATTCCTCGACCTCTGGTGAAGAAACACGCTAAGTTTCATCTTCAGACATTTTCGATCAGATTGTTGGAGAGACGAAGTTGAGAAATTAAGAATGAAAGTGGATATTTTTTTAGAAAAATATGAGAATTGTTGGTGATTTGATGAATGAGAGTGAGAGGATTTATAGGTGGGAGAAATTTGTTTTTTTGGTTAATTTCGGATTTTATTTAAATAAAAAAGAAAACAAATCTTTAGATTTTTTCCCCTCTGCCACATGTCGTTTTGTGATTGGCTAGCGAGCAACTCGCGATGTGCGAACTAAAGACCTACTATAGCGGTTCGTGGGTCGCGCACCACGAAAACGAACCGTTATATAGCGGTTCGAATCCATAAGAAACGTTCCCCACAGCGGGCAACTCGCGAAGCTGAACCGCAAAGTAACGGATCACGGTATACGATCGATGCGTTGTAAATGGTCTTAGAACTCGTGCAACTAAGCTATTTGGTTGATTTAGTAGTCTCTAACCCTGTTTTGCTAGATGAGCTATGTTAAAGTCATGCAAATGTTTGAACCCTAACCCCTGTAGACGATGCTGGCATAGCTTATCCAAACTCTTCCACTTAATACCCTTCCCTGACTTAGTATCGTGGCTCCACCAATATCTGTTCATTAGTACCTTCACCTCCTGAATCAAACGTGTTTGTTAGTGATATGATATGATTTGGTAAAGAGTTTTAATAAACTCAAACTCTAAATAGATATTCAGTATAGTTTTTGAATAGATATTGTGTAACTAATGTTATCTACATTGTTCCTATATAGTGAGAGTTTTAACCCAATAACAATACACAATTCAAAGTCTATCATGGTATCAGATACTCATAGATCCTAAACCCTATTCTCTGACGTTTCCGCCACTATTCCCTTTCTATTTTTTGCAATTGTGTTTCACACGCAGTACACTACCTTGCGCCTCCTCCCTCAATTACATTTTCTTTCTGCTGCACCAGTGCTTCCATTTGCTTGTTGTCGCACCAGTGCTCTACCCTGCGTATACTACCTCCCTTTCATTGTTTTGTTTTGTGCAGCACATCAATGGCGAATCCGAGACTCTACCCAACTCTCACAGTGTCGAATATTCGTAACTCGATTCCGATTACGCTTGAGATGGATAAAGGACAGTACTCCTCATGGGCGGAGCTGTTTAAAATTCATTGCCGTGTGTTTCATGTGCTACATCACATTCTACCGGCGGCAGCTCCAGTTCCCGCGCCTGCTCCTGTGCCTGCGGTTGTGATCGGTTCTACATACTCCACCGAGATGCCTCCCGAGTCTCCTAACTCCGGCTCTGATGCTCCGGCGATCACGGTCCTGGTTGATTCAACCATTGCTGCTCTCGGCTCCTCCATTTCTGCCGACGTCCCAGCGGACATTTGGGATCGTCTTGATGCTACCGTTCTCTAGTGGATCTACGGTACAATCTCTAGTGATTTATTACAGACCATTATTGATCCTGATTGCACTGCTGACCAAGCTTGGGATGCACTTCGCCTTATTTTTCAAGATAATAGGCACTCTCGTGCCGTGTATCTCGAACATCAGTTCTCCACCACCAAACTAGATAACTTCTCTAATGTTTCTAGTTTTTGCCAAGAACTTAAAAATGTTGCAGATCAACTGTCGGATTTGGGTGCTCCAATTTCGAATAACCGATTGGTTCTCCAACTGGTCTTTGGGCTTCCCGAGGCGTATGATAATGTAGCTACCTTGATTCAACAAAGCGACCCTCTTCCTAAGTTTTATGAGGCTCGCTCAAAGTTGATTTTGGAAGAAACCGGAAAGTCCAAACAGGTTTCCTCGAGCTCTATTTCATCCGGGTCTGTCTTGTATGCTAATTCATCGTCTCAATCCCCTAAAGATACAGGTGATAAGCAAAGTTCCCGTGGAACTTCTCCTGGCCGTGCTTCTGCGCGTGGAGGACGTAATACATGTGCTGCTATGGAGGAAGAAGCTCCTCCCGGACTGGGCCGCACAATCCTTCTGGCTGGGCTCCGCAGCCCATGACATGGAATTGTTATCCCATGTTGTCGGGCCAGGTGCCAACTAGGTGGGCCGACACTATTGGGCCCTGGGCTGGACCAACACACGCGCCGCCTCCCTGTCCATATCCATTTGTGCCAGGCCAGTGGATTCGCGATCCACACTTCTCATCGCAGCAGTCTGGTTTGTTGGGCCCTCGTCCATCCGACACTCCTCCGGCCCAGTCTCCTCAAGCCCATGTTGCAGTCCCCACTGACGTTGCCTCGGCTATGGCTACCTTATCTATGCAGCAACCAACTGATTCCACGTGGTACATGGACAACGGGGCCTCCTCCCACATGACGGCGAACTCAGGTATCCTTGATTTTCTTGTTAATTCTGGCATGAATAAATCTATTATTGTCGGAGATGGAAATACTATTCCTATTTCCGGTTACGGCAGGGCATCTATCTTCCTTACCCACCCTCATTATACCCTAGATGATGTTTTACATGCACCTAAAATTGTTAAGAATTTAGTATCTGTGCGCCATTTTGTTAAAGATAATAATGTCTCCATAGAATTTGACCCCTTTGGATTTTGTGTGAAGGATTTTCGGACGGGACATCCGGTTTTGAGATGCAATAGCTCGGGAGACCTATATCCAGTCACTCCCACTATTTCCCCGAGTTTGTCTTTTCTGTCTACTGCTTTAGTTGCTTTATCTCCAGGAGTTTGGCACTCTCGATTAGGTCATCCGGGTTCTCCGGTTTTTTATTTACTTCGCCGCTCTAATTTCATTTCATGTACTTCGAATAAATTGGACTCTATATGTCATTCATGTGTATTTGGGAAACATATTCGGTTACCATTTGAAACTTCGTTGTCTGTTACTTATGCTCCTTTTGACATTGTGCATGCTGATTTGTGGACTTCTCCCATTTTGAGCTCTTCGGGTCATAAATATTATCTGGTGTTGCTTGATAATTATACAAATTTTTTCTGGACATTTCCTGTGGCACATAAATCTCAAGTATTTCAAATATTTACATCATTTAATACTTTTTTCTCTACTCAATTTGGATATAAAATAAAAAGTTTTTAGTGTGACAATGGCAAGGAGTTCGACAACACCCCGTTCCTCAACTTCAGTGCTTCTTCGGGGATGGTCTTCCGTTTTTCGTGTCCTCACACCTCCTCTCAAAATGGACATGCTGAGCGTAAAATTAGAAGTTTGAATAACATGGTTCGTACTCTGCTTCTTCATGCATATATGCCACCATCATTTTGGCATCACGCCCTTTCTATGTCCACATACTTACTTTATATTCTACCATCCAAAATACGAATTTTTCTACTCCCACTTTGTCTTTATATCATCGTGTTCCATCTTATTCTCATCTCCGTGTGTTTGGTTGTTTATGTTTTCCACTTTTTCCTTCCACACAAATAAATAAATTGCAGGCTCGCTCTACACCGTGTGTCTTTGTCGGATATCCTCCGAATCATAGGGGGTATAAATGCTATGATATGAAAAATAAAAATTTAATAATTTCGAGGCATGTTATATTTGATGAAACGGTTTTTCCTTTTTCACAATGAGCCCCATTTCTCATCCACAACATATGACTTCTTGACTGACCATATATCACATGCAGTGAAGTCCCATGTTTTTTCCCCATAGCTGCCTCACCCACTCGGTCTGGGCTTTCTTCTTCTTCAGAACCTAGCCCAGCCAAGCTCCTTCTTCTACCCCAGGCCCGACCCAACACTACGCCAACCCATTCCACCTCTCTGGCCCGAGCCGCCACTCCACGCCCGGCCTCACATAGCCCGTCCACTCCACCCACCCGGCTCCATCCTGACCCACCTGGATCACCAGTCCCACTTAATCCCGATCCATCCAGCTCGCCAGTACCGACCCGGCCAGATCCACCATTACCGACCTAGCCTGCTCATCTGATGATCACTCTTGGTCGGTTGGGCATCACCAAGCCAAAGGTCCAGTTTAATTTATCTGCTACCACCTCTATTTCTCCTATACCTCGTAACCCTGTAGATGCTCTCCGTGATCCTAACTGGAAATCCACAATGATAGATGAATTCAATGCTTTAATTAACAATAAAACTTGGGTTTTAGTTCCTCGTCCTGCAGGAGAGAATATTATCAGGTCCATGTGGATATTTAGCCACAAGACTCGATCTGACGGTACATTTGAGCGCTAAAAGGCTCGCCTAGTGGGTGATGAGAAATCTCAGTAGGTCGGAGTTGACTGCGAGGAGACATTTAGTCATGTGGTCAAGCCCTCAGCCATTCGCACCGTTCTCAGTATTGATGTTGCTCAATCCTGGTCTATCCATCAGCTTGATGTGAAGAATGTCTTTTTACACGCCAACCTCAGTGAGACGGTCTACATGCATCAGCCCCTTGGTTTTCGGAGTACCATGTATCCTGATCATGTTTGTCTTTTGCATCGGTCTCTCTATGAACTAAAACAGGCTCCTCAGACGTGGTATCCGCATTTCACTGACTTTGTTTCCTCTATTGGTTTCACTCATAGCAGGTCTGATCACTCGTTGTTTATCTATCGACATGGCAAGGACACATCATACATTCTTCTCTATGTGGACGATATTATCCTTTCCTCGTCAAGTGATGCTCCCAGTCTCTTCATTATGTCTCGCCTTGGCTCGGAGTTTGCCATGAAGGACCTAGGCCCGTTATCCTATTTCTTGGACATTGCAGTGGTTCACCATCCCGGGGGTATGTTACTTTCTCAACGGAAATATATCGATGATATTATTGCTCGAGCGGGTATGAAGTCTTGTTCTTCCTCGGCGACTCCAGTGGATACTCAGGGAAAACTCAGTGCTTCTGACAGTTCTCCGTTTGAGAACCCTACTCTCTACCGTAGTCTTGCAGGGGCGCTCCAGTACCTCAGATTCACTCGGCCGGATATTTCCTACGTTGTTCATCAGATATGCCTTCATATGCATGATCCCCAGCTTAGCCACATGAGTGCGCTGAAGCGGATTATCCGTTATCTTTAGGATACATGACACCTTAGTCTTCACCTCTACTCATCGCCCTCCGCGGATCTGGTCGCTTACACCGACGCTGACTGGGCTAGTTGTCCTGACACACGTTGCTCCACGTCTGGTTTTTGTGTATTCTTGGGTGATAACCTGATCTCCTGGTCCTCCAAACGGCAAAAGACTTTGTCTCGTTCCAACACTGAAGCCGAATATCGAAGTGTGGCTAACGTCGTTTCCGAGGCATGCTGGATTCGTAATCTTCTTCTTGAGCTTCATCGTCCAGTATCCAAGGCTACCTTGGTGTACTGTGACAATATTAGCACCATTTATCTCACTGGCGCGGACTAAGCATATTGAGTTGGACATACACTTTGTTCGAGAGCAGGTCGCAAAAGGGCACGTCCGAGTTCTTCATGTTCCTTCGCGATCCCAGATAGGTGATGTCTTCACCAAAGGCCTATCTTGAGTCCTCTTCATTGATTTCAGATCCACCCTCAACGTCCGAGAGCCTCCTGTTCAGACTGCAGGGGCGTGTTAGTGATATGATATGATTTGGTAAAGAGTTTGAATAAACTCAAACTCTAAATAGATATTATGTATAGTTTTTTAATAGATATTGTGTAACTAATGTTATTTACACTGTACTTATATAGTGAGAGTTTTAACTCAATAACAATACACAATTCAAAGTCTATCAGTGTTGAAATTTTATAAACCCTCATTGTATATGTAGGAAGAGCCTAAATCACAACCTTTAAAAGTACCTCCTTCTCCGCCTTACTAAATAAGAGTTCACCCCTTCCTTTGAGTCGTCTTACAATCCGATCCTTAATGAAATCGAAGATTCTATATTTTTTGCGTTGTAAAACCGACAACAAGCACAAATACAGCCCAATGTCATCCACCTTGTTCATCCCCAAGTTCCCCTTTATGTTTTTCCGAGTTCCTGCATATGTATTAGTGTTAAAAAAAAAGTTCCCCTCCACGCCATTCCCTCCCCCTCTGATGCCCTTGAGAAGAAGAATTTTCCATCTACAAAGAAAAGGTGAGATATAGATTACGCATTACCAGTTATCCTGCACCCATGAATGTGTCTATTCGTTTCCTCTTTCTCAATTAGACGAGATGGATCTTCAACACATATGATGAACATATATGGAGAGAGTGGATTTCCCTTCCTAATTCCCCTCTTCGTTCAGTTTCCACCCACAACCTCGTTGTTCGGACACAAACCAAGATAACGATACCCATCTTTCTGCAAACCCCATTTGCCTCTTGAATCTGTCTAGGTAGTCTCATTCTATTCTATCGTATACTTTACTCATGTCGATTTTCAACTCCATCAGCCCATGAGGCTCTTGCTTCCTCCCCCGTAAATAAAGAAGGACCTCCTTAAAGAGAATGATATTATCTGTGACCGTCCTTTCATGAATAAACTCTGTGACTCTGATATGACCTTCTTGAGCAGTCCTTTCATCTTGTTAATAATTAATTTTGTGACCACCTTGTAAAGCACATTGCATAACACGGTCGATCGGAACTAACTGGCCCGTTTTGGAGTCCAAACCTTCAGTATTTACACCATATTGATGTCATTCAATCCATCTAGAAGACCCCTCTCTAAACACCTTAGTTACAATCTACCCTATTTCCAATCCCACCAAATTCCAGTAGTGTTGATAGAACCCTGAGTTATAACCTGTTAGCTGCCATAAGCCAGTCTTTTCATGTATGACATTATCATTTATTAATACTTTAGAACTTTCATTATCATTTTGTTAAATGTTAATTACGTGAGTAATCAACTCTTTATAAGATCATTAAGTATGTGACTTGATTGTAAAATTCTTAAATGTATAAGGAGTATTATTCTAATGATCCCTAGTCTTATCGATATACTAAGACTAGTATGACGTTGATTGATGATCTTGTTTTACTGATCATGCATATGAGATAAGAAGTCAAATCATAGATGCTATTTGGTGAAATAGTATTGAATGACCTAATATGAGAATACTGCATAGGAATTGTCATGAGTATTTCTCAGTATCGTAATATGGTTTAAGTCCTTTGACCTTGCAGTCATCATGAATTTCTATATAGGTGGTTTTGTATCTTGACACAATTCAACGTTTTATTTAACTGGACAATAATAAAGATTAGTGTTGGGTACATAATCATCTATGTGAGAAATATGAGTGATTGATAATGAATTTGTCCCTCCTGTAAATATGAGATAGATATCGTTGGGCCCTTGATAAGTGAGACTGTGGAAATGCATGATCATGTGAATCGATACTAATTTATCACTTGGAGTTTACTAAGGATCAAGAAACTAACAATCGAATAAAATAAGGATGATGATTCTATGCCTTATATTCGATTAAGATATCGATGACAAAGGGATTAATATATTAACGTTAAAAGGTTAAATCGGATTGACGATCTTCATACAACTTTGGGAAGTCATAATGTCTTGCTAGAAGCCAATTATGGCATGTAGACGGAACGAGGATTTCGGGTCCACTACCAACGTCGTATGAGCCTACAAGGTCACACACAACAAGCCCAAAATCGAATTGGACTTTAGAAACCCAATCAAATATGTGTATAATTATATTATATTTGATATAATGTAATTAATCATCTTCTCGGTTTAATTTTATAATATAATTAGATCATATTATGTTATCTTATGAAGATAATAATAAATAAATGGGGGCACTTTCATGCGTTACCCACACTTATTTTGTTACTTGTTACCTAAATATATACCTTTTAAATTTGTAATCTAATGGTTGTAAATTTTCAGTCTTAATTATCCACAAAATAAAGAGAAAATTCAACAAAAGGGTAATTTAGTAAATCGATCTCCCTTAATTTTTTTACTGCTGATTTTTTTTTATTGTTTACTTCTTGTTTTTTGATAATTATTTTTTAAAAAATTAATCTTTTTTCGAAATTTCGTAATTAATGTTACAAAATATTATGTCTAATATTGCAAATATTTATGTCCAATGTTACAATAAGTTTATAATGGTATTCAGGATTTTAAGTAGGGACTCCGATGGTACAGAATTTTAAGACCGATATTACATAATTGATCAAAATTTGTTACATAATATAACAACAAAAATCACAGAACTAAACACTTTTTCCAAGTGTTAGTAAATTTAGTAAATCAATAAATTAATCATTATAAACGTTACACAAATGAATAATGCAATATCAAAAGTTATAGAACTAAAAACACATGTGTTACAGAAAATATACAACGTGTTATAGAAAAATACACCAACTATTACAAAAAAAAACACAATTCACAAAGTGTTACAGAAAAATTACACATTATTACAGAAATTCATACAACCTGTTACAGAAAACTATAGAACGTGTTACAGAAAAATACACCAATTGTTCCAAAAAAATAAAATGTTACAGAAAAATACCATAAACCAAAATCAAACTACAAAACAAAATTGTTACGGATTCCTACCCTATTGTTTTAGTTCTAGATCTAACCAAAACAACACAATCCAAACAAAAACTACAAAATCTTATGTTCTATATATTTGAACTCTGCAAAAAAGAACAGATGAGCATAAAAAGAATTTGCAAAACACACAATGGCCGGAGGATTTGGGACGGGAAACTAACGATCGGTATCCAAAACCCATGGCCCCGAGACTTTCTCACCACTACCATGTCCCGTGAATCCGATCAGAGCACTGGCAGTTCCTCGCCAGATCTACACGAGGACGGTGGCTGAGCACGGGCTGTTCCTCGCCGGATTTTCACGAGCACGGCGGTTGAGCATGTGATTTTCCTCGACGGAGAACTGGGACAACGTGGTTGCTCCGGGACAGCCTTTGTCGGATCTCCTTTCGCTGCAAGCGCCGGTGTTGCAACGGCTGGGCACGGCGGACCGCATGTCGTCTCAGCTCGTCGCTCAGATCCGACAGCGACGGCGGTGAGGCAAATCGTGGCTCAGTTGCGAGCTGCACAAAAGGAGATGAAACAAAGAGGGACTGAACTCCATTTCCACCCGCAGTAACAGATCTTCTGTAAAGTCCTGAAAAATTCAATTGTCTTTTTACGGGTTTTAATTGACGGGATTGGGAAGCGGTTCGAAAAGTCTGGAAAAAAAAAACTTTGGGTCGGACCGGGTCGGACCGGACCGGACCAGCAACCTGGCCAGGCCAGACCCAACCGACCAGGCCCCCCTCGCTTGGGCCTGAGGCCCGTTTACTCGCCAGCGGCCCAAAAGGGGCATCCAGCCCGTGTATATAAGAGGCTGAATTAGGGTTTGAAACCCTAATTCAGTTGCCCTCTCTCTCTCTAACCTCACTTCAGCCGCCCCTCTCTCTCTCCCAATTCCATCCTCTCCGGCGACCCTCTCTCCGGCTCCGGCGACCCTCTCTCCGGCTCCGGCCACGGCGTCTCCCACCTCCCTCTTCCTCATCCAGCTCCGACCCTCACTTTCCCCCTTCGCCCCGTCGGTCTTCTCCGTCCAACCACCACCATCTCCTCCCCGTCTCTCCCTCCCGAGCTACCGGAACCACCACCGCCCCCGTCTTCTCCAGCTCACGTCGCCGCCGCCGTCGTGGGCCGAGCCTCCGTCCAGCCACGACCTCGCCACCGAGCCCCGCCTTTCTCCCTCGCCTTCTCGGACCAGACCCGCCGTCGCCGGCCGTTCCCCGCTGTCACCGAGATCCTCTCGCCTCCCTCGTCCCGAGCCGTCGTCGGATCTGGTGAGACCCGTCCGGTTCTGAGGCGGAGTGCCCGCCGCGCCCACGGCCACCACCGTCACCGCCGCCGTGCCCCGCCGCCCTTATCTCCCCTACGGTGAGCCTTAACCGTGAGGTTGGCCGGCCGGACTCGAAACCCGAGCCCCTTTCCCTTCCATCTGCTCTAGCAAGTTTCATTCTTAATGATTTTGTTGAAGTTGTTCTTGAAACTAGTTCTTGGTGTAACAAATGGAAAAAGGAAATAAAACGAGTTGATTTTGAAGATTGTTCTTCCTTTTGGTTTTAGGGTTTTGAACCTGTTAGTACAAAAAAAACGAAAGTGTAAATTGGAGCTGTTAGTAAAGGTTGTATTTTGTAAAAAGGGGAAATTTCAGTTTTAAAATAAAAAGGGAATTTAAAATCAATTGCTTTTAGTAACGGTTTTGAATCGAGGAGTTTTGAGAAAAAAATCTGCTAGGAAAACGAACTAAAACGACTTTAGTTTTAAAAGGGAATTAAAAGGAACAATCAGCTTTGCTTTAAAATAAAAACCGTTCTGTTTTGAAAAAGGGTTATTAATCGGATTTGGGAACGACTCTGGAACTCTGGGTAAAATGGACTACTATTCGGGTTTAAAAAGGAACAAAAGCGGACCGTTGAATCGGACCTCGGGATTCGTGCATTGGGACCGTGCCTCGCATGCACCGGTTTCGGTGCTCGGGTACTCAAACCCGATTCGCCGTGACCCCGCTTTTATCCCGCTCGAGTTTAAGGGACAACTGTCGAATTTAAACTGGATAAATCGCGGCCTTTAAATTAACCTGGGAACCGCCTCTAATTATGGCTTTCGTGTTATCTTTAGAGTCCGGCTTCGATCGAAGTGAAGCTCGGAGGTAGCGAGCCAGAACGTCAGCAGCTAGGAAGCGTATCGGTTGCTCTTCGGTTGAGGTAGGGAAAAGTAGCCGGATCTCGGCCCTGACTAGGGAAAGTTAACAGTAGGATTGCATGTGACACCGGGGTGTCGTGGGTTGTTTAGGTTATCGAATATTAGAATTGCATGATACGGGATTGTAGCGTTTAAGAGAAAAGCATGTGACACTTAGTAGTGTCGTAGGAACAGAGAACTTAGCGTTAATTGTTTTACTGGAGGCATATGACCATGCCCGGAGGTTGTTTGTGAAACTAGCGATCTTAGGACTGTTGGAGGTATCGTTTATGCCGGAGGTTGTTGCGTGTTAATTGTTGTTGAGTTTGGGTGGCCTTGAGAGCCCGTGTTATTTGTTATTGAGTTTGGGTGGCCTTGAGAGCCCGTGTATTTAATTTGGCGTCTTGGGTGGCCTTGAGAGCCCGTGTGTTTAAATTGGTGTCTTGGGTGGCCATGAGTGCCCGTGTCTTACTGTCGGTGTTTTGGGTGGCCGTGAGTGCCGTGGGGTTGTTGAACCCGAGTCTTGACCGTTGGTGTGTCTTGAGTGACAGTGAGTGCCGTGGGGTTGTTGAACCCGAGTCTTGACCGTTGGTGTGTCTTGAGTGGCAGTGAGTGTTTGTGGGGTTGTTGAACCCGAGTCTTGACCGTTGGTGTGTCTTGAGTGGCCTTGAGTGCCTGTGTGATTGAATTGTGATTGTGATTGTGATTGCGGATTCCGGTAGGTTGCAAGCACTCTTTGGCTGGCCTGACCAAATTTGAGTATCAACGGGTTGCAAGCACTCTTTGGCTGGCCTGACATGGTTTGAGTAAAACAGGTTGCAAGCACTCTTTGGCTGGCCTGGTCCGAGTTTGAGTATCACAGGTTGTAAGCACTCTTTGGCTAGCCTGATCCGTGTTCGTGTGAGTGGGAGAGGTTACTGAGCAGCTAGCGTGCGATCCTTTGTGATCTTGTTTGGTGTGCGATCCTTTGTGATCTGTTTGGTGTTGTGTAACTGTCGTTTAAGTCCTTGGAAGAGGTCGTCAATGGTTGTGTCGGGTCTACTTTACGTGTCAGGGTGTCGAGTTGGTCAGGGAAGGCAACAGTGGGTGTATGTTCAGTTATGGTGCTTGGGTTGGGGATGGTGTTCCCCCGGTGTTGAGTTGTTGGTGGTGTTATTTGCTTTGTCTGCTAATTATGCCGTAGTCAGTCTGTTATCCGTGGTGGTGAGCGAACGCTCACCCCTAGCTGCTTTTCCTACAGGTACTGTTCGTGGGACGGACTAGGTGAGCTCTCGAAGCTTGTGGAGCTAGGAGCGGAGTCCGGGTTTTGTCTTTTGAGTCTAGTGACGGATACCTTGTACTTTTGTCCACTTGTTGGGACGTGTTTTAAACTGTAATTATTATTTTGTTGAACTAAATTGTTATTTTAAAGTGTTTAATGAAAACAGGTTTCAAGTGTTTTTATGTTTTTAAAACGTTCGCGTCCCTAGTTCGGTTTACTGAAATTGGGGCGTGACAGCTTGGTATCAGAGCTCGAGGTTTCACACCTCGGACTGTCCGTCAATTAGGTGGGGAGAGTCGAGTCAGTAAAGTCCCGCCGTGCGTTGGGTACGTAGGTCGGGAACCGTGTGTAAACCCTTAATGTCTTGAGTTTTGTTTTGTCTGTGTGTATGTGCAGTACGGGATTACTGGCATACTGTTTGTGCGTGCTGCGTGAAACGTTTTTAAGCTGTCGCGGGTCGATTCAGGAGCGCTCCTGTAGTCGAACGTGACGGTGCTGATGTCAAGTCGGTACAACGTAGTTCGGGGACGCCTGGACCGGGTTGTAACCACCTGATGTCAAGAATTGAGGTTTTAATGAAGTGGAGAAAACTTTAAAAAGAAATTTGACTGTTTTGATTTTGTGTGACGCTGTTGGCATATTGTGATTGTTGTTGGTTGGCCCGGTGGGCGCTGTTGACTTTGGTTGGCCCGGTGTAACGTGTGAATACATACCTAAATAAATGTGTATATGTTTACATATATATAAGTTCATTTTCAGATTCTAATTAATAAAGGATTTGATAAATAAATGAGTATATAGAAGTTTATATACATGTTTTTTTAATTATATTATTAATAAATGAATTTTGAATTTCAGAATTCAAATTCGTTTATTGTATTTGATATCGAAATGGGCCTTGAATATCTCTCCACGTTGACTTGTATTTCGTAACTCTTTTTTGGATTTTGAAATCAAATGTATAACCACATTTAGATATAGTGGTTCAGTAGAGAAAAGCTATAAAGAAAAATAGAGAGAGAAAAGAGAGAAAGAAGAAAAGTTTGTGCTAACACACACGGTTTGGAATTGTTTGTTGGTGTGGATACCTGCATAGCATAAATTCTTTTGGAGACGTCTAAACTCATCAAAGCATTAGCGTTCTTGGTCCCCATCTCAAACCAGGCGCAAACTTAGAAAGGTAACAAACTTACTTTAATTTTTGTTTTGTCAGTTTATTCAGAATTACAAGGATCCAAAGGTTTTTCTAGGGCTTTTATATTTTCGCTGTGTTTTTAGCAGCCTAGAACTTTCATAACCGTCCGGCCTAGGCCTTCAACGTTTCCATGCTAAAAACTCCACGTCAAAAAACCAGTATAAATAGGTCCTCGATATCCTCTTACAAAATTGTTTGCGGAATAAGTTCACTAACCAAATCTTGCCCTCCCCTTCATGATTTAAACCAGTCGTTGAAGTAACCTTCCACTACTGTCTCCAAACCTTCTCCCCAATGGACCCATCTCCCGCCACCATTACGGATCTTTGAAATTCTATTTCTTTAAGTCCACGTTGAAATTTTAACGTGAAAGTATTTAGTATTAGTGTCACGCCCCAATTTCAGTAAAGCGAACTCGGGACGCGAACATTTAAAACATAAAAACACTTGAAACCTGTTTTGAATAAATACTCAGGAATTTCCATTTAGTTATCAAAAATAATATTTACAATACAAACTTCCCAACAAGTGGACAAGGTACAGTATCCGTCACTAGACTCAACAAAATAAAGACCAGACTACGCTCCTAGCTCCACAAGCTTCAAGAGCTAACCTAGTCTGTCCGGTGGTCGGTACCTGTAGGAAAAGAAGCTAGGGGTGAGCGTTCGCTCACCACCACGGATAACAGACTGACTATGGCATAATTAGTAGATAAAGCCAGTAACACCAAAACAAAACCCAAAACCGGGATCATAATTTCCAACTCAAGTAACTCAACTGACATACCACCTGATACTTCCCTAACAGACCCAACACTCGATAACGTAGCGTAGACCCGACACAACTATCGACGACCTCCTCCAAGGACACGACAGAAAGACTACACAACGCCAAACAAGATCACAAAGGATCGCACACCAGCTGCTCAGTAACCAATCTCAATCAGGTCAAGGATCGACCTATCGCAATTCCTCGACACGAAGTCGGATCAGGCTGTCGACCTATCGCAATTCATCGACACTAAGTCGGATCAGGCTGTCGACCTATCGCAATTCATCGACACTAAGTCGGATCAGGCTGTCGACCTATCACAATTCATCGACACCAAGTCGGATCGAATCAGGCTGTCGACCTATGGCAGTTCATCGACACTAAGTCGGATCAGGCTGTCGACCTATCGCAATTCATCGACACCAAGTCGGATCAGGCTGTCGACCTTTCGAACTCACAACTTCAGGTAACCACAATCACAATCACAGGCAAGTTCAAACACACAGGCACTCAAGGCCACTCAAGACACCTCAACAGTCAAGACTCAGGTTCAACAACCCCACGGGCACTCACGGCCACCCAAGACACACCAACGGTCAAGACTCGGGTTCAACAACTCCACGGGCACTCACGGCCACTCAAGACACACCAACGGTCAAGACTCGGGTTCAACAACCCCACGACACTCACAGCCACCCCAAAACACCAACAGTAAAACACGGGCACTCACGGCCACCCAAGACACCAATTTAAATGACACGGGCTCTCATGGCCACCCAAGACACCAACAATCAAATACGGGCTCTCATGGCCACCCAAGACATAAATTAAATGACACGGGCTCTCATGGCCACCCAAGACACCAACAATCAAATACGGGCTCTCATGGCCACCCAAGACATAAATTAAACAGTCAACCTCCGGGCATGGTCATATGCCTCCAGTAATTCTAATATCGCTAAGTTCTCTGTTCCTACGACACTACTAAGTGTCACATGCTTTTCTCATAAACGCTACGTTCCCGTATCATGCTTTTCTAATATTTAAATAAACCTACTCAACCCACGACACCCCGGTGTCACATACAATTCTACTATTAACTTTCCCTAATCAGGGCCGAGATCCGGCTACTTTTCCCTACCTCACGACGAAACCACAACAGCGTCTCCTAGCTGCTGACGACCGGGCCAACGCTGTCTTCCAGGGCGAAGTCCGCGTCTGGGTGTAAGTCCGGTTTTTTCTTCGATCGAAGCCGCACTCTACTTTACACAAAAAGTTACAAATTAATAACGGTTCCACCCTTAAATTGAAGGTTACGATTAGTCCAGTTTAAATCCGACAGTTGTCCTTTAAACTCGAGCGGGCTAAAAGCGGGATTAACGACGAATCGAGTTCGAGTACTCGAGCCCCGAACACAAAACCCCGTGGATGGGTTTCGAGACACGGTTCCCGAGGCACCGATTCCGCGTTCCGCTGTTAAAACCCGACGATTTCAGTCCCAAACCATAAAATCAACTTTTAAAACCAAAGTCGTTTTAGTTTGTTTTCCTAACAAATTTGTTTCTCAAACTCCTCGATTCAAAACCGTTTTTAAACCAAATTGATTTTAATTCCTTTTTATTTTAAATCTGCTTCTGTTCCGATCCTTTGAGCCCAAAATGATTTAAGTTAAGTTTTTGAACAACAGTCCCAAAATCCCGTTTAACCAAAATAAATTCAATGATTTGTTGTTTCAACAACAACTCCAAACAACCAGATCCCAGTTCTTGTATCCACACGAACCGATTCAACAGAAGTTCGAAAAAGAAATAAAGGTTCGGTTTTCGAACCGACCGGCCGCCAGCGAGGGCGGCGCCGATCGGGGCCTCACCGTATGAAAAGGACGGTGGGAGGCGTCGGGCTTGCAGCCGTGGAGGTGGGGAGCACGGCGGGGACCTTCCTCGCCTCAGATCTGGACGGCCACGGTGACTCTGTCCCGGATCTGTCGAACGTGCCGGCGACCTGGCTCCGGTCGTTCACGGCGACGGCCAAGAGAGGAGAAGACGAAGGAGAGGACGGCGAGCTCGAATGAACCAGGTCGGATGGGGATCTGTGGTGGTCGGAAAAGACCGAGGGGCTCGGTGGCTGTTTCCTCGCCGGCGAGTTCGAAGCGAGCTCGGGACGAGGGAGATCGGGTCGGAGACGGAGAAGGAAGAGGCGGCTCGGTGGTGGCGCCTGTTGGGTCTCGAGGTAGGGTTGGAGATGAACCAACTCGCAGCGGAAAATCAATGAAAACCAAGAGACAATTAAAACCATGAAACAACTAACAAAGAATGGATTAACAAGAGAAAAATTCAGCACTAGTTCTTACCAAAACAAGAACACCGGTTAACGAATGATTGGCTTGAGTCTCCAAGACGCCTACGTATCCACATGGGAATCAAAGCCACGTAGTTCTTCTCTTTGAGGACTCAAGAACACAAACATGGAGGTGGAAACTAGCCAAACCCGAAATGGCCATGGAAGAGGGAGAGAAAATGTGTTTCCTATTCTTGTCTTGTCTTTGTTATGTTGAAAAAAGATGACTTAAACATAACAAAACCCATACTTGTCCAACTAAAGGCATGGGACAAGTATGGTGTCAAGTAAGGTGTAAATAGGACAAAGTATGGCAAGACAAGATTGGGTTAGGTGGTGAATCACCAACACCTTAATCCTTGTCTTGCTTACTTAGTACTAATTAATCAAGACTTGATTAATTAGTTCTATGGGCCTTGGTTGCATGGGCCTTTCATGGGCCTCTTGGAACATGGCCCGTGGCCATTTCTAACGAGGTCCCGTGATTCGCTCATCGCCTCCAAGCCTTCCATACCGGAAATGTCCAACATTATCCGACGCGATCAATCCCAAGACTCCAAGCCTTGTCTCGATCCGTAAAGTCCTATTCACGTACGGGCACATGACCCAAAACCCAGTTTTGGTCATGTCCCGAGACAACTCCCTTTTGGCCATTCTCCATAAATGTGTCAATGAGTTTCATCCTCCGGTGTGACCCTTAGGTTTATGCATGTCAATAGATCAACGTAAAATCCCATTTTACTTGATCCTATTTAAGTGGCAACTAACGAGACTTTAGTATTTCCTGACACTACATAACGAATCGACCCTGTCGATTCTAACCTTTCCGTCGTCCCTGTCATTATCCTTTTATCTCCGATATCCTGATTGAGATAAGGCATAGAGCCGTCATCCTTATTATTCTCAATCACCGTTCCTTGATATGTGAGATGACTGAAGATATGATACCCAGTATCATGTGCATGGCCATGCTATTCTTCCAGTCACTCTCGATCAAGTGGCCGAGAACCGATATCTTTCCCATACCTTAGTATGAGGGATAAATCCCTTAGCCGTCTTTCGTGTCACTCATGTAGCCCGTCCCCAAGCCAATCCTGGCCGTTATGGAAGCCCTGTTACGGACAACGTTAGGCTCAGGTCAAACTCAGTTGTTGACTACATAGCGATCACAAAGACTCCTTGGTCTAAGGATACATGACAAGCTACAACACTGAATATGTTCATGACTTAATCTATGGCACATATTCAGGGCGGGTCGTCCAATATCATGTCCCACATGATATCTATGATCAGACTCCGGAATCCCATTCCAATGACTAACAGAACGTAAACCATAAAGAGCCATCTTTCATACTAGTCGCTTCTAGTGAAGCTTTGTTGACTAGGGACCCATCGAGTGTGATCTATCTCGATCTATGGTTCTATTCGCATGGTGGGCATAGATCAGAGCACACATCGATATATTACTCCAACACATAAGTAATATAAAGCCGCTTTAATTTTATTGCTAACGATGATATATACATTTGGACATTTAGGATTGAACTACGGGCACTAAGACTAACAATCTCCCACTTGCCCTAGTTCCAATCTAAACTCCAATATGTCCCCATCGACTTTACATGTCTAACATGTTCAGGCAGTGACACTGCCTTAGTCAAAGGGTTGGCTATGTTATCATCTGTTGCAATATCGGTTATCTTCACTTCACCTCAGTTCAGTATTTATCTGATGAGGTGGATACGCCGCAGTACATGTTTGGATTTGTTATGCGATCTAGGCTTTTAGCTTGCGCAATGGCCCTTGTGTTGTCGCAAAATGGATTCACCAGACTGGATGGGTTTTTAATTACACCCAGCCCTGCCATGAATTTCCAAATCCACATAGCCTCCTTAGCTGCCTCTGCAACATCCATGTACTTGGCCTCTGTCGTAGATTCGGCAATGGTATCTTGCTTTACGCTTTCCCAGCTAAAGCTCTGCCATTCAGCGTAAACACATATCCTGATTGACTTCTAAAGTCATCTGGATTTGTCTTGGAAAACTAGCGTCTACTCATCCTTCGACGACTAGTTCAGCATCATCTTCCCCCCGGGTTAGAATGATGTCTACTGGTACAACATAAGGCTTACGAGACGTCTGGTCTCATACATGTCATGGCATATATGATCGATCCTGCCCCTAGGCGCATAGGATTCTCATCATCCTTTTCAGCTCATCAGGTGTCTTAGGACACTAAGTCTTGCTGAGATGAATGCCATGACTAGTGGGTAAGAGTCCTTTCTTTGAATCGAGCATTAAGAACCTACTCAATGCCTTGTTCACATAGGTTCCCTGACTTAAATCCAAGACCCTCTTGGTGCGATCTCTACATATCTTAATCCTTAAGATATGAGAAGCATCGCCTAAGTCCTTTATTGAAAAACACTTCCTCAACCAAGCTTTAGTCTCGTGCAAGGTTGGGATGTCGTTTTCAATGAGAACCAGAAAGGTAATATTGCTCCCACTAGCCTTCTTATAAACGCAAGATTCATCCTCGTTCTTGATTAAGCCAAATCCAATTACAGCTTCATCAAAACGAAGGATCCAACTCCGAGAAGTTCGTTTCAATCCATAAATGGATTTCAACAACTTATAAATCTTTCCTTTATTCTTCGGATCGTCAAAACCTTTGGGCCGAGACATACAAACGTACTCAGTCAAATTTCCATTTAGGAAAGCGGTTTTGACATCCACTTGCCATATCTCGTAATTATGATACGCAGTTATGTCAAGAAGAATTTGGATCGATTTTGACCATAGCCACTAAGGAGAAGGTTTCCTCATAGTCAATCCATTGGATCTGCCTATAACCTTTCGCCACCAGTTGAGCTTTGTAGGTCAGAGGGTTGCCGTCCATGTCCATCTTCACCTTGAAGATCCATTTGCATCCTATGGTCCTCACACCATTGATGGGATCAACCGGTTCCCAGACTCGGTTGTCCGACATGGATTGCATTTCCTCCCTCATGGCTCCCAGCCATAACTCGGAGTTGGGCCCATCCACGACTTCCTGAAAGGTGGCTGGATCATCGTGATCCACCATGACTTCATTGTCACCTCCGGATACCATATCTTGGAGGTGGAAGATTGATCCTTTCAAATCGCCTTGGACCTTCCAGAATTGTAACAGGAATTGGTTCTTACTCTACGACAATCTCTGGCTCCTTTCTACTGGGTTGCCAATTGGTTTAGACAGATCTGTACCATCCTGAATTTCTTCGAGATGCACAGTCCTCCCAATGACGTCTTTGGAAACAAAACTTCTTTTCCATAAAGACCCCACCCCAAGCGACGAACACCATGTTCTCACTGGGATTGTAGAAATAGTATCCCCTTGTTTCTTTGGGATACCACACGAAGGTGCATATCTCAGATCTTGGTTCGAGCTTAGTCGAAACCAAATGTTTCACATAAGCCTCGCAACCACAAATCTTTAGGAAGGACAAAGCGGGCATCATCCCGTACCATTTTTAAAATGGTGTCCCTTCCACACCATTCGTCGAAGCCCGATTCACTATGAATGCGGTCGTCTCTAGAGCAAAACCCCTAAAAGAGATTGGGAGATCAGTGCAACTAATCATGGAACAGACCATTGTCTAACAATGTCCGATTTCTCCGTTTGGCTACACCTTTCAACTACAGTGACCTAGGAGGAGTCCATTCCAAAAGGATCCCATTCTCTTTTAGATGATCTAATAACTCTGTGGTCAAGTATTTTCCACCTCGATCCAATCGAAGTGCCTTAATACCTTTGTCGAGCTGGTTTTCTACTATAGTCTTAAACTCTTTGAATTTATCAAAAGCTTCAGACTTATGTCTCACCGAATAGACATAACCATATTTACTGTAATCATCAGTAAATGTGATAAAGTAGCTAAAACCCCTCCTGGCAAGTGAACTTATTGGTCTACACACATTCGAGTGTATCAGCCCCAATAATTCACCCGCCCTTTCATCGCGATCGATAAAGGGCACTTTAGTCATTTTGCCCATCAAACAAACCTTGCACCTATCGATCGAATGGAATTCGAATGAACCTGAAAGCCCGCACTTCTGAAGTGCTGATAGGCGCTTCTTGTTTATGCGACCCAAATGACAGTACCATAACAGAGTTAGGTTTAAATCGTTGGATTTAGATCTCTTGGTATTAACGGAATATATAGAACTTGAGGCATTGTTACCCATATCTAATATGTACAATCCTCCAACCATGTCAGTATTGGTATAAAACATATCATTGCATAGAACATTGAAAACTCCATTTCCAATATTAACATTATATCCTTCCTTGTCAAACACGGATACAGATATAATATTCCTACTAAAAGTAGGTATGCAATATACATTATACAATACTAAGACAAGGCCTCTTGGCAAAGCAAGACTCATGGATCCTACAGCAGTTGCCACAACTCTAAGGTCCATTTCGTGCTTTCCAAATCTCTCCTACTTTCAGCCACCATATATTAGTGCATGTGTGAGATTCAGTCATGGTATCTAATACCCATGAATCTTTGGAAGTAGAGAGATGTAGCTCTATAGAGTTAATACCGAATGAAGGCACGATCTCACCGCCCTTCCTTAGATCATCCAGGTTTCCTGATGAAGGCGCAGTCCTACTGCCCTTCTTCAGATCATCCAGGCTATTTGATGAAGGCGCAGTCCCACTGCCCTTCTTCAGATCAGCCGTGAACTTCCTGTAATCCCGGTTCCAATGACCAGGCTGTTGGCAGTAGAAGCAGACATTCTCAGGTGTCTCATCTTTCCTACCAAGTGCGCATGGGCCCAGCCCTTGCCACTTCCAATTCCCTTGTTGACCATCAGAATATCCTTGGATCCCAGATCCCTGAGATATTCTTCTCAGCAGCTGATGACACTTCATGTAACTCTGATATGGTCTTAGAGACAGCCTTGTCAAGGACATATTCTTTGCGTTCAGACTTGAGGACTATCCTCAAAATTCTGTACCAGTCCAAATAGTTTGTCCCATTTAGCTTGACCCTGTCAAGAATGGTTTTTAATGACAAACTATTAATGTTCGCTGAATTTGCCATTTGATCTACCACAGATAAAATTCAATCAGTAAACTGAATAAATTTTATGAAGATCAAGCTTAAACACCAACAATCAATTCTAAACCTTTAGAATCTGAAACCAAGATCCTTGATTCACTCGATTAAGCTGAACTAATGCTCACCACTTAATCGAGCTATGTAGGTAGGACTCCATCCAATCACATCCAATGTGACTCTTGGCTAGGGTATGTACTTATGTACACGACTTACCCTATCTGTTACCCTAGCTCAACCTCAGGCCGAGAATCGTAGTCGGGTCCACCAATTTTCAACTATGGCTCGTCACTATGTAGGTGCTCCGCTAATGCGCACGACACCCACATATGTCGTCCAAACCTACTACCCCGCTTCCCCATGGATGCTCCGCTAATGCGCACGACAACCATAGGACGGGGAGGTAGTAAGGTGTTGATGATTGGGAGGTATCGGACATGACCCGCTTTTACTTGTCCAGTTGTGTTCAAAACTTTGGCACATCCTAGATGCGATGAGCACATCAACTACATTCCAAATGCAATGATGCCTCAAATTACATCCAATGTAATTCTTCCTTTGAACCCGTCAACTACATCCAATGCAATGACGATTCTAAGGGTTCACACACAAGGATTAAAAGTCCAATTTTATCTTTGCATGTGAGGTGATATGCTCGATAAATAAAGTTAAGCATGCAATTCTAAAACACATAGAATTAATCATGCATAAACTAAACCAAGCATAAAGCGATAAATATGCACATAATAGCCCCCTAAACTAACTCCCACTAGCTTCTTGAGCTCCATCGACTCCAAGCCGATGCCAACACCCGAAAAGCCACCAAATGACCTTTTCGCCCTTTCTTCGTCTTGAGTAAAAGATTACAATTTAATACACGACTCGCAGGTCGGGAATAAATAAATATTACAAACAAGTGGTTCGACGACCACACCTTGAAAGAATAATTACACGTTAACTCTAACGGCTCGCAGGCCGTGAAAAGCGATAAATAATTAAATTGAGCTCGGGGCTATTATGTACACCATGCCAACATCACATCACACATCGTGTTATCAAACAAGCATGTTATCAAACATCATGTGATTTTCCGGTTTTAATTAATAGCCAAGTTTCGAATTTTTTTTTTTTGATGCTCGGTTTATCGAAACCGTTCAAAAATGAAACTTTTGAACATTTGATCTTCGAGTTCGTCATGACGGTTCCAAACTCGTCATAACTAACAAAACGGTTTAGCCTTGGCATATCAACCATCCAATGGTCATGCTTGGCCTAGCTCCGTCCAACGGATCCCCGTTCGGTCTCGGTTTCGGCTCCCCGAGAGTCCCGCTCCCGAGACCCGAAAAATCAAACTTTTTTCAAAATTTCCAGATTTGAAATAATTTTAAAAAATTCATTTTACATGCATTAAATCCATAAACAAGTAATTTAAAACATGTTATCAAACAATTTAGCAAAACAACATGCCAAAAACGAAACTTTCAAGCAAAACCGAAACTTTGAACACCGTCTTGTGAATCCCGAAGGTAGCACGGCTCTGATACCACTGTTGGGTCTCGAGGTAGGGTTGGAGATGAACCAATTCGCAGCGGAAAATCAATGAAAACCAAGAGACAATTAAAACCATGAAACAACTAACAAAGAATGGATTAACAAGAGAAAAATTCAGCACTAGTTCTTACCAAAACAAGAACACCGGTTAACGAATGATTGGCTTGAGTCTCCAAGACGCCTACGTATCCACATGGGAATCAAAGCCACGTAGTTCTTCTCTTTGAGGACTCAAGAACACAAACATGGAGGTGGAAACTAGCCAAACCCGAAATGGCCATGGAAGAGGGAGAGAAAATGTGTTTCCTATTCTTGTCTTGTCTTTGTTATGTTGAAAAAAGATGACTTAAACATAACAAAACCCATACTTGTCCAACTAAAGGCATGGGACAAGTATGGTGTCAAGTAAGGTGTAAATAGGACAAAGTATGGCAAGACAAGATTGGGTTAGGTGGTGAATCACCAACACCTTAATCCTTGTCTTGCTTACTTAGTACTAATTAATCAAGACTTGATTAATTAGTTCTATGGGCCTTGGTTGCATGGGCCTTTCATGGGCCTCTTGGAACATGGCCCGTGGCCATTTCTAACGAGGTCCCGTGATTCGCTCATCGCCTCCAAGCCTTCCATACCGGAAATGTCCAACATTATCCGACGCGATCAATCCCAAGACTCCAAGCCTTGTCTCGATCCGTAAAGTCCTATTCACGTACGGGCACATGACCCAAAACCCAGTTTTGGTCATGTCCCGAGACAACTCCCTTTTGGCCATTCTCCATAAATGTGTCAATGAGTTTCATCCTCCGGTGTGACCCTTAGGTTTATGCATGTCAATAGATCAACGTAAAATCCCATTTTACTTGATCCTATTTAAGTGGCAACTAACGAGACTTTAGTATTTCCTGACACTACATAACGAATCGACCCTGTCGATTCTAACCTTTCCGTCGTCCCTGTCATTATCCTTTTATCTCCGATATCCTGATTGAGATAAGGCATAGAGCCGTCATCCTTATTATTCTCAATCACCGTTCCTTGATATGTGAGATGACTGAAGATATGATACCCAGTATCATGTGCATGGCCATGCTATTCTTCCAGTCACTCTCGATCAAGTGGCCGAGAACCGATATCTTTCCCATACCTTAGTATGAGGGATAAATCCCTTAGCCGTCTTTCGTGTCACTCATGTAGCCCGTCCCCAAGCCAATCCTGGCCGTTATGGAAGCCCTGTTACGGACAACGTTAGGCTCAGGTCAAACTCAGTTGTTGACTACATAGCGATCACAAAGACTCCTTGGTCTAAGGATACATGACAAGCTACAACACTGAATATGTTCATGACTTAATCTATGGCACATATTCAGGGCGGGTCGTCCAATATCATGTCCCACATGATATCTATGATCAGACTCCGGAATCCCATTCCAATGACTAACAGAACGTAAACCATAAAGAGCCATCTTTCATACTAGTCGCTTCTAGTGAAGCTTTGTTGACTAGGGACCCATCGAGTGTGATCTATCTCGATCTATGGTTCTATTCGCATGGTGGGCATAGATCAGAGCACACATCGATATATTACTCCAACACATAAGTAATATAAAGCCGCTTTAATTTTATTGCTAACGATGATATATACATTTGGACATTTAGGATTGAACTACGGGCACTAAGACTAACAGCGCCGTGGGCTCTGGGCGGAGGTGGCCGAGAGGTGAGGGAGAGAGATGAGTGGGTGAGAGGAGCTGGTCGGGAGAGAGGGGGCGGCTTCACACGAAGAAGGAGAGGGAGAGTGGGTTCTCAAACCCTAAAAGTGGGTATAAATACCCAGGGCTTGGGCCAGCTGGTTGGGCCAGGCCCAATGAACGAACCAGCCCAGCAGTTTTTTTTTGTTGAAAATTCTTTTAACAAAACCACTTATTGCACAAACCTACCCCGACGATTCTAATTACAAAGGAAAACCCCCTTTTTAAATAAACGGGCTTTACAGTCTACCTCCCTTAAACGAATTTCGTCCGCGAAATCTAGAACAACGCACCTCAGGAGTCGAACAGATCGGGTTACTTCGCGCGAACTTCGTCCTCGCGTTCCCGAGTCGACTCAGTCTCGTGGTGCCGCCACTGCACCCGTTCTAAGCGGATAACCCCTTCCGCGCAGGACCTGCTCTCGTGGATCCATTTCCCAAACCGGGTTGTCCTCATACAAGACATCACCCGTTACCTCGACATCTGCCCACTCAATGACGTACTCAAGACCTCGAAAGGCCCGATACACCGCGGGGCTAACCCGCCTCCGCCGCGGTTGAAACGCATCAGTCCACCCTTCAGACTCATCTCTAGAGATACAAGACCACCGACTGCTGACTCGAGAGGTCGGCGCCGTCTGTCAGCATAGCTCCTGCTGACTATGCGCGGTCTTCAACCGCTCATGCTTTGGCACGACCGACTCAGCTGTCTCTCGGTCCAGTTCTAGACCCAGTAAACTCTTATTCCTCGCTTATGCCCAGCACACGGGCGATCGACCCGGCCTACCATACAACGCCTCGAGCGGTGCCATCATGCTACTGGCCTGAAAGCTGTTGTTGTAGGCGAACTCGGCTAACCGTTCACGAAACCCATCCTGACGTGCCCACATTTCCATTGTGCAACCGGCAGTGGCTGCAATAAACCAGTGGGACGCTGATGTTCGGCTCTCACCTGCCGACGAGTGAGGCACCGTGATACTAATCCCACGATCGCTCTCCGCCTCCCGCACTACTAGACATGTTACCGGATGTCGCGCTCCTCTTAGTGCCATTCACGTGCGCTGTTAGACGCGAATGCTGCGATTCTCGCAGCTCGTCGCCTCCGCCGTCACGCGGTATGAACAAACCTCCGCGATACCGTAACTCCCAATTAGCACAGCGATCCCAGCCCTCGGCGTCAGCACCACCGGCAACTCTCTCCCGGATCTTTGTCGTCTACAACCACCACCACAAACCGATTTAAGAACGGCCGGAATATACTGTTCATCAGATCCAAGAACGCTGCAAGTGCGTTCGGCAGTCCAAAGTCATCACCCCGAACTCGTAATGCTCATAGCATGTCCGGAATACAGTCCTTGCGACGTCCCCCTCTCGGACTCGCAACTGGTAGCATCCGGATCGTAGGTCGATTTTCGAGAAATACGTCGACCCTCTCAACTGGTCGAACAAGTCGTCAATTTTCGGCATCGGGTGTCGGTCATTCACCGTAACCCGGTTCAGTTTCCGGTAGTCCATGCACATCTGAAGCTCTCCACTTTCTTCTTCACGAAAAGTGCTGGCGCTCCCCACGGCAAGGTGCTCGGACGAATAAACCCCTTCTCCCGAAGTTCCTCGAGCTGACTCTTCAGATCGGTCAACTCGGCTGGCGCGAACCTGTAAGGCGCCATCGATAACGCTGCCGTTCCTGGCACCAGGTCAATCCTGAACTGCACCTCACGAACTGGTGGCAACCCGCTCAATTCCATAGGGAAGACCTCGGGGAACTCGCACTCCTCTCGCGGTAACTCTCGACTCTACACGGCCGATACTTCCTTTACTACGGACAAGTCGACAGGAGAACTCCGCTCCCACTGTCCAGAATACACGAACCTCTCGTGTTGCCCGTTGACACCGTCACTAGTCGTCTGTGACAGTCGATATTGGCTCGGTACTTCGCCAGCCAATCCATTCCCAAGATTACGTTAAAGGTTGACATTTAGTAAGTATCCTTCCCACAGATACACGCACAAGCTCAGTCGCTGTCGATCCTTACGGATCCTCGCAGTCTCTCTAAAACCTCGCTCCACTACCGTCGCCGCGCCTACCAACTCCGACATACCCGATCCTCGGGGTGAGGACTCGATCCAGCATCAGGGCTCTTGAGCCCTCTCTCGAACCTCCTGTATCAGCTCGCCTTTCTAACTTCGCAGGCACGACAGACCTTCGTCAACACCACACTACCACCAACCGGCGTGTCCCGACGCAGGGGTGGACTCAACGGCTCTAACTCAGCACAACTTGACGAAGCAGAAGAGTGTGACGCCCCGTTACCCATTAAAATTGACGCCCAAAACGGAGACCGAACACCCACTCCCTTAGTCACCCCGGTAAGGTCCAGTGCAACCCTCACACGGTCCTCTATGCATTTACTTATAACTTTCCGCAACCAAACCAGTGTTCGCTACTCGTCCCTTGCGGGAAAAGTAGTAAAGGGGATGAGCGTTATGCTCACCTCCACGGACACTCGTTCGATTATGGCATACTAGTAACGCACTAAAGACTTACCGATCTAACCAGGGCAACCACTACCTCAAAACCTGATGCCAAACGTCACACGGCTCACACCATCAACACCTCAAGTACTTGCTTACGTAACATAAACCTCGACACGGGAAACACTTCCTCAATTCAGTAACTACTATTGCTTACAACCTCAATACCCCAATTACCCGGTCACGTAGAGAAATCTCAACGGGGATCCTACTTTCAACTCAGCAATCCACTATTTCTCAAACACTCGATACCCTAGTTACTCGATCATGTAGGGAACCTCAAACAACCCACTCACGTGAAGGAAGCCTCAAACCACCCATTCACGCGAGGGAAACCTCAAACACCCGTTCACCTAGGGGAAACCTAGTTCGTATGGCGCCACATCGCACCAACCCTAACTCCTCTCCGTGGCGTGACTCTCACACCAAGGCGCTGTATCACTACCGTAGGTCATCGATGAGTCTCGAACCCAAGACCTCATCCTTCAGCACCGAAATTTCGACCTCTACCACCAACACAAACCCGAACACAGCCACGCGAAACCAACACCCAAATTGCAAGAAATCACGACGGTGGAAAGGACATGAATCACGTACCCGTGACAGACCCCGTCACGGTTGGGGTCACGGAGCCGTGACGAAGACCTAAAATTTGACAAACCGCTCTGGTCCGTCACGGATCCGTGACAGGATCCGTGACGCTCGCGCCGACCAGTTTTCCAACTCGGTTCCAACTCGAATCTTGGCTCGTTTTAACCCTAAAATTAGCCTTAAACGAAACACACGCTTGACCACCAATTCAGCAAACACACGCGCCACGACTCACAGACAAAACAAGTCATTCAACCCCAACCAAAACACAAGCCGACACGGCCAAACAACAACACAACAACATTCGCCCGCCGGGCCAACCAACACCAAACCACGCCCACCGGGCCAACCAAAATCAAACACGCCCTCAGGGACAATCAAAATCAAACACGCCCACAGGGCCAACCAAATTAAAAACTTTCTCCACTTCATTAAAAATCTCATTTCTTGACATCGTGTAGTAACAATCCGGTCCAGGCGTCCCCGAACTACATTGTACCCACCTGACATCAACACCGTCACGCTCGACTACAGGGGCGCCCCTGAGTCGAGTCGCGACAGTTTAAAAATAGTTCATGCAACCACACACAATCAGTATGCCAGCAACAAAATGCTGCAACATACGCACAAACAAAACAAGACTCGAGACACGACGGGTCTACACTGACTCGACCCTCCCCACCTAATTGACGGATAGTCCGAGGTGTGAAACCTCGAGCTCTGATACCAAGCTGTCACGACCCAATTTCAGTAAAGCGAACTCGGGACGCGAACATTTAAAACATAAAAACACTTGAAACCTGTTTTGAATAAATACTCAGGAATTTCCATTTAGTTATCAAAAATAATATTTACAATACAAACTTCCCAACAAGTGGACAAGGTACAGTATCCGTCACTAGACTCAACAAAATAAAGACCAGACTCCGCTCCTAGCTCCACAAGCTTCAAGAGCTAACCTAGTCTGTCCGGTGGTCAGTACCCGTAGGAAAAGCAGCTAGGGGTGAGCGTTCGCTCACCACCACGGATAACAGACTAACACTATGGATATTTACTATGGCATAATTAGTAAATAAAACCAGTAACACCAAAACCAAACCCAAAACCGGGAACATAATTTCCAACTCAAGTAACTCAACTGAATTACCACCTGATACTTCCCCAACAGACCCAACACTCGATAACGTAACGTAGACCCGACACAACTATCGACGACCTCCTCCAAGGACACGACAGAAAGACTACACAACGCCAAACAAGA
Organism: Erodium maritimum; assembly: GCA_963921825.1. Lineage (NCBI taxonomy): Eukaryota > Viridiplantae > Streptophyta > Magnoliopsida > Geraniales > Geraniaceae > Erodium > Erodium maritimum. Next base: position 60,129,368 of record OY997590.1, on the reverse strand, counting down.
TCACAAAGGATCGCACACCAGCTGCTCAGTAACCAATCTCAATCAGGTCAAGGATCGACCTATCGCAATTCCTCGACACGAAGTCGGATCAGGCTGTCGACCTATCGCAATTCATCGACACTAAGTCGGATCAGGCTGTCGACCTATCACAATTCATCGACACTAAGTCGGATCAGGCTGTCGACCTATCGCAATTCATCGACACCAAGTCGGATCAGGCTGTCGACCTATCGCAGTTCATCGACACTAAGTCGGATCAAGCTGTCTGCCTATCGCAGTTCATCGACACCAAGTCGGATCAGGCTGTCGACCTTTCGAACTCACAACTTCAGGTAACCACAATCACAATCACAGGCAAGTTCAAACACACAGGCACTCAAGGCCACTCAAGACACCTCAACAGTCAAGACTCGGGTTCAACAACCCCACGGGCACTCACGGCCACCCAAGGCACACCAACGGTCAAGACTCGGGTTCAACAACCCCACGGGCAGTCACGGCCACTCAAGACACACCAACGGTCAAGACTCGGGTTCAACAACCCCACAGCACTCACGGCCACCCCAAAACACCAACAGTAAAACACGGGCACTCACGGCCACCCAAGACACCAATTTAAATGACACGGGCTCTCATGGCCACCCAAGACACCAACAATCAAATACGGGCTCTCATGGCCACCCAAGACATAAATTAAACAGTCAACCTCCGGGCATGGTCATATGCCTCCAGTAATTCTAATATCGCTAAGTTCTCTGTTCCTACGACACTACTAAGTGTCACATGCTTTTCTCATAAACGCTACGTTCCCGTATCATGCTTTTCTAATATTTAAATAAACCTACTCAACCCACGACACTCCGGTGTCACATGCAATTATACTGTTAACTTTCCCTAATCAGGGCCGAGATCCGACTACTTTTCCCTACCTCACGACGAAACCACAGCAGCGTCTCCTAGCTGCTGACGACCAGGCCAACGCCGTCTTCCAGGGCGAAGTCCGCGTCTGGGTGTAAGTCCGGTTTTTTTCTTCGATCGAAGCCGCACTCTACTTTACACAAAAAGTTACAAATTAATAACGGTTCCACCCTTAAATTGAAGGTTACGATTAGTCCAGTTTAAATCCGACAGTTGTCCTTTAAACTCGAGCGGGCTAAAAGCGGGATTAACGACGAATCGAGTTCGAGTACTCGAGCCCCGAACACAAAACCCCGTGCATGGGTTTCGAGACATGGTTCCCGAGGCACCGATTCCGCGTTCCGCTGTTAAAACCCATCCTAAGTCCGTTTCAACAGTCCGGTTATTCGTTCCACACTCAAGAGTTCAAGGTCCAGTTTAAATCAAAACTGATTGTTCTCCTTAAGTCAAATTTCTAAAACCAAAGTTTATTTCCGACGATTTTAGTCCCAAACCATAAAATCAACTTTTAAAACCAAAGTCGTTTTAGTTTGTTTTCCTAACAAATTTGTTTCTCAAACTCCTCGATTCAAAACCGTTTTTAAACCAAATTGATTTTAATTCCTTTTTATTTTAAATCTGCTTCTGTTCCGATCCTTTGAGCCCAAAATGATTTAAGTTAAGTTTTTGAACAACAGTCCCAAAATCCCGTTTAACCAAAATAAATTCAATGATTTGTTGTTTCAACAACAACTCCAAACAACCAGATCCCAGTTCTTGTATCCACACGAACCGATTCAACAGAAGTTCGAAAAAGAAATAAAGGTTCGGTTTTCGAACCGACCGGCCGCCAGCGAGGGCGGCGCCGATCGGGGCCTCACCGTATGAAAAGGACGGTGGGAGGCGTCGGGCTTGCAGCCGTGGAGGTGGGGAGCACGGCGGGGACCTTCCTCGCCTCAGATCTGGACAGCCACGGTGACTCTGTCCCGGATCTGTCGAACGTGCCGGCGACCTGGCTCCGGTAGTTCACGGCGACGGCCAAGAGAGGAGAAGACGAAGGAGAGGACGGCGAGCTCGAATGAACCAGGTCGGATGGGGATCTATGGTGGTCGGAAAAGACCGAGGGGCTCGGTGGCTGTTTCCTCGCCGGCGAGTTCGAAGCGAGCTCGGGACGAGGGAGATCGGGTCGGAGACGGAGAAGGAAGAGGCGGCTCGGTGGTGGCGCGGTGGCTGGACGGAGAAGGAAGAGGGGTCTCGGTGGTGGCGCTGTGGGCTCTAGGCGGAGGTGGCCGAGAGGTGAGGGAGAGAGATGAGTGGGTGAGAGGAGCTGGTCGGGAGAGAGGGGGGCGGCTTCACACGAAGAAGGAGAGGGAGAGTGGGTTCTCAAACCCTAAAAGTGGGTATAAATACCCATGGCTTGGGCCAGGCCCAATGAACGAACCAGCCCAGCAGTTTTTTTTTTGAAAATTCTTTTAACAAAACCACTTATTGCACAAACCTACCCCGACGATTCTAATTACAAAGGAAAAACCCCTTTTTAAATAAGCGGGCTTTACAATTAGCATCCCCTCGGCTATCCAGAATTGCTTTGCCCTCTGCTTCCAAGCAATATTTTTCCGTTTCCATTCATCGTTCCCTTAGTTGTGTTATCTACACCCCTATGTTAATGTACTACACCCTAATTAACCAAATCATTTCCTCCTGACATATCTTAATCTGGTTGTGGAGGTCCTTATAGTGAATTCGGTCCCAATGCTCGAGTTCTTTGGCTATAATTTTGTTCTTCTCTTCGATTGGCTTATCCTTATGCCTCTCCTACGCGTCCTGTAAGATCCTGTCACACCCCGAGCCTTGATCCAACCCTTCCCAAGCTGAAACATTCTCCGAGTTCGTGAGTGCTGCTCTCCCTCCCCATAACAAAGAATAGGAGCATGATCCGATGGTGATAAACCTTTGTGAATCAACCTTGCATCAGGCATTATGACTGCCAAGGCCTCGTTCACTGTCGCTCGATCTAACTGGGCTTCCACTCCGTTCTGCACGTGTCTTCCTTTCTCCCAAGTAAACTTGTCTTTCGATGTTCATGTCTCGCAGTCCACACTTATCCATCGCCTCCTGGAACCCCGAGAGTAAAGATGAAGGATAAGGATTACCCCCTCGTACGTCCTCATTACCCATTATATTATTGTAATCTCCCATCAATAATCAAGCCCTCTTGCTAAGACTCCATATTCCTCTTCAACTCCTACTTTTCACTTTTCTTTTCCCTTCTCAATTCATCGTAGAGTTTAGTGACCATACCTTAAACCTTCTCCCCATGATATACTTCATATCGATATAGTTTCGTGAGTGCGTCTGTATACTCCCAACCTCCTTATTTTTCCACAACATCGCCACCCCACCACTTGCCCCTCGTCCAACCACCCATAGGGCGCCCTCCATTCTCGTATTCGTCCTTATTCCTTTATCACCCTCCCTCCACCTTTGTTTCGCTCAAAAACAAAATATCGGGTCTCTTACGAGTTATTAGCTCAATAATGAACTACTTCTCCCAAGGGTTCCAAAACCCTCAGCAGTTCCACGTCAAGACTATCATTGAGCCTGACGAGGTTGCTTTGCAACCCTCGCTAATACCATCATTGAATCACCCTCCGTTACATGAATCAAAGTTCCAAATGTCATTGGTTGTTCAACAAAATCTCCCTTTCGCTTTCCTAACACCCTTCCCATTCTCTCGTGCTCTTCCTGTGGTTTCATCTCCGCACGCATTATCTCCCTTACCTACCATTTCTTCATCTTTGGTCTGACATTATCTCCCTCTTCCCCACCCGCATTCTCTTTTGAGCTATTGTCTCATTTTGTGCGATTGTATCCCTCCCATATTCTCCTTGAACCTCACCTGATGATCAGTTTGGCCTCACAACCTTCTCTCCTCCTTTCCCCATCCCTGTAACTAGGGCTTCCAACCGACCTTGGTGCCAAATTCGCTCTCTCTCACAAAATCGAATTTCCAATCTCCTCCAAAGCTATCCGTGCCCCTTCTCTGACCCAAGACCCAGTCAGTGACTTTCACTTTCTTGACGTTTATAACGACATCCCAACGAGTCCTTCTTCGTCCTTCTAAGACATATCCCCCCTCCTAACTTTGAGGCTTGCTACGAACTCCCTTCACCCCATCTAAATCTCATTGTATCTATTTTCATGTGTGATCTGTTCCTCCCTATCCCTTTCGTTCTCTCCCCTTCATCCATCCTGCATTCTCTTTCCGTGTGACTAAAGCGACAACACCAAAGCAAAAATCTGCCAGTCTTTCATACTGTAGTCGTGCTACCGTGGGCACCAAGTCGCCCAGTAAGATCTTGGTTGTATTTTTCAAAGGTTTGTCAATCCACCACAAAACACCAATCGTATGTAATTTCCCAACGCTCTCCCATTCTCATTGCAGTCAATCGATCCTCAATATTTTAATCAGCCAGTCACTTGATGAATTGTTGTGTGAATTAGAAATATGACTTTTTTATCAAAAAAAATTGAAGATCTAACTTATTTCCTTTGATTGTTCGATACTTATGGTTACAAGGGTAAATTACAAATACCTACCCCAAACTTGTAGCGTTTAACTGATACCTACCCTAAAGTTTTTTTAACTAATACCTACTCAGATGTTTAGCTATATAACAAATAGCCCAAGCAGTTAGTTAAAATGACAAAAATACCCTCAACTACGCTTCAATAATTATTTAAAAAAGATATTTAAAAAATCACTTTTGTTATATAGGTATTCAATCCATTGTAAATGGATCCTTAGATTGTAAAATATAAATAGATTTTAGTCATAGGATTAGATGAATTAATGACCCAGATTTAATCATCTTTATTAATGGAAGACCTGTAATTTAGAGTCACTTTCTATTTATTTTAGACTTTTCATATTAAGATAAGGGTATTATCGTATTTTACTCTTTTGTTTTTTTCAAAACCCAACCCTAGGTATTACATAATCTTTTCCTCGTTTTCCAACTTCAAAAAAATCTCAGCTGCGCCGATCCCCACACCACGCCTCCTCAGCTGCGCCGATCCCCACACAGGCATAAGATCTGTTGTTGTGGTGTCGTCGCCAAGAAAAGCCGAAGTCACGACCGTAGCGTACTGAAGAACCATGGACCTCCACCAGCTACTGCTGCTCTAATTCTGCCTGAGTTTAAAGGTCCAGTTGAAAAAAAATCAGTTGGCCTCAATTAGGTTTGATTATGTGCGTTTCCATTAAGGTGTGTTTCTATGTTATGTTTTGTGTGTTTTGATTCTGTATATGACGTGTTCTGTGTACAGCCTTAATTAGGTTGGCTTCGTGCCCTATTATATCATGTCTTTTATAGTTTACCACAATTGGCTTAGTGAAAGTAGAGAACGAGACACAAAGACAAAGACGGATTCTAGAGCTGAATGAGAGATATGCAACGACATGATAGGAAACACGGGAGTGACAAAATCTGAAAGTACGCCGAGACACAAAGACGTACTTCAACTAAAAGAGAGATATGCAACAACATGATAGTTAACAAGAGAATGAATGAGATCGATTATGAAACCGATCTCGAACACATAACTAACAATACTGTAATCGGGAAAGATATGCAACGACATGATAGTTAACAAGAGAATGAATGGGATCGATTATGAAACCGATCTCGAACACAGAACTAACAATACTGTAATTGGGAGAGATATGCAACGACATGATAGTTAACAAGAGAATGAATGGGATCGATTTTGAGACCGATCTCGAACACATAACTAACAATACTGTAATCGGGAGAGATATGCAACGACATGATAGTTAACAAGAGAATGAATGAGATCGATTATGACACCGATCTCGAACACAGAACTAACAATACTGTAATCGGAAGACATATGCAACGACATGATAGTTAACAAGAGAATGAATAGGATCGATTTTGAGACCGATCTCAGACACAGAACTAGCAATACTGTAATCGGGAGAGATATGCAACGACATGATAGTTAACAAAAGAATGAATGAGATTGATTATGAAACCAATCTCGAACACAGAACTAACAATATTGTAATTGGGAGAGATATGCAACAACATGGTAGTTAATAAGAGAATGAAAGAGATCGATTATGAAACCGATATCGAACACATAACTAACAATACTGTAATCGGGAGAGATATGCAACGACATGATAGTTAACAAGAGAATGAATGAGATCGATTATGAAACCGATCTCGAAGACAGAACTAACAATACTGTAATCGGGAGAGATATGAAACGACATGATAGTTAACAAGAGAATGAATGGGATCAATTTTGAGACCGATCTCGAACACAGAACTAACAATACTGTAATCGGGAGAGATATGCAACGACATGATAGTTAGCAAGAGAATGAATGGGATCGATTATGAAACCGATCTCGAACACAGAACTAACAATACTGTAATCGGGAAAGATATGCAATGACATGATAGTTAACAAGAGAATGAATGGGATCGATTTTGAGACCGATCTCGAACACAGAACTAACAATACTGTAATCGGGAGAGATATGCAACGACATGATAGTTAACAAGAGAATGAGTGAGATCGATTTTGAGAACGATCTCGAACACAGAACTAACAATACTGTAATTGGGAGAGATATGCAACGACATGATAGTTAACAAGATAATGAATGGGATCGATTTTGAGACCGATCTCGAACACATAACTAACAATACTGTAATCGGGAGAGATATGCAACGACATGATAGTTAACAAGAGAATGAATGGGATCTATTATGAAACCGATCTCGAACATAGAACTAACAATACTGTAATCGGGAAAGATATGCAATGACATGATAGTTAACAAGAGAATGAATGGGATCGATTTTGAGACCGATCTCGAACACAGAACTAACAATACTGTAATCGGGAGAGATATGCAACGACATGATAGTTAACAAGAGAATGAGTGAGATCGATTTTGAGAACGATCTCGAACACAGAACTAACAATACTGTAATTGGGAGAGATATGCAACGACATGATAGTTAACAAGATAATGAATGGGATCGATTTTGAGACCGATCTCGAACACATAACTAACAATACTGTAATCGGGAGAGATATGCAACGACATGATAGTTAACAAGAGAATGAATGAGATCGATTATTACACCGATCTCGAACACAGAACTAACAATACTGTAATCGGAAGAGATATGCAACGACATGATAGTTAACAAGAGAATGAATAGGATCGATTTTGAGACCGATCTCAGACACAGAACTAGAAATACTGTAATCGGGAGAGATATGCAACGACATGATAGTTAACAAAAGAATGAATGAGATTGATTATGAAACCGATCTCGAACACAGAACTAACAATATTGTAATTGGGAGAGATATGCAACGACATGATAGTTAACAAGAGAATGAATGGGATCGATTTTAAGACCGGTCTCGAACACAGACCTAACAATATTGTAATCAAGAGAGATATGCAACGACATGATAGTTAACAAGAGAATGAATGGGATTGATTATGAAACCGATCTCGAACACAGAACTAACAATACTGTAATCGGAAGACATATGCAACGACATGATAGTTAACAAGAGAATGAATAGGATCGATTTTGAGACCGATCTCAGACACAGAACTAGCAATACTGTAATCGGGAGAGATATGCAACGACATGATAGTTAACAAAAGAATGAATGAGATTGATTATGAAACCAATCTCGAACACAGAACTAAAAATATTGTAATTGGGAGAGATATGCAACAACATGGTAGTTAATAAGAGAATGAAAGAGATCGATTATGAAACCGATATCGAACACATAACTAACAATACTGTAATCGGGAGAGATATGCATCGACATGATAGTTAACAAGAGAATGAATGGGATCGATTATGAAACCGATCTCGAACACAGAACTAACAATACTGTAATCGAGCTCAATAGGGGATCACATCTACGGCCTCACAGCATATCTGTTCAATTTGTCACAGCATATCTGTTCAATTTTGGCCTAAATCAATCAGAGACCACAAAGGCATATCCGCAATGTATCACAAATTAAATGCTAGGGTTCAAAACAATACGGGAGAGACGAACAATAACAGTGCAAAAACAACGTTAACAAGCGACGATTCATCATTAATTAAAACTAAATCCATCATCAAGGTCTATAAAATCGAAATGCATAAACTAAATTAACAAAAGAAAAACTGAGATTAATCAACTAGAAATCGAAACAAAACGGGATCAGACGAACGAGACAGACTCTACTTAGATCTCTGCCTCATCTTTCGGCGCTTCCTCTTCAACCTCCTCATACGCTTCTTCTTCCACTATCACCACCACAGTCACAGTACGAAACCAGTCAAGGGTATGAAGATGATGAGCAATCAAAAATAGGAGTGACGAAAATTAACATTGACATAGATGGAGATCGAAGAGAGGACGAGATTTGATGTACCTAGAGCCTCTCACACAGCCTAAGGCTCCTGCTCATTCAGTTCCTCGTCCTCAGGCTTAAGTCCATCCTGCTCCTTCAGTTCCTAGTCCTCAGGCTTAATAAGTCCCTCCTGCTCCTTCAATTCCTCGTCCTCAGGCTTATGTCCCTTCTGCTTCTTCAGTTCCTCTAACCTTTGTGTTTGATCAATTTCCTCGAGGACTTCCATCATAACGCTAAAGTCTATCTCGAAAAACGAGAATTTCTTTTGGAGCTCTGAAACGGAATCCAACATAGTCTTCACGTCGTTTAGGGTGTTCAGATGAACCTCCATAAGTGTAGCCAGACCAGCAGCGCTGGCGTCCTTCACCTCTGTCTGGAGTCCCGTGACATCTCGTTGGATGCCCTTCAACCTGTGGTCAAGGGTTGAGAGGAGGCTCGAGAGGCCGTTGTAGAGTCGGTCGTCGCCGAGAGAGGTAGGATTCGCCTGGGCTTGGCATGTCTCGGATACGGCTTGGTGAACGGTGACGTGGTGTTGTACCGGCGGCATCTGGACGGGCGGGGCGCTGATCCGGGTGTTGATCGAACCGGTCAATGGCGTGGAAACCATAAGAATTGGTAACATGACGACGATGGCGGCATAACGGCGGTCGTTGAGAACGGTATGGGGCACAAAGTTGAGGCCGACGATGAAAGCAAGACTAGCGAAGCACTTGTAGTCCTCGACCATCTGCCACCACTCAGCAGCTGTGAAGGAGACCATTGTTGTTGTTTAGAGGAGGGTATAGTTTGGTGTTTGGTGTTGTATTGTTGAATCTGTGAGAAAAGAATGAGGGAGTCGGAGATGGGTGTGTATTTGTAAAGGGTGGGTCGAAGATGGGTGTGTATTTGTAGAGGGTGTGGTACAAGCTTTGATCGAGGCCAACTATTTTATGTATTTGTGTCTCTAAATTGTGACAACCTGTCCTTTCGGGGAAGACTAGTGGGTCAAAGAGCAGAGTGACAGAGGCGTGCGGTTTCAGAGTGATCCTTTTATCGGTTACACAACGCGTCCCCAAATGTCCAAAGTATATCTTATTATCTTTCATTCTATACCAGACACCAATCCATCAGCACAAATACAACTTTTCCCACTGTTTCCGGATGCCGTGCAACAGTATCTCAAGCGAGTATAATGTTTTGGTCCAAAAAGAACTAGGGTTTGAAGCCTCACTAATTCGAAAAGAGTCACTATTTTTTCGAACCATTCTGTGTTTTTTTAATCACCTTTTCTCTTGATAGAATACCGAAGATCAAACGAAAAAAAAAGGGGAGTGGGACATACATGCGTTTTCAGTTCACAAACCGCACTGCAGCTTACAACCTGAGCAGCTGTATCGGTGTTAATCGACGCTACCACAATATCCTCCTCTGAACGTCTCAGCGAAGCAATTCGGTTCAATAAATCAGTTTTAGATTTATATTATTGCAGCTTATTTTGCATGCTTTTCAGTTTCAGTGCCTTACTTTGGATGATCGGTGATTGTAATTGTCTTTTGATTAAATTTATAATACATTTATAATGCATATCGTTTGCCTCTAAAAAAATAAATCTTTCTTATATACGTTACTCCCGAAATCATTGACATTACAAAAGGCCACAAAATCATTGATATGACATAAATATCTTTTTTAATTGAACCATCATAACCTCGAAGACTATCTCTCTTGGCACCACAATGTATTCATAAGATTGATTCTGGAACATCTTATACTTGCCAGTTAAAGATTCAGAATTTACTAATTTATACAGAGCTTGAATTGGTGGAGAGTGCAAACAGCTAGCTCTGAAACAATTAAAGACTGATTTATTTCTTGGAAGAGTCTTGATCCTAGCTGTAGAAAATCACATTGGAGTATGATGGTTTCATTAATCTTATGGAGGATTTGGCTTTGCAGGAACAACTTGGTTTTCAATGGTATTTTTATGCAACCTTCTGAAATTCTGCAACAAGTGCAAAATGACTCATTTCAATTACTTTGGGCCAAGTACAAAAACAAGCAGTCATTCTCCTTTTTGGCTTGGATCAACAACCCCTACAATTGTTTCCTCAAGTAGGAAGATCTGTGCTGGAATCAAGATTGGAATTTTGGGGTTGGAAATGGGTGGTTAAGTGGGAGGGATGGGTACTGAGGTGAGTTTGGTAAGGAACCTCTAGCTCTTGGGTTTTTTGACTGTTGATGGTTTTGTTGTATATCCTGGAGAGGGGGGTTAGTACATTTCTGTATGATTTTGGTGTGAGGGTAGTACATATTAGTTTGAGAGTTTTTTTTGGTTTCCTGGTAATGTCTGTTGCCTACATGTATTCTGGAAGATGGCCTGGAACTTTGGGGCTCATTTTCTCTTTGGGGATGCAATATGATGCAGCTTGGTGGGTTTGAGCATTATTGCTGAGGTGTTGGGAGGTTTTGAAAGGATTGCAGTTGCTGGGAAATGTTGTGGTATGTGGTTTTGTTGCTGCAGAAGGTGCTGCATAATTTGTTACTGATGTGAATAGCCTAACATAATCTCCTTTAGCTCTCTTGGGGTTTTATCAATGGGTGTGCAGTATAGATGGTCGGTTTTTTCAAAGGTTTGGTGGTGTTCAGAATTGGATTCATGTAACTGCTAGGACTTTGTTTTGTATTGGGTTGACTATTAGTTTGCTTCGACCACAAGCTTGGGGTTGGGGTTTTTAAAAAGTTCGGTTCCTTGGGGCGCAAGTAACTTAGTAGCCTCAATTTTGTTAGGGTACTGTGGGTAGTGTTGGTTTGTAATTGTTTGGGTACACTTGAGGGCTAGTCCCTTTTCCAAGTTTTTGATTCGAAAACTTGGTTTTAATTACAGGAACTAGCATAAGGAAGGAACAAAGCAATCAGAAGATGGTATCAATCCTCAGCTTCCTTGTTGGCAAATGATCTCCTGAGGTTGATTACAGAAAGCTCGTTTAAGCTAGCAACTGCAAGATCCGCTTGAACCAGACCCCAATAACTGCCATGGCCATCATCGTGCAATTATGAGCTGCAAACACACCTCTTGGAGCGTCTTCAAATACCACACACTTAAACGGTTTCCGATCCAGCTGCAAGATTTGTCAAGTTACGTTAGAAATCGTCAAGTCAAGCATTTGAGCTAGGGTCCATGAGATCAGGGTTCAAGTTCTAGCTGGGCCTCTTTGGGCTTCTCTCCAACTCTAGTTGGGCCTCTTTCATTTCCCATCAACTCTTGTTGAGTCAAGTGACAAAAATAGACCTCTCATATGGGGCGGCCTTGAACCCGAATCTTGATACATCTTAATAATTGTAAATGAAAAAAAAGGGGACGAGAGTTCTATTATCATCATCTGATTGGTATGAATGAACCTTAAATGATGCTCAATCTATCTGTTTGATTGGTTCGAACAGATAGATCATAAACCTATGATTCTAAACTCGTTAATTACCAACCATGACCTATGTGTAAAAAGCCTTTTTAGGGTTTCACTATTACCACAATTCAGTTGACTGAAACTATCTTCCGACACATATTTCAAGTGCACACACTTGAAGACTCTCACAAGCCACAGAATCAAAAATCACCACCTAATGCTAATAGTTACGATAGCATAATATATAATGAAGGGGTACCATGTTCAGCTTCACAACAACAACAAAAAATGTTCATGAAATAAAGCTCCTAATCTGTCAATTACAAATATATGAGACTTGTGAAGCAAAATAATCCAAACTTGAGTGGTTATGGATGTGATCTAGCGACCATGATAGTATTTCATGCACCTTCATAGCTGAAGAAAGAAATTTATGAGCAACTGACTCCATGCCATCATCCTCTGTCACAACTGCTTGCATGAATAATTAAAATAGGGTTAAATATTGAAACTTATGCTTAAGTATTGGTTACGAACACTACACTGTTTACGTTTTCAAAATGAACACTACACTACGTTTAAGTATTGGTCTCACGATTTTGTTAGTAAAAATGGACGGAATTTTTCATTCCGTTAGTCATATGACCTCAAGTGTCATATAATGGATGGTAAAATGACGTTTTTTCCCCTTAAGTATTTGACCTTTATACATTTTATATGGAACAATAAAGAGGGTACAATGGTAATGTTCCTTATAAAATGTGTAGAGGTCATATAATTAAGGGGAAACGTCATTTTACCATCCATTATATGACACTTGAGGTCATATGACTAACGGAATGGAAACATCCGTTCATTTTTACTAACAAAATCATGTGACCAATATTTAAAGGTAGTATAGTGTTCATTTTGAAAACATGGGTAGTGTAGTGTTTGTGACCAATACTTAAGAGTAAGTTTCGATATTTAACCCTTAAAGATAACATGAGAAATTTGCATTTCATCTTAGTAAAACACGGGAAAGCGACATATAAATGGGTAAATTGCACAAAACTATCTTCATGAATTGCCCACAAATACATGGAAGTTCCCACAAACAACTAACTACCCATATAAATTTTCACGTGTCACCGTCGTACAAAATAGACGGAAATCATAAAAGAATTCGTTTGTTTTCGTCACATGACTTACATGTGAGTGTAAACTATAAGATATCCCAAAACCACTTAGTCTCATGCTTTACTCTTCCGATTTCAATTTAATTCTGCTCTCGTAACCTTCATATTCGTATTGAAATTGGAAGATTAAGGGATGAGATTAAGAAATTTTTGAATATTGTAGAATTGTAAACTCACGTGACAAAAAAGGCGACTACTGCCGGTGCCGGGTCCGGTAGCCTATCTTTCATACAAGGACCTTCCGGCCGGGTCCGGGTATTGGGCCACCGGGCCGGATACCCACCCGTTGAGCACCCCTAGTATCAGGTGTTATTTATTCATCTAAGTTTATTAAAAATTAGTAATTTGAATGAATCTAAATATACTAATTATTGTTTACTATCTGATTTTTATGGAGTAATATAACAATTTAAAGTTAAAAACCTACTCGAATGTGCTATATGTTGTTCTCTTAATTTCTAACGAGCAAATGAAGCTCCTTAAAATGTTGTGACAATAATATCTATGTGCTACTATATGTTTGAATTTTGATTATACTGTAGCCTCCATAAATGGTCGGAAAATGTATGGGTTTAGTTCTTAGATATGTTTTGTTTCACTGTTTCAGGACACAACACAAAAGTAGGAGGAAGCAACAGCTTGCCCATATCAAAAGATCGTACATGCATTCAATTATTTCTTTTATGTTCTTAACACTGGTTTCAAATTCATTGGTATGACTATAATACTCACCATAGTATATTGTAGTAAGTTTAGAATTAAGTTGTAATCGTATTATTGTATGACTATGTAGCAGTTTCGTATTATGTCATATTATAACATTCTGTAATTATGACTGTAACAGTATCCAGTATATACTGTAACAAAGTTATAATTATGCTGTAATCCTTTTACCACGTGACTATATGAGGCTGTAATGTTGAGTTATACTAATTGGTATGACTGTAATATTCACCATGATATTTAAAATTATGTTGTAATCGTATTGTTGTATGTCCTTATGCAGTAGTAAGTCGTCATGTCATATTATAACATTATGTAATTATGACTGTAATAATATCTAATACATACAATAACAAGGTTATATCTATGTTATTAAAAAAAGCTCTGTAAACCCTAACTAGGGTCACCCATAACCCGACTAGGGTACCACCGTCACCGATGGTTCTCCTCCGTGCTTCAGCCTCTTCTCCCGGCTCGACCATGCAGCCAGGTGCTCCCATCACTTTCGCGTTCACAACCCAACTCCGCCGTCCTTGGATCACGCACGGTCGCCTGCAACAGCCTGCGTCCCCGCGCCCGTCGTCGCGTAGCCGTCCTCTCCCCGATCACCTAGGCGGACATGCCGCCGTCGCTCGGCCGATAGGGATACGTCGCGGACCTGTCCTCGAGCAGCAGCTCGGCCTACACCTGCACCTGCACCAGCAGCCTGTACCTGATCGCCTGCTATGGAGGCACTGCCTGGAACCGGCATGGCGTCCGTTTGAACCATATCGGGGCGGTCATCTCATTTTGGCGACGTCCAACTCTCCGTCGGGACGGGCCGATCAATGGTCATACATGAAGGCCTCGCCACTAGGGCCTGCAGCGCCGCCGCCGTCGACCCCCCCCCCCCCCCCCATTTGGTTGTTGTTGTTCGGGATCGAGGGTACCCTGCTAGGGTTTACATGCCACCAATGCCGCCGACCAAGCGTCGTGGTCCGAAGCCCCCGAGGTCTAGGACTGTGATTGTGATCGTTCCGATAGAAGGATCCCCTGAACCGATGACGTTCGTGCCACCTATAAAGGAAGAGGTAGGCTTGCGAGTTCAGGAACAGATGCAGTAGTGCCATCCTAGGGTTCCGGTGCGCCGGTATACTCAAGAGGGAATACTGGCGAATTGTCGCGGTCTGCTGAAGTACAACCCCGGAATCGGCCCTCGACCACGAAAGGCCAAATTAGGGAAGGGGACAGGGAAATCGGGGATAGGGGTCCGTACAGGAGCAGCTGGAATGCAATTGGAGGGACTTGACCCTCCGCATGATGAATGATAGGACCCGGCGGGGGTGGAATGGTCATACTGGGACCTATATCCACAGACCCGGGGCTACTACTGTCGGGGAGTCTTAGGAAATCCGCACCAAACGCATTACTTGCTGCTTTTTATTCTGTTTTAGGTCGAATAAATTTTTGGCTAGCTTGGTTTAGGAGTTTGGATTTTAGTTATTTTGAAATGTCGTTAAGAGGAACTCCTAAGTTCGGATCCGCGATTCAAAGCAGACTACATTTATGGATCCATGAGCGCCTGATGGACTACGATCGGTCGGGATAAATATCTGGAATCCTGGACAGTTATGTCCTACCCTGTAAAGTTGTTGTTCTGTAGTAATACAATACCTCTCTACTCGTTTTAAAAAAAGTATGTTGTAATCTTTTTACCATATGTCTATATGAAACTGTAACATTGAGTTATACTAATTTGTATTAGTGTAGATTCTTCTGTAAGGTCGTAATTCGCCAATCATGTAATATTACTTACAAATGACTGTAATATTGAGTATAAAGTTTTACAACATTATTTACAAATTACTGTAATATTAACTATAAATGACTGTAATATTGATTACAAAGTATTGTAATATTAGTTATAAATTACTGTATTATTGACTACAAAATACTGTAATAAATTATTTGTAATATTGAATACAAATTACTGTAATATTGACTATAAATTACTGTAATAAATTATTTGTAATATTAAAAAGCTGAATATTTAAAAAAAAATTGTACCAACAATAAAATATTTTAAAAAATGATATTTTCGAATTTATTAAAAAAATCATATTTTTAAACCGAATTTACTCATTCCATATAAAATGTTCTTAATAGATTTAAAGTTTCTTATATTTACATTTGTGCCATTATTGACTATTTTAATCTCATCATTTCATCTAATCTAATTCAATGATGTCAATATATTTACATTTTACAACGTAAGCTTCATTTACAACGGATCGTACCCCTTGTTATATATATATATATATATACTTATTAAATCACTTCAGTTTTATTTAAAAAATCACTTTAGTTTTACTTAAAAAAAATATTTGAAAAATCACTGAGGGCATTTTTGTCATTTTAACTAACGGCTTGGTCTATTTGTTATATAACTAAACATCTGAGTAGGTACCAGTTAAAAAAAATCTTTAGAATATGTTTCAGTTAAACGCTACAAGTTTATAATAGGTATTTATAATTTACCCTAGTTATAATTTCCAATTTTGATGATGAATCAGACCCAAACAACATAATGTTGAAACGCATGATGATGGCTTTTGAGGCAAAAGGGAATAAATAAAAAAAATTGAATCGTAATCTGTGTTAACTTGTCTTGTCTTTTCCTCCTCCGACGCTCCAAAGCTACTCAATCTCACTACTTGCTCAAATTGAAATCAACTATACTAAACATCTCTTTCCAAAACCAACTATATATAACTATAGTTTGTTCATTAAAGTTAACAACAGCCACACAATGAGAAGCATTTCTTGTTTGGTTCAAGTATTAGTAGTCCTATCTCTTCTATTGGGTATCGCAAAACCCGACCCAATCCCGCTCCAAGACTACTGCATTGCTGACACCAAAACCCCTCCGTCTTTCTTCTTCAACGGGGCACCCTGCATCAACCCCAACCTAGCGACCTCTTCCCATTTCGCCACTTCGGCCCTCTCCAAGGCAGGTAACACCAGGGCCAACCCCTTCGGCTTCAACGTAACCCTTACTACAACCGCCAACTTCCCCGGGATGAACACGATGGGCCTAACCATGGGCCGCGTCGACATGGGGCCCAACGGGCTCGTGCCTCCGCACTGGCATCCGCGGGCCTCGGAAGTGGCCGTGTGTCTCAGCGGGTCTCTCCTCGTCGGCTTTGTCGACACCTCCAACAAGCTCTTTACCCAACAATTGCGCCCCAGCGAGTCGTTCGTGTTCCCCAAAGGACTGGTCCATTTCCTCTACAATCTGGACTCTGAAAGCCCAGCTTTAGCTCTATCTGGGCTCAGTAGCCAGAACCCTGGGGCCCAATTAACATCCCTG
Source organism: Erodium maritimum (assembly GCA_963921825.1). Taxonomy (NCBI): domain Eukaryota; kingdom Viridiplantae; phylum Streptophyta; class Magnoliopsida; order Geraniales; family Geraniaceae; genus Erodium; species Erodium maritimum. The sequence goes on along the minus strand of OY997590.1, from coordinate 60,112,358 downwards.
GCAACATTCCGCACACATCCTACCATTGATGACGAGATCCTTAAGAAGGCGTACCAAATCAACGGTCAGGAAGTCACCAGGATCCGCAGGAACCTCGGAGGATGATATGTGATTATTAACTAATTCATTCTCGTCGATGTAGTTTATCCATGTATGAAAGCGGTGACGCTATATTTCGATTACATCAAAAAGATGAATAAAGATTCTAATAATCATCCAAAAACAAACAGAACCGTGTGTTGATTATGAACTCATACAGATGGAAATCAAAGAAAAATCCTTTGATTGTAAATCCTCAAGGAGGTCGTGCTAGTTCCAGCGGCGGTCAATCAGCTCCACGTCCAGATGCATAGGCACCGCCCCCCACACCAAATTTCTGAATAATTACTTATTAGTTTACTTTTTTAACATTTCCTTTTATAAAATCTTATATTCTGTTAGAAGTGCCCCCCTCAAATAAAAAAAATAAAAAATCTACTGTGTTGCCTTCTTTCCATTTTTCTCCATATAATTCTATTTTATTTACTTACATTTTTTAATGTCTGTTTTTATTATATTGTTTTATATTTTATATTATTTAAGTTTCATTTTTTTGAAACATTATTTAAGTTTCTTAATTTTTACACATTTAATTTAAGTCATCATTTTAAAATTCAAGACCATTATTAGCTTGGGTTTTGTTATCATTTAAAATTTCATAGTCTCAAACTTTAAAAATATTAAAAATTTAATTCAAGTCATCATTTTATAGTCACAAGAGATATTTCAAAAAAAAAATTCTAACTCCACAATTTTTGATAAGAAGAAAAAAATCAAGTACATGAAAATCGTGTATGTCGAAAAATATATATTGTTTATTATGTTTACGATACGAGTGTTTTATAACATTTACAAAATATAAAACTTTAACGTCATATTTTGTAATGAGCATTAATTATAATCTTTTTATACGATATTACTGTTTATAATGTAATTTTTTATTTCTTTTACATTAATTTTTACCATACAAAAAAAATCGGTGCCCCCCTCATAGAAAAAGCTAGATCCGCCACTGCAGCCAGATGCAACTATTTACTTCCTTACATAAAATGGAATTATGGAAATTAGAAAGTCATATCTAGGGGTAGGCACGGTCAGTTAAACCGACCATGAGTGCCAGATTGACCCCCAAACCGCAACTCGGCGGTTTCATTTTTTTCGGACCTCCGTCGGAACCGGAACCGGGAATTTTGATATTTTTCGACCACCTTGGTCTTGGTCGGTTTTGGCGGTTTGAACCGACCACCCATATTATATTTGGGCCTCTATATTGGGCCTATTATTTAGGCCTTGGAAGGCCCAATATTAAAATTTGGCATACATTCAACTGTAAAAACAAGACAAGAGATTTTTTTTTCAGGCCAAAAACCATTAAAGGAGGATCAGAAATAGCCATAAGCCAATTTCTGGTCCTCCCTTAATGATGAAAAACACCTGCCTAGAACTAAAACCTCATAAAAAAAGTCTTACAAAGTTTGCAACAAGTTCAATGAAGAGAAACAAAATAACCAATATTACATCAGTTACAAATTCAAAAACAACAAAAACATCTCTTCAATCCAAGCACCAAACACATACCAACCAACTACATTCAAAACATAGCATGAGCTCCTATAGATGATGATTTTTCAGCAATTGCTGCAAAAATATCAGTCAAGTATTAATATTTAATATTATATGAATGTAGCGTACAATTAAAAACAGAAGTTAGAAAATATACCATCATCCACACTTTGCAATTTGTCCATTTCAACCTCTAAATCAGCTATGCTGAGGAGTGTAGGTGGAGATTTCAGCCAATCCTTAGTACAAATCAAGGCTTGTACAATCTCCGTAGCCAAGGAACTCGTGAATTCATGGACAATTCTACTCCCATCACTGGAAGCACATTCATTAGAAATAGTTGTTATTGGAATGGCTAGAACATCTCTAGCCATTCTTGATAGAATGGGGTATCTGTTTTCATTTCTTGACCACCAAGTCAAGACTTGAAAATAAGTTGAATCCTCCACTTCTATCTCTAACAGATACTTCTCTAGTTCAGATTTTGGTGCCCCATCAATCGAGGTTTTCAACCTCTTATATGCCTCAAACCTTTGGTGTTTTGGCAGATTTGTCGGTAACAGCTTCCGCTTGTGTTGCAGATTGTGTTACCGACTCATCAGATTGGTCATACTCATTGATGTACTGAAAAAACAGTGACTCTAAAGATTTTTTCACTAATGGGATAAGTATGTTTGAATTTTCAGTAGTATACATGGTTTGAATAAGATAATTCACATAACCAAGTTTCTTTCGGGGATCAAATATGGGTGCAATGAATGTAAACAAATTTAACATACCCAGATCCCCAAAATACTTATGAAATTTCATACTCATCTTGGCAGCCATGTTTCGCCTATCATTGTTCTCATGTCCCAAACCCACAGAAATGAATGCATGAATATCAGATATTTCATCCAATATCAAGTTAGATGTAGCATATTTTGAACCTGATATTCTCACAGTTTTATCATATTACTGCCCTAGGAAAGACATCACAGAATTGCACTCAACCCAATCCCTCTCACATAGTCTACCGAGTTGGGTCTTGTCCTTACAAACCTTACTATCCATCTCTAAATTTGTCACGCCCCAAATTCAGTAGAACCGAACCCGGAACACAAACGTTTAAGACAATAAAACATTTTCAAACCTTTTAAATAAATCGCTTTAAAACCACCATTTAGTTAATCAAAATAATAATTTACAACTCAAAAGTACGTCCCAACAAGCGGACAAAATACAAGGCGTACGTCGCTAGACTCAAAAAGAAACCCGGACTCGCGCTCCCAGCCCTTCAAGCTTCGAGAGCTCACCTAGTCCGTCCCGCGACCGGTACCTGTAGGAAAAGCAGCTAGGGGTGAGCGTTCGCTCACCACCACGGATACCAGATTGACTGTGGCAAACTTAGCAGAACATGCCGGAAACAACAACAACAACCCCAAACACCGGGGACAACTATCCCCAAACTCAAGTAACCCGACTGACACACGACTATTACTTTCCTCAACCGACTCAACACTCGGACACGTAATGTAGACCCGACACAACGATCACGACTTCCTCCAAGGACACGAAAGATAACCACGCAACACCCAAGATCACAAAGGATCGCACACCAAACAAGATCGCAAAGGATCGCACTTCAGCTGCTCAGTACCCACGCCCTTTTCCCAACACGACGGTTGGATCAGGCGGCCGACCTGTCGAACTTTTCCCAACACGACGGTTGGATCAGGTTGTCGACTTGTCGCACTTTTCCCGACACCCAATCGGATCAGGCCGTCGACCTGTCGCACTTTTCCCAACACGACGGTTGGATCAGGCGGTCGACCTGTCACACTTTTCCCGACACGCAGTCGGATCAGGCTGTCGACCTGTCACACCCCATCCCCAGGTAACCACAATCACCATCACAAGTAAAGCTCAACAAACAGCAAAACCACCGGTTTAACACTCCACAGGCACTCATGGCCACCCAAGACACCAACGGTAAAACACGAGTTCAACAACCACACGGGCACTCATGGCCACCCAAGACACCAACAGTAAAACACGGGTTCAACAACCCCACGGGCACTCATGGCCACCCAAGACACCAACAGTAAAACACGGGTTCAACAACCCCACGGGCACTCATGGCCACCCAAGACACACCAACAGTAAAATACGGGTTTAACAACCCCACGGGCACTCATGGCCACCCAAGACACACCAACAGTAAAATACGGGATTAACAACCCCACAGGCACTCATGGCCATCCAAGACACACCAACAGTAAAATACGGGTTTAACAACCCCACGGGCACTCATGGCCACCCAAGACACACCAACACTAAAAAAACGGGTTGTCATGGCCACCCAAGACACAAACTAAACAATCAACCTCCGGCCATAATCAGATGCCTCCAGTAATTCTAATAACGATTAGTTCACTGCTCCTACGACACTACTAAGTGTCACATGCATTTCTAGTATTCGATACGTTCTCGTATCATACGACACCACCCGGTTTCGCCTGCCTTTCTATTGTTCGATAAACTTACTAAACTCACGACACCCAAGTGTCACATGCATTTCTACTGTTAACTTTCCCTAGTCAGGGCCGAGATCCGGCTACTTTTCCCTACCTCGTATGCTTTCCCCAAAAGCTCACAATCAAGCTCCGGCGTGATCTCGATCACTCGCCTAGCTTTCCCTTTCCTCTTTCGGTGGCACGATCTAATAAGAACACGATTTAAAACACTTTTAAGCTTGCAGCCATAAACTGAATTTTAATAAACTTGACGCCCAAAAGTAACCCCGACAATGTCGGTCACTCCCAAACTTCCCAATTACTCGACATTGTCGATAATGGACCTGGAAAGGCCCGTTTCGCCCGACCCGGCGAATCAGCCCGGGATTGGAAAACGTCCTTCCGGGGCTCCGAAAATTCCCGTTTTCGTTTCTACGGTCTTAGAATAATTCAAGGGTTCCTATGCACTCGACGGAATCAAATTCCGACTTCCGAGTAATTTAATTTGCGTTTAAAGTTTCTAAACCCGTCAATTACAACTTTCACAATTTAATTCCAAATTTCGATCTGGGTGTGGATTAACGACTTGGGGATCGTCCTAAACCACCCGAACACGAAAACCCGATACCCGAGCATGTGGGACCCACCCGGCCATCCTTGGCCGTGGGTGGCTAGGGCCGGTTTGGGGCCGGTTCACCATGGTGGTGGCCGGTCCTAGCTCCGGCCAGGCACCCTACACTGTGGCCGGAGCTCCCCCGAGCTTCCGGTCACCGGAAAACGTCTAATCTTCGCTCCAAAACGTCACCAACGAACCCCACACCTCAACTCAACCATAAACTACTAGTTTTAACCCAAACCATAACTTTCAAACTTAACAAAACGAAAATCGGATAGTTGCTCACCGTAAAGAATGTCGATGGGAGTTCGATTCCTTGATCGTTGAGACGATCTACCGGTTTGATCGTCGGGAAAACCCTAAACTTCCAACTCCTCCTTCTCTTTTCTCTCCTTCTTCTAACTCCCTTTCTCTCTCCAAAAACCTATTTTTTTCTAAGTATGGCCGAACCTCTCTCCTCCCCTCATCTTTGTTCTTTTTCAAAAATCACCTAACACCACTACATAATTGACATGTGGCAAGTGGGTCCCACACCTTTTGGACGTCTCGGGCCCCGAACGGGCACTTTTTCCAAGAAATTGCGAAACTTCACGGGCTACAAGGAAACGGCTCAACTAAGACCGCTGTGATGACGGCTAAGCTTTTTGGATCCAAAACGGGTCTCGAATGGGCCAAAACGTCACTCGGTTGACTTTTCTAGCAAAAAGTCAACCTTTCCCAAATTGGTCAGAAAGTTGCCCTGAGTCCCCCGGAACTCACTTTGGTCGATATCGGGGTCAACTTAAGTCCGGTATGATCCTCGGGGTCAGATTTAGGTTCATTTAAGTGTCTGTCTAAAAAAATTAAATTTTCCTGTTTTTTGCCGATTTGACTGGCGTTGACCGGGAGTGGTTCTTACAATCTACCCCCCTTAAAGGAATTTGTCCGCGAAATTTAATTTAATGATAAACATAGTGTTTAGTGTTGATAAAAATAGTGCTTAGTGTTCATAAAAAACATGTGATGATGTGATAAAAATCATGTTCGATTTTGAAAAATGGGGTGATAAAACTAGTGTTCAATGTTGATAAACTCAGTGTATAGTGTTGATAAACTCAGTGTATAGTGTTGATAAAAATTACCCAGACTTAACCTTTTTTTTTAAATCAGCCCCGAAATAAGGGTGATAACCTAGAGTTTAGTGTTGATAAAAAAACATGTGATGGGATGATAAAAACACATGTAGTTTAATGATAAACATAGTGTTTAGTGTTGATAAAACTAGTGCTTAATGTTCATAAAAAAACATGTGATGATGTGATAAAAATCATGTTCGATTTTGGAGAATGAAGTGATAAATCCAGTGTATAGTGTTGATAAACCCAGTGTATAGTGTTGATAAAAATTACTCGGACTTAACTTTTTTTTAAAAAATCAACCCCGAAAATAATTTTTTTTCCGTGCTTCAAAATATATTCATGGCTGATCTTGATAGAAATCCCTTGAAAAAACAAAAATAATGGCGCAAGTTTGAAGCCAATCGGAGTTCAAACGAAGCGAGAAAAATTAAATTAGTGAATTGGTAAAAAAAATATGATGGTTTTACTAAAAAGCCCTTACCCCTTACTAAAAAGTGCTGTTTTTTTGCAGTCAACAAATCAATTGCATCTCATCCATCCATTCTTAAAATGAATGGCTTGGATTGGTTCACACAGTTTTTACGTTAAGGAGTGGTTTCTATTTGATTTTTCCTCATATTAGTTAAACTAAAAACTATAAATAACGATAATTTTAAATGGGAAAAAATTTAACCCTAACAAAAATTTAATAAAACTGAAAATTTCATGGGGGGCACGTGCCCCCCTCAGCCCTATATAAATCCGCTACTACCACTATCGTTTTCTTCTTCTTTTTTTGAGTGAAAGATGCAATATTATAACTTTTAAAATTGATTACATTGATGTGCATCGAGGAACATGCTCCTCGACCACGGAAGGTCAATATGAATGAACAATGGTTCACTGAGCCTTTTAATACTAGAACCGTCACAGACGGTATTTTGATGACCTAGGGGAAAAACAGAATACGAGGTGGGGGGAACGGGGTACCGGAACTCTAAGAGCTCAATAATGGTGATGGTGGGAGGCAAAGCATCGTCTGGGGACCCCTCCTAAGGCTAATCCCCCGATGCTTTGGCGGTCTATCATCCCTCCCTACGAGGCTTCTTCCCCGCCTATAGCTTGTCGCCCCAACTAGGAGCTGACGCCATCCTCTTCAGCGCTCCGGTAGTTGCGCTCCCCAGGGTAACGGGCGATGGAACTTCAACATCCCGCACCCCAGAATGTGGGCGTCCTCCACCTCCAAACTCACCTCGCTCCTAGGGCAGGTGGTCAGCAATCGAATCAGCAGAGAGCTGATCGCCATCCGGCCCTTGTCGGATCTTCTCGTGTACAAAAGACGTCGGGTGTGTGGTGGACCGCCTAGGGAGGCCTATCGCGGTCCCTGGGTGATCTCGGCCCTATAGTGCATCGCCATCTTCACGATCCCTGGGTGATCTCTGCTTCATCCAAGTCAGAGGGGATGGTTGGGACTCCCGCCGGCTCACACGGGGATGAGGCCCTCTTACAAGAGTATGCTGCAACAAGGCCCTCCGATAAGCCGGAAGATGGCTCTGAGGATACTAGAGCCAGGGCGACTACCTAACTGGTACTCGGGCAGGATCCTCCTCCCCATCCTACGCGTCCCTCCTCGAGGCCAGAGACGGAGGATCACCGAACCCACAAGCAGGCCCGGGGACATCCCTATCGTAGGGTATCCAAACCCTAACCTGCCTCTGCGCCCAGCCTCGCCGCACAAACGTGGGGGAAGACTCCATTGTCCTCCTCCTCCACCCATAGGCGTCACAGATCAAACACTGGGACCAGACTCGCATCGTCGCGATCGTGGAGTACGCGACCACACCGTCACATCCCGAATGACCCCCACCCTAGTTTCGAGAGGGAACAAACCTCAGAACCCTAGAGCTAACACCGTCCACCCTAGGCACTAGAGCAAGGTCATGGTTAGCCCGGGCAGGCGGTTTAGGGTTCAGGCGGGGCAGGATCACCCCATAGCGTGAAGAAGAAGTTACCCAAGGGAGTCGTATCAGGTCTCCCGGACGCGAGCCAGAAAGTCCCTCCGACATCAGCATCGAAGGGCGTGAAACCAGCAAGACCTCAGGAGGATTGGACCGACCCAAGGCGAGGGAGAAAGAGGGAGAAGATGGGGTGGAAAGCATCCATCCCCAAAGATATTTAACCCCCACAGCAGGCGTGGTCTGCGAGGGAGTGGACCGGATAGGACATGGTGACACCAGGGCGATGCGACCGACAGACCCAGCCCCATGTGGCGACTGGGCAGGGTGCATGACAGCGGCGGTGGCAGGAGAAAGCACTATAACGCGGCTAGGACCAAGGCTAGGGCGAGTTTCTCAACAAGAGTGAGAGAACAATTTCGATAGACAAATTTTAAGGAGGATTTGTCCTTCCGTAACATTCATAGTCTTGACCTATTAGTAATACCGTTTTCTTCTTTGTTTAACCATCAATTTTTGCTTGATTTTTTTTTTTGGAGAGGAATGACAACATTATTAAATAAGCAAGGTAAATAGGAGTCCGTCTGGCGACAAGACCCTTACAATTCAGTAACTGAAAGAAACATAAACTGAAACATAAATGCTGAGAAATAAATGGTGCTCATATGCATAGAGGCGGTCGGGGGTGAACTGCGGTAGCATCCGTGAATACCGATACAATATGCGCCAACCATAAAACACTGATCGAGCATACCAGGTGACAACTGAACAATGATGGACCGATAACTCCCCCGGTAAGTCAGCGTGCGTCGTCCTCCCTTGAATGATAGGTGTAGGGCTCCTGAACACGGGATTGTCGAGCCCGAAGTGGTAGGGAATCATCTTATCGACTATTGGCAGAACCAATGCCACCAAACTGCCAGGAAGGGGATACAGTCGACCAAACCCTTCCTGGGGCACCAGGCACTCATCCTAGAGGCAAGGGTGCTTGTAGCCCCCCGCCACTACATTAGACGCCCCCTCCGACGCCGACGAACCCTCCTCTTCCTCAGGTTCCAACTCCCTCTCCAGGCATTTCTTCCCAGAAAGTGATGGCGACATTTCCCGCGGGAACCATCCGACCGGAGCCTCCTCCTCCCTGTGGATCGGTGCCTCCCCTGCGGCCTTGGCTCCTGAGACCTCGGAGGGGTAAGTAGTCCACCCGACGAAGATCCCCCCTTCCCAAAGTCTCTCAGGTAAGTCCAGTTTGTACCCGACGTCGCCTTCCCATGTTTCGCCCTTTCCAAGCCAGATCTCGGATCCGCCGATGCTTTTAGCGATGGGCCCCTTTTTCCTCCCACCATTGGGCATACAGGGAACAAATGGCCCGCACAACAGCATCCAAAACAATGCTCAGGTAGATGTTCGTAAGAAATCAACAAACGAGTACGTACCTGGGAGGCAGACATTTGGAACCACAGCTGGCTTTGCAACAGAACTCTAATATCCGCTCTGACCCTGACCTTCATGAAATCTCCCCAGCACAGGCCATCCTTATCCACATCCACACCTTGACATACACCTAGAGCATTTCCCACTTGGAACCCCACATCCCTCGTCCATGCCCCTACAGGTAAATTCGACACCCAGGCCCAGACAGAGAAGTGATGGAACTCTAAATCCTGGACATGCATGTGGGCACGTAGATCTGTAAATAAAATCAGAGAGTCCCAGAATGACCAAGGTTCCCCCAGCAGAACCCTCTCCCTGTCCTTAGCTTTCTTGAAGAAGAACGCTATGAGGCCGCCCACTAAAGGCCTCACCTCCACTTTCATCCCCCATGCATCCTCCATCCTATCTGCCACTGACTTCCAATAAAACTTCTTAGAAGTCAGTACTTTGGCTGCCAGTGCAAAGCGATAAAGATTACTCTGCCCTGTGATTTCCTGCACCGGCACCACCACCTCCCTGATTTTCATCGCCCCCATCTGGGAACCAAGCTCCCCTACTTGACTCCCAGCCTGGCGCTCAGGTCCTCCCCGCGATCCAAACGAGTTATAGCCCAGATCCCCATTCGGCTGGCCCGAACGGATCGAATATTGCTCTCGACCCGGACCCACCCGATCCTGACCCGTAGCCTCCGCTACTAGAGCCTGCCCCGATCTTGATCTGTATTGTGCCGCCAGCGGGCCACATCTTCTTGTCCTCCCCGAGTCCAGCCCGGGTTCTGTCCTCGCCCTTGGCCCATCGGGCCCGACCCAGCCCCAGGATGCCACCCCGCCTGTGACATCACACCCCGCACGTGAGGCCCAGTCAGCTCAGTCCCACCCAAATGGCCCGCTCACCTAGCGTCTTCCATCAAGCCCAGGTTCACAGCCCTGACGCCAGCATAATCTGGAACCCTAGGGTGCACGGCCGCCACCGCCTTACCCTTCCGTAGCCTCCACGCCACCGCCTCCGGGGATTCCGGCTCTGTCGCCTCTGTTGCCGATGAGATGACTATCGCAATCAGAGTCGCCCCCTCCTGGAGTAACTCCCCCGACTCGTCCTCCACCCCGGCAGCACTCCCTCATCCGCACGCGCAACAGGACGACGCATCTTTCGTGTTCTCGGACGCGGGCCAATCGCCTGCACCCGTCGCGATGGCCCACCTTCCTCCCTCGCCGGCCCCAGCGCCTGCTGTGCCGAAAACACTACTCCCCGCACCTCCGTCCCCTTCGGCCATTCCTGCACAACCCGGACCATCTCTTCCTCGTTCCATTACAGCCACGGACTCCCCGGCCGACTGCCCTGCATCACCCGGACCTGCTCCTCCTCGCCCCGATCTTGCCACAGGCTCCCCAGCCTACGTCCATCCCCCCCAATCCCACTCGCTGCCTCACCAGCCGAGATCGGAGACACCGATCTCCCCTCATTATTTTCACAAGAAAAGAAAAGTAATGTTTTGGACTTCTTACGCTTGAAGTAGATAAAGTATAGATGGAAAAACTGCCTATTCCAATATAGACTCGATACTTTCAATCCCATACGATGAGATTGGAGATTTCTGGGTTCGGGCATGAAAGAACAAGAGACTTACCATTTTTAATCAAAAACGGGTCTTGTCCCACAATAAAATACAGGATTATATATATGTTTGGATTATTTCATTCCTTTAATCATGTAATACCAAGTGACAATTAAGAAAGAGTAAAATAACGATTTTATCCTTATTCATGTGGGCCATATAGATTTGACAGGGAAGTTATCATTTTACCCTTATTCATTACATTTCATATACGAACCATGCCCATCTAGCACTGAACACAACCTTATTTGCACACTCGCATCCACATCTTTTAAGCCTAAACCAAATCCATCAAACATCGATTCATCTCTCTTTTTCATGTTCTTTGATGTGATTGGGTTCTCTGGCGCTAGGCACGACAAGACCATGATCGGAGACGACACTGGTGAACGGTGATAACCACGGGTCGAGGCGAGTTCACCCCCTTCCTTAAATAGCGTCGTCGTAGAAAGGTTTGGAGAACTCTACCACGAGGGAGGAAAACAGACCTAGATATGAAGGCCGTCGTTGCAGATTTGTTGGAGCGGCGACTCGACGTAGATCTGTCGAAAATCGAAATGATGGATGGTTTCGACAACCGAGCCTCATCAAGTTCTAACCATCTATAGTAACGAAAACCATGGAGTCTCCATGTTTAAGGGTTAAGGGCAGCGGAGAGGAAAGAGTGGGTTTGAATGACGAGGGTTTCACCCGAACTCAGATTTGTCTCTCCACCTTTATCAACCCTCGACGAGGCGAATCGGGGCTGAGCTCATCCTCGTATGAATGGAGATTGTCCTCGTCTGGATCGTGTCCACCCTGATACCATGTTCGGAGTTCTCCCTCCCTCTCGATTTCGGAAAATGGAGCACGAACCGATTCTCTCCATCTCGACTTCAGATCTCGAGCGGCGTCTAACTAGTGATGGAACCACAAACTGCAGCGGGATCTTGCCAGATCAAGACCATACCACGTCGCTTCCAGATTCTTCATGTCTCTTTAAGATTGTTCATCTTCGTTTTTTAATTTCATTTTTACTTTTACTTTGAATTTTCATTACAATTTGATTGTAATTCTAATTTCAATTTTTAATTGTAAATAATTAATACAAGGATTAATAATATTATTTAAAAAAATGGTTGAAGCGACCTCATTGGACTTTTTCAACGCAATCAGGATCGTGGGGAAGCCCATGTGAGTAAGGCTTCTCTGGGCCGACTTATGTTACCTGTTGTTGGGAAGGTATCGAGTTCTAATTCTGAAGAGAGTTATGCTGCTGAAATGCAGCAAGTTGACATGGACTCGAAGGCACAAAGTGATTTGGGATGTTCCAAGGTAGCTGTTGTGGACGAAGAGTTGGGCTCGGAGGCCTAAATTGAGTGGATTGTTCCAAGGTAGCTGATGTGGACGAAGTTTTGGCCCCGGAGGCACCGATCTTGGGCACGGAGGAGAAGGATAGTAGTCCGTGGAAGAACGCACTCCTCCAACCTCATTCTCGTCAGAGTCGACCTTCCACTTACACTATTGTTACTAGGTCGAGGAACCGTTCGTTGACTCGGGAACGTGCCATCAAGTCAGCACCTCCTGTTTCGGCTCTGTGGAAAGCATCTCACAAGGCTCGAAAGAAGCATGTGGCTTAGTTTCTCCACTAGTTTGTTCCCCTATTTTGTTTGATTTTGTGGTTTGTTTTTGTTTCGTTGGGTTAGGGTTTGACCCTTTAGCTCCCCCTTAGCGGAGTTCCTTTGTGAGCGTGTCTTTGGTCTTTTGACCTCTAGCCTCATTTCTCCTTGAAATGAGTCTCTTTTCTAATAAAAAACTGAGCTTATAAAAAAATATTATTTTAAAAAATAATTATTACCTCTCTTAGAAAATTAATAAATAAAAAATCAGAAAAATAAATAAATAAATATTAACATTTAAATATAATATAATTTAAAAAATATATATAAGATTATAATAAAAAATTATTAACATTATTAAAATTAAATAAATATCTAAAAATACAATATTAGTAAGAATATTTTAAGAAAAATAATTTTTTTAAATATGAAAATTACTAGAAACAAATATATAATGAATTTATGAAAATTTTAAATAAATATAATTAACTAATGATATTATGGAATTAATTGATGATTGACTAAATTTTATAGAAAAATATAAGAAAAGATTTTCGGGGAGTCAGTTCTCTTTGATCTAGCCACCTCATGTCTCTCTCCACATGATCCATCGCCAGCCACAAGGGTTCTACCATCTACGCCGCAAGAGTTTCTCCACCTCGCGCCGCCATTACATCCATTTTCACCCACCGTCCTTATCTCAGGAACTCCATGGCTTCAACCACATCGCATCCATGAAATTGGAACATTTTTACCACTACGTTCAAGGGATGGAACAACAGGATCTGGAGGCAAATGTGTGGCTCTCGAGATTCAATAACAAGCCTTATCACAACCCTCTAGATTACCACAAATATCATCATCCCACAAACCAAATTGAGAGGGACTGACCCTCGACCGACGAACCATCACTACTCTTGCGAAGAAGGGATGGGCTCTAACACCGAGCTCGATCTGATCCACCTTCATTGAGACCTCCTCACGAGGTTCTCAAAACCCCTGACCCGTACTTTGAGGAGTTAGAAAAGTGGCCGGTCCTGCGGGTATGGCCGATCATGGGAGAAGATGGGGTCTCTGCGTTGACCCTGCCCCGCGAGGACCCCATGGGGACGGGGAACAGGGATTTTATTCCCCGTCCCATTCTCGCCCCGCAGGGAATTTTATTCCCTACCCCGTTCCTACCACATTCTCATCACCCGAAAAAATGCACATTTGAAATGACAATTTTCAATCCATAATTTTAAACAACTTGAATAATAAACCCATAATATTAAAACAACATACATATAAAATTAACATCACATGACAATGACATCCATGTTTCATAATAGTTTACACATAATAGAAAGTGTCTTAACGAAATATCTTATAACATAAAACTTAAAGTTCCCAACTTAACTTCATAATGGTACAAATAGAATCATCACGTTGAACTTGAAGACACTTCATTCATCATGGGACTTTGTGTAATATGTAAACAAATAGCATATTTATATTGGTACAATAAGCAAAAATCACTATTTGACATATTCTAATTAAGTTTTCTTCCCGCTTCAAAAAAAAATAAGTTTTCTATATTTTAGATATAAAATATAAATAAGAAAATATCATATATAAAAGGGAAAACCCCGAATCCTAACTATGTTGGAAATGTGTTTTTACGTCCTAACTGAGCGTCACCTTTTGTTACATGTCCTATACCAAATGTGGTTTTTTACAAAACATGAAAAATGACACCAAAAAAGTGGTATAAAGTTTGCATTAGATGGTTTTTCCTCTTAATTTTTGTATAATTTGCGTTTATCAGTGCACTACAAGAGGTAGGTGGTATAAATTTACCAAAAAAACACTTTTTGTGTCATTTTTCATGTTGTCAAAAAAACATCTTTTGTATAGGACACGTGATAAAAAGTGACCTTTGGTATAGGACATGTAATAAAAGGTGACACTCAGTTAGGACGTGAAAAAAATATTTCCAACACAGTTAGGATCCGGCGTTATCCCTACATAAAAACAAGAATTGTGTGTCCCTCAAACTTCTTTACATGCATAGAACTCAAATCTTTAACAACAAGCAAAAACAAATGTATATTGATGGTATACCTCGTCTCCACCTTCTTCTTCAACATAGTCGACTACTTGAGAAAATGCAGTCGTCTCTTCTGAACTTATCTCTAAACAAACACATTATAAAACAAAGCAAACAAATAAGTAACATTAGTTTGATAACAATTTAAAAGAAGTAGATTGCATGAAACATATGATTTACCTTGTATTTCATTCCACAACCAACTTTGAGTACACATAAGTGTCTCTATAGTATTTGGAAGGAGTTCTTTGTATAAGCTAATTTTTTTATTAATCAAGACAGTAAAACGCTGCAAGAAAACGATCCTAAAAAAAGGATCATTTTCGCAGACGATAACAGCCACAGAGAGCAAAACAGATAATAGAATAAACCCAAGCAGGGAAGCAAACAAAAGTTGCGCCCTCCTTGTGTGCGTCCTATCCGGGTTTAAACACATAAACCGATTAAAAACCAAAACAGGGATTAAAGCTTTTACTGTAATCAGTTTAAGGCAATCCTCGTCCTGACTACCCTCGACATCTTCCTCAACCTGCAGAACATCTAGAAAATTGAACTGATCGAGCGCCAAAGAACATAGGTCAACAATTTTCCCCATTTTCTTGTAGTATTTGGATGGATCCTACTACGATTTGAAGTGATCAGATTACCGCCCGAGCTAAACGTTGATTCGGAAGCCACTGATGTCCCTTTGCTGGGCATCAATTCACCTAGTTTAGGGGAACATTGGAAACCAGATTGGATAGAGCGCTGATAAAAGGACCTTTCTATTACTCTCTCTCTAATGTGTATCTGAGAAACACAGGAACCACTACATCAGATCATTGGCCACTCCTTCTATCGTTAGCCCAACAGGTGAGACATAAGGCTGCCTCAAAATTCAAATTCCAATCTCAGTGGACGCAAGACTTGTCGTGTGGGGAACTTATTCAGGATAACTAGACCAAATACAGAATGGATCCAATTCGTACCACTATCTGCCAGGTGGGGGTTTCCCTTGATGATTGGGGTAAGACACATTTCCGAAAGAATATTAATCATATTAAATGGTATCAACGCACAATAGTCGACCTTAATGGATAGATGGACCGGCCGAGTATTACACGAAGGGAGGTCGTACATATACAATACGAGAGGGCCTTAAGTGCCCAGGAAGATTTTTGGCGGTAGAGAGCAAAAAACGTTGGTTATAAGGGGGACAAAAACACGGGTTTCTTCCAAGCAGCCATATCATGTAGGCGCAGGGTGAACGATGTTCTCTCCCTCAAAAATGGGGAAGGGCATAGTGTAACATGGGAGACAGGTATGAAAGACCTTATAATCGATTATTTTCAAGAACTCTTTGCCACAAGCCCGCTTGACCTATCAGACTTCCCGGTCTAAGGATGGCAACTATCTCTCATGATCAGAACATCTCCTTACTGGCGTCGGGTACGATAAGACGCCGGATCTTGACGGGATAAACCCAGGTTTCTACCAGCATTACTAGCCTATTTTGGGGGATGAGGTCATTCAATTTATTCAAGGGATGATACAATTGGGAAATTTTGACACAACTCTCAATGCCACCTCAGTGGTTTTAATACCGAAAAGGTCGGACCCAGAGCGAGTCACTGCCCTTCGTCCAATTGCGCTCTGTAATGTTATTTTCCGGATTCTGTCAAAGGTACTTGCAAACAGGCTTCGACCTATTCTATTGTATGTGATATCTGAGGCCTAGGGTGCTTTTATTCTGGGACGATGTATACAAGACAATATTCTCATCTTTTTTGAAATCATTCACTACTTGAAGAATAAGAGACAAGGGACAGTGAGGTATATGGCGATTAAGTTGGATATGAGTAATGCCTATGATAGGGTGGAGTGGACCTGCCTCCTTACTATTATGCAACAAATGGATTTCTCGCCGGACTGGGTGGATTTTATGGCATGTTGCAAGCAAATAGTTAGCTACTCCATATCGTCAGGAGGCAGGGATACTCCTTGGGTCACACCAACACGGGGAATCAGGGCGACCCTCTTTCGTTGTATCGTTTCTTATTTTGCATGGAAGGACTAGCCTGCCTCCTTAACAAAGCCTGAGAATCGGGTCAAATACAAGGGGTCAAAATTGCAACCCCTCAGAAATAACGCATATGTTCTTTGCAGATGATTGTTATATTTTCTGTAGGGCCACTATGGAAGATGTTACCGCTATCAAATCTATCCTAACAACTTTTGGTAAGATTTCCTGCCAGACTCTGAATATGGATAAGTCCTCAATTTTATTCAACTATAATACTACACAGGCTGACCACGATAACTGCTACCAAACACTGGTTATAGCTAAAATCTCGGCTTCTTCACTGCATTTAGGGGTGCCCAACATGATCGGGAGGAATCGATCCGCGGCAATGATATATCTAGGGGATCGGGTTGTATCCAGAATCCGGTCTTGGGATGGAAAAATATTTTCCCCGGCGGGTAGAGATGCCATGGTTTGATCTGTTCTGACCTCAGTACTTGTGTATGTTATGTTTGTTTTTAGGGTCCCTCGGCGGATAATTAATCGAATTCATATAACTCTGGCGAAATTCTGGTGGGGCGGGAAATCACATAAGCCAATTATTTCGCAAGACTGGGAAAAAATTTGTCGGCCTAAGGATTGTGTCGGTATGGGTTTTTGTCACTTCCAAGATTCTAACACTTCCCTACTCGGTAAACAAGCATGGAATCTCATCCATAAACCGGAAGCACTGGTATCTAAGATTCTCAAAGCTCGGTATTTCCCAAAAACGGACTTCCTTTCGGATGCTATAGGAGGTACCCCGAGTTTCACTTGGGTGAGCATCCTCTCAACTCAGAATCTCCTTCGCAATGGTCTTGGTATTGCTATCGGAAATGGCCGAACAACTCCAATCTTGAAATCTCCTTGGTTGATTGGGCAGTTTGCCTAGGTTCAAATAGTATCACCACAACATATGGTAGTGGGTCTAATGATACCGAGTAATAGATAATGGAACGCATCTTTGATAGGGTAATTATTCGGACAGGAGGATATGATTAATATAATGTAGATCCCTCTCTCGGCGGATAAGAACCGAGATGAACTTTATTGGACCGGGATAAGCAGGGTCGTTACTCTTCCAAATTTGGTTATCACCAGCTTCTACAGGCACGGCAGGATGCGAATCAACAAGCAGCATTGGTTCTCTGGGCATCAATTTGGGATATACCGGCCCCTCCTCGGTACAAGATTTTCCTCTGGCGATGTCTTACAGATACTCTGCAGGTAACTACAAACCTCAACAAGAGATATGTCCCGGCGAATCCGACTTGTACTATATGTGGATTATACCCAAAATCGGTTACTCATCTATTTGTCTCATGTGGGTTTGCAAAATTGTCCTGGAAGGAATGTGGGCACCTAATCCCCCTCGGAGCGAACCAAGATTTCGAATCTTGGTGGATGACATGCATTATGGGACTTACCCCGGGTCGTGTAGCGGACATGCTGTCAACCATGTGGGAAATGTGGAAGGCCCGTAACGCCCTGATTTGGAAGGGCACCGTCCTGACAGCACTGTCAGTTCTATCTAAGGCAAAGGTTAACTTCAAAGCTTGGAAGGAATACAATGTCCCCCCCTCCCCCCCCCCCCCCCCCCCCCCATCGCCGGGTGGCCATCCCCCGGTGACCGGCCAAATGGACCCCGCCGCCAATCGGGACCCTAGTCATGAACGTGGATGGGGCGATCTTTCAGGACACACAACAGGAAGCCTGGGGCATTATCACTGGGACAGAAAGCCGAGGTACTGTATTAGTCGGTAATGGGACGCTCCGAGGCGGCTGGTCTCCCCTCATGATTGAAACATACGCTATTGCCTCAGCCCTGCGAAATGTTGCAACCCTAGGACCGGGGCTGATCTGCATCCGATCAGATGCCCAAGTTCTCCTTCATATGATACTTCATGATCGGCTTCCAGTCTCCCTTATAGGTACGATTAGTCGAGACACCCGTTAAATGTCAGCTTAAAATGAGAGAGTATCTCTTGATTTGTAAAGAGGACTACAAATAGGGAAACTCATTGGCTTGTCAGAGAGGCATGTTCAACACCTATCCTCCCGTACTCAGGAAATCTTCCTGATGCATTTCGATGTATTGTGACTTCCAATCATTAATACACAGTTTCACTTTTACTTAGAAAAAAAAATACAAATCAAAATTTTCTTTGGGCAAATAAATTATACATAGGTAGGTAGTTTGGTAGCGCTTGTTATCATTGCTTAACTTACAAGAGGAGCTTAGTCTTGGACATGCTTAAAGGCTGAGAAATTAAATAACAAATCAATTGATGTAATTAGGTGATTAAAAAAAGTACATAACTCTCTCTCTCTACTAGGGTTAGGGTTTACTATTTTGTTGGGCAAACCATGGCATATTCGGCGGCTAGATTGTCCGGTATCTCCGGCGACCCATCCCTGTGACTCGTGGAGCCGGTGGAGGAAGGCGTAGGGGGTGGTAACGACGTGATCGCCGTGGGAGAGGACGATCCGAGTGAGGAGGGTGGTGCAAGGCTCGCAGCTCCGGGCGAGGATGGTGGTGCGGGGCTCGTGATGTGTGAGGATGGTGGTGAGTGGCTCGAGCATGAGGAGGAGGGGCTGTCGGAGTCGGTGGAAGGGGCGGCGGGAGAGGAGGATTCCCTCACGGACCCGGTGTCCGTGACGCCGAGAGGGGATACCCTGTCTCCGATGAGATTTTCGGCCCTAAAGGGTAGCGAGGAACCCTTGATAGGCGGGGGGTGGCACCACATGGCGGCGAACAAGATTCGGAGGACGCCGGCGAGGGGCCCGAGGTCGCGGGTGGCATGGGGGTCGGGGACGTTGCCGGCAAGGGCGGGTCATCGATGGTGCGTGTGCTGGAGAAGACAGAGAACCTTGCGGCGGGGGTGACGGGATCGGAGCCGGTGATTGTGTCTTCGGATACGGACGGGACACCGGTAGAGTCACCGGCGGCGATGGCGTGGAGGAGACGCAAAGGAAAGGGTGTGGCGCGGGAGAACCCTAGGGCTCCTGAGCTGGATCTGGGCCGGCAAGCTGATGGACCGGGCCAGGATAATGCGCTTCTACTGGATGCGCGTAGGGCGGGTCGTGGTGATATGGGCCGCGGTGGATGGGTCCCTCGTGCCAGACGGGGCGGGCTGGAGTGCGGGCCAAGGGATGGGCCGGGAGATGTCGCAGAATGGGCGGCCCGGTATGGCGCGGGTGGAGGCAGGCCTCGGGCTGGCCCGCAAACCCGGGTTGGGTTTGACGGTTCGAAGGTTCGGGTCGGGGTGGCCGGGCCGTATCCGTGGGCTGACCCGATGGAGCTGGGCTGGGTGCTGGACGGTCAGCTTGGGTCGATCAATCCTGGGGACCCGGTTCTGGTGGGTTTTCGGGGCGGGGCGGTCGGACTGGGGAACCTCGGGTCCCGACTCTCGTCGCTCTATATCAAGGAAGTGGTGGTTCCCACAGGGGTTATTGCCAATGCTGAAGGACAGTTTCAGTTTGCACTGGCTGCAAAGGTGCTGACTTCTAAGCGGTTTTCTGGAAGTCATTGGTGGCTAAAATGGAGGACTTGTGGGGGATACAAGTGGAAGTAAAGCCGTTGGAAGGGGGCCTGGTGGCGTTCTTTTTTAGGTCTGCTCGGGAAAGGGCAAGAGTTTTGGCTGGAGAACCGTGGTGTCACGCCCCAATTTCAGTAAACCGAACTCGGGACGCGAACTTTGAAAACATGAATACTTAAAATCTGATTTGAATAAAAGCTTTGACATTTCCATTTATTTTCCAAAATAATAGTAGTATTTACAATACAAAAACGTCCCAACAAGTGGACAAGGTACACATCCGTCACTAAACTCAACAAAAGTAAAGACCAGACTCCGCTCCAAGCTCCATGAACTTCAAGAGCTCACCAAGTCCGTCGCACGAACAGTACCTGTAGGAAAAGCAGCTAGGGGTGAGCGTTCGCTCACCACCACGGATAACAGACTGACTACGACATAATTAGCAGACAATGCCGGTAACACCAATAATAAAGTCTACACTGGGGGACACTGCCCCCAACCCAAGGACTCTGACTGATCATACACCCACTGTTACCTTCCTTGACCAACTCAACAGTAAATAACACACAACACGTAAAGTAGACCCGACACAACGATCACGACCTCTCCCAAGGACTCGAAAGAAACGACGCAACACCAAACAAGATCACAAAGGATCGCACACCAAACAAGATCACAAAGGATCGCAAACCAGCTGCTCAGTAACCTCCCTCACCAGACTCAACCTCAACTCGTAAAGTAAAACCGACACAACAAACAATGACGACCTTCCCCAAAGACACGAACACGGATCAGGCTAGCCGAAGAATGCTCAGAACCTGCCGAACCTCGTACACGGATCAGGCCAGCCGAAGAATGCTCGTAACCTGCCGGGACCCGGTCACGGATCAGGCTAGCCGAAGAATGCTCATAACCTTTCAGGATCCGGACACGGAACATGCTAGCCGAAGAATGCTCAGAACCTGCCGAGGCTCGAGTTTGGTCAGGCCAGCCGAAGAATGCTCGTAACCTGCCAAAATCCACACCACTCCCCGACACACAGTCGGGTCGGGCAAACACAACCACAAACACAAGCAAGCTCAACAAACAGGCACTCAAGGCCACTCAAGACACCTCAACAGTTAAGACTCGGTTTCAACAACCCCACGGGCCATCATGGCCTCCCAAAACACAACCACTTAACTCGCGGGCTCAACAACCCCAAGACATCAATAATAACACACGGGCTCTCATGGCCACCCAAACTCAACAGCAAACACAAGGGCTCTCATGGCCACCCAAACTCAACAACAATTTACACGGGCTCTCAAGGCCACCCAACTCAACAACAATTAACACGACTCTCAAGGCCACCCCAGACTCAACAACAATTAACACGGCTCTCAAGGCCACCCAAGACGCCAAAATAAACAATCAACCACCGGCTAAACCCAAGTCTCCAACAGTCCTAATATCAACAGTTTCACAAACAACCTCCGGGCATGGTCATATGCCTCCAGTAAATCAATTAACGCTAAGTTCTCTGCTCCTACGACACTACTAAGTGTCACATGCTTTTCTCATAATCGCTACGATCCCGTATCATGCATTTCTAATAATTAATACGATCTCGTATCATGCTTTCCTGATAACCACTACAATCCCATATCATGCAATTCTAATATTCGCTAACCTACTCAACCCACGACACCCCAGTGTCACATGCATTTCTACTGTTAACTTTCCCTAGTCAGGGCCGAGATCCGGCTACTTTTCCCTACCTCAACCGAAGAGCACCCGCTACGCTTCCTAGCTGCTGACGTTCTGGCTCGCTACCTCCGGGCTTCACTTCGATCGAAGCCGGACGCTAAAGATAACACGAAAGCATAGTTAGAGGCGGTTCCCAGGTTAACCTAAAGGTCAGGATTATTCCAGTTTTAAAACCGTCAGTTGTCTTTTAAACTCGAACGGGTTAACAGCGGGGTCACGGCGAATCGGGTTTGAGTACCCGAGCACCGAAACCGGTGCATGCGAGGCACGGTCCCAATGCACGAGGTCCGATTCAGCGGTCCGCTTTTGTTCCTTTTTAATTTCGATTTTTAAACGTCCAGCTTAGTCGATTTACGCCCCTCGTTCAACAGTCCACAACGTCTTAATTCCAAACCGAAAATAATCCGTTGTGAATCCTTTTCAACTTTTCAAATTACAACCCTTCTTATTTAAAACTGAAATTTCCCTTTTTACAATTTACAACCCTTACTTTTCTGATTCAACCACAACAGTTCCAAAGATTTTTTGTTCCAAAAAGTAGTCCAGATCGATAACCATTTTTTCGTCTGAAATACAAACATCGAATTTTAATTCAAAACTAGTTTTATTACTTTCACTGATATTACGATACACTTGGTCGTTTCAAAACAAAAACACCGATCCAGCAAAAATCAAATAAAAGGAACGACGGTACGGAATAATGAACCGGCCGCCGGCGAATACGTCACCGGCGACTAAACCCCCAGGCATGAACCTCACGTGGAGGGAAGGACGGCTGGGCGGTGCACGGCGGCGGTGCACAACTCTTCCCCGCCTTAGATCTGAACGGCGCGGCGAGAGCTCGACCGGAGAGAGGATCTGTGATGGAGGCTCGGGACGAGGGAGGCGAGAGGAGCTCGCCGTGGTTGAACAGAGGTCGGAGACGGCAAGGAAGGGGAGGTCGGGGAAGCGGTGCACGGCGGCGACGGCGGCTTCGGACGACGACGCTCGAGTGTGGGGAGGTGCGACGGTGGCGCGATGAGGAAGGGACGGCTGTGGTGGTCTCGGCCGGCACCGGATCGGGAGAGGAGATGGAGGGTTGAAGGAGATGGCCGGTGATGGAGCTGGCCGGCGTCGGGAGGGAGAGACGAGGGGAGAGAGATCGAAGGCGAGGGTGGCCGGCGAGGGTGGCGTGAGGAGAGGGCGGCGGCGTGGAGAATCGGAGAAGAAGGGGAGAGGGTTTCGGTTGAGGGGAGCTGCGCAAGAGGGGGAAGGTGACATTCTGTCACTGAAACCCTAAAAAAACGGGTTTTATAGCTCGGGCCGGTTGTCTTTGGGCCGCTGGCGAAGCGGGCCTCAGGCCCAAGCGAGGAGGGAGGGGCCTGGCCGGGCCTGCCTGTCTGGTCAGGCCTAAACGAACCAATTCCTTTTTTTTTGCACGACTACAGAATTTAATCGAAATTCAGCCTCGCCTTTACCAAAACCGAATTAGATTTCAACCTCTACGTTCCGATCGAATAAAATTAAATAAATCAATCTTTTTACTGAGGCGGTCTTCACACGTGGTCATTCTGGGAATCTCTGGTGTTGTTCACGGATCTTAGGGCTCACATGCAGGTGGGTGACCTCAGCTTTCATCATTTCTCGGTGTGGGCTAGGGTCTC
The DNA here is from genome assembly GCA_963921825.1 of Erodium maritimum. Lineage (NCBI taxonomy): Eukaryota > Viridiplantae > Streptophyta > Magnoliopsida > Geraniales > Geraniaceae > Erodium > Erodium maritimum. The sequence goes on along the minus strand of OY997590.1, from coordinate 60,088,888 downwards.
TAACCTTCCAACGGGTGCTTGGAACAAGGAGGTGGGCTTCTGAGTGGGGAATGCCTTAGGGGTATGCCAGGCGGTTGATGTAGATAGCTCGGGGTGCTGTTGGGGAGATTTTATGAAGATACGGATCCACGCTGATATACGCGTCACCCTGCAGAGTCAGATATGGTTCCGGCTGTCGGAATCGCAGGTACGAACTCTTCTCCAGGTCTCGTATGACCATTTTCCAGATCACTGCTTTGGTTGTTGTTGTGCGGGACACTTGTTCCCGTCCTGCCCTGTGGTTGGGGGAGTCAAGGGCCATTCCTTACGTGCTCCAGGAGACCCGAGGTCCGCCCTTGTGAAGGCGAAACATGGGAAGGTGGCGCCATTGACAAATTGGAGCTATCGGGGGGGGTGGAAGCAAGGGGGGTAAACGGGACCCACGCACGCCATCTCCCCGGAAGGTGCCAGACCGTGGGAGAGAGACGTCCTATGAGACGGGGACTGAGGACATTCCCTCGGAGTGGCTGGCTAAGGATGTTGGTCCGACTCTGTCTGGGAAGAAACGACTGGAAAGAGAGGAGGAGCCGGAAGAGTCAGAGGGCTCGACGGCGTCAGATGGAGGATCACATGTAGAGGCGGCGAGGGGCCATAAGCACCCCCGCCTCCAGGAATGAGTCCGGGGAGACCCAAGAAGGGGTGGGTCGGTTGTGGCCCCTTCCTGGCTGATGGATGGCGACGGTTCCATCTCCAGCCGACACTCGTCTCCCCTACCAGTCTGGAGTCAACAATCCCGCGTTCAGGAGCCCTACAATTATCACTCAAGGGAGGACGACGCACGGTGACTTACCGGAGGAGATACCAGTCCACCAGTATTCCCTTTTCACTTGGTTGGCTCGCCCAGTGCCTTTTGGTAGAAGCATGTTATATCGATTTCTCAGGAGGCTACCGCAGATATCCCCTTCAACCGCCCCTATGTCCATAACACAATTTATTTTCCTGTTTTTGCTTTATGTTCACTAGTTGGTTTATGTTTTGTAAGATGAATACAGTTATGTGCTCATTGTCCTATTTTATATTTTAATGATAATCTATCTGTTCTTCTTTAAAAAAAAAATGATTATGTCAACAACAAAAAACACGAATAAATCAAAATAGAATTATAAAGTATTCATTTTACATCTGTGTGAAGAAATGTCAAAGGTGAAGAACAGTTTTGTTGATCAGATAAGCAACAAACCAAACAGAAGCCGACGGCTTCTCCCTCTTCTTCTTTGTCACATCTCACCCTCCACCGGGTCAGATTCAGCTGCAGCCATGCCCGGTCCTGGTCCGCACCTCATCCATTCCATGGCCACGGGTCTAGCCCTCACCGCACTCACCGACGACACCTTCAGTCCCCACCACACTCTCGTCTACTCCCTCAACTCCTTCTTCGGACCCGACATCGGCTCCTTCTCCGACTGGCTCGCCCAAATTTCCGGCTTCACTACCGCGTCCGCCCTCTCCTCCGCCGTCCACCACCCCTTTTATTACGGTTTGATTCTGGGTTTTCCTCTCTGCGTTCTCTACTCCTGGGTCTCGCGCCTTCTTCTACAAAAGGGTCTTCTTAATTCTGTTTCTGGGGTAAGTAGTGGTGATAATGGTAGTTTCTTTCTGCTGGTCTTTTTGTGTTTGTTTGGTTGCTGAGAAATTGTGACCTGCAGTGTTCTCATATGTTGTGAAGACGTTGTTTAATAATTTCCAGATTTGGAAGGGACAAGACCTTGAAAATATCATTTTATAATGGAATCTTTACTAAGTTGCCAATTAAGTTCCGGGTTTGTAAAAAGTAGGAATATTGTATCCTTACTAGTGTTTTATTGATTGAATTCGTCACGAATTTATACAAGTTTTACATAAGACATGAAAGGAAATAAACATACGATAATAATTACGCTATCGACAAACAAGGAAACGAATAAGTGATTGGCATGTGATCTTTTGATGGGCCTGGATTGATCATTTCCTAAAATACCGTCAATACTCCCCCTCAAGTTGGAGCATGGATATTAGAAATGCCCAACTTGCGAATAAATTCATGAAAGCGATCTCGTCCCAAGCCTTTGGGGAAGATGTCTGCGAGTTGGTGTTGGCTGGGAATCGATTGAGGTCGAAGCACTCCAGCCTGGAGTTGTTGACGAACGAAATGACAGTCAATCTCTATATTCTTTGTTCGTTCATGAAAAACTGGATTGGAAGCGATGTGTATAGCTGCTTGGTTATCACAAAACAGGGGAACAATTGTGCTCTGATGGTCTTGAAGATCATTTAGGAGTTGTCGCAACCATACTATCTCGCGACTGGCTGCTGCCATGGCTCTGTACTCGGCCTCTGTAGTTGAGCAAGACACGACAGTCTGCTTTTTAGACCGCCAAACGATTGGAGATGAACCAAGAAACATTATATATCCAGTAGTGGATTTTCGGGTGTCAGGGCATCCTGCCCAATCAGCATCATAATATGCTCGTAATGTAAGATTATTGTCAGCTGGGAAGAACAACCCTTGTCCTGGGTTACCTTTGAGGTAACGGAGAACATGAAAAGTTGATGTCTGGTTGGGTAATGGTTAAATATAATAGACGTCCGACCAGGCGACGATATTGACCAATGTCCTGACAAGGGGGGCCATCGTCCATCGAAAGTCGGTATTGCTGAGTAAGCGGAAAGGAGGTTGGTTTACAACCAGTGAAGCCACTATCTGCCAAGATGTCAAGAGCATATTTTCTCTGTGAAAGAATGATCCATGTAGGAGAGCGGGCCACTTCGAGGCCGAGAAAGTACTTTAAAGTTCCTAAATCTTTGATCTTGAATCGCTGGTCCAAATGTTCCTTGAGGCGTTGAATGCGAGTTTCATCTGTTCCAGTAATAACAACGTCATCCACATAAATAAGCACAACGACGAATGAACCAGGGGCAACAAAGGTGAAGAGTGAGTGATCTGCAGCAGATGGTTTATAACCAAGCGAGATGATGAAATCTGTGAATTTTTGGTACTAGTTACGGGATGCTTGTTTCAGCCCATATAGCGATTTGTGAAGGCGGCATACCCAATGCTCCCCCTGTTTAGAAAAACCTTTCGGAACTTTCATGTAAACCTCTTCCTATAGGTCCCCATGAAGGAATGTGTTATTAACGTTGAGCTGGTATAATGGCCAATGATGAGTAGCTGCAATAGCAAGCAAACATCGAACAGTCACCACCTTCACGACCGGGGCAAAAGTATCAGTGTAGTCGACCCCCTCGACCTGAGTATAACCCTTTGCCACGAGACGAGCCTTGTAACGCTCGATACTCCCATCTGGGTAATACTTCACTTTGTACACCCATTTTGAGTCGATTGCACGCTTTCTTGGGGGAAGCTCTGTTAAGGTCCAAGTATGATTCCCTTCGAGAGTTGCAACTTCTCGTGCCATAGCGTCTCGCCAATGCTCATGTTTAATTGCCTGTTGAAACGTTTATGGCTCATCTACAGAGGAGATGGCTGCTAAAAAGGCATGGTGATTGGAGGACAATCTATCATATGAAATAGTTTGAGTGAGAGGATATACAGTTGAGTTCACTGAAGGAGCGGTTGGGGGCGGTGTGGAACCAGACGGCACAATAGAAGGCGACAAAGTGTAATCATACGCGTTCAGGCGTGTAGATACCTTCCGAGCACGCTTTGTGGGAAGGTGTGGTTCTTCCACAATCCCATGAACAATTGGATCAACGTTGGGGGGCGGAGAGGATGGCCCATTTGATGGAGAACCAATGTCAGGAAAGAACATTGCGTCAGGGAATGTCGAGGGTGAAACACCATTACTTGGTTCTTCCTCTGTACACCGATCGCCCGGAAAAGTATTTTCCCAAAACTTCACATCTCGCGACACAACGATCGTCCAAGCCTCAAGATCATAAACACGATATCCTTTCTGCCCCCTTGGATATCCAACAAATAGACCATGTCGGGATCGCGGGGCAAATTTATCCCGCGTTTGTTGATGAACGTAGCATAGACAACCAAAACTACAGAGGTGGTCATAACCGGGTTTCTTTCCATAGAGTATTTCAAATGGAGTCTTGTCTCCAATGGCTGCTAGAGGCATCCGATTGATCAAATAAGCTGTTGTAAGTGCGCATTCTCCCAAAAAATGTATTGGAAGCTTGGCTTGAAATCGTAAGGCCCGCGCAACCTCGAGAATGTGACGATGTTTTCTCTCGACGACACCATTTTGTTGAGGAGTGCCGACACAACTGGTTTGAAACTCCATACCAGTGTTGTGATAATAAGCCATTAGTTCATGGTGTTGGAATTCTTTGCCTCCATCGGTACGAAGGCATTTGACGTAAGTATCAAATTGTCCTGCTACCCAATTAAAAAAATGAAGGAGGTGTGTCTTAACCTCTGACTTTTGCTTCATTAAATACACCCAGGTTGCTCTGCTAAAATCATCAACGATTGAAAGGAATAAATGACATCCGGAGAGTGAAGTTGTGTGGTATGACCCCCAAATATCACAGTGAATTAGTTCAAACACGCGGGTGGTTTTGTTTGTGTGAACTGGAAATGCCAATCTAGTCTGCTTAGCCCTGCAACATGCATCACACACACATTTCATGTGTAGGAGGGACCAAAGATTAGCTGGAAATGAGAGGTAAGCCGAAGATTGGCATATGTCCCAAACGTCGATGCCAGAGCTGAGCATCATTATTTCCATGAGTCAATAATGCCCTTCCTTCCGCCGTCGGTTCCCAATAGTAGAGTCCATTCTGCACCCTACCTGCTCCAATCAGCTTCCTCGAGAGTATTCCCTGTATCACACAACATTCTGAGTAAAAGATTAGTGCACAATTGAGGTCACGAGTGATTTGGCTGACAAATAGTAAATTAAAATGAAACTGAGGCACAACAAGTACACGATCGAGTGTCAACAAAAGATCAAATGCCACTTGTCCTATAGCACTCACGGGAGCACCTTCACCGTTAGGCATCTCCACAGGCAAAAATCGATTTGCATTTGAAACCGTATTTGATAATATATTAGGATCACATGTGATATGATTGGTGGCACCGCAGTCGATTATCCAAGGAGAATTATTAGCAAAATCATGATTTGTTGTCGAAATACCAGTAAAAGAGGCATGTGGTGTATTAGAAAAATCCACAAAATGAGTATTTATGGCTTCACTTGACTGGCCCATATGAGAACTATGAAGACTGTGTTGTTGGAGACCGTGGGACCCAAACGAAGGCTGTTGAAAGTACACGTTAATTCCCTCATTATTGGGCATAGTGAGAGATGGGCCTTTTGGATGGCCCATGAGAGCATGGCCCGCGGAAATTGGCCTTTGATGGCTCCTTTCTTCACTTTGGCCTTTGATGGCTCCTCTGTCAATTGTGTGTTCGGATCTGACAGAGGACATGGGGGTCGCGCCCCCTGTAGAGCACGCGGTGTGGGTGACGGAAGCAGCAAATGCTCTGATTCCGATGGCTTGACCGTACACGGTAGGGCGGATGGTAGTTGTAGAGAGGTGGTTGATTCCTGGGGCTTGGCCGCCGTTGTCCCCCGATCCGCCTCCACACACTGGCTGAACTCCGGCTGGATCTGAGTGGTTGTTGCCGGCTGCTGCAAGTGCCGAGAGCTGGTGTATTCCGGTGGGTGGGACGTCGTCCCTCCTTGATTCGCCACTACGCACGAGCTTGGCACCGGCTGGGGCAAAGTGATGAGTGCCCGATTCAATCGGTAGAGGTGAGTGTTCTTCGGTTCCGAATTCCTTGAGTCGTCCGTTAATATCGCAAACACACTTCCCACAAGTACACTTGGGGAGAGATCGGAGAGCTTGTAGTTCATGCCAAATGATTTGTAATTTGTTGAAGAAATTGGATAGAGACCGGTGACCCTGCTTTAGTGCAGGAGGCTCCGATGGAACGGAAATTGGTTCAGCCATGTGATGGCTCTTATACCATGTAAAAAGTAGGAATATTGTATCTGTACTCGTGTTTTATTGATTGAATTCGTCACAAATTTATACAAGTTTTACATAAGACATGAAAGGAAATAAAGATACGATAGCAATTACGCTATCTACAAACAAGGAAACGAATAACTGATTGGCATGTGATCTTTTGATGAGCCTGTATTGATCATTTCCTAAAATACTGTCAATAGGGTTACTGGAATTTTTTGGTTTGATCCCATATGTTGGAGGAGATATGATAATTAAATAATTAAGAGGATTATATATAGCTCTGAAACTAATTACTCAGATGGAGTCGGTTTTCAATTTGTGCTCTCAATATCTATTTTGTTCGAGTTAAGTTTTTCACTTGATTTCATACAATTTATCTTCCACGACTACTATAAATAGAACGCACATTGGTTGATGACAATTTTTTATTTACATCATTTGTGACTAACTCCATGTCAAAAATGGTTATATCATTCCAAAATGCTATATGTTAGACTATAATTAGTATTTATGTATAAATATGCTTCTTCACTAGATTCAATGTATAAGGACATTTATATCGTATTAGTGTTCTAGTCGTTTATGTACTCTGCTACTGTATATATCATGTATAGTAATGCAAACATAAATGAGAATCATAATCTTTCATGGTATCAGAGCGATTGGTTACGATCCTTTGTTAAGCTTTCGTGAATCTATAGCTTTTCCCACTCGTTAGCTTATGGTTTTAACGGGTGGGCAAGGCAACTAAGGGTATATGTTTTATTTTATTTATTATTAACTTCCTGATTTTGATTCGATTTTTACACCCCTTACTCTAAACCAAACTTTTTTTTTCGTTGTCCTTCTCGTCTGCAACTCATTGTAGCCTCACTTCTCTTTTCGCTATTTCGATTCCTCCTCGATCCTCACAACGATTGAGAGTTAATACACCAACTTCATTTGTACATGTGCCGCCAATCCTATATGTCATGTCATCACTGAACCTCTTTATATGTTTCCTTCTCTTCTCTACAAGAGCTACTCCAAGTCTTGCTCATCACTTATCTTTTCATTGAACCCATCATTTATCCTTGTCTCTCTCGTCAGGTTATTTATTTCTCATCACTTATCTTCATGTTATTTTTTGTCTTATTAAATAATTCACTCCTACTTTCGCTACTTCAATTTTAATATTGAATTCGTACTTTGGCTTTAACGTTATTTAGGCATTACCAATTTTTTCCATCTATGCTTATCTTAATTCTTCCATGTGTGGTGTGTCCCTTTAATTTTGCCTCTTTTTAGTGTCAAACTTCTATCTCGTTATGGATCTTCTCCTTATATCCTAATCTACTATTTTCCACTAGAACAATTCTAAGTCTTACTCATTACCTATGTTACAAACACCCAGGTCATATTGTTTTTTTTTTCTTTCTGTTTCTCTACCATCACACTTAAAACAATTTTCTTTTTGTTTCAACTTCTTAATCTTTGTATCTGATTAAAGCTCCTATTTTTAGGTTTTTTTTCTCTAACTTCTTAATCTGTTTGCTATATTTTTCTCAAATCACCCTCCATCCTTCCAACAACATCCTTTATCTCTGCAACACCTCTCAGCATCGACGAGCGTGACGTCTAGCCACTCCATCTCATTGCAGTAGCTTCAACCAGGAACTCCAGAATCGCGTATTAGAGATGCAACGTCTTCTCCAACTACACTTTGTCGCTTCTCTCGGCTCACAGCACGCTAGTTATGCGTGTTTCACATCAATTGGGTCGCATTACTTTTGTCTCTACCGGGCCGATCCTCCCAGGCCCAGTACATCAGCCCACTCAGTAGCATCATGCGGCCCACCTTGCAACTCCCACGGTCCAACTTCTTCCAACGGCTCAATCCTCCCCAACGGCAACAGCGACATCGCCCCCCCCCCCCCCCCCCAAGTTCACGTCTACACCAATTCTGCTATACTTGGCCTTTCTCCAGCTTGGCCCACTTCAGCACTCCCAAGCTCATCAATGACCCATCTATCTCCCACAACCCAATAAAAAGCAACAACCTATTTTCTTGGTCATTTTTATCGACATCTACTATTACTTTCTACAACCATACTTGCTCTAGTCCGAGCATTTAGTCTCCATCTGCTCTGACTACGGGGGAGTGTTTAGACTATAATTAGTATTTATGTATAAGTATGCTTCTTCACTAGATTCAATGTATATGGACATTTATATCGTATTACTGTTCTAGTCGTTTATGTACTCTGCTACTATATATATCATGTATAGTAATGCAAACATCAATGAGAATCATAATCTTTCATATAAATAAGGCAAAATCTAACCATATGAATGTTTCTAGCTCATTACCAAATTCTAACTAAACCAAACCAGCAAACAAAAGGATTGGGAATGGCATTGGAAACAATTGGATTGATTATGGCAATGTAGCATGAAATTGCTTCTCCTTATACTATCAATTCAAGGTTATGTTGTACATTAATTAGTTGTATTTTCACATATCCAAATATCTAGGAGGCTATGTGTAGCAATATATTATTATTTTTTATTTGACTTCTGTAAAACTGAAGGGTTACGAGAGAATTAGGTAATATTTTGTGTTAATTAACTTTCTAAAAAAAGAAAGTGTACAGTTTCAAGACATTTAAATTAGGAATATAGAACCCAAAATATTATGTTGATATCAATGAGTGTGTTGTGTTACCTTAAAAAATGTAAGTAAGGAGGATTTAGAGGGGTATAAGGTATGCCATAGCATACTCTGGTCCAAAAAAGTTATATACAACCATAGAGTTTTCAGTTCCCTTCGATTTGATATCCTAAATGCTAAAATCGGAGTTCGTATGAATAATTATGATCATTTTAAGATTTGTCTTGCATAGAGTTTGCACGCGGTTTGTATGTATATTACATATGAGTGTAGTTTTCATTTATTTTTCTACCGCATTTAGTAATGGTTGATGGCATGTCCTAAATTATATTATTAAATCCACTTCTGAGTGTAAGAGTAATTTTCTTCAGATGTCCTCCTATCTTCTCTAATTTATTTTGTATATTAATAAGATAGGTGGTAATATTTTGTGTTCTTAATTTGGGATATTCTAGTATAAAAGTATTATGTTAATATTGTTGACTGAAAGTTGTTTATCTTTAAGCTATAATTTGGTATATGGGATTTTCCACATGTTACCAATTACCTATTGTTAACTCTATTATTGATTTGATGCAGATTTCCCTTAGTAGAAGGCAGTGCTTCATGTTAGTTTCACCTGGATCCTTATCTCATTTCTTTCTTTACCACTTGTTCGAGGTAGTTACTAAATGGTGACCGAATTATATGTGGTTGGCCTACATGATGTTATTGATATCGGACTAAAAGTTTAGTTCATAAAATCGTTTTGCAAGAATCATGTCATTAACTTGAGCTTGTTATCAGCCAGCCATATTCCTGTTAGTTTTCCATGGATGTAGAATAAAATAAAAAATAATTATCACCATGCATGTTGTTATTGCTAATATAAAGAACGTTATCATATAGATCATTAGATCGGATATGATAGATGAAGAAACGAATGTCTTCCTTATGTTTTATGTGTTTTCTCGCCCTATTTTCTTATTTTGCAAAATAAAAAAGTTTACTTTGTACTGATTTAGAATCTTACTTTTTTGGGGTTCCAGGAAAATGGACACTCTACGATATATTCTTGGATTTTGAGCACTGGTTGGTGGGAGAAACAACCAGATGTTAACCTAGACGTGTCATTATAGTCGCCTTTTTATGTGTTGGCTTATTCGGAGGGTTTATTTACATCAACAGGTCTACGTCCTTTATAACATTGTTTAGCTATCACATTAAATTGATTTGAACCAGCTCATATGTTAAGACTTCACAGTCGAGGCTGAGGGAGTCTTGATTTACACTATGAACATACTCGTTGATTCGAACCAATTCATTGATTTACACTATGATAAGGATTTTCAAATTTCTATTAACAACCAAAATTGGATTGGACTATCGTATTGTTTGTGTTACAGAAGGAAACCGATCAAGGCAATTAAAAATCAATGCAGAAAGTCTGTTATGCCCATAATGTTCATAACAAGCTTATATTGCTTGTGGTGTTCAAGCCAGATATATTGGGTAAACCCTCGTCGCCCAACAGTTGGTGAAGAAGCTGATCTTGGAGTCTTTGTATTCCTTACCACATACTTCTTCCTCCCCCTCAGTTTGTGCATGATGTCCATGAACTCGAGCACTGATCATCTCCCACCTTAACCCTGCAACCACCGTAGATTTGTTCTACGTACAACTATCTTCACGTGTAAAGAAGCAACAAATGCTATTGTTTTTTGGTTCTGTACAAATCTGCATATGGCATCTCATAAAAAAAAGATTTGCATTCGTAATGTTTTGTCCATGTCGTCTGGCTACCCTTATCAATCGTCCACGCACTTCTGTTAGAAAGGTGTAAATTGACAATTTTGCCCTTTTGGTTTGAAATTCAAAAATAAGAATGAGTTAAAAGACTGATATACCCTCAATTTTTCCCTTTTGGTTTGAAATTCTAAAATTCATATTTTAATTTAAAAATAGATAAAAATCAGAGTTTTAAAAAAAATACAAAAATTCAGTTTTTTTTAAATTTAATTAATATTTTTATTATTTATTTTTATTTTTTATTATTTATTTTTTATTTTTTCTACCCAAATATAATTAAATAATAATTAAATAAAAAAACTGATTTTTATGTATTTTTTTTAAAAAAAACTGATTTTTATGTATTTTTTAAATTAAAATCTGAATTTTTGAAAATAAAAATAATTTTTATAAATAAAAACTGAATTTATAAAAAAAAACTGATTTCTATGTATTTTTTAAATTAAAATATGAATTTTTGAAAATAAAAATATTTTTTATAAAAAAACTGAATTTATAAAAAAAACTGAATTTATAAAAAAATTATTTTATTTGTCTATTTTTTTTAATTTGTGTTTATTAGAAAGGGTAGAATGGTAATATCTCTTGCAAAAGTCAAAAGGAAAAGTCAAAATATTCATGATAAGGGTAAAATGGTCATTTCAGTTATACTTTAACTGCACATGTATAACAGAAATGGAATATTCCATTAATTTTTCTAAAAGAAGTGCGTGGACGATTCATAAGGGTAGCCAGACGACGTTGACAAAACATTGTGCACTATTTCGTTTGTGGACGAAACATTAGTGCATGTTTTGACATTTATCCCTTTTTTTTAATAATAAACGAAAGGTATAAACATGTTTTTGAGAAAAAAAATCGTCACAACATGTTGGTGCTAAAAAAGGTCGTTTAGAGGCATGTTTCTTAGGCTTTCCTTAAATTTAATATTATTTTACTCACATTTTAATTTGGCCACATCTTTACATGTGTAAGAGTATTGTTGAAACTTGATGGCCTCTCAATTGCAGTCACTTGTATAGTTGATGTAGAAATAACACAAGTGTTGGTTTTAAAAATCTCGACCAGTCCGTCTAGGCTCTATTTCTTTATTGTCGATCCGATTAATTTGATTAAACTCCGATTAATCCCGTTTAATCTCCAATTAATCCTCAAAATGCCTTAAATAACGGCTCTATTAACGCCTAACAATTTTTAAAACCTTGTTCAGTAAACAAATTTGGGGAACAAAAGCTTTAAATTAAAGCTAAGGTATTAATTTAGATGGGTTTGCCAATAAGATTTCAGCAGTCCAACTCAAAATAACAGTCTTAAAAAATCTTATACTAATTTGAATCAAACATAAATTACTAAGGGGATATAATAACCTTTTATCGTTACGTTTCTATTTGTTTAAGATGTATCATGACATACTCTTATCCTCTTGGAGCCGCCTATGTTATAATTGGTAGCTTGTTTGGCTCTTTTAATAATTGATAACAAAAGAGAGGATCTTATCATTCCTCTCAATCATGGGTCACTTGTTTCTGCGGGCATCGTCTGATCACAAAAAGAAAAATAAAAAAAGTTAAATAACCATTTCTATTTGTTGGATTCCCACTCGAAAACCATTGCATCGGTTTATCGCTTATTAAACTCTTAACACTTAAAAAAAAGGATATTTTCATCTCACTATCCTAACAATGTGGTTTTTTTCATTTCACTACCCTAACTTTTTTTTTATCAAAAAGAAAATAATACATTAAAAGTGATGTGGGTTCCGGGAAGGAAACCACAACCACCAAACCAACAAAAAGATCCAAACATAGAGTACAAGACCCAAGAGGCCAAAAGAGAAAAAAGGAAATGAGGAGCTCAAGCAGGCTGAAAGAGAGCAAGAGTCGGCGACATTATCCAGGAGCTAGGAGGCGGGGCTCGGAGATTCGCTTGAAGCAACGTGAGTTCCCCGAACTGAATTATCCGAAGAATGATAGACGGATCCGGGATCGGAGCTCCTTGGAAAACTCTAGCGTTCCGAGCTAACCAAATGAACCATAATCCCAAAAGGCTAAGGCGAGACCAAGATTTGCGCAGGCGGCGCACCCTACAAATCAAAGGCCACGACGAGATGAACAAAGCAGGAGAAGAAGGGAGAGCTGAGGAGACCCCCCACCACTGAAGAATTAAGGACCACACCTGCCAAGCCCATCCGCAAGTAATAAGAAGGTGAGAGATGTCCTCGATGTGTCTGCCAAACATAGGGCACAACCAAAGACCCACAGGGATCGGAAAACCCCTCGCCACCAAGAAAGATCTAGTAGGGATGGCTTCTAGAGCGACAAGCCAAGAAAAAGATTGGAACTTAGGCGGAGCAGCACTCTTCCAAACTACGAAAGCCCAGAAAACAGATTCTGCCCCGTCGACGTTGGAAAAGGCATTAAAAGCTGTTGATGTCGAAAAACCGTGGGGATCCAAGGACCAGGACAGCCTGTCAGGACCTGAGAAGTCGAGGCGAACACCCAATAGAAAGGAGCGAATTCCCTCCAAGGCGAGAAGCTCTCTATCTAAGAGGTGAAGACGGAAAGTGAAATTCCACCCATCGTGCACCTTGAAGTGAATAATCGGTTGTCCTTTTTCCACCAGCAAGATGTAAAGGCGAGGAAACAGAGTCGAAAAAGGAACATCTGTGACCCAAGCATCCTCCCAGAAACGGATGAAACAACCCAACGAACCTTTCCCGGCCTAAAAATCTCAGGAAAGCGGGGATCTTGAGCTAGATGAGCAATATGACGAAGAACCAGAGAAAAGGAGCGATGAGCGAGCGGAAGACAAGAGAGATTCCACTCGGAACCATGTCGAGCACATAACACCCTCCGCCATAAGGAAGCCGCTCCGTGGCAAACTGCCACAACCACTTCAGGAGCAAGCTCTTGTTGACGACCTCAAGGTTATGGATACCAAGACCTTCTGCTAACTTAGAATGACACACTCTGTCCCAACCGACTTTGGACAAACAACCCCCAGTCGAGGAGGAAGCCCAAAGGAGTCGTCGTTGGATCCTCTCCATGAGAAGCAAAACCTTTTTTGGGGCTCAAAAAACTGACATGTAAAAGATCGACAGGCTGGCTAAAGTAGATCGAATTAACGTGAGGCGACCCCCGAAAGAGAGAAGACGAGCTTGCCACACCCCAAGTCTTGCCCGGAATTCGGCAATAACCGGGCTCCAAAAGGAGACAAGTCTTGGGTTAGCTCCCAACTGAAAGCCCAGATAAGTAATAGGAAGGTGACCCAAATCGCAACCCAAGGCCGAGGAGAGATCAAAGCTCTTGAAGTAAAACGAGAGGAGGAGTCCACTCCACGAAGCCCACCATAATGACTAAAGATATTCCACAAATGATCTCTCGAAGTTGACTAAGGGAGATTTCGAACAAACACCGGAAAGCCCCTAGTAAGGCTACGAGGATCCTCTGAAAAGGTTGGTAGAATTTGTTTTCGATTGCGGACGAGTTGCCACTCTCTACTCGCCGTTTGGTTTCCAATTGATCCCATACTCGGAAAAGGGCTAAAAAAACTGCTTAGAAACCCCACAAAAGAAGTCAACTGAGAAGGTCAACGGAAAGCCAACGGTCGTGGTCAGCAGGTTGACCGCGTGCGGATCACGCGCCTCACGCTTCTGAAGGAACAGGGGCACGTGTAATTCACGCGCGCGTGCACCTCACGCGCTGACTTCGTCTCGCGTCTGGCGCGTGCATCTGACGCGCTGCATCTTCTTCTCCGAACGGGTTGCCGCCGAGCTCTGTTTCGCCGTGGACGGGAAGAAGGTGCCGCATGTAAAGCGGCTGAAGAAGAATGGAGATCTCGTGGGGGGTCTACAAACCCCTCAACACGGCCGGGACGACGCAACTACTATCTCTCACCTTTGCTTCTCTCGCCGAAGCTTGTTACTACCTCCCATGCTCATAATAGAGCTGTTGTTCGGCTCAGCCTGAGCCAATAGACGTGTCGATCTCTACAAAAGAGGAACCCAGTGCGTTGTGCCCATCCCAAAGCTCTGGCTTTAACTTACTTCATGTTCCTTCTATTCTAGGCTTATGCACGTTACGAATGTTACCCTAACTATTTTATGTGGCACCTCACTATCTTAGAATGCCTTTTTTACTTTCATACCCTAACTATTTTTTGTGGCACCTCATTACCCTAGTATGCATTTTTGGGACATTAAAAACTAGTTTTTTATAAAGAAATTTTGAAAACCAATGACATGCTTTTAAAATTTTGATTGTTAGTGAGGGGTACTATGGACTTTTTAAGTATTTTCATCCAAAAATGGATGTCAAATTGACGGCGGGTATGAAAGTGAAAAAAAATTACAAGGTAGTGAGGTGCCACAAAAAATAGTTAGGGTAGTAAGATATAATATACTCACATATGGTAATGAGATGAAAATAACCAAAAATAAAAACAAAAATTAACGCCTCGTTGTATCAAAACAGCAAAGTATAGGGCCTAGGGATGGCAAAACGCCCCATTCCCCATGGGGATCCCCGTCCCCGCCCCGCGCGGGACGGAGATTTTTTAAACGGGACGGGATATGGGGAATTACATGGGGATTTTGACGGGGACGGGGCGGGGACGGGGTAAGCAGTCCCCGTCCCACGGGGAACCCCGCCCCACACTATTAGTTTTAAAATAAATTTTTAATAATATACACATGTGTACTCCACATCAGTGACTTCTTTTAAATTGTTATCAAACTAATGTTACTTATTTGTTTGTTTAGAGATGAATTTGGAAAAGATGAATGCATTTGCTCAAGTAGTAGACTATGTTGAAGATGAAGGTGGAGATGAGGTATATAATCAATATACATTTTTTTGTTTTTTTGTTTGTTAAAGATTTGACTTCTATGCATGTACAAAAGTTTGATGGACACACAATTCTTGTTTTTACATTTGATATTTTCTTATTTATATTTTATATCTAAATATAGAAAATTTAGTTGGAATATGTCAAATAGTGATTGTTGCTTATTTTACCAATTTGAATATGTTATTTATTTACAGATTGTTAAGACATTTTTTATTATGGGTAAATTATTATGAGACATGAGTGTCATCGTCATAATGTTTCTTTTTATATGTGTGTTGTTTTAAATTATGGGTTGACTACGCATGTTATTTAAAATTATGGATTGAGAGTTGTCATTTAAAATGTGCATTTTTCGGGTAATGAGGATGGGGTAGGAACGGAGTAGGGAATAAAATCTCTCGCAGGGCGAGAATGGGACGGGGAGTAAAATCCCCGTTCCCCGCCCCATCCCCGCGGGGTCTCCACGGGACGGGGTCAACGCGGGGATAGGACGGGGCGGGAATGGGAAGAGTAGCGGGAACGCGGGACGGGGACGGGGACTGGGGTCCCCGCCCCATACCCGCCCCATTGCCATCCCTAATAGGGCCCGGGCCCTTGCTCAGTTTCAATCCAGTGTAAATATATACGATATTTCACGGTATGAGGCCCAAGTACCAGCCCACAAAATTAGGCAACCTGACAAAGGAACGACGCAGTTTTGGTCTATTCAATCGTATTAAGCCGAGCACTCAATCTCTGTCTATTAAAAAGGCTAAAAGCATATCCAAAACCTCTGGAAAATCTCTCCCGCCATGAACACACTCTCCGTCCTCTCGCCTGCGCACAGCTCTGCGCTCTTCTTCTTCAGCGCCTCATCTCACACAACCGCCTCATCTCCGTTTCTTCATCAACACCAATCACTCTTTCGAACCCTAGGGTTCTGTTTCCCCAATTCACTACACATCCCAGCCCCGAGCTCGCTCCATTTCAGAGCTGCTTACAAGTCGTCAAGGTCGTTCGTCCCCGTGGAATCTGATCTGTCCGAAGCCGAAGAGGATGAGGATGAAGAAGATGACGATGACGAAGAAGCTGCCGACGAGTACGAGGTCATTTCCGGCGATATTGGACTCGACTTGAGCGAGGATGAGGAGGAAGAGGAAGAGGAAGAGGAAGAAGAAGTGTTTGCGGATGTAATTGGAGGGAAATTGGCCTCAGGTGGAGAATCCAGGTATCAGAGAGTGGAGAAGCTACGTAAGGAAGTTCGGGAGTTTGGCCGCGAAGTCATCGATATCAACGAGCTCTCTTCCATTTATGACTTCCGCATTGACAAATTTCAGGTCCATGTCTTCATCGCTCGTCGAAATTGAATTCTTTGTGTAGAGAGATAAATTTTAACCATACTTTTTTCTGTTTATTTTCTGGGTTGGTTCTCATAGAGATTGGCAATGGAAGCCTTTTTGAGAGGATCATCGGTTGTGGTGTCTGCTCCTACTAGCAGTGGGAAGACCTTAATTGCTGAAGCTGCGGCTGTGGCCACAGTGGCTAGGGGAAGGCGACTGTTTTACACAACTCCGCTCAAGGCATTATCTAATCAGAAGTTCAGGGAATTTTGGTTAGTTACAGTAACAGACCTTCAAGTGTTTTATTCAGTGAAGTTATGATTTTCTTGTTTTGATGTTTAGAAAAAAATTGACACTTCATTTGATTTGGTGGTAATTTATGTGTTTGCTATTTCAGTGAGACATTTGGTGATAGCAATGTTGGCCTACTTACGGGAGATTCTGCAATCAATAAGGACGCTCATGTTTTGATTATGACTACGGAGATTTTGCGCAACATGTTGTATCAAAGGTATTATTTTAGATTTTTCTCAGAATGAGCAATGGAGTTTATGGATTCTTTGACTGTGTTACAATGTCGAAGTAGAGGCGAACAAGTTGATATTAAAATATCTTTGTGGTAATCTTATGCTAAATCAATTTACTAATAATTTAGGCTTTTGGGTATAGATGCTATCTGTAATCCATTGTCTGGCTGATAACTGCAATAGTTATGTGTGCCAAGTGTATGTCTTGATACTGCATATATTCATATGTGCCATTAAGTCCTATTTAAACTCAATGTTTATCAGCTTAAATGTCTCTATACTGCAGTTAGTGTATTAGTTGTTGTGCTAAAGAATTACCTATGTCTTATATTTTTATGTAGCATTGGAATGACTTCTTCTGGGGGCGGACTTTCCCATGTTGATGTGATTATTTTGGATGAAGTTCATTATCTGAGTGACATATCTCGGGGCACTGTGTGGGAAGAGATAGTATGTAGTAAAGTTCTCCTAGTCGTGTTTCTTGCCAATCGGTTCTTGAAATGCACTGTTCTTACAACGTGGTCATATAACTCAGGTCATATATTGTCCAAAAGAAGTTCAACTTATATGTTTATCAGCAACGGTTGCAAATTCAGATGAACTTGCTGGTTGGATTAGTCAGGTAATACATAAATGTTATAGTATTTCTATTTCACAGCACCAATTACCTTCTTACTACAGTTTTTTTTATGTGAAAATAACTGAACTAGACAGATAAGTTTGCACGTGTAGCTGGCTTAAATTTACTGTCTTGCTTTCATTATGTCCAAGTATTGGGCAGTGAGGACAAAAGTTCCTAAACATACATTGTCAATGACGTTTTATTCTAGAATAGCGTTTTTGTTTTTTCCTTTCTTACCTATCTGAAATAATTCAATGCTATGTTTTTTGCTTCTTCAGTTTCTCTAATGCAGTCTGGATGTATTAAAAGTTGAATCCTATTTTAATTTGATTCTGTTTTTAGATTCATGGTAAAACTGAGTTGGTAACGTCATCAAAGCGACCAGTTCCACTAACTTGGCACTTCTCTACAAAGGCTAATTTATTACCCCTTCTAGACAGGGAAGGAAAGCGCATGAACAGGTACTTGTATCCCCAATCTAGTTCTTTCTGTTATAGTTATTGTAGTCCACTCTTGTGCTTGATAATTTTAATTTCCAAAGTTCAAGCGTTTTCGTGTAATGCGTATTCATTTGAATTTAGAGGTAGAAATGTCTACAGCAGTTATTGATGCCACATCATACTTTCTCTGAACATAATTGATACCATCATTAAATAGTTGATTATGCACTCCTTGTTCTGTTTGTATCCATCTAGTTGACTTGGGTTGGTGATCCCTTCTCTAACAATACATGCTTTATTACATATGACCAATAAATTGATTTAAGCCCACTGCCATATCAGTAATACATGGTTAAACTTGGATCTTCTTGATAACCGTTTCGTAAATTTCTCGCTAAAGGTGGGAGGATTAGCTCACAATTCTATAAGGATACCTCTTGCTGTAGTTTGGATTTCTTCCAGGCCACCTGATGCTACTATTATTATTTTTTGTAATACTAGCAATAAGATCAATTATTTTTACTTTGGGTAAGTTGGTTGTATTATATATTCTCCACATCCTCCTATCCTTACTTATTTTTTGTTTTATTTGGATTAGAAAGCTGTCACTGAGTTATCTGCAACAAAACCGTTCAAGAGTCAAGCATTACAAGGATGACAGGTCTAGAAGAAGTTCAAGAAAGCGTGGGACTGACATAGACTATGACAATAGTGGCAGCATGTCAGAACTTTCAAAGAATGACAAGAACTCAATTCGCCGGTCTCAAGTATGGTTGCAGTGCATCATATCCTTTTTGTTCACTGAAATAAACAGAATCCTATTTGTTGTTATCATCTATCCATCTTGATCCTTTCAAATGGATTGATTGATTAATAATCTTCTGTACATCACTAATTTGACAGGTTCCTCAAATTGTTGATACACTAAAGCAAATTAAAGATAGAGATATGCTACCGGCAATTTGGTTCATTTTTAGCAGACAAGGATGTGATACAGCTGTTCAGTACCTTGAAGATTTTGAGTTACTAGATGAGTGTGAGAGGAGTGAGGTTGATTTGGCCTTGAAGAAGTTCCGTCTTCAGTATCCTGATGCTGTGAGGGAGACTGCTGTAAAAGGGCTTCTTAAAGGGGCTGCTGCACATCATGCTGGCTGTTTACCTTTGTGGAAATCATTTATTGAAGATTTGTTTCAGCGAGGACTTGTTAAGGTTGTCTTTGCTACAGAAACCCTTGCAGCTGGAATCAATATGCCTGCTAGGACAGCTGTCATTGCATCTCTCAGCAAGAGGAGTGATAATGGACGTAGACATTTGAATCCAAATGAATTGCTTCAAATGGCTGGGCGTGCTGGTCGTAGGGGTATTGATAAGGAGGGTCATGTAGTGCTCATTCAGACTGCTCATGAAGGCGCTGAAGATTCCTGCAAGGTTCTGTTTTCTGGAGTTGACCCTCTTGTATCACAGTTCACTGCTTCATATGGAATGGTGCTGAATCTTCTTGCAGGCGCGAAAGTCACACACCGATCAAATGATGCAGATGATAACTCCAAACGAGCAGGGAGAACTATAGAAGAAGCTAGGAAACTAGTTGAGCAAAGTTTTGGGAACTATGTTGGCAGCAACGTCATGCTTGCTGCGAAAGAGGAGCTTGTTAAGATTGAAAAAGAGATTGAGATGTTGAGTTCAGAAATTAGTGATGATGCTATTGATAGAGAGATCAAGAAGCTTCTATCTCCCATGGCATACAAGGAGATTGTAGGCCTACAGGAAGAATTAAGGTCAGAGAAACGCCTACGGACAGAACTACGAGAAAAGACCATGTTAACAAGAATGTCTTGTCTGAAACCTCTATTAGAGGAGGCAGAAAAGGGGGACTTGCCGTTTGTGTCCTTGCAGTACAAAGATTCTGAAGGAATTCAACATTTAGTCTCTGCTGTTTATTTGGGGAGTGTGGACTCTCTTCATGGTTCGGAGCTCAAAACCCTAGTTGCTACTGATGATTCGTTTGCACTAAACACAGTAGAAGAGCCAAGCACTGAAGTTCCTGCAACACATGAATCTATTGAACCATCTTACCATGTAGCTCTTGGTTCAGATAATGATTGGTATCTGTTTACTGAAAAATGGATTAGGACGGTTTATAGGACAGGTCTTCCTAATGCCGCCTTGACCGAAGGAGGTTCTTTGCCTCGAGAAACAATTCTTAGGCTTGTTGATAAGGGGGAATTGCAGTGGGAAAAGCTTTCAGATTCTGAACATGGAGGTTTATGGCACATGGAAGGATCTCTGGAGACATGGTCTTGGAGCATAAATGTGCCAGTTTTGAGTAGTCTTTCGGAGACAGATGAGTTACAACTCTCACAACCGTACCATGATGCCTTAGAAAATTACAAGGATCAAAGAAACAAAGTTTCGCGCTTGAAGAAAAAGATAGCACGCACAGAAGGCTTTAAAGAGTACAGGAAGATATTAGTCATGGCTAAGTTTAACGAGGAGAAGATTGCCCGTTTGAGAGCCAGATCAATACGTCTGACTAACCGTATAGAACAGATTGAGCCATCTGGTTGGAAGGAGTTCTTACGCATCAGCAATGTCATTCATGAAACCAGGGCACTGGATATAAACACAAACGCAATCTTTCCTTTCGGGGAAACTGCAGCTGCAATTAGAGGAGAAAACGAACTCTGGCTTGCATTGGTGCTCCGGAACAAGATCTTGCTAGGTTTGAAGCCTCCACAGCTGGCTGCTGTTTGCGGTAGTATAGTCTCGGAAGGGATCAGAGTCCGTCCTTGGAAGGACAACAACTTCATATATGAAGCTACAGAAACTGTATTTGAGGCCATTTCCTCTCTGGAAGAAGAAAGAACCTCATTTATGAACCTGCAAGAGAAACATGAGCTAGACATCCCGTGTTGCCTGGACAGTCAATTTGCAGGTATGGTCGAAGCCTGGGCTTCCGGTTTGTCTTGGAGGGAACTAATGATGGATTGCGCCATGGATGAAGGAGATGTTGCTAGGCTGTTGCGAAGAACGATTGATCTATTAGCTCAGATCCCTAAATTGCCACACATTGACCCGTTGCTGCAGCGCAATGCGATGGCTGCACACAATGTCATGGACCGACCCCCCATAAGTGAGTTGGCTGGATGATGCCACCCCAAGGTATGTGCATATTCTTTGCTAAGTAGTACACGCATTTCTGATCTTCTCTTCACTTGAACTTGAATGATGAAGACAGACATATCCAGATTGGATTGTAGGACACAAAGCAATGCAATTAACGGATTTGTCCTGCTGTTTTTTTTCTCACGAACTTGAGATTATCAGCTTGAATTCGCCTTGTCTTGTAAGATATAACTCAACATCCATATGATTCATCAAGCCTGCACAGTTGTACTGGGAACTGTTATAGGTATTCTTTCTGGGCTCATATGTGTTCTAAAGATGCTCGATAATTGCAAACTGAAAATAATCAAATCAGAATGATCAACATGGTTGTAGTGCAGAATTTCAAACTTGTAAATAAGTTGTGTCATGAATGTATCGCACACTGCTTAGAGCATACACATCGAGAGGGGCAGGAGGACGGGGCAGGAGCACGAAGCATGAGGATCGGGGTTCGGGGTGCGATCGATGCGGGGCGGATGGTGCGCGGACCTCAGGGCACGAACCCGTGCCTCGCGAGGTCGGGGCAGGAGCACGAAGCCGAATTCGGCCTCGTGCCTCGCGGGTGCGAGGTTCGCCCTTGGCCTCTCGTGTGTTGACGCATGGCGGGGGGGGGGGGGGGGGGGGGGGGGGGGGGGTGAATTTTGACCGTTGGAGGCCAACGGTCTTCAACGACTCTTTTTTTAATAGAAATTAAAAACAAAACCCACCCCTATAAATACCTTATCCCCATTTATCAAACTAACACTATTTCTATCAATATTCTCTCAACTCTCACTCTTAAATTCATTTCCTCTCTACAAAATTCGATCGATAATGTATGATGATGATTTGAATCAACCGTCGAGCCCACCGGAGCAACAACAGTCCACGCTGGAAGACCTAAATTTTACTAGAAGGCTACCAACAATATTTGCAAATAGGTTTCACCTAAACCGATGGTTAGCCTCTAATGCTTTCAACTAATACATGCAAGCCGTGGTTGGAACCAAGGTACTTTACTGAATAAATTTTGATTACAAATGCATTTAATTTAATGAATTAAAATTTTAATTATGTATGTTAAATTCTAATAAAATTTTAAATTTCAGCCTAGGTCTAATGTGACCACCGCCCAATCAAATGTGACAACCATCCCTCCCTTACACACACCTATTCCGACCACTAATGTTCGACCCTTACGGTCTTGCGGGCAACTATTTCGCCAAACAACATGTCGGCGGCAGCACCGGAACCAGCATGTCGTCTACTTCATCATCCCTTGGGCCGAGCACCAAGGCGGTCCCAGACAGGCGAACCAAATGCCCCCTTCCAGTAGACATGCTCCTGATACCTGCCTGGAAACACACAACAAAAGACCCCATTATGGGAACCTTCCAAGATGGGAACACGTTCTGGTCCACTATGACCAGAAGATTCGTCAAAGCTGGAAGATTCAACGCCCAAGATTGTTCGGTACAAGCTGTCAAGAGCATTGGAACAAAAGTGCGCCAAGAGTAAGGCGGTATATCACACTGATGAGAAAGGAGAAGGCTGAAGATCATAGCGGCTGGAACGATGAAAGGTACATGGAGCGGGTCATGGAACTCCATCGAATCCACACCGTAGGCAGACACGAGCCTAAGATTTTCAAGCTCCACCATTGGATCGAGTCGTTGGAACACGATGAGAAGTTATGGGCAGAGGAAGGCGTTGTAGGGGGTGTACGACTACGCTTGAACGAGTCCGACAGTTACAGCACAACCTTACCCAGTTCACTTCCCACCGACGATGAAAATGTTACACATCTCGGTGTTGACAATCAACCATCTGAAGGCCCAAGTTCCCCAATTGGCAGGAGTTCCCCAATTGCCACTCCGCGTGAAGAAGAGCGCTCAATTGGCAACAAGTCCGCAAAGAGAAAGGGGAAGGGTTTCTCAGAGAAAGCAGCGACCATCGCCCAAATAGACAATGCAAGGTGTGAGAAGGCGAAGCTTACCGTCACTCTAGACGCCAAAATCGATAAATATATGCAGGAAATTAAAGAGATGCATGCCATGAACGTGGATGACTTGACCGAGGAACAAGTGAATCACGCGAAAATGTTGCCTGTATATTTCGCACAAGTTGAGAAGCTTCAGAGACAAATTGACGCTAATATTAAATAATTTCATGTATTTTATTTAGTATTATTGTTAATGAATGTATTATTTTATTTAGTTCAAGTTTAATTTGTTTTTTACTTATTTTATTTATTAATTAATGTTATGTATTTTATTTCAATTTTATATTGTATTTTGTTAATTAAATATGAATTTAACACATTCAGCAAAAACATAATTAATTATCCAGTCAGGACTTCTGCAAAACATGATCCCCATACTTGCTCCCTTTGATGTGGAACACTCTCAGTTTTAAGGGGTACGAGCACAATCCATCCCAGTCAGCACATGAATCTGCTCACTGCTCCCTGCTTCCTACTCCTCTTGATGTACCTGCTCTTAGTAGAGAATTGGCATGCCCACTCATTGGGAGTCATACAAGCACCAACGATGCATGCAAGGGCTTAGGTTGGGCATAAGGCTCAATCACAAAAACCATAAACTAGTTACATGATAAATTGGGATGTGCATAGGCTGATGACCGCCGACCGGCATTAACGACACTTTCAAGCCATTGGACCGGGCCTCTGGTTTCTTGTACTTATCCACCAACATCGGTTTCAGAACCGGATGAAAGTGATATTTTCTACCGATGAAAATACCGGTGGGTGCAGGTTTTTTAACCGGACAACCAAATATCCCTAGGTTTTTATTGGGCTTGAAAAATCTAGGCCTTATTTATGGAAATATGTTCAACAAATTCACAATTTTTTTTTTCTGAAACGGTGAGGTAAAGTTATTTTATGGAAAAATTACGCATAGCCTATCTTACTATCGCGTTTTTTTACATCATCTTCTTAACTATTTTTTTTTATATTTAACACCCCTAACTTATTTTTTTTCTCACTTTAGTGTAACATTGTTAATTTTCCATCCAATAGATGTCATATGTCCAAATTCAAAATCATACCATCAGTTCAACAAAACCTAAACATTATTATATGTCCAAACTAACATTCAATATCCTTTATATTTACAAAATCTACCATCAAAATTCTTTTTTATTAGTTTTTTGTTACTAACTTTTTATTTTCAAAAATTCTTTATTTATTTATTTATTAATTTTTCAGTTTAATTTTAACTAATTTTTATAACAAGTTTCTTGATTTCATTTGATTATCTACTTAAATATTTTATAGGTCATTAACAGATCATAATTATTGCCGCCCTCTCTCTCTTGAAAATTGAAACCTAAACCCTAGCCCTAGCCGCAACTATGGTGCTTTCCTCTAACCACGCCGTTATCGTGCCATCTACCGTGGCTCCACCTGTCGCTGTTGGTGCTGCTACGCTTGAGACTCATGATGTCCCTGTGGTCATTGGCTCGGTGTTATCCAATCCCTCGCATACCGTGTCCGGTGTTTGGGATAAGACTCGCCGAAGGAGAAGACCCAAACCACTCGGTTCGAGTTCTTCTCCCTTGCTTCCCTCTCCTCTTGTTCCGGCGATAATCCTGACCCTCTCGACTGAGTTGATGCCCTTTTTCCATGAGGGTAATCTCCCCTCAGCCCGTGTCGAAACCGAGGCGGGGACATCCAACAAGGCGGGCCATAGTTGCTTCGTCTCTAAGCAACCAACGGTCTCCTCCTCCTGCGTCGCGTGTGGTCCTTGTTAGTCTTAGTGCCCGTAGTTCAATCCTAAATGTCCAAATGTATATATCATCGTTAGCAATAAAATTAAAGCGGCTTTATATTACTTATGTGTTGGAGTAATATATCGATGTGTGCTCTGATCTATGCCCACCATGCGAATAGAACCATAGATCGAGATAGATCACACTCGATGGGTCCCTAGTCAACAAAGCTTCACTAGAAGCGACTAGTATGAAAGATGGCTCTTTATGGCTTACGTTCTGTTAGTCATTGGAATGGGATTCCGGAGTCTGATCATAGATATCATGTGGGACATGATATTGGACGACCCGCCCTGAATATGTGCCATAGATTAAGTCATGAACATATTCAGTGTCGTAGCTTGTCATGTATCCTTAGACCAAGGAGTCTTTGTGATCGCTATGTAGTCAACAACTGAGTTTGACCTGAGCCTAACGTTGTCCGTAACAGGGCTTCCATAACGGCCAGGATTGGCTTGGGGACGGGCTACATGAGTGACACGAAAGACGGCTAAGGGATTTATCCCTCATACTGAGGTATGAGAAAGATATCGGTTCTCGGCCGCTTGATCGAGAGTGACTGAAAGAATAGCATGGCCATGCACATGATACTGGGTATCATATCTTCAGTCATCTCACATATCAAGGAACGGTGATTGAGAATAATAAGGATGACGGCTCTATGCCTTATCTCAATCAGGATATCGGAGATAAAAGGATAATGACAGGGACGACGGAAAGGTTAGAATCGACAGGGTCGATTCGTTATGTAGTGTCAGGCAATACTAAAGTCTCGTTAGTTGCCACTTAAATAGGATCAAGTAAAATGGGATTTTACGTTGATCTATTGACATGCATAAACCTAAGGGTCACACCGGAGGATGAAACTCATTGACACATTTATGGAGAATGGCCAAAAGGGAGTTGTCTCGGGACATGACCAAAACTGGGTTTTGGGTCATGTGCCCGTAAGTGAATAGGACTTTACGGATCGAGACAAGGCTTGGAGTCTTGGGATTGATCGCGTCGGATAATGTTGGACATTTCCGGTATGGAAGGCTTGGAGGCGATGAGCGAATCACGGGACCTCATTGGAAATGGCCACGGGCCATGTTCCAAGAGGCCCATGAAAGGCCCATGCAACCAAGGCCCATGGAACTAATTAATCAAGTCTTGATTAATTAGTACTAAGTAAGCAAGACAAGGATTAAGGTGTTGGTGATTCACCACCTAACCCAATCTTGTCTTGCCATACTTTGTCCTATTTACACCTTACTTGACACCATACTTGTCCCATGCCTTTAGTTGGACAAGTATGGGTTTTGTTATGTTTAAGTCATCTTTTTTCAACATAACAAACACAAGACAAGAATGGGAAACACAACTTCTCTCTCCCTTCCCTTGCAATTTCGGGTTTGGCAAGCTCCCACCTCCATTTTTGTGTTCTTGAGTCCTCAAAGAGAAGAACTACGTGGCTTTGATTCCCATGTGGATACGTAGGCGTCTTGGAGACTCAAGCCAATCATTCGTTAACCGGTGTTCTTGTTTTGGTAAGAACTAGTGCTGAATTTTTCTCTTGTGAATCCATTCTTTGTTAGTTGTTTCATGGTTTTAATCGTCTCTTGGTTTTCATTGATTTTCCGCTGCGAGTTGGTTCATCTCCAACCCTACCTCGAGACCCAACAGTGGTATCAGAGCCGTGCTACCTTCGGGATTCACAAGACGGTGTTCAAAGTTTCGGTTTTGCTTGAAAGTTTCGTTTTTGGCATGTTGTTTTGCTAAATTGTTTGATAACATGTTTTAAATTATTGTTTATGGATTTAATGCATGTAAAATGAATTTTTGAAAATTATTTCAAATCTGGAAATTTTGAAAAAAGTTTGATTTTTCGGTTCTCGGGAGCGGGACTCTCGGGGAGCCGAAACCGAGACCGAACGGGGCTCCGTTGGACGGAGCTAGGCCAAGCATGACCATTGGATGGTTGATATGCCAAGGCTAAACCGTTTTGTTAGTTATGACGAGTTTGGAACCGTCATGATGAACTCGAAGATCAAATGTTCAAAAGTTTCATTTTTGAACGGTTTCGATAAACCGAGCATCAAAAAATTTCGAAACTTGGCTATTAATTAAAACCGGAAAATCACATGATGTTTGATAACATGCTTGTTTGATAACACGATGTGTGATGTGATGTTGGCATGGTGTACATAATAGCCCCGAGCTCGATTTAATTATTTATCGCTTTTCACGGCCTGCGAGCCGTTAGAGTTAGCGTGTAATTATTCTTTCAAGGTGTGGTCGTCGAACCACTTGTTTGTAATATTTATTTATTCCCGACCTGCGAGTCGTGTATTAAATTGTAATATTTTACTCAAGACGAAGAAAGGGCGAAAAGGTCATTTGGTGGCTTTTCGGGTGTTGGCATCGGCTTGGAGTCGGTGGAGCTCAAGAAGCTAGTGGGAGTTAGTTTAGGGGGCTATTATGTGCACATTTATCGTTTTATGCTTGGTTTAGTTTATGCATGATTAATTCTATGTGTTTTAGAATTGCATGCTTAACTTTATTTACCGAGCATATCACCTCACATGCAAAGATAAAATTGGAATTTTAATCCTTGTGTGTGAGCCCTTAGAATCGTCATTACATTGGATGTAGTTGACGGGTTCGAAGGAAGAATTACATTGGAGGTAATTTGAGGCATCATTGCATTTGGAATGTAGTTGATGTGCTCATCGCATCTAGGATGTGTCAAAGTTTTAAACACAACCGGACAAGTAAAAACGGGTCATGTCCGATACCTCCCAATTATCAACACCTTACTACCTCCCCGTCCTATGGGTGTCGTGCGCATTAGCGGAGCATCCATGGGAAAGCGGGGTAGTAGGTTTGGACGACATATGTGGGTGTCGTGCGCATTAGCGGAGCACCTACATAGTGACGGGCCATAGTTGAAAATTGGTGGACCCGACTACGATTCTCAGCCTGAGGTTGAGCTAGGGTAACAGATAGGGTAAGCCGTGTACATAAGTGCATACCCTAGCCAAGAGTCACATTGGATGTGATTGGATGGAGTCCTACCTACATAGCTCGATTAAGTGGTGAGCATTAGTTCAGCTTAATCGAGTGAATCAAGGATCTTGGTTTCAGATTCTAAAGGTTTAGAATTGATTGTTGGTGTTTAAGCTTGATCTTCATAAAATTTATTCAGTTTACTGATTGAATTTTATCTGTTGTAGATCAAATGGCAAATTCAGCGAACATTAATAGTTTGTCATTAAAAACCATTCTTGACAGGGTCAAGCTAAATGGGACAAACTATTTGGACTGGTACAGAATTTTGAGGATAGTCCTCAAGTCTGAACGCAAAGAATATGTCCTTGACAAGGCTGTCTCTAAGACCATATCAGAGTTACATGAAGTGTCATTAACTGCTGAGAAGAATATCTCAGGGATCTGGGATCCAAGGATATTCTGATGGTCAACAAGGGAATTGGAAGTGGCAAGGGCTGGGCCCATGCGCACTTGGCAGGAAAGATGAGACACCTGAGAATGTCTGCTTCTACTGCCAACAGCCTGGTCATTGGAACCGGGATTACAGGAAGTTCACGGCTGATCTGAAGAAGGGCAGTGGGACTGCGCCTTCATCAAATAGTCCGGATGATCTGAAGAAGGGCAGTAGGACTGCGCCTTCATCAGGAAACCTGGATGATCTAAGGAAGGGCGGTGGGACCGTGCCTTCATTCGGTATTAACTCTATAGAGCTACATCTCTCTACTTCCAAAGATTCATGGGTATTAGATACCATGACTGAATCTCACACATGCACTAATATATGGTGGCTGAAAGTAGGAGAGATTTGGAAAGCACGAAATGGACCTCAGAGTTGTGGCAACTGCTGTAGGATCCATGAGTCTTGCTTTGCCAAGAGGCCTTGTCTTAGTATTGTATAATGTATATTGCATACCTACTTTTAGTAGGAATATTATATCTGTATCCGTGTTTGACAAGGAAGGATATAATGTTAATATTGGAAATGGAGTTTTCAATGTTCTATGCAATGATATGTTTTATACCAGTACTAACATGGTTGGAGGATTGTACATATTAGATATGGGTAACAATGCCTCAAGTTCTATATATTCCGTTAATACCAAGAGGTCTAAATCCAACGATTTAAACCTAACTCTGTTATGGTACTGTCATTTGGGTCGCATAAACAAGAAGCGCCTATCAGCACTTCAGAAGTGCGGGCTTTCAGGTTCATTCGAATTCCATTCGATCGATAGGTGCAAGGTTTGTTTGATGGGAAAAATGACTAAAGTGCCCTTTATCGATCGCGATGAAAGGGCGGGTGAATTATTGGGGCTGATACACTCGAATGTGTGTAGACCAATAAGTTCACTTGCCAGGAGGGGTTTTAACTACTTTATCACATTTACTGATGATTACAGTAAATATGGTTATGTCTCTTCGGTGAGACATAAGTCTGAAGCTTTTGATAAATTCAAAGAGTTTAAGACTATAGTAGAAAACCAGCTCGACAAAGGTATTAAGGCACTTCGATTGGATCGAGGTGGAAAATACTTGACCACAGAGTTATTAGATCATCTAAAAGAGAATGGGATCCTTTTGGAATGGACTCCTCATAGGTCACTGTAGTTGAAAGGTGTAGCCAAACGGAGAAATCGGACATTGTTAGACAATGGTCTGTTCCATGATTAGTTGGACTGATCTCCCAATCTCTTTTAGGGGTTTTGCTCTAGAGACGACCGCATTCATAGTGAATCGGGCTTCGACGAATGGTGTGGAAGGGACACCATTTTAAAAATGGTACGGGATGATGCCCGCTTTGTCCTTCCTAAAGATTTGTGGTTGCGAGGCTTATGTGAAACATTTGGTTTCGACTAAGCTCGAACCAAGATCTGAGATATGCACCTTCGTGTGGTATCCCAAAGCAACAAGGGGATACTATTTCTACAATCCCAGTGAGAACATGGTGTTCGTCGCTTGGGGTGGGGTCTTTATGGAAAAGAAGTTTTGTTTCCAAAGACGTCATTGGGAGGACTGTGCATCTCGAAGAAATTCAGGATGGTACAGATCTGTCTAAACCAATTGGCAACCCAGTAGAAAGGAGCCAGAGATTGTCGTAGAGTAAGAACCAATTCCTGTTACAATTCCGGAAGGTCCAAGGCGATTTGAAAGGATCAATCTTCCACCTCCAAGATATGGTATCCGGAGGTGACAATGAAGTCATGGTGGATCACGATGATCCAGCCACCTTTCAGGAAGTCGTGGATGGGCCCAACTCCGAGTTATGGCTGGGAGCCATGAGGGAGGAAATGCAATCCATGTCGGACAACCGAGTCTGGGAACCGGTTGATCCCATCAATGGTGTGAGGACCATAGGATGCAAATGGATCTTCAAGGTGAAGATGGACATGGACGGCAACCCTCTGACCTACAAAGCTCAACTGGTGGCGAAAGGTTATAGGCAGATCCAATGGATTGACTATGAGGAAACCTTCTCCTTAGTGGCTATGGTCAAAATCGATCCAAATTCTTCTTGACATAACTGCGTATCATAATTACAAGATATGGCAAGTGGATGTCAAAACCGCTTTCCTAAATGGAAATTTGACTGAGTACGTTTGTATGTCTCGGCCCAAAGGTTTTGACGATCCGAAGAATAAAGGAAAGATTTATAAGTTGTTGAAATCCATTTCTGGATTGAAACGAACTTCTCGGAGTTGGATCCTTCGTTTTGATGAAGCTGTAATTAGATTTGGCTTAATCAAGAACGAGGATGAATCTTGCGTTTATAAGAAGGCTAGTGGGAGCAATATTACCTTTCTGGTTCTCATTGAAAACGACATCCCAACCTTGCACGAGACTAAAGCTTGGTTGAGGAAGTGTTTTTCAATAAAGGACTTAGGCGATGCTTCTCATATCTTAAGGATTAAGATATGTAGAGATCGCACCAAGAGGGTCTTGGATTTAAGTCAGGGAACCTATGTGAACAAGGCATTGAGTAGGTTCTTAATGCTCGATTCAAAGAAAGGACTCTTACCCACTAGTCATGGCATTCATCTCAGCAAGACTCAGTGTCCTAAGACACCTGATGAGCTGAAAAGGATGATGAGAATCCTATGCGCCTGGGGGCAGGATCGATCATATATGCCATGACATGTATGAGACCAGACGTCTCGTAAGCCTTATGTTGTACCAGTAGACATCATTCTAACCCGGGGGAAAGATGATGCTGAACTAGTCGTCGAAGGATGAGTAGACGCTAGTTTTCCAAGACAAATCCAGATGACTTTAGAAGTCAATCAGGATATGTGTTTACGCTGAATGGCAGAGCTTTAGCTGGGAAAGCGTAAAGCAAGATACCATTGCCGAATCTACGACAGAGGCCAAGTACATGGATGCTGCAGAGGCAGCTAAGGAGGCTATGTGGATTTGGAAATTCATGGCAGGGCTGGGTGTAATTAAAAACCCATCCAGTCCGGTGAATCCATTTTGCGACAACACAAGGGCCATTGCGCAAGCTAAAAGCCTAGATCGCATAACAAATCCAAACATGTACTGCGGCGTATCCACCTCATCAGATAAATACTGAACTGAGGTGAAGTGAAGATAACCGATATTGCAATAGATGATAACATAGCCAACCCTTTGACTAAGGCAGTGTCACTGCCTGAACATGTTAGACATGTAAAGTCGATGGGGACATATTGGAGTTTAGATTGGAACTAGGGCAAGTGGGAGATTGTTAGTCTTAGTGCCCGTAGTTCAATCCTAAATGTCCAAATGTATATATCATCGTTAGCAATAAAATTAAAGCGGCTTTATATTACTTATGTGTTGGAGTAATATATCGATGTGTGCTCTGATCTATGCCCACCATGCGAATAGAACCATAGATCGAGATAGATCACACTCGATGGGTCCCTAGTCAACAAAGCTTCACTAGAAGCGACTAGTATGAAAGATGGCTCTTTATGGCTTACGTTCTGTTAGTCATTGGAATGGGATTCCGGAGTCTGATCATAGATATCATGTGGGACATGATATTGGACGACCCGCCCTGAATATGTGCCATAGATTAAGTCATGAACATATTCAGTGTCGTAGCTTGTCATGTATCCTTAGACCAAGGAGTCTTTGTGATCGCTATGTAGTCAACAACTGAGTTTGACCTGAGCCTAACGTTGTCCGTAACAGGGCTTCCATAACGGCCAGGATTGGCTTGGGGACGGGCTACATGAGTGACACGAAAGACGGCTAAGGGATTTATCCCTCATACTGAGGTATGAGAAAGATATCGGTTCTCGGCCGCTTGATCGAGAGTGACTGAAAGAATAGCATGGCCATGCACATGATACTGGGTATCATATCTTCAGTCATCTCACATATCAAGGAACGGTGATTGAGAATAATAAGGATGACGGCTCTATGCCTTATCTCAATCAGGATATCGGAGATAAAAGGATAATGACAGGGACGACGGAAAGGTTAGAATCGACAGGGTCGATTCGTTATGTAGTGTCAGGCAATACTAAAGTCTCGTTAGTTGCCACTTAAATAGGATCAAGTAAAATGGGATTTTACGTTGATCTATTGACATGCATAAACCTAAGGGTCACACCGGAGGATGAAACTCATTGACACATTTATGGAGAATGGCCAAAAGGGAGTTGTCTCGGGACATGACCAAAACTGGGTTTTGGGTCATGTGCCCGTAAGTGAATAGGACTTTACGGATCGAGACAAGGCTTGGAGTCTTGGGATTGATCGCGTCGGATAATGTTGGACATTTCCGGTATGGAAGGCTTGGAGGCGATGAGCGAATCACGGGACCTCATTGGAAATGGCCACGGGCCATGTTCCAAGAGGCCCATGAAAGGCCCATGCAACCAAGGCCCATGGAACTAATTAATCAAGTCTTGATTAATTAGTACTAAGTAAGCAAGACAAGGATTAAGGTGTTGGTGATTCACCACCTAACCCAATCTTGTCTTGCCATACTTTGTCCTATTTACACCTTACTTGACACCATACTTGTCCCATGCCTTTAGTTGGACAAGTATGGGTTTTGTTATGTTTAAGTCATCTTTTTTCAACATAACAAACACAAGACAAGAATGGGAAACACAACTTCTCTCTCCCTTCCCTTGCAATTTCGGGTTTGGCAAGCTCCCACCTCCATTTTTGTGTTCTTGAGTCCTCAAAGAGAAGAACTACGTGGCTTTGATTCCCATGTGGATACGTAGGCGTCTTGGAGACTCAAGCCAATCATTCGTTAACCGGTGTTCTTGTTTTGGTAAGAACTAGTGCTGAATTTTTCTCTTGTGAATCCATTCTTTGTTAGTTGTTTCATGGTTTTAATCGTCTCTTGGTTTTCATTGATTTTCCGCTGCGAGTTGGTTCATCTCCAACCCTACCTCGAGACCCAACAGTCCTACCTTTGCCTCCACGCAACCTTAGCATGTCGGGTTCTTCGTCGCAACATCTGCCTCCAACAGTTCCCGGCGACGCGACACCTAGGTTGAAGCCCCTATTCTACAACAAACCTCTCACCTCCTCCTCTCGACGCCATCGTCCTCTCTGTGGATGTCCCCCTTTAAAGGGATCCAGCGAAAGGAAAAGCGCCAATGGCGGACCTTCCTCGGACGGCGGTGGAAGCCCTAGGGTTGGGCCAATGCCTCCCTAATCGGTATCGGACCCCCTCATCCTCGTTGGACTTACAATCCCGGAAGGGATGTGTCGGGGTCGGGCACCGACCCGAGGATTGCAGGAGCCTTCACTAACCCAGGCTGATTTGGGCCCGGACCTCCATCCTGTCTGACGGCTCTACAAGACGGCATGTCGTCATGCTCGATTGAGGATGAGGAGGAGTTTGAGGTTGTCGTGCCATTCTCTCCGACCATCTCCATGGCTATTTCCAAGCAATAGTGGGGTATGGTGGGGAAGCTCTAGTCGCCGATATCCCCCCGCAAGGAGACTCTACTGCGGATCATCACCACTGCATGGAAGAGAGCTGCGGAGGGTCTTGTCGTCAAAGAGCTGGGTCCGGCCCTACTTGGCTTTTATATCTGGTCATCAAAAGCATGTGCATGAGTTCGGAATAATGAACCATGGTGTTTCGATGGGCGGGCTCTGCTCCTTGGGGATCTGGATCCTTGCGCCCGAGACTTGCTGGTATTGGATCGCATGCAATTATGGGCGCACGTACAGGATCTGCCACCTCTAGTCTGGACGAAGGCGACGAGAATGTCCATTAGGGGCGCGTTGGGTACTTGTGTGGAGGTCTCGAGCGACCAGTGGGGGATGTACTAGGGGGCACAATTAGGTTCCGCTTCTGGTACCTCATCGAGCGTCCCCTCCGGTAATAGATGGTCTTGCGGTTCAAGGAGTTCCCGGACCTGGTTAAGATTGAGCTAACTTATACCAAGCTCTCGAGCTCCTACTACAACTGTGGGAGGCTCGGACACATCGTCAAGGACTGCAAGTGGGAAGTCTGGGGCACCCCACAGTATGACTCGTCTCTCTTGGAGTATCAAAAGGGCAAGCAGGTGAAGCCGTACGCAACAGATTGAAGCGTGTCTGCTCAGTCGTCTACCTTGCCAGGCTTTGGGAAAATCTCCTCGAGCACTGTACCTAAAGGCTCCCTATCTTTGAATGGGAGTCCCTGGGATTCCCCGAGCACTGTACCTAATCTTACTGCGGCTCGGGTTAGCACCAGACTGGTGACCGGCCAGCTACTGGGGGAGTCGGTCCCTGAAGTTCCAACACTCGTTCCTAGGGTACCAGATGTTGTGAGAGCTGTTGTAACTGGAGTGCTCAAGCGGTCTGGGAAACAGCCCCACCAGGAGGGATGTTAGTTACCCCTGAGCAATAGGGACTGGCCCTATGAGGGGTCCCTAGTCGATGCTTTGCCTCCCACCACTACTGTTGAAGACCTTGGCCAGTTTTTGGAGTAGGAATTCCAGAACCACCTTCTCATCCCTCGTATTCTATCATTGCCTCTATGGCATCCAAATACCGTCTGTTACGGTTATAATGAAAAAAGGATCAGTGAACCATTGCTCTTTTGTCTGACCTTAGTGGCCAGAGAGCATGTTCCTTGGCGCACATTGATATTTTGATATATCATTTATAAAATTGCACCTTTCGCTCAAAAAATCTACTTAAATATTTGTATTTAATTTTCTATTGATCTCCAAGCCTTTTTCATACGACAAAGATTGAACCTTTAGCTTCAATCCCTTTTCATTTTCTTTGAATGATTCGTATTCACATAAATTACAAGTCACGACTAGGGGTGGGCAAAAAAAACTGAAACCGCTAAAACCAACCACCACCAACCGCAAACCGCACCTAAAAACCCGAAACCGGAAAGTTAACGGTTGGTTGCGGGTTCTTGACGATCGAACCGGAAAGTTAACGGTTGGTTGTCGGTTCTTGAAACGGAAAACCATCGTTAACCAACCAAACCGGTATTGTTCATCATATACATGTGCTTTCATGATAACCACTGATCTGATATAGATGAATGATCTATGAACACTCTTTTGTGTCACACAGATTGCTAACATAGAACACGATGATTTATATGTAATTTTTCTTTTGTTTTAGAGAATGTAGTAATATGTTTTGGCTTGAAATAGAAATATGTGTATGGTTATTGATATCTAAATTTGTACTTACATGTAGTAAAGTGGTTGGTTGGTTAAAACCACTAACCAACCGATTAGTGAACTGGTTGGGTTCACTGTAAAAAAATTGGTTTATGGGTTGAGGCTGGTTTTAAGATATGTCAAACCGGTAATATCGGGCTGAGTTCGTAAAGGGTCTCATTGAGTGGTTAACCACCCAATGCCCACTCCTAGTCACGACACTATAATAACGACCGTCCGTACGGTCTTATTGGTAGTTCGGTCTGATTTTCTAAAGGATCTAGAAGAAACCTTCCACCTCTTCTCTTTTGTTGCATCCACTACCATATGCTCTTTCTTGTATTCTACGCTACAGAATGGTTTGTTTCCTCTGCAAAAATTACCAAAACATCCATTAGAGCATTGCTTCCCAATTTAATCAATCATGGGCAAATTCGACCAACCCAAATAATTCAAATAAAAGGGAAAACTATCAATACTTACCCAAAACCATGCACATTTAACTGATGTTTACCTTGAAGTTTAAAGTTAACTGATGCATACCCTGAAGTTACAACTTGTAACTAAAACCCCCTTTTGTCAGCTAAAATGGCGAAAATACCCTCAGTGATTTTTCTAAATAATTTTTTAAAAATATAGATGAAGTGATTTTTTAAATAAAAATGAAGTCATTTAATAAATATATATATATATAGGAGAGCAATCAGGTGCGAACCATGAATTATGGTGTGAACCTGCGAACTCAACCAGATTGCGCCATGTGTCGCGCTCAGAAAATGCCCCCCATTTTGTTATACTCAAGTTTATTAATTCGATTTTTCCCGTTTCGTTTCAAATCCGAATTCATTTTTTCTTGCGCCAATATTCTTATTTTTTCAAGAGCTGTCTAACAAGTAGTGGATTGCATATATTTTGATGTGTTTCTGAATACGTGTGTGGATGTGTGAATATGAGTGCGAAAAGTGTGATGTGGTTTGAGAATATGATATATGTGGTTTGCGAATATAGTATATGTGCTTTGAGAATTTAGTGTATATGGTTTGAGAATATAGTATATGTGGTTTGCGAAAAGTGTGATGTGGTTTGAGAATATGATATATGTGGTTTGCGAATATAGTATATGTGGTTTGCGAAAAGTGTGATGTGGTTTGAGAATATGATATATGTGGTTTGCGAATATAGTATATGTGGTTTGAGAATTTAGTGTATATGGTTTGAGAATATAGTATATGTGGTTTGCGAAAAGTGTGATGTGGTTTGAGAATATGATATATGTGGTTTGCAAATATAATATATGTGGTTTGAGAATTTAGTGTATATGGTTTGAGAATATAGTATATATGGTTTGCGAATATGACATATATGGTTTGCGAAAAGTATATGTGGTTTGAGAATATGAAATAAGTTGGTTTAAGAATATAGTATATGTGGTTTGAGAATATTGTATATGTGGTTTGCGAATATACTATATTCTCAAACCACATATACTATATTCGCAAATCATATATGTCATATTCGCAAACCACAAATACTATATTCTCAAACCACATATACTATATTCTCAAACCACAAACCCTATATTTGCAAAACACATCACATTTTTCGCACTCATATTCACACATCCACACACGTATTCAAAAACACATCAAAATATACGCAATCCACTACTTGTTAGAAAGCTCTTGAAAAAATAAGAATATTGGCGCAATTTTTTTTTTTTAAATCGGAGTTGAAACGAATCGGGAAAAATTAAATTAATAAACTTGGTGGGAAAAAAAAGATGAGCATTTCTAAGCGCGACACGTGTCATGTTGTTGTTGAGTTCGCAGGTTCACATTTTAAGAGAGGTTCCCACGTGAAAGCTTCCCTATATATATATATATATATATATATATATATATATATATAAGGTAGCTATCCAGTAAAAATCATCCTTATTGTGCAAACTACGAACCAATCTAAGCCACAGGATGCGGTCAAAGTGACGTCAGTAGAGCGCACACGATGCTGACACGTGGCAGATTCGCGTGCGCCTCTGCCCGCGCGCGTGAGCGTGTTGACCACGCGCGCGCACGGTGCTAATAGTTTGGCGCGCACAGTGCTAATAGTTTAGCACAGTGCCAAACTATTAACACTGTGCGCCCAAACTATTAGCACTATGCGCGCCACGTGTCAGCACTGTGCGCGCGCACCAGCAGCGCGCGCGCCCACGTGTCAGCACCTGGTGAGTTCGTAGTTTGCACAATAAGGGGTGGTTTGTATTTGATACCAACCCTATATATATAAAACAAAAGTAATTTTTAAATAATTTTTTAACATAATTATTGAAGTGTACTTGAGGGTATTTTCGTCATTTTAGCTGACAGAGGGGTTTTGAGTTACATTTTCGAAACTTCAGGGTATGCATTAGTTGACTTTAAACTTTAAAGTAAACATCAGTTACATGGGCATGGTTTTGGGTAGATATTGGTAGTTTTCCCCCCAAAAATATATTATTACATGTGCTTCGCACATGTTATTTTCCATCCAAAATTTAACAGTGTTGGGATAAAGTGAAAAAACAATTAAGTTAGGTGTGTTAAATGTCAAATAAAATAGTTAAGGGGGTGATGTGAAAAAAACGATAATAAGGTAGGTTATGTGTAATTTTCCTTTATTTTATTAGAAATTGCGCAGAATACATAAACGTGCATCTAGTATCATGAACCTGAACCACGATAAGACAGGCACAGAACGGACTTCCCGAGCCAACCAATGGGCTGCTCCGTTCGCTGTCCTAGAAACATATTTGAGTTTTACATCATCGAGGGATAACAAAATGGAATGACATTCCTCTATGAGACGTCCCACGGGTGAGAAAGAAGGGGTAGACCCCATGATCAAACTCACTACATATTGCGCGTCACTGCGAACTAGTACCTTGGTTCGACCCTGATCCCTAATCCACTAGAGAGCGTGGAGGATGGCCGTGGTTTCCGCAATTCCAAACCGAGGGTCCCCAACAGAGTGTCATTGCTTCACTCCAGAACACATCCTCAATCATCCATGCACAACCAACTCCAACCAATCTGGCTCATATCTAATAAAGTGGTCCCATCGACATTTATCGATATTCGAATCTGAGGTGGAGGGGACTATCCGATGTCCCTCCGGGATCGCGGAGAAACAATGTCCCTCACGGCCCCTAAGTGAGCCTCTCTCTAACTATGTAAGTGACTATGAACTGTTGCATCTAGAGCATCAGCTAACTAAGGTTTTTGATCTCATACAATCCCGTTGTGGGCTTTCCATATCCCCCAAATCGTCATCGCTATATGACCCTTGACCATCATATCTGGTAATGCCATAATAAGAGTTCATCAGGATTTTAGTGAGTGGTGTGGGAGGATGAGGATCTATAGTTGGTGTTTGGCCCAAACCTCTTGTGTGAATCCCAGTGAAGAAGTAAGTAGGAGGTGGTCTCTCAGGCCCTCTGACAAACCGGGCATTCCTCCGAAATCGAAACATGAAGTCAGGAGGTTGACGGACACCTATAAAGTACATGGTAGAGCTTGCCATAAGAACACCTTTATCATGTTGGGTCTCGATGGAGGGTATGATCACATACTTGCAGCGGGAAATAACTCGAGACCATGCCATATAACACTACCAAATATTAGATACATAAAAAAGAATAAACAATATTGATGTCTCCTTAATAATTAGTTCAAGAACACAAGTGAAATGAAGATAACACCAAAGAAACGATGATCATCTTGAGTCTCCAAGACACCTACGTATTCACTTGGAATCAAAGCCACGTAGTTCTTCTTTAGATGACTCAAGAACACAATTTTTGGAGAGAAAAAAAAACTATTGGCCGAAACTTGTAAAGAAGAAGAAGTGAAGTTGTGAAACTATTCTTGTCTTGTGTTTTGTTATATTGAATAAGATGACTTAATCAATCAATATTATCAACAACCATCAAGGACAGGTAAGGTGTGAAGCTTGGTGTAAACTAGGACAAGTATGGTGCTAAGTATGGCTAAACAAGATGGGGTTAGGTGGTGAATCACCAACACCTTAATCATTGTCTTGCTTACTTAGTACTAATTAATCAAGACTTGATTAATTTGTTCCATGGGCCTTGGTCGCATGAGCCTCTCATGGGCCTCTCGGAACATTGCACATGGTCATTCCCAACGAGGTCTCGTGACGCGCTCATCGCCTCCAAGCCTTCCATACCGGAAATGTCCAACATTATCCGACGTGATCAATCCCAAGACTCCAAGTCTTGTCTCGATCCGTAAGGTCCTATTCACTTACAGGCACATGACCCAAAACCCAGTTTTGGTCATGTCCTGACACAACTCCCTTTTGGTCATTCTCCATAAATGTGTCAATGAGTTTCATCCTTCGGTGTGACCCTTAGGTTTATTCATGTCAATAGATCAACGTAAAATCTCATTTTACTTGATCATATATAAGTGACAACTAACGAGACTTTAGAATTGACATTGCATAACGAATTGACCCTGTCGATTCTAATCTTTTTGTCATTCTTGTCATTATCCTTTTATCACCGATATCCTGATTGAGATAAGACATAGAGTCGTCATCCTTATTATTCTCAATCATTGTTCCTTGATATGTGAATGACTGAATCTTTGATACCTAGTATCATGTGCATGGTCATGTTATTCTTTCAGTCACTCTCGATCAAGCGGACGAGAACTGATATCTTTCCCATACCGTAGTTGTTAGCCTTAGTGCCCGTAGTTCAATCCTAAATGTCCAAATGTATATATCATCGTTAGCAATAAAATTAAAGCGGCTTTATATTACTTATGTGTTAGAGTAATATATCGATGTGTGCTCTGATCTATGCCCACCATGCGAATAGAACCATAGATCGAGATAGATCACACTCGATGGGTCCCTAGTCAACAAAGCTTCACTAGAAGCGACTAGTATGAAAGATGGCTCCTTATGGCTTACGTTCTGTTAGTCATTGGAATGGGATTCCGGAGTCTGATCATAGATATCATGTGGGACATGATATTGGACGACCCGCCCTGAATATGTGCCATAGATTAAGTCATGAACATATTCAGTGTCGTAGCTTGTCATGTATCCTTAGACCAAGGAGTCTTTGTGATCGCTATGTAGTCAACAACTGAGTTTGACCTGAGCCTAACGTTGTCCGTAACAGGGCTTCCATAACGGCCAGGATTGGCTTGGGGACGGGCTACATGAGTGACACGAAAGACGGCTAAGGGATTTATCCCTCGTACTAAGGTATGGGAAAGATATCGGTTCTCGGCCGCTTGATCGAGAGTGACTGGAAGAATAGCATGGCCATGCACATGATACTGGGTATCATATCTTCAGTCATCTCACATATCAAGGAACGGTGATTGAGAATAATAAGGATGACGGCTCTATGCCTTATCTCAATCAGGATATCGGAGATAAAAGGATAATGACAGGGACGACGGAAAGGTTAGAATCGACAGGGTCGATTCGTTATGTAGTGTCAGGCAATACTAAAGTCTCGTTAGTTGCCACTTAAATAGGATCAAGTAGAATGGGATTTTACGTTGATCTATTGACATGCATAAACCTAAGGGTCACACCGGAGGATGAAACTCATTGACACATTTATGGAGAATGGCCAAAAGGGAGTTGTCTCGGGACATGACCAAAACTGGGTTTTGGGTCATGTGCCCGTACGTGAATAGGACTTTACGGATCGAGACAAGGCTTGGAGTCTTGGGATTGATCGCGTCGGATAATGTTGGAAATGGTCACGGGCCATGTTCCAAGAGGCCCATGAAAGGCCCATGCAACAAAGGCCCATGGAACTAATTAATCAAGTCTTGATTAATTAGTACTAAGTAAGCAAGACAAGGATTAAGGTGTTGGTGATTCACCACCTAACCCAATCTTGTCTTGCCATACTTTGTCCTATTTACACCTTACTTGACACCATACTTGTCACATGCCTTTAGTTGGACAAGTATGGGTTTTGTTATGTTTAAGTCATCTTTTTTCAA
This sequence comes from Erodium maritimum, assembly GCA_963921825.1. Taxonomy (NCBI): domain Eukaryota; kingdom Viridiplantae; phylum Streptophyta; class Magnoliopsida; order Geraniales; family Geraniaceae; genus Erodium; species Erodium maritimum. Next base: position 60,047,092 of record OY997590.1, on the reverse strand, counting down.
CATAACAAACACAAGACAAGAATAGGAAACACATTTTCTCTCCCTCTTCCATGGCCATTTCGGGTTTGGCTAGTTTCCACCTCCATGTTTGCGTTCTTGAGTCCTCAAAGAGAAGAACTACGTGGCTTTGATTCCCATGTGGATACGTAGGCGTCTTGGAGACTCAAGCCAATCATTCGTTAACCGGTGTTCTTGTTTTGGTAAGAACTAGTGCTGAATTTTTCTCTTGTTAATCCATTCTTTGTTAGTTGTTTCATGGTTTTAATTGTCTCTTGGTTTTCATTGATTTTCCGCTGCGAGTTGGTTCATCTCCAACCCTACCTCGAGACCCAACAGTAGTATGAGGGATAAATCCCTTAGCCATATTTCGTGTCACTCATGTAGTCCGTCCCCAAGCCAATCCTAGTCGTTATGAAAGTCCTATTATAGACAACGTTAGGCTCAGGTCAAGCTCAGTTGTTGATTGCATAGCGATCACAAAGACTCCTTGGTCTAAGGATAAATGACAAGCTACGACACTGAATATGTTCATGAATCAATCTATGGAACATATTCAGGGATCGTCCAATATCATGTCCCACATGATATCTATGATTAGACTCTGTAATCCCATTCCTATGACTCATAGAATGTAACCCATAAAGAACTATCTTTCATACTAGTCATTTCTAGCGAAGTTTTGTTCACTAGGGACCCATCGAGTGTGATCTATCTCAAGAATTGCCTAATTCTCAAGGCAAGGATAGCATATTGGTCATTATGGGTAGATTCACAAAATTCTCTCACCTAATTCCACTCAGTATCTTTTTTCTGTAATTAAAATAGGTCAAGAATTCTTGGATCACATCTACAAGTTACATGGGCTGCCTGAAGTCATTGTATCTAACAAAGATAAGGTTTTCATCAACAATTTTTGGAAAACCCTCTTCAACTAGCTAGGAGTGAAGCTCAATCTATCCACAACCTATCATAGGGGTGTGCTTTAAAAACCGAATTCGGGAAAAAATCCGTATACGGTCCGAACCCGCTCCTATTTTAACCGCTCCGGAAGTTATTGGACAAAATCTGGATCCGAAAACCGGATATGCGGTTGTACCGGATCCGGATCCGGATATCTATTTCAATATCCACTGGATCCGGACATTATCTGATCCAGTATTATTAAGACTGTGCCTAACCCCAAGCCCAATAAAATAAGGCCCGAATACAGTTAGCCTGACAACCCACAACTCACATACCTATCTTAATCGCACATGCCACTTCCTTAATCGCACACCCACTTTACAACTACCCTAATCGCACGCCCATGTCTCTTCGTCTTCTCCAATCCCTACTCGGCAGCGCTCCCTCCGAATTCCGAGACGTCTGTTCGTGTCCATTATCCATGGTTATATTAAAAAGTTGTGAAGGTAAAAACAAAGCCTTGGTCTCCTTCTCCTCACCCTCCTTATGTTCATCGTCATCATCACCCTAACCCGTTGCCGCGGACTTCGATTTTCTGTTTGAGCAAGAGCAACAAATGTCTGACTCTGAGTCTGTGAGCTCGAATCAGGTAATTTCTTAATTCTCATAACCAATTTCAATTTTAAGGTTTGTACTTTGTAATCATAATGTTCAAGTTTTAGGGTTTTTTTCTATACACTGTCAGATTTGATTTAATCCAATTATATGTGTATGTAATATGATTGTTTTGGTATTGTGTTTGAAAAAATTAGTTCAATACGTGTTTAATTAGTTGAATATGAATCTGATTTAAGGTGTTTCATTAGTTTTAATATGAATGTGAATGAAATATTGAATTGTCCCTTAATCTAGTTGAAATAAATTTAATATGAATCTGATTTAATGTTTATAATTATTTAATATGAATATGAAATTAGTTTAATATGAATCTGATTTAATATGCTTCTTGTTAATTGATCTTACTCATGTTAAAGCCACACACAAACATATGAATCTAAGTTCAGTTCAGTACTAAATATATGAGTCTTATAATGATACTACAAGTAAAGTGTTGACTATATTGAAATTGTGAGATCCAACTATTTAGTTATTAATGTATAACGTCATGATTTGTAATCGTAATGGTCTGGTACTCTATGAATTGTTTCAATGTTGTTTTTTATTTTTATTTTGGTTGCTGTTTTTCTTGCTAATCTAACCACTTGTACGTTTTGATTTGAAGGTACCACATGACTCTGTTACTACAGTTGGATCTGTGGATAGTAGCGTAATTACATATGCTTCTACTACAAACGTATCAGATACGGGAGCTAGTGTTATGGGAGATGCAACCGCATCTCCCCAAGGTATGGTTCCCGAACTCTCATTTGAGCAAGATGCTTGCCAAATTGCTCTTGCCAAGATGATAGTACTTGATGAGTTGACTTTCACACTTGTTGAGGGTGAAGGGTTCAGATTGTTTATGCATGTTTGTTGTCCGTTATTTAAAGTTCCTTGTAGGACTGCTATTGCTAAGACATTTTTTGGTTTATATGAATCTGAAAAGTCTTCATTGTATAAAGAATTTTTATACAAAAGTTTGAGAAAGTTTAAGCCTAGGGTATCGTCGACTGAAGTTGTGTGCAACTTTGAGAAAGCTCAAGAAGGTAATTGTATATAAAAAAATTAAATATCTTCACATTGTCGTTCTTTTACTATTTAGTGTTCAAGTCATAATTTAGTTTTGTTACTTTGTTTTTCAGAGCTGGTTGATGGAGTATTTGTTGTTGGTGAATCGATTTCATAAGGTCGTGAGATTGTGAGGTAAACTAAGTGTTATTTTATTGATTTACTTTTAAATCATTTATTTGTTTAGTATCTAATTTATTACTTTATTTTTGTTTTAGGTATGATTGCAAGTCTAACTCATGGATGGAATCATGGAGGAGAAGTGATGGAGCAATTTGGAAGAACTTATTTCGAACACTTATTTTGATTACTTGTTTAAGTTGTTATAGTTTCATCTTGCAAGGTTACAAACTATTGTTGGATTTTGATACACTTTGATGATTTTATATTATTATAAAATAGGTTAGGGGTGTTTTTTCACCATTAGGCAAGGATCATTGATATCAACTCATTGAGATGAATTCAATGAACCTTGTTTAATGGTTTTTCACCCACATGGTTTAAATTAGTCTGTGTTACTTGCATTTCTATATTGAAATAATGAAATATATGTTTAAATTTATACTTGGGCTGAGCCCACTAAGATCTGATCTGGACAGGGTAAAATCCGTATCCGATCCGGATCCGGATGACCAAAAAACCGGATAATATCCGGTCATCCGGACAGGGTACGGATATTGATTTTCAAAATCCGGTTGATCCGGACAGGATATTAAAATGGGCTCCGGACCGGGTATTCGGTCCAGTTACAACCCAAACCTATCATCCACAAAGTAATGACCAAACTGAGAGAGTTAATTAGTGCCTTGAGCAATACTTGAGAGCCATGACTCACCAAGCTCCTAAGAAATGAATGAGTTGGCTATCCATAGCAGAACACTGGTACAATACTTGTTACCATTCCTCCTTGAAGATGTCTTCTTTGAAGTTCTCTATGGCTACCCTCCACTCATCATGGGTGTTGGCACAACTGAGTCTAATATGTAATCAGTAGAAGAATTAATTCATTGGAGGAAAGACATGAAGGCAATTCTGGAAAACGATCTCAAGCAGCTCAACACAGAATGAAGAAAAATGTTGATAAAAAGAGGATTGAAATAAGCTTTGACATTGGAGAGTGGGTGTACTTGAATCTACAGCCTATAGACAAAGTTTAGTGAGTTTTAAGAAGAACGTGAAGGTAGATGCTAGATACTATAGACCATTTCAAATTTTGGAGATTAGGAACAAGGTAGCTTATAAATTAAGGCTGCCTAAAGTATTAAGGATCCATCCTATCTTCCATGTGTTACTGTTGAAGAGACAGTTGGGTCATAAGAACAAGTACATCCAAAGCTTACTTGGAATGATCAAAGCTGGACAGTGGAAGCTTTATCCACAACATTTGCTTGAGACGATAATTGTGAAGAGAAACAACATGACTGTTGTGCAATATTTGATCTAGTGGGAAACGTTCACCAAGGAGAATGTTACATGGAAAGATGTTGGGGTTACCCACAACCAATTTCCTGAATGGTTGTAGAGAGCTCAGGCTTGAGGACAAACCTGTCGAAGGAGGGAGCTCTATCACATGAGCTCTCTTGAGTTGCAAGGCAACTCAAAATGAAGAAGCTATAGCAGCAATACACTGCGTTTTGGTTGAAGTCGCCTTAATGAACCATCGCGTTTCGGTTGCTTGGTTGTGAAGTTGGGTCAACGAGTCATTGCAGCTCGTCTGAACAGTGCAGGCGACTTTTGTAGAGTTGACTTGTTTCTGCAACTACTCTTAATGAGTTTTGTGTTACTGCTCGTGCTGGGTGTTGTGTGGAAGAAGATATATGTCGAGAAGGTGTTTAGTTGTTGGTGTCGATTATGTGTTAGCTTAATTGCATTTTCAATTTGTAGAGAGAAATTGTAAAAGAGGAAGATAGAACCCTACAACACTTATCTACTTCATCAGTAAAATCATCCATTTCAGCTTCAATTTCTTAGCAATTTTAGTGTAACCGTTACAGAAAAACTGAGGTGGGTCTGGAACAAACAATAATCATTGGGTTTAATGATTTTGATAATATGAATGTTGATTTGAATTTCTTAGATTATTTCAACTTCCTCGCTATAAGTGAAAAATCTAGAATCTGTAGGTGATCTCTGATCATAGGTGTATAGTTAAGTGAAATTGAGGCATAAGAGGATGAAAAAAAATACTGTTTAAATTTGAAATTTAAATGTACCTAAGTGAAAGGGTAACTTAAGTGTAGTTATGTACAATTTACACTGAAAATATGAACAAAAAACGTATATGAATGGAATGGAACGGAACATATACCTTATTGGCTTTTACGTCTGAACAAATTACATATATACATGATTTTGGCCCACATAAATTACAATCTCTTCAGCTGTATCCCCTCTCTTCCCATCCTTTATTTTGACTGGTGAGACATACATGAAGCTGACTCTTCCGGGGGCTTTTTCATTTGTGGCAGCGTCGGAGGATGTAACAAATGCAATATGCTACCAAAGACGACGAAACATTATTGCGCATGCATTAATGCAAACGGGATATGGAAGCCCCTACTGCACTGCAGGGTCATACCACATCAGGTTTTAAATTTGAAAGTAATCTGTGAAACCTTTGCACTCTACTTAATGACTTTATTTGATTTTGGCTTGACCTATCTCCATGTGAAACTTTCCTTTTCTTTTTCTCCCGGAACAAAACATCTTCTGTGTCCAAAACATATGAGACCTGCCAGACAAATTTTCAAAACATCACACAAGGAAATATACTTACAGCAGCTGTATCTAACAGCAAACATCTCTATTTAAACCTGTGGGGAAAAGGCAGTGAATATAGATTTCATGTTATGTAGTGTACCTTAGATGAACTGCAAGCTATCTTGCACTCGAGACCATTTACAACCCCAAGTCCTTCCATGGCCTGACATGTAGCATATAATTCATCACCACCTGTATAGCTATGTTTGTTCCTGCAAACACTAGCACACATGCATTATTGACCCAGACTTGATAATTGCAGATAGCAAAAGATTGCCAACATACCTTTTTAAGAAAATCTTTGACTTGTCCTTTTTATCAGGAACAACTGAGAGGAAGTCATTGTGCAAATAGTCTGCAAAGATGGGATCCATAGTAACTGCAGTTACTTCAGGCTTATTCTGCCCATAATCCATAAACTGAATAGACAGCTGGGTTGGGGTTGAGGTTGAGGTTGAGGGAGAGAGAGAGGACTGCATTAAAATCAACAATTGTTATGAGGGGCATACTTTCCAGCTGAGAAACACATAAATAAATTAACATTTTAAGAGGAAAATGAAGCAGGACGGTGAAGACATACACATTCAATGCGATATATGTTCTCATCATAAAGAACACGGGAATTTTCGTGATACACTGCATCGATGAATCTTCCAGGTTTTCTTGATTTTTCATATGCATATAGTTGGAGAAGTTTGTCATCCATCTCATCACTTGTAATTGTTTGGAGCTGAGGTAAATATCTTGAAAATTAGTATCTAGATTAGGAGGAATAAAGAAGTTTGAATGTCATCAGTTACAAATGCTTGTACCTGTTTCACAAGTTTATATATCAGTTTGTCTAATGTGAACAGAACATAGGACTGAGTTCCAATAATAGCTCGACAATCATCCTCGAATTTTGCATTATCAGAAGAACCATCAAGTAGATTATAAAGTGCACTCATGAACCTGCATCACATAAAGTGGGTTATGCATCTGTTTACCTATCATGTTACATGGTTAAAAAAGTAGTTATGAAGTTAAAAGGACCTGGCATAGAGATCGGTGGGGCCTATATCATTTGACACCCTCCATTTCCTTTCAGCAGATGAAGAGTTAACCTTTGCTGATTGTATTCTCTCATACAACGTCTGTAAAATAAGCACCAAAGTAACATTAGCACATGAAAACAGAATAAGAGAACTCATAGAGGACAATGAAACAAGTATTGATAGAAATATACTTGGTGAAGCCTAAAAAGCACATAGAAGGAATCATTCCCATAGAAAACCCTTGACTCCTTTTCCTTATCATGCAATGATTGAGGGACATGCTTTGCTAAAGGCTTAACAGTAGATAAAAAGCGTTCTGAAAATGGCAACAACGTTCCATCTCCTTCCACATCATGGCCATCTGCTATGCCTTCAGCCTCACCTTCACTTTCAGCTTTATTGTCATCTTCCTCGTGCTCTTCAGGGGAGCAATCCTCTCCATCAAGGGACTCGCTTCCAGAGACATCGCCATTCTCACAGTCCTCTGATGACCTTCGAGGACTTTCCTCGCATTCATCATCTGCATTTGCCTCGTTTTTTTCTCCATGTTTGCTCTGATATTGCATGGTTGCAGCATTATCTTTTGCCTCTGACACATCTTCTCCATAGACACCAAAGTTATCTTCTTCAAAATCACCAGTTGGGGACAATTCACCCTCTTCTCTTTCAATTTTGGAATGTCGAGCAGATTCTTCATGATATATGTTCTCTTTGATGCTTCCTGTCATCACTCCATTGGCTGGTATGATAGGTTTTGTACAATCATCACCCTGAAGCGTATACAAAAAAGCTTATCATCTTTTCAGAAAGGGTTCATTTTAAGATGCTGCCTACTAATCAACAATCCTTCATTAACCCTTACCAAGACAAAATGCAGAATTACAGGACTTCATTTGCTTTGATTTTAACTAGTGAGAGATGCGAGTAAAAAAAGAATATCACCTGATCTAGCTCTGCATCTTAACTGGGAAGATCCAAATAGTCAACTAGAAAGCTTACAAGAGATCATGAAATAAACTGCTGACATGAAACCCCTAACAACTTAATAGGTTTAAACCGACCCACTTAATTAACTTTACCAAAATGTAGAAGCATAAAAAAATCATTTATAAGATATTGCAAATTATCTCTATGCTTTGCCGGGAACATGTGGTTCCATCATGTTGAAAACCAGGATGGAATAACTACGAAATAAGTTTAACTTACTATCGTTCAAAAAAAGGTTAAACTTTCTAGAACTCGACAGATCTGTTAGTTCAGAACCTACGGCTAATAAGATACCCAGTTAAAAGACTTGAGCTGACCAATTAACTATCGGCAAGCATGCTTAGAAGTTACGTGTTCATCTAACATGCACATGACAAATGTTTCTAATGAACTACTAGCAGTTACGAATCAAATGATATCACCAGAAAAGTAAGACAATCACAGAACAATCATTTGTAGAGAGCATATTTCTTGTGTTAAGAATGCACAACAAAATTATTCATACCTCTGACGACGGTAAAATTTCACTGCTAGACCTTATTTCTACTCGGCTCTCAACAATGACATTGCCAGGTTTGGACGGAGTAGCACTAAGCCCTTGCAATGGAAAAAGGATCTCAGAACTCTAGTTCATATCGGATAAATGAAAAATCAAATGAAACTTGTAGTAAGAGGTTCGAGAGTGAATCTGCCATAACAAATTGAACTCAATGAGAACTCGACAAACCTGATGTGTTTGTTACATTATTTATTCTGTTACTTTGCTCTGCCCCGACAGCAAGTGAGGCATCATTGGGACTGGCAAGTTTACTAATCCCAGACATTTCATCCGCCACAGATGCAGTAATTCGTTGAGTATTACAGATAGTATCACTTTTTCGTGCAATCCGATCAACATCAAGAGAACCGTCTATTTTGTCCCCATCTATCAAAGATATTCTAGAGGAACTTGATTGTTCAGGTGGAATGATTTCATCTCCATTTCTAGAATTAATGGCAGGGGTGTCTTGACCATGACTGCAATCACTCTCTCCAGCACTAGCAGTACCACCTTGTATGGCATGGCTCTTGGCCTTAACAACATCCTCAGTATTCTCAGCACCTTGAGGTCGAGAAGGAACACCAAACATGGGTTCCAGGAAGGTAGTCCAAATCTTCACCACTTTCTCCAACTGGTCAGTTGTACAAACTTCTCCACAGGAATATTTGACGAGCTGAAACAGATCTTCATGGATTGCTGGATCAAGATAATCAAATTTCAGATTTGGACTTATAGGTCTTCTATTTCCAGCAGCAATAGCCAGGAGCACATTGTCTTCTTTACGCTTCTTTTCACTTATTTCTTTGATCTCTGCTAATAAGGCTGCAGTACATAACGACAAAGTCATGAGAACTGAAAAAGCCATGCCATTTGGAAGCTCCATGAGTGCTTTACTATTACCTGAATAGCGATACTATAGGTGACTAGTAAATTTAGGTCATCTATTTAGAAGAGATTTAAGAGCAAATGCAGTCTTAAAAGGTGATCATTGATAATTGACAAAAGCAGTGAGGATTGATATCAAACTAGTACATAATGACCCTTATAAATATCATGATGCCAAGTTGAAGATCACCTTTTGTGCTCAAGCTCTTTGTATCCTGTTGCTTGAAATAGAAACTGCGATGATCAAGCGATTTATGATAGTTCTTAGCATAAATTTCAGCCCACACTTTGTTGAAATCAGAAAGACATCTTGCCCATTCTTCTTGTTTTTGCTTCAAACGAGTAAATATAACTGGCAAAGCAAGAGGAGCATTTTTCCTCAAAACATCCATCACATCAAGCCCATGATCACCATATAATCGCTCAATGCACCTTAAATGCAGAGCTACGATAACAAATATGGAAAAGGTTGTGTCAAAAGAAATAGAGGAGTATTTTTTTATTTTTGAAATATAAGCTCACAAAACATTAATGACTATCCTCAAATTTTTGTTCCATTGATCAGATTATAACCTGTGAAGTGTTCCTCAACGCGGATTGGGCTATCTAGTCTGTCTGTTTTGGTTGAATTGCTGTTGATCTTTTCTAATAGTTCTTCAACACGCTTTGTCGTTACATTGACAGATTCTAACAACATGTCCAGCTCAAATCTGGCAGAATTAAATGAAGCTCGTCAACAAGTGAACAGAAATTATGAAGTTTAGAGCAGCACTTTAGCCAATGATATGTAAAGCAACAGAAGCAAAATTTGAAACGTTCAGCAAAAAAGATGTCAACATTGAGTATAGGGATATCTATTGTGATTACTTAAAAACCTTTTGGTCTTTGAGCGTCGGAAAAAAAAAAAGGTAGTTATAGCAAACTAGAAATTAATGGACAACAGGAATCATGAAATTATAATACCCACTATATAAACTCTACGCACCTAAATAATAAGTCATTCAGGTAAATAAGTTGAGAAAAAAAGTGATATCATAGGGGAGCTTAAACCTGTCATCCTCACACCGAAACAGGCTCTCTTCATACTGATTTTTGCGCATGTGTTTGAAAGAGTAGTCCTCACTTCCTGAAGTCACAGATACCCAATAATCATTCAGTACTTCAGCACCAAGCTCTGTTCTGTGGCTTGCTGAAGGTATTGGATACTGCATGTGGAAGCATAACAATAATACAAGGAAAGCAATAGTGTCAGTATATCCTCAAACAGAATCTCCCAGAATCCAAAACGACTGTCCAAATAGGAAATGGCTTCATGACTATGAAAAAGTCAATTGCTCCCTGGAACAATGAGTGATGTGAAAAGAGCAGGATATGCTTGTTTTTTGACATTCTCATACACCTGATTTGTAATTGAGGGTAGCATGAAAAGAAAATGCATTCAATTCCAGATGAACAAAAACATATACTAGGACTCTAGCTATATAGTAATGAAGTATGATGTCATAAAAAAATACTGCATACATTCTTTGGCAGAAGCCGGTAGCTAGGCGTACAACGCTCACAGTTAGAGAGATCGAGCTCCTGAATGGGTTTCACCATATACTTATCCTTGCTGGATAATAAAGACATCCTGTGACCTCCTACATCTTTATTGCCAAATCCTACATTTCTGTCAAGTCTATCCCTTTCTCGGTATTCTCTATCTTTAACTACATCAACTCTCTCACGGTCTCGACTGTCCTCAAATTTCATTGATCTGGGTAAATGCCCATCATTCCACACCGATTCTGTAATGAAATAAAATTTGTAATAATGTAGCTGTCGTTGAAGTACTTGAATATATACACAACTAATTAGAACTTCACAGGTAAAATATTGAAAGGCAGGCTGCCTACTCAAATGGCTGTCTTGGTACACTACTAAGAGAGCTGGGATCAAATACAGAACATATTAGGTTGACCAGTAGCCCAACCATTTTAGTCATATGGGTAGGCTATAAAAAAAATATTGACCTCACCCTGATGCAACAAGGAGTTGACCTTGGTCCCTTGGCAACAGTAAGTCAATTGGGCATCGACGCCTCTGTATGTGTTGGTTTCACATGATTGATTTTATAATGACACAGACCATTAACCTAATTACTTAGGTCTTTGTCACCAGTTAATAAACATGAACATTATGAAGAGCTGAAAAACGCATCTAGCCTAAAGATAACATGGAATATGAAGTTGTACGTACTTTTACTCACAACAGCAGCAAGCAACCCATCTGCAGGATATGACTGGGTTAGATAGATTGCTCATAAAGCAGGAAACTTGAACAATCAGTTTAGAAAAATTACCAATCTTTTCACAGCAAGCCAAAAATTCACTGAACCCATCCATAAGATCTGGATATTTTCCAAGTAAATCTCCCATCTGAAAAAGAGTTGGCATGCGAATCACTAATCAGATTGCAGGATATGCTGCCATAAATATACATGGTAACTGCCACATGTTTTTTTTATAGAATGTTTCCAAATAAGTGCCATAAACTCATTTCCCCTGGTTTTACCTCAAGATTGGTAATGATATTATGGACTCATTAAAATTTATCCACAAGGACTAAAAAATAGGTATGGTACAGTGTCAAACTATCTAAGCAAGATGGTAACACCTTAACACAAGCAAGTCACGCGGGAAAGGCGATTTCTTATTTATGGTTCTGAAGTTCAGTTAGTTCCGCATTTCGATTAGGGCCGACCAAAATAATTGATTTACTAAAACATGAGTTGCAATGACAATGCAATCTGTTATGTGTCATCAGAGACTGGTTGCATCAAATGCAGAACATTCCAAAATTAACAATTGGCAATTACAGACTCAAGATGAATCTACAAGCTAACATATTTTTTTAATCAAATATTAACAGAGCTGTACACAGCCAGGTAACATTCATAAATCATTGATTTGTTTCTCTTTCTTTCCTTCTAAACATTAAGCAGGTGATAAGCCTGTCCTTCACGAGCATATCTGATCAAATATAGGAACATCTAACAATTATAGGACTTCATTAACTTGTGTTTCAAACATCTTTCATGTGGCATATTACATATCATACCTATCTCTCCAACAAAATAGGTATAATACTAATAATGTTTCGTAATATATTCAGCAGTTAACTAGATGTGTTTGTAGGCATACCAAAGATCGCACATCCGGTTTTGAAATTAGTTCCCTATTATAAATACTAAGGGCCTTCATAAATTTGTTGTACTCGTCAGGATTTTGTAGCTTCTCCTTGACTTTATCACAAAAGGCATACTGTTGGGTGCAGATACCTGCCATGAACTGATCTAAGTGAGAGAAAAATTAAACTATAGAAAATCTAAAACAAGGTTTCAAGACAAGGCATATATGAGCACCCCAAAGCGGCACTGATAGGCATTAGATTTCCTAGATTTATACATGGTTTTCCATCTATTAAGGTTTGAAGGTAGATGGATTTGAGATCCAACAGTGGTTATGTGTACCCATGCACACTTCATAGTTAGTAACTCAGTTTTCTTAGAAATTTTATGATCACCTGGATGCAATTGTTCAACAGCATCCTCATGTCTCTGGGAAGATTTCCGTTTGTGTTGCATGTTAAAGTCTCTATTGCTATCATGCTCAAAATCCCTTCCATCTCTTTCCCGGTCTCTCCTCTCCTTTTCTTTATCACCACGTCTTCTTTGCTCTTTGTCTAATTTGATCATCAGGGCTCTGTTATAGTCTGTGTTAGGACGGTCAACACTGAGGCCAGGCTCGCCATGTGATATTGTGGTCCTTTCTCTCTGGCAACAATGCACACAGATAGCAAGTTAACTTGAAGTATTCCATAAACTCAGAAGAGAGGCATACGGAAATGAAATATAAAACACCTCATCAAGATGTATTTGCCGAATTGTGAGAGCCGAGCTCCTTTCGCGCAGCATAGGACTTCTAACAGATGGACCATATTGAATAGAGGCTGCTGCTGAAGCATCAGGTAGAAAATAAGTAAACTCCGAAAGCAAGTCTGGGTGGTCATGAAAAAGTGCAGCAACCTACAAAAGGCCTCTTAATATGTTACATTTTGTTAAGAAAAAAAATGTAGAAGCCGAGTGCACAAGGCTCTCATCATTAATAAATCCCAAATTTGCAAGTGGAAACAAAATATAGGAGAACTATAAAATAAGCAACAAGCACACCTCCTGGTAAACTTCACTGATGGACTTGTTGTCATTTCTGTACATATTCAAAATGCCTAAAAATGATTTATAAACGCGATCGTCGCCTTGGAACCGTGTCTGCAAAATAAGAATACATTATTTTATACCCATAAACTCATTCCTGTCACCTCTTGATCAGCTATGCCATTTTATTTCCACCTTGATTTTGTTCACAAAATTGATAGCTTCATCAAACTCAACCGGCTTCTTTTGTTGAGGTTGTTCTTCCTCTAGTGGTAGGGTTATCTCAAAGCCTTTTGGTAAGAAAGTATTGAACCCCAAAATTAGGTCACGATGCCCTTTGAATAAATATTTCACCCTTGCTATGACGCCCGTGGTATCCACTCTGTAATCAACATTGAATGGTAAAAAATGTAATAAAGGTTTCAACGAACAAATGACTTAATGGAGTGCATCATATATGACAACCACACCTTTGAGCCTTGAAATCTTTCATAACTTCAAGAAATTCACCATATTTCTCCCTCTTGTCTTGAAATATGTCCTTCACGGCCTTGAGATAAGTTAGGGCATCGTTTGTTGTTAGCTTTTGTGCAGCTCCTCCACCCATCATGTGGGGTTGCCCGGAGCTTCATTATCCATTAACATCATAGATGAAAATCAACAGTCAGTGCAACTGATATATGCATCCAATGGATAGGTAACAAACTCTTACAAAAAAAAACATGATCTTGTGATAAACTCGGGAAGAATAACAAGATCCCATCTCCTTTTTTCCTAGTTGGTAAAACAGAATAGGCTGCTTCCATAATTAAATCTTAGTTAAGTAACTAATCAAAATTCACACAACCCCCTACCAAAAATTTCACAAAAGCAGCTTAATCTATTTGAACCTCCATAATCTAACACCTAAATTAATCAACAAAACAACAAATAAATAAGAAGATGGATTAAATTAATGAACAGATAAAACCTAGTAGATAAATCATAAATGACAAGCAACTCACGTTCCTCCCAGAGGAGAGACCGCAGGCCGCTTGAGCTGAGAGCTCATATACACATCATCTCTGGACCTCTTCATCTTCTCTCCCGGATTACAAAAACAGCTTTCCCATTCATCAATAAATCATGCCATCATCTGCAACTCCAACCAGGAATCTTACCATAAAAACAAAATCACCAGATCTAACCACATAAAATAAGAAAATTTGACATGATTCCACCTTCAGAATTCTCAATTTAGAACTCCACGAGATCACCTCCGATTACTGAATCCCGAAACGCAGCAAGTAAATTGTATTACTTGAAGATAAAGGAACGTCGTAATTTTCCAGGAGAATCAAGGGGAAATGATAAAAACGAAAATTACAAGGAACAAACAGAGGAGAAGAGGATCGTCGTCTGAAGTCGCCGTCTGTAGCAAAAATCTTCAACGGCAAGCTTCCAACAACAGCATAGCTACCGAGCAAAGCTGCTGAGGAGATTGAAAAAAAAAACAAGTTGAATCTTTTTCTCTCAAACAAGAGAGGCTGTGTGCAATGTAATGTAATGTATGTATCTTGTTTGTGGGATATAATTTATAAAAGACTGAGAAAATAAAATGAAAAGAGAGACGAAGAATGGTTTTATGGGAGGGTGGAGATAGTAATTTCGACCTTCTCTAGCCAGTCACGTTGTGGATGGGTTACTGGTTGCAGCCGGTTGAACCATGTCAATATTAGGGCTTGTTTTATGGCCAAATTCGGACATCCTAATAATTAGATACTAAATTAATATTTAATGTGAGGGCATTTGGGGTAAAATAGATTGAGTGTGAGTGTGGATCTTTTATTTCTTTTTTATTTGGGAATTAGGGTTGCGAGATATGTGTTTGTTTAACTCTCTCTTTTTACACTGAGATATGCTTAACTTTATTTTGAGTTTCCCCTTTTATACTTACAAGTGCAAGGAAAATACACGTCATAATCATGAAATTGGGTTTGTTTTTAGGATTTTGCAATCGTTATAAATTTAAGTGCAGATTATGGGAAATTTTAATTATTATATAATAAAAGGAACAATTATATTATATGGCATGGTGAATGATGATAGAATGAAGTAGGAAGTGTGCAGGGTGAATAACATCCCTGTATTTACGGACTGGTGTGCGATCATCTAAAATTTTTCGTGCTCATTTCGAAGAAAGTGGGCTAACAAAGATGGGCTCTAGAATGGTGGCCTTCGAGATATTTATTGGGCTTTGCTTGACATTATCCTGGGCTTTACCTTGAAACGAGTTGAAGCTGCTGTCCTTCACTTTCGCATTGTTGATCTTTTCATTTATGAAAATGTATCATGTCATCAATTCCAATTTTCACGTAGGAAAATGTGTAAAATATCATTTTAAATAATTAAAAGTAAAAACTAGAAAAATAGAAATTTAAAAATAAAATTGCGACAAAGTTTTGGCTTAATTTTTGCAAGTTTGCATGCTGTTATAGCTTCCCTTAATCATGACATACACGATAGTGGAACTTGTGTAAAGACTGATGGTATATGAGAAGATATAATGTTCCGTCACACCTTTGGTTACTTCTTGATCATACTTATAAACGGTTATGGAAAAAAACCTGCCCTCATGCAGGCCAATTGACAGACTTATGGCCATATTACATCGTTTTTGGATTGTAGACACATGCCATAATATTACCTTCCCTTGCCATTTGGTTATCCGACAACTCCTAGCCATGGATCAACCACTGCCCCTCTCAACCAGTAAAAATCAAGACCCTAAACATACAAATGTACAAGAGACAAATTGCTAAGAAACTTTATTATAGAATGTGATATATCAAACGTGAAATTCAAACACAAAATTACCCTATAACAATTATATTCGGGAAACTTTATCTAGTTAGGGGTAATGGGGACTAAAAATACACAGATACTACAATTTCATGCATAGACATATCATTGATTATGTGATTCATTTTGAAAAAATAAAAGAACCCCAATTACATGTCACAGACCTATTTGGTATAACTAGCTTTTATACTTTGTTCGGGGAGGGAAAATTCTACTTGCTGACAAATTTCTATTTACTAACAACTAGAAGCATTCATAAGTTGAAGTTGCCAAGTAATAAAGACGATAGATAACAAGGAATATTAGAGTCGTCTAATATAAGGTACTAATAACATGATAACTTAATTATTCCCAAGTGATTCATCAAGTCTTCTTTCTCTCTCTCATATCATATCAGAGACAGTATATTTTCCCCAACTGAAAGTAATAATTTTATCCCATGGACCAATATGCATTCTAAACCCTAAGATGAAAAATAGTGCAGTCTGTATGGAACAAAAATGAAGCTAAATTTCCTATATTTTACCAATAACAATGAGGCGTTTAAGCTTTTGAATCTTGGGAGGCAAAATAAAATCTCCCAAGTAAAAGGAAAACTAAATATTGTAGAGTACCCAAATGACAATATGAGCATTGCCCCAAAAATGGAATGAACATATAAGCAGGCAGAGCATATCTGCATATGAACCAAACTTGTCGACTATCTACAGAAGCATCTTTCACAGAAACTGATTCTTCATCTCTACAAACTAAAGATTAAGCTAACTAATAGCCACAGTTCCTGCATAATTTCAAACAGTAAACCAATGGAGGCGGATGTCACAACCAAAACTAAGCGTGAACATTTTAAAGTTGCAAACTATAAAATGAAGCTGAATTAGAGTCATGATGTAATCAATCCGGCCAAACTCAAAGATACTGAAATCCATATAGAGATCACAAGTGTTTTATTCAGTTGTATGACAGTCAGGTATGCATTACACCCACAGATATAGAGAAGCAGATCGAAAGATAGACAGGCTTACCTTGGCCTTCTCGATGCCTTTATACATACCGCATAAGGCTTTCACAACATTGTAGCTACCAACCAGAGCATATTCAGCGTCTCCTAGGGAGAGTAATTCGATGCATGTTGAGTAGCTGATCAAGAGAAACCAAGGACCATGATTCCTCATTTTGCGCGAACACCTTCTGATTTAAGGTGTCTACTATCACACTCACGTTCCCATAGCCATAAATTTGATGCCCATTGTGCATTCTCCCTGGTTTAGGCTTGAATAACAACTCATTCTGTTGTGCATGGGCCTCGACCACTTCCTTCAAACTCATCTCAATGCTATTACCCATACCGTCCACCTGGCCCGAAGCAGCAGCTTGTGGTTGAGCCTGTGCCGCCGCTTTCTGCTGAGCTTCAAATTGCCTTTGTTCAAGCACTCTAAGATAACTCATGTTCTCTCTTAAACCAGGCTGGACTACCTCCATACCCTCAACAGCCCGGTTCATCATGTCAAGACCAATGTTAAGCTGATACCTTATAATTTCATTTGCTAGAAGCTCTGGAGGAAGAAGCCCCTTCCACCCCAAATACCATTTTGTAACCTCCTCAAAGTTTGGATTAGAGCACAACCAATGATACAAAACCTGTAGCCACTTGGCGAAAAAGAATTTGTCCATCAAATCAACCATTATATGAATTGGAACAGCAGATACCCATGACATAACCCAGTAGAAAGGATCCAGCTTCTGATTTGCCGGGTTTATTTGAAACTCTTGCAGAACTCCTTGCAATTTTGGAACAATAAATCGCCTCATCAGTTGTTCCCAGTTAGCTGAATCAAACACAGTTTTCCAAGGAGATAAAATGGTATAAGCAGATGCATCACTAGGGTGCCAAGCATCCAGAACATTACTCAACTTATAGCGAACGGTATGATATGTAACCTCAAGTTTTTGCCCCAATAGAGGCAACCATGGATGCACCCACACATGGATTGGAACAGTCTCCCGGCGGGGGTCCCACGACTCTACAGCACTTCTCAATTTTGGCATAACTATGTTATCCAATATGGTCTGAAGAACAGAAGCTGGCAGCAACTTCTCCCACAAATCCAAAAATTTGAGCATTGGTTCTGGGTCCCTTGCTTCCCAAGTATTAATGCCCGATATCCTCACAGCAGGTACCACAACTTCTGAAACCAACTGTGTATATGGCAGTGCCATATCCCAAATGTCAAAGTAATCTTCTCCTTGTAACAAGTTTTTCCACAAAGACACAAGTTCCAACCCATGGGATGGATTCTGAAGTGGATCCCAACCCTGAAATACCCTAATAAACAAAGGCAGTGCATACGAGCAGGCAATGCACGATAAGTTGCATATCTTATAGTCATCTGGATATCTACTCTGCAAGTCATTGAATCGCTTAACAAGTGAATCTAAAGTCAATTTGCCCTCAGCTTTATCTTGCCCTATGCTATCTAATTCCCTGACTATCCGATCCATATTATTTAACTGCTTTTGCTGTCGTGCAGCCTCAACTTCTAAGACCTCCTTCTCCTTCTGTAAGCGCAATGCTATCTCCCTCTCATTCCTCAAATCCCTATCAATTTTCTGAATGTCAAGCTCTGACAAGTCCACAATCAACTTCAAATTATGTTGAAGCTCTGGCATGGGAACATCATTTTCCCTTGCTTTTTCCTCCGCATTCAAATCATCCAAATTTGTTAAAACTCGAACCTGTGGCCCCCGCATATCAAACACCTTCTGAACAACCTCCACTCCTTGTTCTTGCTTTTTTTCCAATAACTCTTCGGCCGTCAAATACTCATCCTTCTTCTTCTTTGCTTGTTTTGCCCAAAGCTTCCCTTTTGCTCTTCCCGCTGTCTGTTTACTTGCAAGTGGCAGGCTCTTCTTCTCCTCCACCTCTGGGACCTTTGGAGTCTCTTTATAGTCATTAAACCCCATACCCATATTCTTAGGGCGGAGCTTTGCTTCAATGGGAGCCACAATTCCCTGCTCGTTCTTTCCAAGCCCACCTCCCTTATACCCCATCTTCTCCAATAACCTCATTCCAATTCCCTTGGTATGCTTCTCAAAGGTCCCAACACTCCCTAACTCTGATTCATTTCTCCCACCCTGAACTTTCTTTTCCAATTTCAACTTTTCCCTTTCCTTCTCTCGTCTTTGCACCCCCTCCTTTATCTTCCTCCCAAAGGCTGTTGGCAGAAAACTGTTGTCTTCATCATCACTGGCCTCTTTTTTCTGGAATTCTTCTTTCTTGCTCGAATGAAACCCCATGCCAGACTGCATCCCAATCCCTAACCCAGGCCTTTCATCAATACCATCTTGGTTTTCTTCTTTCAAAGTGCGATCTATTTCTTGATTTGGCATCACTGTTCCAGTCGACACAAAATTTACTGGTTTAGAGAAATCTGCCCTTCTAGAGAGGTCTTTATACCTCTTCTTCCTTGAGCCACCACCATCAGAGTCTGAGTCAGTGTCAGCAAAGACTCCATACAGGATATCGTCCTTGGTCTGAGTGTGCTTTTCCTTGCGTTTGTTATAGCAGAACTCACCACCAATCCACTGACCATCGTCATAATCATTTTCCATCCCAAATCTCTCCATCTCTTGGTCATCATCCATTTTAGTTGTGCACTAAGAAGACAACAGAAAAAAATACATATATACATATGAGTTTTCTTGTGTTCATGAGAGAGTATACTTGAAGTAAAATGGAGCAAGAATACGAGGAAAATAATCTAGCATGCATATAATGAGCCCAAAACTACAAAATAATGAAGCACTATTGTAGAATATGTCTAATTTAACTAAGCTGACATGAATTCTTCTTAACTGGTTTCAGGCTTCACCAATGTGGTTAAAAATGTCAGGCCTATACCCGCCTTTTCTATGAAGTACCAGCAAATCTAACACCTCTACAAACAAATGCTTAAAGGTACTATCAACTCCAAGACGTATGGTTATGAACTCAAAATGCAGAAGTTAATCCCCACTGACTAATTTTCATCTTAAGTAGATAAGTCATCTGGAAAAGTGTTATGACCCTGGTTTCGCGTCATGGAACCCGATTACAGGCTCGTTATAGAGGGAACCCGGGGACCTCGTAGAGAGAGACCAAAGTATTTCTTTATAATTCTTGAGTCTATTTTATTTATTCACCTTTCTTGGTATATATAGCGAAGGAGGTTACCTAAAACCAAAACCCTAATACAATCATAATTGGTAATTACCTAACTTACCTATTCCTAATATTACTTGAACTCAAAGACATTAATAAAAAGAAAATATTTAAACTAAACCCTAGCTGGCAGCAGCCTTGGTGGTGTGCGGCAGCAACTTTGGGTGGGTATTATTCCACCTTGTACGGGCGTACGGCCCGTAACAAACAGATGCAACTATTAAGAGATCTGGCAAAACCTAGCTAAGTTAAAAAAAAATGCAATAACCAGACAAGCATCAAATCATCAAGGCTAAGATAGCAAACCAGCTTGAAATAAATAACCAAAGGAACTCCAATTAATTACTAGCTCCAACAACAAATATTAATTACTAACCACATAATTATCACTAATCAGGAAGAACAAAAGCTTTAGCAACGAGAACAATGCCTAATTACTGAAACATCATAAACTTGACATGAGAAACTTCAAAACACTAATTCATCTATCAATCAGGAAAGCAATGAACTGAATCAATAAGAAACTTCAGGAAAAAATGAAGTAGTGATTTCGCATAAAGGAACAGCCTAGGTTTTCAAATAAGGCAGTGATTTCAAATGGATACAGAAACATTCAAGCGCAGAGAAAGAGAATGAGAAAGAAAATCACCTGCTGTTTCCGCAAGAATGTACGGCGACGGCGACGGCGGTTAAGCCCTTCATCTGTTCTTCTGCTTCTGGAAAAGGAAGAGGCGTTGTTCGAGAGCTAAACTCATCCAAGGCTTTGTATGGGCTTCAGATAAGGCCCATATAAGTTGCAGCCTAGTCCTTCTGTTTAAGGTAAGGCCCAGATATTATATTTCAAGCGAGTAACAATTTTGCCATGAAGCAACCAACATTTATTCGACAAAATCCAAAGCTATCAGCAAGGCTAGTTATTATTATTATATAATTATAGGAACAATTATATTATATGGCATGGTGAATGATGATAGAATGAAGTAGGAAGTAGGAAGTAGGACGTGTGCAGAGTGAATAACATACATGTATATACATACTCTTTTTGTTGGAAATCACATTCACAGATGCAGTTCTATGCTATCTATCTGAATTTTTTCGAAGAACAAAGATGGATTCTAGACTTGTGGCCTTCGAGGTATTTATTGGGCTTTGCTTAACATTATCTTGGGCTTTACCTTGATCACTTCTCCTCAAACACATCATTCAAGGTTGTGTAATAGAGCCATGTCAATTAGGCCCAACCAAACGTCTAATGCAGAGGTGGTAGCAGAACGTTCCAAAGTGGTTCTGAATTTAGCATTTTCTTTAAATTATTTCTCAATTTACCGTTTGATTCTCCAAAGAGCCATTCCTCTTTATAAAAAAAATGTCACATACTGCTCAAGGGAAACAATAAAATTAACAAGATTATCGTTACCATCCATCGTCAATTTTTTAGCACTATCAGCATTTGGGTTGGAGAGTGGTTTTCAGATCCACGAAAGGTTGGTTAATCCATGAAAACCAACATATGTATCATACACATGCACCAATCATCGTATACAGGTTTTATCAAAATCTGCATAGGATCAGAAAATTGACCGTATCAACCAACACTAACACTTGAGGTACCGAATTCTTTGCTTGCCAGTAGTAACATCGGGGATGAAATTGCATACCAGAGCATTTCGACAAACATGGATTTATGCATCATGAAATAATGAAGTTCTAATAATTAAATAGAAGAAGAACAAATAAAAATCGGTGTGCAATGTGGGGAAGGTAAAAAGACGGGTATTTATAAAGACGGATGTTAGAGGAAATGTCCTTAAAAGAATAAAGTAGATGGAAATTACAAAGGTAAGGTTTAGAGATATAGGAAATGACTTGCCACATTTTAAAATAAACGAGCCTAAACTAAACCTAAAGTCGAGTACACAACTAAAATAGAAGCCCATTTAATGACTTAATCTTCTCATCACGTTTACTTAGATTTGCGGTTGTATTAGAAGAACTAATGTTTTCAGGTACAACAGTGACTTGCTGAACTTTCATGACAACCAAACAAGTAACCAATATAGTTGCGATCTATGTCTAAATTAACAACAAATCAATTATTCCAACAAAAGTTAGTTAGACCCCATCTCACATATTAAACCTTGGCTGGAAAGTTAATTGATTCCAACACTAAGCTTAATAGTAGCTAATTTAGGGAACATATTTGATACCCTACAATGCATGCAAAATCGAATCTTTATTCAACACTAAGCTTAATAGTAGCTGATTTAGGGAACAGATTTGATACTCAACAATGCATGCAAAATCGAATCTTTATCCTCAACTTTTCATTCTGTGATTATCAAAGAAAATACTTTTTTTCCAAGTTTTTCTGTAGGGATAGAATAATTCTTTATTTCTATGTATAGGAAGAAATATATCAAATTATCAATTACAACAACAATAAGTCATTCGAGCCTACAATAAATGTTATATAATTAACTAAACAAGGAAGGAGTGTTTTTCTATCCAAAGCCAAAGAGATGGTCATTATTGTTTTCAATTTTCATACCCATTCCTTAAGTGTATTTGCCTTGATTAATCTAAGACGTCTCGCTCTCCTTTTGCACCGACTAGCTGATTTTGTGCATTGAGAACTTTTCGTACTGTCTGAACGATAAATAAATAGATATATGGCTCCACCCACCATCTTCACAACAAATACCAACATTCATGATATGATCTAACGGTTGGGATGTGATCAAGTTTAATCAAGACGTATCGGTATCAACCGGGCAGAGATTAAAATCAGAAGAGGAAGTCTAAGAGCACCTCTAACAGTTGTTAGAGGTCGTTGTAGACGCGTCGTCGGAGGCCTTACAATGGTTAGCAGACCATGATCCGTGGTTTGGCATGTCGACGCAGCATGTCACCTCAGCTCCTTGCCACGACGTGACAAGTCGTCGTAGGCTCAACGGCTACTCAGCGGGTCAACCCTACGTCAACGTGCTCAATAGGTCTACACTGTTTCACCAGTCAGTTCGAGACTTCACTCCGGATGTTAAGCTTAAGGTCAACGGGTCCGAGTACACAACCCCTTATTACTTGACAGATGAAATTTATCTTTCTTGGCCTACAATTGTGAAGACAATACGAGCTCCACAAACGGCGAAGCAAATGTGTTTTGATAGAAACCAAGAGGCATGTAGGAAGGATATTGAACGACCATTTGGAGTTCTACATACTCGCTTTCACATCGTCACTCGTCTGAGCCGAATGTGGGATAGGCACTCATTCGCAATCATCATGACTACTTGTATTATCCTGCACAACATGATTGTTGAAGATCAACGAAGGTCGTACCCCACTAATCCGTTTGCAGATATTGGTGTCACGGACCCAGCGTCCCGCAGAGGACACCACCAGCGGTGAACTTGAATAGTATCATGAGGTATAGTGGTAGGATTCGAGATCGGGATGTTCATCATCGTTTCTACGATGACATCGTCGATCATATTTGGGATAAATTTGAAGATGGCGACAATATTTATAGTATTATAATGTATTTCATATTTGACATAAACATAAATAGTATTTTAATTTAAAGTGATTTTGAAAATATAAAAAGTACAAATAATAGCTCTAGACAACTACTAGTTGTTTGCTATTAAAAAAAATAATTGTAGGAGATAATGATTCGAAGAAAAGGGAAACTCAAAATATACTCATACTACCTAACTATTGTACATACTATTATCATTAGAGATATTCTAAGAAAAAATATACTATAGGTGCTGCTTCAAGTCCTACTTCCAAAAGTGGAAGATTTTAATTTTACTAGAGGAGCATCATCAATTGAACAATTCATCCAAATTCCAAGGCTAATAATGATCTGCTTTATGGAAAAGTTACTTGGCATTTAACAACAAAGTAAATTATAAAGTTGGGTTAATTACCTTTTGTGTTCTTTTTCTATTGGTAACGTATCTTTAGTACTTTTTTGTTTTGTAACGTTCAAAAACAGTCCATCCGTTTGGGTAACTGTCATTTTCAGGTAAATGTTAGAATATTCCATTATAATTGACAGAATATTCCATAATTCTCTGTTATAATTAACAGAATTTTCAAACATTTTTTAAAATGTCGAGATTACCCCTATAATAATTTTTTTTTGATAAGCTCGAAAATTTTATTAATAAGACCGATTCCTAAAAAGGGAGAACCGGAATGCCCTGATTAAAGGATAATCAAGGTAAAAGATAACGCTTACAAAGGAACTCCATAAATGGGAGTTAAAAGGCCAAACCTTTTCCTTAAAACAAAACAAGGAAACAAAAAAAAACGAAAAGAGAACCCTATTAAAACTCGCCTCCCGACCTCAGATGCGATTACTCGCATCTTTCTTTTTGGAAGCCAATTCACGGATTGTAGTCCAAGCATCAGTTCCATGAGACGAAGCTGAAACTAAAGATTTTCCAGTGCTGTCAAGCTCAACCTGATTCCCAATGTCAACGGGACGAGCTACTCTTTCCCGCTCCAAAGATCGATTCCTCGATTTACAATTCACGGTGTAAAAATCGGACAAGTGTTTGGGAGGCCGGCTTACTCGTTTCGACGATTTAAGTAGGACTTCCTTCCAAGGACTACCCTCCGCAGGGTCACTTACCATCGAGCTACCCATAACAGGACTTGGATCGCTGGTAGCCAAAGGCTGTAATGGTTCAGCCGAGCATGTCGATAGGATCAGAGAATCAATCTTTGGGCTGGAAATAGGGCTCAAAACCACCAAGCCCAACTCAGAATCCAAACTCTGCGATTCTGTCACAGGATTTACGTTCCCATCCACAACCTTTGAGTCCTGCAACACGGTTTGGGCTGGAACAATTCCCTCAGCCAAGCCCAATGGCCCAATGGAACCCACAATGTCTCCTTCTTTTACGTGATTGACAAAATTCTCATCCACAACAAACGAATCCGCATAATCGCAACCCAAGAAATTAGGCACGTGAACCGAATTATCCTTACCAGCAAGGAACCTAAAATTGGAAACGGAATCGCGCAAGATATGGAGAGGATAGTTCTCGATCTGCAATCGAATTATCTCCGTCAACCAATCGACCACCATGGTTGAATTCCGATCTCCGGTCAACAGTAACTGCAGCAACTTCCCATCCTCAACGTTAAGAGCCAAAGCTTCCGGACGAGCTGAAGCAACGTTGCTCTGTTCCTGCACCAAAGGATTCGAGATTTCCATGCTCTGTTCCACACCAATAACGCTCTGTTTTGAGCCGGATTCGCCCTTGGCCGGAAAGGGTTCCTTTTCCGGCCGAGCAAAGGCCACAAAGAATTTATATCCTTTGTATGTCAATCCATTGAAGACGTCAATGGCTTTCAAAGCAGAAGAGTGAAGTTGGAACTCCACAAAGCCGAAATATCGTCCTTTCTTATTTGGTCGCTTGAGGACGATCGCCGAGACAACTTCTCCACACACATCGAAAGTAGAGCGAATCCAGTCGTCTGAAGAAGCATAAGGCACATTGTATACGAAATTTTTTGTACCTGACACAACCTTGGGCGATGACAAATCCCGGTGAACCTCAATTCCCGACCTCGCAGACGCAGCAGCCAAAACCACCGCAGAGGAAACTGCAGCCGCACCAGTCACTCCCACATCTTGCTGAGCCGGATCGACCACCTCCCTGTTAGTAGAACCCATGCCCTGTTTCGCCCCACCCTCCTTCGCAGCCACGTCCGAAGGCGAAACCGGAGCAACTCGTTTTTTACGAGCACGTTTCAGCTTACCTTTGGATCGATTGGGTAGAGAAGACGATACCTTGAGACCAGCTCTTCGTTTGGGACGTCCATTTGCCTCATGTGATTTGCGTACCTTGCTGGTTGAGGCCACCGGTTTACTCTCAATGACAAGATAATCGATGTACAAAGAGAGCAAGATCGAACCAAAAGAAGCAAAGGAAAGCAGATCCTTTGGGAGAGAAGGCATTTTACTGTCTTATACCCCTATAATAATAAATTAAGTAATATTAAGAAATAATACTAAAAAATTAAGATATAATATTAAAGTAAAAAAACTAATCTTTGAATTAAAGCTAATCTAGTCCGAGCTATGGGCTCAAGACCTTCATATCATACATCCACCATTCATCTGCTTCAGCATAATACATCTAAGATCTCAAACATCATACATCTCCTTCACCCCAAATCCGAAAAAGGTCATGTCCAAAATTTTCTATTCTTCCACTCACCCCAAATCTGAGCTACGGCAGGAACCATACCCAAGCCCCAAACGGTTCTCCTCTCGATCTCACCGTCCTCATCCTTGAGCTCGTCGTCGTCGCATGGTGGTGTGGAAGTAGACCGGCCACACCCAGTACTCTACGGCCAAGAACATATCTCACGAGTACTCCTTGTGGTTGAAGCAAATTTGGGTTGAACTGATGTTGTTTGAAGCAGATCCTTCAGACCCATGTCTCCTTCGCCGTCGCCACCACGAAGATTCGTTGAGAACGAGGTCTGCCTCGCCGTCGCCACCGAGAATATCTGTGGAAAACCAGATCCGACCGGCTAGGTTCCCTCTCTAGGGTCTGCTTTGAGTTCGACCCGAGATGCATCTTCTCCGGCGAGCACAAAATTCCAGTTTTCATATCTGAAAACTTATTACTTTTGTTTGATTTTGATTTTACTTTTCAGATCTGTAAATGTTAAGCTTTTGTTTGATTTGTTCTGGATTATATATTTTGTTTTTAGCTTTGATATGAAAACAAAATTTTGTTGGTTGTTATGTCGGGTTGTGCACGATTGAAAAGCTTAGAGCTCTGAGCTCAGATGAATAGATTGCTGGAAGTTGAACAGATAAAAAGATACCTAATCTAATTTCAGGTTTGATAAGTGAACAGACGAAGAAGAAGCCTAATGATCAAAACTTAATGAAGTAATTAATTAGGGTAAATTACATCTAACTACCCCGAACTATACGACTTTAACGATATACTACCCTAATGTTTATTCATGACATTTACCTACCCCGAACTAACCAATAATTACGACGTTACCCCCTTTCCATCCATGGGTGTTAATTTTTTGTAAAAAGACAAAAATGCCCTCAATTGTTATCCAGATTTACACCTTTATACCATTCACTTCAAAAATAAATAAATAAAGTTCAAATATGTTTTTTATTTTTATTAAATCAACAATAAATGTTTTTTTATTCATTTTAAAATCTGATTTAATTTTTTTATGGAATCTTTATTTTTAAAATAATAAATTATTAAATATATAAAAATCATAAAATTTTATAAAATCAATTTTTTTATAGGGTAAACTACAAATACCTACCCCAAACTTGTAGCGTTTAACTGATATTTACCCTAAAGTTTTTTTTAACTGATACCTACTCAGATGTTTAGTTATTTAACTGATACCTACCATAAAGTTTTTTTTAAACCGATACCTACTCAGATGTTTAGCTAAAATGACGAAAATACCCTCAACTACATTTTAGTAATTATTTAAAAAAAATATTTTAAAAATCACTTTTGTTATGTATATATATGTACTTATTAAATCACTTCAGTTTTATTTAAAAAATCACTTCAGTTTTATTTTTAAAAAATTATTTAAAAAATCATTGAGGGCATTTTCGTCATTTTAGCTGTCTGCTTGGGCTATCAGTAAATAACTAAACATCTGAGTAGGTATCAGTTACAAAAAAAACATTAAGGTAGGTATCAGTTAAACGCTACAAGTTTGGGGTAGGTATTTGTAGTTTACCCTTTTTTATATTATGTTTTCTGATTTTCTTGGTTTATTTATTTTTAATAAATTTAATAATTTTCTCTTTAAAATAATTTATTAATTTTAAAAATTAGTTATTAAATAATTAATTAATATATATAATATTTCTGTAAATTTTTATAATTACTAATATATAATTTGCATATTTTAAAAAATGAATTATTTATTAAATAATTAATTAATATATAACTTGAAATTTAAACTTAATCTAGTCGGTTATTTTTAATTTTAATTTAAAATTTTCTTTTTCATTTTTTTCATTTATTTTAAATTTTCTGTTTTATTTAAAAAAATCAGTTTTTAATTTTATATATATATATATATATATATATAATTTTAAAATCAGTTTTATTTAAATCTAATCTGTTTTTATTTTTTCATTTTTTTAAAATAAAAAAAATCAGATCTGCGTCTTCAACCTCTAGGCCGCCAGATCTGAATCGTGCCTTCGTAAAGCTCTGCTCGAGTCGTTGCCAGAGAGAACCTGATGGAAGGACGCCGCCGTGATCTGATTGGTCCGCCCATGCTCCAGACCCACCGCGTCCCTGCGAAGCACCATCGTCCATGTCCTCTCTCAACGCCGTCGATCTCTTCGGTCCGGGTTCGCAAGCCGACGCCGGCGTGTAGCTCTCCAGAGCAGATCTAGAAGGAATCGCAGCTGTATCTCCGGGTTGAAGCTCGCCTTCGGAGGAGAACGGGTCAGCTGCTGTTCCTAGATGGAGAAGGATCTTGTTATACTCAAGTTATAATGGAAAGCTTGAATACAACGAAATAAGACCAGGAAGCAAAGGATTTGGTTGATTTAAGCTAAAAAGGATACAAATGCTCTGAAATTGACGAAGAACAGAAATGAAACCCTAAGTTAGCAAAAATACAAAACGATAACCAAATCATAGACAAGGGACACAAGGAGGAGGTCGTAGTCCTTTTGTATCGTGCTCCAACCAGTCACTATCGCTGCAGAGGCAGGACCACGTCCTTGCGGTGCGTTGCGTGGCACCCACGCAACCAATAGCTCAGACAGAGGAAGACGAAGACCACGTGCGTCTCACGCGAGCTGACTTCTCCCCAAAACGCACCGTTTCACTAAGCTTCGACACTTAACAGAAATAACAGAATTTCAAAGTAGTGGCTTGTCGTTGAAGCAAGCATGACAAATGCCACCTTCTTAAAACTTGGCTTGACCTCAAGCCAAGGCCTTAGCTAACCATTCAGGAAAATTGTTCTTGATCGTTGCAGCCTCTTCCCATGTAGCATCTTCAACCTCAGCCCTGTCCCATTGAATCAGATATTGCACTGCTGCAGCATTATTCTGATTCATAATTCTTTTTTGAAGCAAGGCAATCGGATGGAGCTTTAAATGACCTTCAGCAGTTGTGGCAGGGAGCTGGTGGAGCAATCTGTTCTTGTGACCAAGCTGTTTCTTCAACAAGGATACATGAAAGACAGGATGTATCTGAGAACTAGGAGGCAGCCTGAGCTTGTAAGCCACTTTACCAATTCTCTCCATGATCTTAAATGGGCCATAGAACCTTGGAGACAGCTTTAGGTTAGACCTCAATGCCACAGAAGTTTGTCTATATGGTTGGAGTTTGAGGTACACCCAATCACCTATAGCAAATTCCCTCTCAGTCCTGTGTCTATCAGCAAATAGCTTCATTCTCTCCTGAGCTTGTGTCAAGTTCTCCTTGAGAATTCTATTGAGTTCTTCCCTGGAATTAATAAATCCTTCCACAGCTGCAACAGAAGAGTGTATAGGCCCAAAGTTGATCATAGGAGCAGGGAACCCATACACAGCCTCAAAAGGGGACATTTTTATGGAGGATTGATGGCAAGTATTATACCAAAATTCAGTAAAAGATAGCCAGGAATTCCATTTTTTTGGGGAAGAGATGAGTCATAGCTCTCAGATAATTTTCTAGACACTGATTCACTCTCTCAGTTTGTCCATCTGATTGAGGGTGGTATGCAGTGGACATTGCCAACTTGACCTCCAATTTTTTAAACAGCTCTTTCCAGAATATACTCAGAAATAAGTGATCCCTGTCAGAAACAATGGAGGAAGGTAGTCCATGGAGCTTAAAGATAGTGTCAAAGAACAGATGAGCTACCTGTGATGCAGAAAAAGGATGAGACAGAGGTATGAAGTGGGCATATTTAGTGAACCTATCCACCACAACTAAGATAGCATTTTTTGTGCCAGAGATAGGGAGTCCCTCAATAAAGTCCATAGAAATATCAGTCCAAGGCTGTGCTGGAATGGGGAGTGGATTCAGAAGACCTGCATAAGGGGTGTGCTCAGATTTACACTTCTGGCATACATCACACTCCCTCACAAAGTTATATATGTCCTTGTTCATATGAGGCCAAAAGAAGTGCTGCTTGACTCTCTTGGTTGTCACACTGATACCAGAGTGGCCTCCAATTGGAGATTCATGTAGACATGAGATAATCTTGTTTCTAATACATGCATCAGCTCCCAGATAAACCTTCCCTTCATAAAGGATCACACCTTGCTTTAGATCATAAGAGGGCATAGCATGATTTGCCAAAGATAATTCCAACAAGAGCTTTTGGGCCTCCAAATCATTATCATAACTAGAATGAACTTCTGACATCCAAGCAGGAATAACAGTAGAAATAGCCTCAAGTGTAGCCTCTAGTATTCTAGATAAAGCATCTGCAGCTACATTTTCCTTGCCCCTTTTGTATTCAATTTCATAATTCAGTCCCATCAGTTTGGCAAGCCATTTATGTTGGAATGAGGTTGTCAACTTCTGCTCCAATAAAAACTTGAGGCTCTGATGATCTGTTCTTAGAACCACCTTGCCTGAAGCAAAATAATGTCTCCATTTCTGGATGCAAGTCATTACTGCCAACAATTCCTTCTCATAAGTAGACATTGCAGCTTGTCTCAGCCCAAGAGACTTGCTCAGAAATGCAATTGGTCTCCCTTCCTGCATTAGTACCCCACTTATGCCCTTGTCACAGGCATCAGCTTCTATGATAAATGGTTTAGTAAAATCAGGTAACCTTAGCACAGGTGCAGAGCTCATAGCCACTTTCAAAGCCTCAAAACTGATCTGAGCCTCAAGGCTCCAAGCAAAACAGTTCTTCTTGAGCAAATTTGTAAGAGGTCTTGCAATGATCCCATAGCTTTGCAAAAACCTTCCGTAGTAACCATTTAACCCTAGAAATCCTCTTAAGGCTTTCAAGGATTTGGGAGCAGGCCAATCCATCATGGCTTGGACCTTAGATGGGTCTGTTGCTACACCTTCCTCAGAAATGATATGGCCCAGATATTCTATTTGCTTTCTCCCAAATTCACATTTAGAAAGCTTGGCATATAATTGGTGGTCTTGCAGCCTTTGAAGTACCATTCTGACATGTACAAGATGCTCATCCCAACTCTTGGAGTAAATCAATATATCATCAAAGAAGACAAGAACAAACTTTCTTAAATAGTCATGTAAGATCTGATTCATGCGTGATTGGAAGGTAGAGGGTGCATTGGTAAGCCCAAATGGCATGACTCTGAACTCATAGTGACCCTCATGAGTTCTAAATGCAGTCTTAGATTCCTCACCCTCAGCTAGCCTGATCTGATGGTAACCTGACCTCAAGTCTATTTTGGAAAAGTACTTGCAACCAGCTAGTTCATCCAGAAACTCCTCAATTGTTGGAATTGTAAATTTATCTTTTACAGTCTGATCATTCAGCTGTCTGAAATCAACACACATCCTAAAAGAACCATCTTTCTTTTTAACTAGCAAGACTGGGAAGGAGTATGGGCTTGTACTATGCTGAATTACACCAGCCTCTAACATATCTTGGACTAACTGTTCAAGTATGTTCTTCTGATCATAGGAGTGTTTATAGGGTCTAATTGATGGAGGCCTACTACCAGGGAACAAGGGTATTTTATGATCACAGGATCTCCTAGGAGGTAATGCTGAGGGTGTCTCAAATACAGAAGGGAACTCATCCAACAAGTATTGCATTTGGGGATCTAGCATAATATCACTTGTCTTATCATGCACAACCAGAGTGAATTGAGCTAAAAATAAGGACTCACCAGCCTGTAGCTCATGCCTGATGGACTTGATACTAGATAAGCTGTAGTGATCAGATGAGACTGTCTCCAGAAATTTTATCTTTAGATTGTTCAGTGTAATGGAGATGGACCTTGCAGCATAGTCCAGCTCTATAGGGCTCACAGTCTCTAACCAGTCCACCCCCAATATCATGTGGAAGCCTCCCAATGGCATCACCAAAAATTCCCACTCAAAAGCCAAGCCATGTAAAACCCAAGAGATTTTTGTAACAGCAGTACATGTCTGAACTTGACCATTACCCATTTTAACCAGCACATTTGGTCCAACCAGAATGGTCAACCCTAGCTGTGAAGCAGTGGCTTGATCCAAGAAGGATTTGGTAGCCCCAGTATCCACCAAGATGGAAATGATTGTGCTATGTATAGAGCCCTGTACTCTAATAGACTTGGATTGATTAATGTGAACCATGTGACCAAAAGACTCATGAGATAGCACACATAATTCAGTTTGATGTAGCTCCTCTATAACAGGTTCTCCAGGGTCCAATTCCAATAATTCAGGTTCATAACCCTCAGTAGTGATCTGATATAGTTTGTGCTTGTTGGGACACACATGATCCTTAGTGTATTTGGCAGGACAAGTGTAGCACAATCCTCTTCTCTTTTGCTCATCAAACACATGAGGACTGACCTTAGTAAATGGGACAGTTGAGGAATTGTGCCTTGGCTGAGATGGCTGCAGTTGCTGCTGTGCTTGTTGAGGCCTAGGCCTATATGTATTGTGGCCATAAGATGAGGTGCTAGGATGGGATGATTTGACTTTGATCCTGTGCTCTTCCTTCTTAACTATATTCATAGCCTGGGATAATGTCTGAGGGTCATACATTAAAACCTCCACCTCAAGCTTTGGTTTCAGCCCTGCTATGTAATTTGAGACAAAGTATGCCTCAGAATAATGAGGGTCCCTGCTCAGCACTAAAAATCTTAGCTCCTCAAATTTATCATCATAATCCCTTAAGGACCCTTCCTGCTTGAGCTTCTTGAACTCACTCTCTACATCAGAGTGACCAACCTCCTCATACTTCAGAGATAGATCCTGGCAAAACCTCTCCCATGGTATAATACCCCTTCCCAAAGAATACTCAGCATACCAATAATCTGTAGGACCAGTCATATGAATAGAAGCAACCCTAACCTTATGCTCCTCTGGAATAGAGCAATACTGAAAATAGCTATTGTATTTCCTAATCCAGTGTTTGACCCCTTTCCCATCAAACAAGGGAAAAACAAGATTTGGAGTCTTAAATGTCAAGTCATTCATCTGATTTTGTGGGTACCCTTGCAACATTTGAGGTTGAGGCTGACACAAGTTTTGAGCAAAACCTGGGTTATTAAGCAGCTGAGGGTTTGTAACTGGGGATTTGCTATATGAGGCATAGGTGACTGATTGGCCAGGACTTGAGGGACCAAATTTTGGATGTTCAACATTTGAGGAGGCAATAGTTGAACTGGGTAGCCCATACAAGTTTGAGAAAAAAATAATATTTTGAGCTCCTGGAACTGGTAATTGGGTGTTTGTAGCAGGTATACCTTGGTTCAACTGAGCTTGTGCAGGTAGTGGTGACAGTATTTGGTTGGTGGATTGTGGGTGGGTGTTTTGTGGGATTGGTGTAGATGATGGTGGTAAGGGAACTTGGCCATTTAACTGGTGCTGTGGGTTTGATACCCAGGAAGAAACCTCAGAAACTTGGTTCAACCTGGGTCTCTGTGGGGATTGTGGATCTGGAGGGTGTGGTTGGTGAGGTGAGTAAGTGAGACACTGGGGAGTGATAGGCACAGATGGATTGTGAACCTTAGGACCCATGGATGAAGATGGATCTCGAGGTTGTTGTATCTGGGTTTTCTCACGCATGAGCATAGCAATCTGCTATTTCATTTCATCCATTTCCTCTAGGCGTACACGCAGTGCATCATTCTCAGCTCTGAGACTGGAGTTTGCAGCCTGTAGCTCCGGTGAACCGAGCTCGGATTCTTGCTCCATTTCTGTGGTTACTGCCATCACAGGTTGCGGGACAAAGGCTCTGATACCACTTGTTATACTCAAGTTATAATGGAAAGCTTGAATACAACGAAATAAGACCAGGAAGCAAAGGATTTGGTTGATTTAAGCTAAAAAGGATACAAATGCTCTGAAATTGACGAAGAACAGAAATGAAACCCTAAGTTAGCAAAAATACAAAACGATAACCAAATCATAGACAAGGGACATAAGGAGGAGGTCGTAGTCCTTTTGTATCGTGCTCCAACCCGTCACTATCGCTGCAGAGGCAGAACCATGTCCTTGCGGTGCGTTGCGTGGCACCCACGCAACCAATAGCTCAGACAGAGGAAGACGAAGACCACGTGCGTCTCACGGGAGCTGACTTCTCCCCAAAATGCACCGTTTCACTAAGCTTCGACACTTAACAGAAATAACAGAATTTCAAAGTAGTGGCTTGTCGTTGAAGCAAGCATGACAGACCTAGCCATGGATTCAGTTCACGCAGCCATGGGTTCTTTGAGAGTTTGTTGACTTTTGAAATTTTGATTTTTTTAAAGATTTGGAAATAGTAAGGGTATTTTTGGAATTTTAGAAAAATAAACAGTGAATAGATGGAAAAAGTGGACGGAGGGGGTAACGTCGTAATTAATGGTTAGTTCGGGGTAGGCGATTGTTACGAATGAACTTTGGGGTAGTAAACCGTTAAACGTCTATAGTTCAGGGTATGTAAATGTAATTCACCTGATTAATTATAATTTGATTAGATAAATAAGATTTAATTTTAAAATAATTATGAATTATTATAATTAAATACCTTATGTTAAAATTGGATAAAATTAATTAATGTTAAAGAATGATTTGATTTTAATTTTAATTTACTCTTAATGGTAAAGTTGTTGCTTGTTTGAATAATGAGGGTAAAATAGTCATTTCGTCAAAAAAACTAACAGACGACAGTTACCCAAACGAAGGGACTGTTTTTGAACGTTACAAAATACAAGGGTACTAAATGTACGTTACCAATAGAAAAGGGGTACAAAAAGGAATTATCCCTAAAAAGTTGCAAGTGGTAAGATGTTTCCGGATTAACCAACAAGTTTCAAAACGTCGGTAATTCAAATCTATAGATTCTTAATAGGTTAATAAAGTAACTTACTAGTCACATAAAATCAGTTACACCAAAATGAAGATTCATTATATTTTTAAGTTTTATGTGCAATTTTTTTCTTCTAAACTAATATATAATATAGTGAAATGGTCATTTTCAGTAATCCAACTATAATTTTTGAATTGGTAACTATTTTCTATGATTTAAAGTTTCTTTTTAGATTGTTGTAATAATTAATACTTTGAGGTTTGATTTCCAATGGATAAGGTGGTCAGGAAAATACATTACTTGTGTCATTATAGTTTTTAATAAGATCTTTTCAACGTTTTATTACAGGTTTAAAATTGTATTTCTTCAATAAGATCTTTGCAATGGTTTACTACAGATTTAAAACATGATAATAGATAAGAATGAAACATTAAAAAATTACTAAGTAAAATCAGTTTGTATTTCGACGTTATTATACAAGGCCCCTTTACGTCTACAAATGTTTCTTAAGAGACTCTCTCTTATGCACAAAAGATGCAAAATCATGATCATGAGCATGGGGTGGGCGCCACATATGACATTTTAAAGGACATGACATAAAGCTTGGTGCAGCGGATAAGACGGCACAACAGAGGAGGAGATGACGCAACATTCGGTGTAGCGGGACGGTGCAACAACTTATCGTAGTCAGCTGCGACAAGCTATGAAGTCTGGGGGTGGCACAACGGAGATGTGGTGACACGTGGGAGATGGCACTACTGTCGCGTGACTGTAACAGCTAGTTGAAGCCTCAGTCAGCTGTTGTCGCGTGGCAACAATGACTACTTCTTCTCCGACCTTTAAAAATTCAACTTTAAACCCCTTATAAATACAACCCATCTCGAAATAACTATTCACACCTTTTCTACTATGGATTCAATGGTCAATTCGGAATAATTGGGGACACATAGCATAGGCAATTAAGCAACAAACAGAAATCGCTATTGAGGTTGGCCTAGTTGCACTTCAACCAAAAATGAAGATTTTCATAAACAGAGGGTTGAATGAAGGGCATGAGCGTTTGATGGTCGACTACTTTGTTCAATAGCCGGTGTACATCGAGCAAAATCTTCGACATCGATTCTAAATGCAAAAGGATCTTTTCCTCCGTATTATGCATATATTAAGTGAAAGGGACTCGTACTTCTGTCAATGACCCGATACAGATGGGAATGTTGGTTCTTCTCCCTATAAAAATGCACTGCATCTCTAGGTTCTTCCTCCATGTAACAACCCTTGAAGAGCATTTTCATTCAACCTTAAGTTCACATACATCGTTTTTGTTTTTTGTCATTCAAATTTATCAATCGGTTCTTATTACAAAATGAGTAGAATATCGTTAATATCCTTGTTCATAGGAAGATTTACATTACCGTCTTGGCTTGTGTAGTTGTGTTCCGTCCATCCTCTTTCAACGCCTTCCTTTCTGTGTTACATACTTACATATTTAGAGCATCCACAATGGTCTGCCATGACTAGTGGCAGGAATCCATAGTAGAAGCCAAAGTGCTTTTTGGCTTTCTCTCTCCTTCCTATCATGGCCTTATACCATGACCTCTCGAATGGTGTGTCATGACTAGTGGTAGAGAGCTATGGTAGCACACTTTCAATATTTCAAAAATCAACCCAAATATAAATAGTATTATTATTTAAAGCCACAAACACAACATACATATTAATTAACTTTGTTAATATTCGACTATTAAAAATACAATAATTAAAAATATGATAATTTAAAAAATTATAATTAACCTAATTTCTAATGGTTCCAATGTGTAAACGCCACTTTCCATCGTCTTTGAGCATCTCCCACACATCAGTTTTGTCCATATCCCGTGTTGGCTTTCATAATCACCCACGGTCGCAACATAGATTTCCTCCTTGGTTGCGCTTTTTCTAGGGTCCTTGAGACGTCCCCGGTAAATATTATCGAAAGCCTTGCACATTTTGCTCATCTTTTGGAAATGATCCTTAATTTGCTTCTCCGTCCGCTTTAGCCACGCTTATTCTCCGGTTTGAACGAAAGCAAGGTACATCTCATGCCAATACTTGCCTCCGATCTCGACATAGGTGAGCCAATTCAACACCAAATGCATCTCCTCCTCCGGGGACCATAGAGGACCGGTTGCCCAAGAAGACGATGCACCCGACATTGCAATTACGAAGAATGAATTGAGAGAGTTTGAGAGAGATATGGAGAAAGGTGTGAGATTTTGAGGGAAGAGTGAGTGGTATTTATAGGAAGGGAGGGAGAGCGGGTCTGTGTGGCAGCCACGACCCACACGTTACTATTCCCAAATAGTAACCGTGCACGAAGATCGAGGCACCGAGAATCCAATAAAAAAACCATTTTTTTAATTTTTTTATCAACTAGATGAAAAAACAAAGTACAACTAGATTATTTTTTATTACATACATTAAAAACCCAACTAAAGCGACTCCAAACGTTTCCCTAGGCTTTCAATGAGAGCGCGACGAGTCTTCTTATCCTCCTCGGACATGTTGGTGGTGTCTTGGCTAAGAGCTCGGTCCAACATCTCCATGACTCGCTCTTGCATCTTGAATCTGGTATCTTCGAGATTATGTTTTTTCGCAACAACCATCGCTTCCCGCTCAAGATACTCGTTCAAAAATTGCATTTGCTCGGATGGTACCGTTGCCGGCTGGGGTGGGGGTCCATTTGTTTTCCTTTGCCTCGAGCCTTGGCCTTGGCTCTTTTCTAGCTGATCGGTCGCTCCTCCCTTGTAAGCGAATTCAACTCGTGGTCGCATATATCGCCTGATGTGTAGTTGCGAGACTCGTCCAACCTTGTACGCTTGCTTTCTTCACTTTCCGCGTCGAGGTTAAGGTCAAGATCAATGTCAATGTCACATTGTGGAACCTTCTTATGCGGCCACTTCGGTTGCATCCGCACGATCCTCCAAACATGCTTGAGGTTAAACTCGTGCTTTTCCTCATCCTTGTACGCATTTTTAGCCGCTGCAATGATGTCAGCCTCGCTCCTCCCACTTTTGAGATCGTTCTCAAAGGTGGTATACTTCTGGAATTTTGTGACTCTTTTGTTGCATTGATGCCAATGGTCCTTGCAAGCACTTCACTCCCGAGGTAGGTCGTCTGCCTTGCTCGTCGACTGGAACTCGGCATGTACTTTTTCCAGTACATGTCATTCCTCTGGTTCTTCCCTGTGATGAGGTCCAACGAATTGTTGAGCCACGAACTCACCATGCTTTCCTCCTCCACGATGGACAAATTCAGCCGCGGAGGTGCTTTAGTCGATGTGAATGCAGCCTTTTCCCTTCCCCTTCCTCCTCGGTTGTGTGGACGAAACGGATTGAGAAAGTTGTGTGGCCGGAACGGATTGGAAAGGTTGCACGTTGGGAATTGCAACTCTGGCCATTGGGGTAGTGGAGAGGGTTGCATGGGGGAAGCGAAATGATTGGCTCGAGTTGAGGAGGTTGGTGTATGACTCAATATTGGCCATGACATCTTCTTTGGTGTGTTGAGATTCGATATCGTCGTCGTTCAATGAGTCGGATACGAATTGGAGACGGCGACTCTCGTCCATTGGGAATCGAAGGAAAAAATCGAGAGAATCTGAGAAGAATAGAAGGAGAAAGGGAGCTTGTGCAAACAAGTGAAGGAGTGATTTTTGGGTTGGGGTGAATCTGTATATATAGAAAATTTTAGCTTTTTTTTAAAATCGGCGTTGACACGTGTCGACTTCTCACTGGCCCGTCGACTAGCCGTTGGGGCTGCCACGACGCATCGCATCGTTGCAGGATCCTGCAACGACACAATGCCATGACGCCTCTACAACGACGTCCTACAACAACGAGTCGTGACAGAGCCGTAGAAACACCTGCAACGACACGCCTGCCACAACCGTTGCAGATGCTCTTAATAGCTCAATTGAGGACTTCATTTGCAGCTAAACCCACATTCCGTTGCTCGACGCTGTCGTTTCGCTCCTCTTCTCTCTTGCAAAGGATCTCACCGTCAACACCGCCGTTAACGGTGGCTCCGGCGAATGTCAAGCAACCTTCCATAGAATGTCTCCTCTGAAGCGATCTGCGCCGAGTTTACCGCAGCCCGATCTCAATAACCGAGTCATCACCTGTCTCAACAAGCTCTCAGACCGCGACACCGTCGCAATCGCCACCACCGAGCTCGAGTCTATCGCTCGGACGCTCCCACAGGAGTCGTTCTCGTCCTTCATCAGCTGCATTCACAACACCGATTCCTCCTCCAAATCTCCGGTCCGGAAGCAATGCGTGAGCCTCCTCACCCTCATGTCTCACTCCCACGGCGACACGCTCTCGCCGCACCTTTCTCGGATGATATCCACCGTCGTCCGCCGCCTCCGAGACCCCGACACGGCGGTCCGCTCCGCCTGCGTCGTCGCCTCCGCCGCCATGTCCGCGCAGATCACTAAGCCTCCGTTCTCCGCGTTCCTGAAGCCGCTAATGGAAGCGCTCACCACCGAGCAGGATGCCAATGCGCAGATCGGGGCCTCGCTGTGCCTCGCGGCAGCGGTGGAGGCGGCGCCGGAACTGGAGGCTGAGCAGCTGCGGAAGGTGCTCCCGAGGCTAGGGAAGCTGGCAAAGAACGAGGGGTTCAAGGCAAAACCGGCGCTGCTGACACTAGTTGGCAGCATTGTGGGCGTAGGTGGCGCGTCGAGCCGGAGCGTGTTGGATTGGTGGGTTCCGTGCATTGTTGAATTTCTGGGCAGCGAGGACTGGGCGGTGAGGAAGGCGGCTGCAGAGGCGTTGGGGATGGTAGCACTGGCGGAGAGAGACTTGGCAGCGGAATATAAGGCGTTGAGTTTGGCTTCTCTGGAGAGTAGAAGATTTGATAAGGTGAACATTTCTCTTAGCTTGTGTTTGGTTGCCGAGAAACTGTAGAAATTATAATTTTTTTATTCATGGCCCAAATTTCCTCAAATTTCTTGCTGAGCAGGTTCTGAATGGATGCAAATCATATCAAATTTTTTACATGGAGGCTTAGAATCTGACATAATCACTATCATATTAGGGAACTAATCACATAGATCTGCTCTATGTTGCGCTCCAAATTCTTCCAAGAGTGTTGATTTGAACTGGATTCCAATTGCAGGTTAAGGTTGTTCGAGAAACAATGAATAGAACCTTGGAGTTATGGAAGGCTGTTCCTGGTGACTCTGAGGAGGTCTCGGCTCCATCTGTGTCTTCTAAATCTTCTATACCGGGTAAGAAAATTGTGAACCACTGTGAATTTGAAAGAGTTGAATTCGATTTAAGCTATGAGTTAGTTTAGTTCCTCGGTAGCATGACACTTGATATAACTTTGACTTGTATCATCTTTTTGTTTCAATGTATTATCTGAGAAGTTGGGTTGGGCTATTTTAGTATTAGACGGAGAAGCTTTTGGTCCCCAATTATCTTATCTTGTACTGCTTGAAATGATAAACTTGAGCCACTGTTACTCATTATGTCATGTACTTGTGTATTCTTTCTGATTTCCTGATGGGTCCAGATAATCGTGGTAGTAGCCGCTCCCCTCCCGTCTCCAAAAGCTCTCAGGATCTTAACATCACAACTCCCCGAACTAAGAAAACAGTCCCCACAAACAGGTCCCCTCCATCTGATAGCTCATTTCCGGGTATTGCAAAGAAGGGAAGTCCTGTAAGGAGTACTGAGAGGAATTCAAACACTGCGGTTTTGTGCAAGCCGGACCACAAGAAAGCCTTGCATTCAAAGGTTGAAGTTAACAAGGCTCAACATCCACCTTTAAATGAGGCTCGTGAAGATGATGGTAGAGGAGATGACACTGAAGCTGCAAATTCTGGGGGGAAACCAAAGAATGGGTATTTGAGGCAGGAAACAAAACGTTCCCTGTTCAGCAAGACCGGTGACGAAAGAATGGATAAGTCAAGTAGTTCGGGGTTTGGGTCTCGTGTGGTTCCATTTGATGATATTGTGAACCCTGACTCAAGTGTTATTGTCCATACTGCTGTTGAAGAACTTTGTTACAATGCCAAAGAAGATGAGGATTTGTCTTTTATCCGTAAACAATTACTTCAGATTGAGAATCAACAATGCAATCTATTAGAGCTCCTCCAGGTACTTCCCTGAAACTTTTTATTCTTACTAAGTCTACAGTTTTAATATAATTATAATACCTTAGTTTCCATCAGCTTTTACTACATCGCTATTCAAGTGTTCATCTAGCTGATAAGAATGTCAACTGAGCTTGCGCAAAGGCTGGTAAATCATGTATTGTTTTAGTAAAGAATATCATAATCCATATGCTTGGATGATTCATGTGGGGAAAATTGGTTCATTGCACACATATTTTTCACCTGAGATTAGCGCGCTATTGATGGGCCAGCTATATGCAAGTTAGGGAGAAAACATACATTCTGTGTTTTTAACAATGTTGGTTGATGATATTCTTAGGTAAAGTCTAGTACACTTCTGCTTTGATTAGTGTTATACTTTTATTTTCCTTGACATTTTTTTATATTAGTTCGACTTATGATTCATATACGAGAAACAACTGCTGACTTCATTTATTACCTTTTCATAACATGTAGAGATTTATGGGAAGCTCGCAAAGTGGGATAAATTCTTTGGAGACACGTGTACACAACATAGAGATGGCATTGGATGAAATATCCTACAATTTAGCGATGTCAAGAGGGAGGATACAGAATCCTGATTTTGCAGATAGTACTTGTTGCAAGCTTCCCGGTACTGAGTTTTTGACCTCCAAGTTCTGGAGAAGATCAGAAGAGCAGCGTTCTAACTCTAGATTTTCTTCTGGGAGCATACCAAAGCTGAACGCAGTGCACAATACATCTGACAGAGCTTACACTGCAGAATATTTAAAACTGAACAGCAAAAGAAATCAACATCAAAACCGGGATGGATCTTATATATTGGCTGATGTTCACTATGGCTCATGTGAGACCTCAGAATTTTATTCAAATAGAACACCAAAGAAGACGGTAAATATTGCTGAGAGGGTACCATTTCATAGTGGGTTTGTGGGGGCTTCACCTGCTAATTGTATACAGCGCTAGTGAACCTAAGCAGCAGGTACATCATTTTCTTGTTTTTGTTGCTTCCATGTCCAAAATCCTCTTATCAGTTCTAGTATTATTATACGCTTCTTCCACATGGAGTTTCAAGTCTGTGTCATTAGGGATCATTGTGTGCCTAGAAAAAAAAGACCAAACACGATGCCTGCATAATGATGGTTCTGTTTCTTAAACCATAAATCTGTGATAATTCTTTGTAGCCTCCCAGATTATGAGCAGTACTCCCTGGACATCAGTATATTGTAGTAACTGGTATTATTCTTATGGAGAAACACTTATCGAACTTTTTGTAC
The DNA here is from genome assembly GCA_963921825.1 of Erodium maritimum. Lineage (NCBI taxonomy): Eukaryota > Viridiplantae > Streptophyta > Magnoliopsida > Geraniales > Geraniaceae > Erodium > Erodium maritimum. Next base: position 60,004,625 of record OY997590.1, on the reverse strand, counting down.
AGATTGCACACACCAATCTGGACCATGCCATCACTATTGTTTACATGATTATGGTTTTAGATATGACTAATTATTCTTTCATCGCAATGCTCGTATGTGATAGACTGCATACAAGAGTCTTACTAGATGTATCTTAGATTCTCCATTACATTTGTCATTGACTGAGTAATGAACACGAATACCACACTTCTATGATTTTATCTTGCCTAAACTTTTACTCATCATCATTAATGCTAGCCTTAATGGTTATTTGGAAACTCATCATTTTCTTGTTGTTTGCTAGATAGTTAGCTTAGCTGAGCTGAAGCACAGAGAGAGACATGCACCACCCCAGGCATCATACAAAAATGAAGATATAACAGGATAATGAAGCACCTTAGCTTGATGACGCTTATAACCATCTTGTCCACTGTAGATGCTGCAGATGTATGATCCACGGCTGATTGATGATTATAAGACAGATCCTTATTTAGAGCACCAGATTTGTATAGCCGGGGTTTGCCCTCACCACATAACACAAAAGCTTTTGAATGTTTGCCCTGTTGCTGTTAATAACAAATTTGATATGTACATAACCAAGTTCTTACAGTTAGCATTATTTTTATCCTAGTCATTACTTGCCTTGTGTTTCAGTTAGAAAGAAATATCCATTCTCTGGAATGTTGCATTGACTAGTGTGGTAGCATAGCATGTCCATCACTGCACAATTACTTGAGCAAGAAAGTCTTGCATGAGTCCAAAATTGCTTAACTAGAAAACAGAATGGGAAGCTACATCAATTTCAAAGGAGTGGGAAAGGCCAAATTTGCTTGAAACTAGAAAAGGTCATCAAATGACAACTCTGTCGAGTGGTACTACGGTAGAGGTGTATGAACGGAGAGTCCATGTCCACTCCACAGTGGAGAACAAAAGTTCAATATTTTCAAGTGCTGTGTTTGTATTCAGTACAATTTGCACTCAATTGAGATCTTGTGTTGACATTAAAAAAATTCTGATACTGGCTTGAGGCTTCATGCTTTTGCAGTGTATATATGAAAAGTTGCCGTGGAGAGGAAGCTGCCTGACAGGGGACCGACTAATTTCCCAATCTGGTGCCATTTGTTCTAATATACAGTTCGCAGGGACTTAAAATTTCTGCCATCAAACCAAAAGATTCAAACAATTGATCAGATGAACTTCGGTACAAACAAACAAAAAAATCAAATTACATAAATTCTTCCCTTTTCGTATTATTTTGATAAATAATGTGTATCAAGTTCTGAACTTGTTTATGTAGAAGAAAGAGTATGAAACTTGTGATTCTTATTGGACATAACATTGACCCATCTATCTCCCACAATCTTAGCAGAATTCATATTCATAATAGCTAATATTGGTTGAGGCAGTACTGATAAAATCAGAACATAGATCTTAATTACTATTACTGATATGCCAAAGAATAAGAATATATGATTAGCTTAGAGGTGTAAATAACTGTTAATTCAATTTGTGCGAAGGATCCTTACCAGCATCGTCCTAATAGAAAAATAGGAATTACATTGAAAATGGAGATGACAGATAATGTTTCTCATTCTTTTCAATTTTCTTTATCCAAATGTAGACTTAAAGGTAACATGCATACTACTCATAGCTTAATTCTGAGTTGAATCCTCTTGCTCTTCTTGGATCAGTCACGTTCATTAGTCTCCAAAACACTTTCTTTTCTTATCTAATATAAGATTATTAAAACAGGTGGTCCATAAAAGCTCAATATCGAAGGACCACCTCGCTAAAATAGACTTGTATCGTATCTAAGTTTGTAAATGAGCGCCTAACCATTGGAGTCTTAATAGAAAGCCAAAAGATGCCATATACAATGGGGTTTCAGATCTAATAGTCCTTTATTATTGACTGTTATTATTCCAAGTATAAAAAGGAAAAAATATATATGTATTCAAAGTTTTCTCGTTATAGATTATCAAGAGATGTGTCAATCATGAAAACTAATTTCTAATATAATACTTAGCTGTCCTTCCAAGTTCCAAGTACTGACCATTTCATGAAAAATAAGATACTTTTGGATGGTAATGGAAAAGAAGAAAAAGTTGGGAAGTGGAAATAGAAAATAAAAGGGGACATTATGATGTGGAGCACATGGTGACAAGAAGACATTTATCAATAAAATATAAAGATGAATTATAAGTTCAGTTCTTAGACTTGAAAAAAGAGTTGTGAGCGTATTCTTTAAATTGGAAAATATGAGTTCCTCCTATTTGAGTTGATTCAATTGACCAAAATAATATCATCAGTCGTGGACAGGAGGTGCTGGTGGGGAGAAAACGACGGTGAGGAGTTGGCTGGGAGCTGACGGGGATGGCTGGCTGTGAGCTCAACGCTAGCACTCGGCGTCAACGACTAGTTATCTTGAAAAATCTAAATGACTATAGAATAATCTTGACTCACTACATTTTTTTAATATAACACACAAAATAAATGCAATTTATCTCTAAAACCTTATAAAACTTATCCTAATTCAACTAAAAATCACAAGTTATCTAGCCTCACTATTCATCATTCTTTCAATAGCTTCTTCTTCAACTCATCTCTGGTATTCTTATTTGTGATGTTTATATATATTTTAGTATATCTTTTTTAAATTTACGGACTTGTTTTTTTTAATATATAATGTAAGAACTTGTTTATTTACGATTTTTTTAATTTAAGTACTTGTTTTTTACATATAATATAATTTGATGATTTATTTTTTTTTAAAAAAAATATATAATTTGAAATAGGAATTTGGTGGCTCCCCGCCGGCAAAAACGCCAACCACCGCAGGTTGCTGGCGGCGACCACTGGCGGTGAGCTGGCTGGGAAGACAACAAATAATATTTTAATCCTCCCCGCCAGCAGCCGACGAAATGGTTGTGGATGCCCTAAGAGCATACAATATCAGTCTCCTCTTTCACCATATTCCGATGCAAATTAATTTGAAGGCCTAGATTTTTTGTAGCTGGAAATCAATTTTCCTACAAAAATCAATTAGCTTCAAGTTGTCAAATTCTTTGACCCACGACAATGATAGGAATCCGGCCTCCTATCGAAAGCAACTACGTCGACCAATTCAAAGAAATATGATCGTTAGGTGCAAAGGTCATATGAGGATTTAAGATATTTTTTTATTGAAAAATACCAGAAAGTGGATATAACGACTAATTTTTCAAATTGTTTTTTCCTTCTTCTTCTTCTTTTTTTGACTAAAAGGTGCAATATTATTAATTTAGGATTCAACTACATAATGTGCGTCAGGGAACAAACTCCCTGACCACGAGGAAAAAACAGACACAGAACACAATATTCGCAGTTCTTTGAAATACTAAAACCGTCATAGACGGTATTAAAGCGCCATCTAGGCAAGAATGAAGAGTGGTAGGGTGAGAAGATTGTAAAGACCGGGGATTTTAATACCTGATTTTATTGTTGGAACGTCAAAAGTTGGGAAGCGAATTGAATTTTGGAACGAATTAAAAAAAGAAAGAAGAGAAATAATAATAATAAAAAAAGGGTTTTGAGTTGGGCCAGCCCAGGCTCGGGCTTGGGCTGAGCCAGACAAGGCCCTTCCGCGCGCGCGGCCCACGAAACCGGCCCAACCCTTCTGATCAAGGGTTGTCAGAATTTTGACGCTTCGTTCTCTCTTTTGACGCACACGACTCCCGAGGCTCCTTCTTCCTCGCCTCCTTCTCTCTCTCGTTTTCCCTCTACATCACCGAACCTCACCGAAGCCTGTCCTCCATCTCCGTCACCTCCTTCTTCTTCTAATCCCACCCACGACCTCACCACCAGAACCCCTCCCTTTCTCCTCCTTCTACTCCATCGAATCGCAGCGAGCGAACCAGTGCCGCCCGTCTACGTCTCGAGTTCCACCTCTCCAGAATCGAACGAAGCAGAGACGGTGAGCCTTACCTAGACCTCGATCCGTCCTCCCCACCTCTTCTTCTCTGGGAATCGAACTTGGGCGAGGTCTTTTGGCTGAGATTTGGCGTGGAGGAGCTCGCCGGAGCTCTCAAGTTTCCGATCTGAGGTTCCGCGCCGGCGAAGCTCTCTCACCGTCTTTCTGTCCGGAAAAGCCTGGGTTTTGGGCACCAACACCCTCCCCGCGACCTTCCGAGCATTCTGACACCCTCACTGCCGTCGAGAACCACCCTCGAGCCTCGCCGCCGTCGTCGGAGTGGAGCCGGACGGAACCCTAACTCGAGCCTCGTCTCCGACGGATCTTGGGCCAGAAACAAAGGAACGGGCCCTGGACATGGGCCTGGATTGATATGGGCCTCGGGCTTGGACATGGATCGGGCTTGGGTCCGGATCCTGTACTGGGTCTGGACCTGGGTCTGGACTTGGGTCTGGACCGGGTCTGGGTCGGGCTCGGGTCAGGTCTGAGTCTGGGCGGGTCGGACTCGGGTCAGATTCGGGTCCGGGTTTCGGACTCGGGTCGGATCCGGGTCAGACCAGTTAAATAATTAATTAATAAGTTGGACTTAAAATCGGATAAATTCAAGGACTTCGGACTTCTAAAGGACGTTTGGATAAACAAACTACTGGACTTAATCTAATTAATTTGAGGACCGTTACGGTTTGGATCGGGACTGATGACCGTCCCTTTTGTGTTAAAACCAGGCCCTTACCCCGAGCACATAGAAGATCGGAGTTGGCCAGGACGTCAGCAGCTAGGCGACCAAGATAGAGACTGAGGTAGGGATTACCTCGAAACCCGCTTTATTACGGATGTACTAGAATGCATATAGGGAAACGTAATAATCGGTTAAAGAACTAGTACGCATATAGGATGTGAATAACTAGCTAGATATATAAACTGCGAACATTTACGATTACTGTCTTGGGAATTGTCGTGCTGGTAGAATCGGGCCATGTCGTGCCTGTAGGTTTGTTTGCTGAGTGTATCTGCTTGTGTATTTTGTGTTGTTTGAACGGTTAATAATTAACGAACATGAAAACGAGTAGAGTTGAACTTGGTGATGCATATTAGTGATTGGTTTGCCTTTTTCCCGTTTATCTGATTTGTTGAACTGGGAATGTTGGGGATTGAGTACCGGTTAAGCCGGTGGGGTTACCACGTGGAGAGTGGTGTCGGTAAGTGATGGTAAGTATGTGATCGTTGTGTGAGTTAGAGATTGTGATTGTGATCCTGTTTGAGAATGTGATTGTGATCCTGGTTGTGAGTGTGATTGTGTTTGTTTGATGCGCGACCGGTAAAGTGTGAGAGATGTACTTCCGTCAGGTGTATCGTACCTTCCGACGCGTAATCGGTAAAGTGTTGCGTTTATGGTACCTTGGTTACATGAGAAAGGTGGTTTCCCTACCTTCCGACCGTGAGTCGATAAAAGGTTGTGTCCCGCGAAGAGGTGGTTTCCCTACCTTCCGACTAACACTCGGTAAAACGCTGTGTTGTGCCGCGATGAGGTTGTTCCGCGATGCCGCGAGAGATGAGGCCGCGAAGAGGCGATTTCCCTGCCTTCCGTCGATCGGTAAAACACTATGTTCCGCTATGAGGTTGTACCGCGAAGAGGCTGGGCCTGTGTTCCGCGATGAGGTCGACCGCCTCTCCCGACTTTGTGTTGGGGAAAGTTGCGCACGGCTGCGCCGGGCCGAGCAGGTTGCTCCCGAGACCGTGTATGGGTTACAAGTTGTGTGTTTTGAAAATGTTTGGATTGAATGAGTGTTGTTGTGTTGTGGCTATGAGTGTTTCCTTATTATGAGTTGTGTGTGACCGTGATTGACTTGGTTTTGACTGTTTGATGATGAGTTCTTGTGTGTGGCTTCCGTGTAAGTTAAAGCATCGTCTTTGTGGTTATCCGTGAGTCGGTTGTGAAAGGGCTTTGGACGAGGGTTTCTGGGATAGTCTGTGGTCGAGTAAAGTGAAGGTTATTAAATTTGGATTCATGTTCTCGTTGTCGCCTTCTCCTTTTAATCGTTAAAAGTTAGTTCGGAAACGTACTTAGGTGTCTTACTTGGGTTGTTCCCTTCGTTGTGTGCCTGGTTTAGTGGTTGGTGTTGAGTTAACGTTGGTAGGGTTGGATTTACGAGTGTCGGGTTAAAAGGGGGGGGGGTTGTCTTTAATTTTTTTAATTGTCGCTTCGTGTATCAATCCTTAAAAGCAACTTCTTTTGTGGAATAGCATTTCTGGGAAATCTGTTTTGAGGTAGCTTCATTGGTTTTCCCTACTGAGCGTCAAGCTCACCCCTTACTGTGTTTTCTACAGGTGATAGCTTTGACTTGGAGTAGAGGACATCGCGGAGCATGGGGCTAGCGAGGGTCCGGGTTTATCCTTATTTTACGTTTTGTAGAGACGTATGGTTGTTTTTGGACTTATGTAACTAACTGAGCGTAGAACTCAGAGTTTCAATTTTCGGTTTACTCATTTTATTTATCATTATCAGCTTTTACTTGTTTTAAACTGTTATTATTTAAGTTTCACTAAGTCACGTCTCGGGTCCGGTCAATAACGGATTTGGGGCGTGACAAAGATGGTACTGGAAGTCCTGCTCCAAATCTCGAGCAAGGACTGCATCAGTAGTAGGAGGCAAGACTTTCACCAGGGACCTCTCCTAGAGCCAGTCCCTGAAGCCTGGTTGACCTATCATTCCTGTCACGCCCCAAATCCGGTTTTGACCAGACTCGAGACGTGAACTAAAATAATAAATAAATAAAAACAATTTAAAAGGAAATAAAAGCTGAAATAATAACCCGAAAGTAATCATCCGATAAAACGAGTCAACAGCTCGGTAAAACCAGTAATAACAATGAGTTTAGTAGACAATAAAACTGTACGTCTCTAGACCACACTAGATAAGACCCTCGCTAGCTCTCAAGCTCTGAGAATCCCGCTAGCACAACTCCCGCTCAAGACCTGTAGAACAATAAAGTAAAGGGGTGAGATTTCGCTCAATAGGAAAAGTAGTTAAGGTTATAAGCATCCGCTCACCACCACGAGTAACCGTCGAATTAGGGCATACTAGTACGACACACAACTAACCACAACACTGAATCTCATAATCACAGCCTCAGTCACAAGACTATAATCACGCTCACAAACATACTTTCACGGACATTACCACACTGTACTCACGTCACTTATTCAATCATCAAGCATACAACATACAGTAAAACAAAAACACGTCCCGTACCGCAGTCCCCGAACTCCGCCGGCTGTACACAGCCTGACTCTATCATATCGTATCGGAACACTCAACATCGGCCTAGATATCTTCCCGGAACCACATCGGGGCACAATCACGATACATAATACCGAACCACACAGCATCGGCCTACATGTCTTCCTGGGAATCCGTCGGGGCACAATCACGACACATTACACTGAATCACAAATCGTCGGCCTAGATACTCTACACCGGCATACCCCCTCGATGTAGATATCGTACCGGAACCACACTCCATGGTACCGCGCATACGCGGGACCACACCGTCGGCCTAGGTACTACCCTACACCGGCGTACCCCCTCGGTGTAGGTACCATACCGGAATACAACTCCTCTTGGAACATGCATCAAGAGAGTCATGCATCACAATGCCATAGTTCAACCACGATATACCAACCGGGTCAACTTACCACAACACATCACATCGGTCTATCAATCACCCGATCATATCACAACCATTGGTTCACGTATATCAAGCATGACACACTTGCCCAAAACATGACAACACACTACACCGAGCATATCATAACATGATTCTCAATCTAACAACGGATGAACCACACATCAAGAATCACAATCATAGATCATGGCATCACAATCAACACAAAATCTAAGGGCTCGACATGGCCCGCATGCATTTCTACAGCACGACAATTCCCAAACTTACGGCTCGACATGGCTCGTAAGCTATCCCTCATTTCACTCGTTCCTCACATCCTAATAACGCAATTCTAACAATTAAATCAAGTAATTACAACCTATATGCATACTAGTAACTTTCTGCAATTAAACTGGTATTCACTATTTTCCCTACCTCGATCGCTTTCCGAACGCTTAGTCACTTCACGAGGTCCAAAAGTCTCCACCTCCGCCAAGCTCGGGTCCAAGGTCTAGGATCACAATTAAATACTAGAATCAAGAGTAATTCACAATCGGTTTAAAGAGGAAAACATTCCCAATTAACCCCAAAAGGACTCGGTTATAGATAACCGTCCCAATTACTCGAAATCCAACAAAATGGGCCCAAAATGCCCAACTCTGGTCTGTCACGGTATGGGTCACGGAACCGTGATGCTCCCCGTCACGGTTGACTTCACGGAACCGTGACGTGTGCCGTCACGGCCTCCGTCACGGAGCCGTGACGCGTTCCGTCACGGTGCCCTTCACGGATCCGTGATGGGTCTGACACTATTCCGCCTTCTTCTTCCTCCAGCTTCGATTTCCGAAAAATAACTTCAAAACCTCCATTTTTAACCATCAAAAACCTCTAAAACAGTACCAACACCCTCAATACTCCAATACCCAAGATGGGTCTTCATCAAAACACCAAAAACCAATTGAAATCTATCATCTAACTCCCTTTTCTCTCCATAAATCATCATCCAACACCAAAACCTCAAACCCACACCAAGTTCATGCTCTAAACACCAAACCCAAGGATTTGATTCATCAAAAACGAATTTATTTTAGAGCTTTACCTTAGAAATGGAGAGTAGAAGAAGAAAATGGAAGAATCAAAGCCTTTGATGAAGAAATGACCCCCAAAGCTCACTCATTTCTCTCCTTTCTTCTTCTTCAAGCTTCAAGCTTCACTCACTCTCTCTATTTCTCTCTAAAATTCGACCACCTTGAAAAAATGTGCTGAATTGGTCACCTATTGTTGCTTTAAACCTAAGTGAGAAATACCCCTTTTGCCCCATTTGCCTAAAAGCCTCTCAAGACCAAATTCAAGGGTATAAGGGTCTTTTCGCCCTCGTTTCTTCTCACCCAAGCCACTATGGACATATGTACATAGTGGGGACCACCTCTACCAAAAATATCAGCAAACAATTAATTTTATTCACTAAGACTCGAGGTTTGACCGAAAAAGACCCCACGTTGACTTTTCCACAATTACAACCGTTTGAAAGGAAACGACCCAACTAAGCTAACCGTAACGACGACTGAGCTTTTTGGGTCCCGGAAAGGTCCCGAATGACTCATGGAGTCATCGGTTGACTTTTCCGGCAAAAAGTCAACTTTCGCCAAAAATTACCGGTTTGACCGGGATCGACCGGGGGCGGTTCTTACAATTCCTCCTGGCGAGGTTGTTTGTCAGCCCTCGCCTGATCATCCCGGGGAGCATCATCAGCGGTCCTCTTCACTCCTCTGGTAACAGTTCCTCCACTATCTCTATGCCTAGGTGGAATGAGCGCTGAAACTTCAGTGACCTGGCCACCAGAGAGCTGGTCGGTCACCAAGTTTTTCCAGCCTGGGTTCACCTTCCCAAGTTGGATGCTAACCTGAGGCTCTATATGGTTAGATACAATGCTTGGAGAAACACACATGTTCCTTCCTTGAGACGAGGAGTCCTTAGATGCAGTGCTCGGGGAAACCCTCCCAAAGCCTAGTGGTACACTCGACGACAACTCAGTCCAGTCTTTCGCATAGGACTTCAACTGCTTATCCCTCTGAAACTCTAGGATAGAGGAATCATACCTCAAGGTGCCCCATAGCTCCCACTCGCAATCCCGCACGACGTGCCCCATTCTCCCGCAATTGAAGTAGAAGATCAGGAGCTTCGTACAGGTGAGGTCGACCTCCACGGGGTCCGAGAACTCCTTGAATCTTAACACCAGTCCCCGCTTGAGAGGACGTTCCATCAAGTGCCAATATCGCACTATCACAGTACCTCCTCAACACATACCCCGCTGGTCGTAGGGAACCTCCACACAATCCCCCAATGCGTCCCTAATCGTCTCCCCCGTTACCTTTTTCTGGACCAAAGGCGGTAGACCCAGAGCGTTGACCCATAGTTGCAGACGATACAATGCGGGAAGGTCCCGAGCATAAGGGTTCAGATCACAGAGCAAGAGAAGACGTTCGTCGAAGCACCATGTCTCATTGTCCCGGACCTATGATCTCGCTTCTGTCGTCCAGAAGTAGAAGCCGAAGATACCCGGCCCGATGTCCTTGACAACGAGCCCCTCAACAGCTTGCATCCACACCAGGGGCGGAACGAGAGGGGGATAGGGGTAGCCATGGCTACCCCTAACTAAAGGGAAAATTAGCTTGATGGTATAAGGTTGTCTGTTTTTCCTGGACAACCCAGGTTCGATCCTTCGTGAAAACAATTTTTTTATATGGGCTCCCCTTTTCCGTTGGGCTTTTATCTGATCCAGTAAGACTTCAACAACCCAATACCGATCCCTATCTGCTACATCCCCCATTCTCTACGTTTTTAGGTCGTAAACTCCAATCCAATATCGAACCCTCTCACCTCCAACACCAAAATTCCCCTCTGGTTGCCTCCAACTCTAAGTAAAGTTGCCTCATCGGAAAACGAAGTAAAGGCCATGTAATTTCTTCTAATTCCGTTCAAATCAAGTTTTAGGATCTTAAGAGTGTATATGTATTTGATCAATTTCTTATGTGGGTCAACCAAATTTCACTTTCCTTGCCTATATATTCTCAGTATTTTCTTAATTTCCATTTTCTTGTTGTAATTTCTATTTGATTCTATGGTTACCATATAGACATTGTGTTTGATATCTTCAGTGCAAATGTTCTCGTTGAAGACACCACAGTTAATTTGAAAATTTCCATAACTCAGTCATTATTTGGGTTCACTGTTGAAATCTAATGTATAGTAGTAGATCGATTCATTTATGTATTTTTATACATGTTTCAAACATTTTTGTTTAATGTTACCAATGATTTTAGGTTAGAATTATTTCTAAACATTTTTGTTTCATATTTGGTTAAAGGAGATAAAATCTATTTCACTTTTTTTTCTTCTTCATATTTGGTTTGTTACATAAGAAGATTAGATTGAGAATGCATTTTCATCTTGAATGCTCAATGTAGCTTATAAATAGTTTGAAACGTTGAGCGAGCATTATTGGTGTTAGGTTTGTAAAATACGTTATGTAAAAAACAGTTATTGATTGTTAGAATTATAACTTATTTAAAAAATTAATCTTTGAGTCATTGCTCTTCGTTTGAAGCTTTGACACTCAATCACTTGTAAGGTTAGCGAGGTTGTATCCGAATGACTTCAAAGATGTCAGTGATGATAAGTTATCTAATCAGCTTCAGAATTATATTGAGAGTGTCAGGATGGACAATAACTTTTCTAATTTGAAGGAGATTTCCGGTCTTTCAAAGACTCTTGTCCGGACAAAGAAGCACAAGACTTTTAGATTTGTGTACAAGCTTGTGAAGCTAGTTTTGACATTACCGATGTCTACTGCAAGTGTTGAACGAGTGTTTTCTGGTATGAAATTTGTGAAGAATGAGTTGAGAAACAAAATGTTCAACCCATGGCATAATGATTGTTTAGTGACTTTTGTTGAGAAAGAAGTGTTTAGTATAATCAGTGACCTAGATCTCATTAAATGTTTTCAAGGTATAAGTAATAGTTGAATGAAAACACTTTTCGAGTAGAGTGTCTGAGTTTAAAATTACATATGAATTGTAATTCAAAATATTAGTGTTTTTTGTATTATAATAGTCATATATTTTGGTAATGCTTATTTTATTTTATATATTTATTAATTATCAATGGCTACCCTTGAAATAATTTTCTGGTTCTGCCACTGATCCACACGATAATGATAATCTGGAGATACTACGGAGAATATGTTCAACTAGCTAAAGCTTTAGGGTTACGAGAGGTGGTTTTTCCCCATGGTTTAACTGTAGTTAATTATTGGATGAAAGGCTATCAACCTCCCAAGCTTAGTTGGCATGATAATTTTCAAATTGTATTATCTAATTTATATTCTTATTCTCTTAAGATTCAATATTTTTATTCCCACCTTCAAGGCTCCAACCTACGCCTTCTCACGACACTCCCAGTCCATATACTACATTTATTCCAAAACATAGCACCAATCAATTAGGACATGAAAGTCCAGCGAAGACTAAAGTCGTGAATGTTGTAGAATTTAAAACGTGTAGAAACAACAGAACAACTCTCAGTGAGTGCTCCCTAATCACTCACCACTCAAAAGTCAATAATGCGAAACAGCTATTACATGCACCCCTCTCGTGTACATGCACCAATCAATAGCAGTGTTTTCATACAAACATTAGTAATAACCCACGTATAATTGACTTCTCAACAAATATATTTTTTAAACGAGTAACTGGGGAAGTGCATTAATACAAAATGTAAACCATATAAAGTAAGACGTAAAAGTCCAGGATTCCAGATATATATCCTGGTTGCCCGTAGCCAATTCGACGCTCATGCACCCGTGGAAAAATACTGCTTTGGATCGCAGATACTAACTTAGGACATCCCCTTACCGACATTTCAAAGGAACGAAACAGAAATTAACTAATCCAACAATCGAAAAAAACTAACCAACCCAAACTAAAATAAGAAAAAAACATAAAGCAAGCCTGAAAATAGTGCTCTGAGTGCAGCTTTCTCGAGACTTCCCAGCACCGGCAGTCCCGGGTCTGTGGGTATAGGTCCTACTGGAGCCTTCCTACCCTCGTCGGGTCCTCTCATTGCTGCGAAGGAGGCTGTGATACCTCCACATGTGGCTCCTGAACTCCCTCCACGTCCCTTATCGAGTGCATGGTGGAGTAGATTTTCGGCTTCCTTTGGGGGGGTGCTATCCCCCGATCCATTTCAACGGGAGTTTCTTGGTCCTGAGGTTCCTTCTGCGTCCCTTGCGCTTGGACTTGTTCATCATGTTCACTTTTACATAAAACATGAAAGGCTTTTCCCCCATGCATAACCTGGTCCCCGTTACTCTCGGTGGTGTGTCCTGGTCTCCTCCCCACCGTTCGAGGGCGAGGGAGAGGTCCAATCGTCGGAGTACGTCGCAATAAACCCCGACGATAACTCATCATGTTCTCTTGCTTGTACCGACCTCCCAAGCCCTTAATAATCGTCGACTGGTATTCCTTGTCCCTAAGAACCGATGGAGGACCGAGCCGACCTGTCTCCATCGAGACCCCAACTACAACCGGTGATTGAGACCATGAACGACGTCGAGGGTGTGTGTGCATGTCCGTCGGATCGGTGCTAGTCACCACGGTGTGATCGTTCAGACATGCAATCCCCAAAGTGAGACTCAAGTAGTTCGAATCCGAGAGATGTCCGGCTATGAGAAGGATCATAGCAGTAAGGGGATCGATGGGGACTTGGGATGTGAGTATGGTGCTTGTTCTCCCCGGCTTGTATTGATCGGAGTCTATGGAGGGATGCAACAGAGAAGATGAGACGACAGTTGGCTAAAACTCGTGTTTAATCTTCTTCGCTACCAAGACGGAGGAGGGAGGTCCGGCGAATTCGACGGACAAAAGTGGTCGACGATGGCAGGCGTCCCCAGTACGTGGTCGGGACGATGGTGATTCTAGGCTCGTTCGCTGGGATCAGGGTCTGATTGGGGAGAGCCGGCTGGTGGAGCTCTTTCCGGTGAAGACGACTGGGACGTGGTCGAGCAGACCGGGCAAGGAAACCTACCAGGCTTTGCCTGTCAATGGGCCATCTGAGCCTAGTAAACCCGGGCCGGCTACATCTTGGGTCGGTGCAGATAGGACTGCCAGGGCAAGTAGGACTGTTGGGCCGTGGAGATGGATCAGGCAGGCGGGTCGGATCGTCAGGCTGGGTCGAGCATACGGTAGGTGGACAAGGCCCAACCCGGGCCCGGGTTGCTGAGGATGGGTCGTGGGTTCATGGGCCAGGTGATCAGAACCGGGCTTGCAACCCTGACTGGACTGGACCGAAGGAATCGGAAGGGTCGACGACGTTAGATGAGGCGTCATATGTAGCAGCGGCGGGGGCCACAAGCACCCCTGCCTCTAGCAATGAGTCTCTGGAAGTCCAGGGAGGGGTTGGTCGGCTGTACCCCCTCCTTGGCTGATCAATGGCGTTGGTTCCATCAACAGTCAACAGGATTCTCCCCTACCAGTCCGGGGTAAGCAATCCCGCGTTCAGGAGCCCTACACCTATCATTTAAGGGAGGACGACGCACGCTGACTTACCGGGGGAGTTATCGGTCCACCACTGTTCATCTTTCACCTGGTCTGCTCGATCATCGACTTATAGTTGGAGCATACTGTATAGGTATCCATGGATGCTACCGCAGTCAACCCCCGACCGCCTCTATGCATATTAGCACCATTTACTTCTCAGCATTTATGTCTCAAATTATTTTTCTTTAGTTTACTGGTTTGTAAGGAGTCTGTCGTCAGACGAGCACTTGTTAACTTTACTTATTTAATAATATTGTCATTCTTCTCAAAAAAAAAAATTTTAAAAAATCTAAGATAAAATTTTAATGATAAAGGAAAGTCAGCAAAGATAATTAATATTGTTATTTATTAGTCTAATATTAACTTGATCTTTACCTATTTTCCGGCCTAATTTGGTGGAACCTAAGGAGAGAAGCATGTAGAGTAATAAAATCTAGCTGGAAAAATATGGCAGTATTAAAACTTTGAACAAGAAAAATTAAGACTAACCAATAAATTCAGCGGCTACTTATATATTAAAATAACCTGCAGGAATCTGGACCGTAGAAACGCCGTGAGACCGCAGCACTATGAAACACAAACCATGGAGTGACACGCGACTCCAATTTTGTTGCGTAGACCTCGTTGCACTCAGCCAAGGCCCCGCACATGTCATCATACCGCTATGATACACCAATCCCGAAAGCGCAGCAAACACTTTTCTTTCCTTTCCCGACAGCCTTCGTGCATCACTCTCACTCCAGCACGTCGCTCCCACGCGCCCCATCAAAATCAAAACTCGAACTTGTCCACTCCCTGTCTATTTCGGCCTCGGCCTCTCTTTAGTTGATAAAGGTAGCTTCGACACTCAGCAGAATCTCTCACACCTTCCGGAACCTCAATTTGCAGATCTGCAGCTTAAGCACGCCTATTTGGTCAGATCTATCCATCTTCTCCATGTCCCGAAAGTAACAGTAGCTGTCTGGCACAAGTGCTGGTGTATTGGTGCAGATTTGAAAGAAATGGATTCAGAACAACGGCGGAAGCGGAAGCGCGTAGGGAGACCCTCCTCCGTCTTCTCCCTGAGGTTTCTTCTCTTGTGTTTTCTATTCCTCCTCTTCCTCGTGCCCTTACTCTCGCCCCGCCGGTTCAGATTTCCTCTCGGCCCGGTTTCGTTTCAGCCTGTTCTCAGCGTGTCGCTCTTGTCTTCCTCCTCCGCTGTGAATTCCATTCGCGATTCGTATCTCCGCGGCAAGTCGTTGCCGCTGAGAGTCCAAGGTCGAGTGATGCTTCCTGACCATTTGCTGCTGCTGGTGCCTCATAAAGTCGACCTCGACGACAAACTGGACTGTGTCTACTACAAGTTCAGGAACCAGTCCGACGACAAGGTTGTCGTTGCGGATAGGAGGACACGACCGGTGCTATCTGCGGATGAGTACGGGGTACAGGCGGTGGTGCGGTGTCCTCTTCCGCCTCTGGATTTCTCGGCCGCCGTTAATCTGAGGAAGCACGGTGAAGCGGCCGACAATAACTGGACATCGCCTGTGAACCAGACGGTTCCTTCTTGGCAATCAGTGGCGTATGCGGCCGCTCTGGACGGAGACACGGCGGTTGTATTTGTGAAAGGATTGAATATGCGGCCCAACAGGGCCTCAGATCCGAGCCTTTTCAGCTGCCGTTTCCGGTTGGGGGACGACAGAGCGATTACGTTGAGGACCAAGGCTGTGAGCGCGGCGCAGGAGGTCGTCAGGTGTCTGCTGCCGCGCAGCATTAGGCTGAATAGGAGCTTAGCTCAGGGAATTCGAGTTACTGTTTCTCGTGTTCACCGTTTTCCCCACAGAGCTCCAGTTGGTGTTCCCCTGCCTTCTGTGGCTAGAATTGTTGATGCCAAATTCGATGAGGCGGTGATGGAGAGAAAGCATGAGCTCTGTGCGTGCACCATGGCATGGAACCAGGCTGCTTCCCTCAAGGAGTGGATTATGTACCACGCCTGGCTTGGTGTCGAACGCTGGTTCATCTATGACAATAACAGTGATGATGGAATCAAACAAGTGATAAAGGAGCTTAATTTGGAAAACTACAATGTGACTAGGCATACCTGGCCTTGGATTAAAACTCAAGAAGCTGGCTTCTCTCATTGCGCGTTGAGAGCTAGGCATACATGCAATTGGATCAGTTTCATGGATGTTGATGAGTTCTTCTACTTCCCACAACCGACTACTCAACACCCCGGCATTGGTGTTCCCAGCCAGAACTCACTGAGGACCCTGGTTGCAAATTACACGTCCTCGAGGACAGTTGGAGAGCTGAGAACAACCTGCCACAGCTTCGGGCCTTCAGGCTTAACAGCACCTCCTGATCAGGGAGTCACTGCAGGATACACTTGTCGACTGCAAAGGCCAGAGAGGCATAAATCAATTGTGCGCCCAGATGTTCTGGAGCGGACCCTTCTCAATGTGGTGCACCATTTTCGGCTGAAGAAGGGGTATAGATACATGAATGTACCCCAGAGCACTGCTGTAATTAACCACTACAAGTACCAGGTGTGGGAATATTTCAAAGCCAAGTTCTACAGAAGGGTTGCTACTTATGTTGTCGACTGGCAGGAGAACCAAAATGAGGGGTCCAGAGATAGGGCACCTGGGCTTGGTACAGAGGCAATTGAACCACCCAATTGGCCATTGCAGTTTTGTGAGATTTGGGACACTGGCCTGAAGGACTTTGTGCTCACTAACTTGGCTGATCCTCAAACTGGGTTACTGCCCTGGGAGAGGTCACTTCTCTGACATTTCAACTTGGAACAAATAGATCCATAGCCTGTCATGTAGAGCAAAGAAATCATACGAACAATTTTTTTTTTCTTTTTTATTATTTTCAATTTTTTGCATGTGAATTTTTTGTTATTTAGATATCCAACCTGATGAGATAGATTTTTACAGGTTATTATACAGCTGTAATTTACTGAAATGTGACATGAATTCTCTTTTGCATCATGCTTACAGAAGAACCATAGTGACTTTCTTATGTGCTGTTGCGTGATTCTTTTTATTACATTTACTAAGTACCAACCACAACTAAAACATGACTGACAAATAAAGGCTTCCATGCAAGTACATGTACATAAGGACTGGCAATTCATGATTTAGCAACCAGATAGGTTGAGTTATGTGCAAAATAAGTTTTAATACCTCAATTGAGGTCAAATCAATTGCCATTTCAGTAGGCACATAACTTATATCAGTATACATCAAAACTAAGCAAAATAATGGAAATACCAGTGTGTATTCAAGGAAAATGATCAAATTGCAGAAACATTGCCTAGCACCCTGTTGAGTCTTCTGTTCCTCAACTCCCAGCTTCAATGGACAAACTGCTTAGAGCACCAAAAATCAGTTAGTTTTAGGGTTATTTCCGAATATATACACTAATGTTAACGCGCTTTTCACTTAACTACACTAACGTTCTAACTCACTTAAGGGCACACTAAACTTTCCAAAAATTTACAACATTAGAATATCTGTTAGTTTTACTGATAAATTTTTTAGATGATGAAAATACCTTGAAACCCTACACACTAACTCTAAAATTGAATGCCTAATCCTAAACCTCAACAAAACCCTATACCTATTTATAAATTTAAAAAATCAGATTTTTATTTTCAAAAATATTTGTAAATCTAAAATTTTAAAAACAAAAATATAATTTTTATATCAGATTTTAAGTTTAAAATATTTATCGAACAAATAATTTATTTAAAAAGAATACTAAAATATTTATTAAAAAGTGAAGATTTTAACTATAAATAAATATTTACAATCTGATATAAAAAACACAGTTTTAATTTTATTAATTTTAGATTTATAAATAGGTTTAGGGTTTTGTTTTGACGTTTAGGGTCATGGATTCAACTTTAGGGTTTAGGGTTAGAGGGTCCCGGGGTGAGTGTCCAAACACGGAGACCTGTAAGTATCACTGAAATAATCCTAAATTCACAAGTACGAAACAGATGACACTATCACTACTAGGGGTGTGTTGAATTAACCTTCATCGGAAAAAGAGTCTGGCACTGGAGAAACCGAAATCGGCTTGCTATAAGGATCCAGTAAACTTCATATAACAATGACACCAATACAAAGAAATAATGTTTTGCACTCCCAATTATTAGAAACATGGCACAATTAGGCATTAATCTTTAGATTCTTCGTCTATCATTCTACTAATTTGTGGGAAGTGTTGCATTTAGATCCATCATATCAACACTACAGTTAAACCATGTAATTAGCCATCATTTTATATCGAGAAAGAGTCTTCAAATGCTAGTTTTCAAACACTTGGTAATATGCCATAAATCCGCAATGTGACATTTGATCTGTCCACAGAAAGTGCCATGCTCCATGATAAGGACATGTAGTTAAATACAAAGAAGCTAAATAAAAGACATGGACACGTACACTAAGATTCTAACATTGTCTTCATATTCTATTCAGCTTTACAAGTAACGTATCCCAATCCTTATAATTCTCTATTCACAAGACTACCACAAAATTTCAAGTTTAAGGTAACTTTTCTTGTGCATATCTGTCAAGATTCACACCACTAGAGAACAAGTCACTGAGTAGCAACTAGTCGTGCTCAACTGGACAATTACCTTATAGTATCGTCTGCCTATTTATCGTCCCTTGCCAGTTCAACATTGAACACGTACGATGCCAAAAAATCAATTTATTTTTCCTACATCAGTAAATAGGGAACAAGGCAAATAACTTATTGGATAGGGTGGTTAAGAAAATAGTTTTCTAAAAGAGGGAAGTCTTTGTCAGTCCTCTTGAACTGCTTCTGGTAATTGCAAATATCCACTGATATCAAGTTTCCCACACAGGCAAACTAAATAATAGGAAAGAGAGTTTTTCCAGATATTGGTACCAAAACTGTAAGACTTGTTTCCAAGTCAGATGGACAGAATGCTTGTTGCACACTGAATATCTTAACATTTAGAAGTAGCCTGATGAATATTTTTTTTATATATATTTGAAGATTAATCACTTGAACACTTCATACTTTTACTAAAATGCAGTGGAGACCATAATAAAGGAATTACCTGACTGCACCGCAACAAAAAATAGATGTGCACACTTGATATCAACTGGGCTTTATGGTTTAATACCCATCAGACTTACTCTTGCACACTCAATGTAGCATCATCCACACATTTGTAAGTGTAAGCCATGCCTGAAATCAAATAAATGTGGCTCAATTATCTGTACAAAAACTAAAACAAAGTCTATTTTTACCGAACACCTGATCAGTTGATGAGCATATACCATATAGTTTAGGATATCTGGAATTATGTCAGACCTAAGGGTATCAGCTTCAAATATTTAACGCCATGGGCACTTGTAACTCTATAACACCTGACAAATAAAAATAGATTATAATTTACGCATCTGCTAGAAAATGTGATTTCAATCTTTTGATAGTTTAGCTACAATCAAAATGTGTATATTCAGGAATAACTAATGGGATCACAAGCACCACTTCACCATTAAACGCTTGCTCAATCCAAGTGGAAAGTGAATAAACATATGTTGGTTGTTGAGAAGCCAATATTACAGCTGTGTACTTGAAGGCAGAAACTGCAGCTCAGACTTCGCAAGGTGAAGAAAAAGGATAGTGAAGTAGCTCTGGAAATAAGGAACAGTCTTTCTAAGCACTTTTAACTTGGGTAGATGATACCCTCTTGTAACTTGGCGTTCCAGATCTGAGGACACCTCAATAAAGTGATCCTTGCTATCATAAACACTA
Organism: Erodium maritimum; assembly: GCA_963921825.1. Classification (NCBI taxonomy): domain Eukaryota; kingdom Viridiplantae; phylum Streptophyta; class Magnoliopsida; order Geraniales; family Geraniaceae; genus Erodium; species Erodium maritimum. The sequence continues at coordinate 59,984,655 of OY997590.1, read as the reverse complement.
ACGAGAAGTGCACCATGTCACATATGACAGAATCACCCATCCCCTGTGACTGCCTCAACCAACAAATTTTTACCTATCAGCCACATGAACTTTAACAGGTGATTTGGTGCACCACATATCACTGTCACTACCTAATATGTATTTAATTGTGTCAGAGAAACTCACAAATCATATACAACTAGATGAAAATGGATTGAAAGTCATCAATTATTCTACTCAAGGTAGGTCAACATCAAACATGACAAAACTTTGATCAAGGGTATAAGAATTAGGGCAGGGTGAAATGAATAATCCACTCTACACTTAAGTGCTCTTTTCTGGTGGATGATCTAAGTGCTTGTATTGTAATAATTCAACAGGTCCACTACATGAATGATGCTTGCAATATTTCAAAAAAACTACTAACATAAGACAATAAACTAGTTTAGAAGGTGGAGCTTAACCTATTCCATGCACAATCCTTGCTAATCAAGTCACTCAAAACATAAGTTAAATCTAATCACAACAATTTCAGCTAATAGCATTGAAAAATTTCAACAAATTGAATATGATATATATACATAAAGACGACAATTAGGGCAGTGCATATGGGAAGAGCACCGGATTAAGAGGTGGCATCAGAGAAGGGAGCTATACCGGAGATGGTGCGATTGAAGAGCATATCCGCCTCCGAAGTATCTAGCCAGGCTCCAACGGTGCCGCAGTTGCCGGCGAGCCAATCCTCTTCAGCTCAGTCTGCTCCGCCGAAGAAGCTCACGCATCAATGCCGCAATCAATGGTAAGAGAGGAGAGAGAAGTGATTGTACCACGCGCCTGAAATTCTGAAGAAGCGCTAATCAGAAAACGCGGGAAGGTGAGAATCGAACGAGGAAGAAAGCGGTTGGGGGTCCATGGAAATGGAACAATACTAAAACTGAAAATAAATAAATAACTGTGAGCTTTCTACAGTATTTGAATTTCAAATTAAATTAAAATTTCAGCTTAAAATATCTACAATTTGAGGGAGAAGGATACGGTGCACCCAGTACCATTCTACCTTTGATACTCTGTGTTAGGCTATCTGCAGTGGAGGCGTTTCTGTGTCTAATCTGACATCGAATCGGCTCAAAAACCCCTAAATTCGGTCTAATTCAAATATGTTTGTCGATTATGCATCTAAAGAGGTGGAAAGAGAATAGACCATCGACGGAATCGTAGACTCGGTAGGAGAGAGAATCGACCGTGTAATGTCACGATTCTCCTATGAAAAATCGTCACGTGGCGTCTAATGAATTAATAATATATTAAATTTAACCAATAAACCGATTCGTAAGTAACTTTCTTCAATACGTTTCTTTAATAATAAATAAAATTCCTTAATAAAAGATTCAATAATATCCTTAATATATTATATTACATTATTTAATTATTTAATGTTTTCATAAAAAAAAATTGAGTAACAGATGAAACTATGTATTAATGATCAGAGTTCACAATACATCGAAGTGTATCAGGAAGAGTTCCTGACCATTGGAGAACAGGTGTTGAACATGTCTTTCTAGCTAACTAGTGAGTTGCCTTATTTGCAGTCCTCTTTACAAACTCGAGTCTCTTTTTGAGATAACATTTGGCGGATATCCTGAATAATTGTACCTATCGGAGACAGTGGAATCTGCTCATGAAGGATCATATGAAGTAGGACATGTGCATCCGAACAGATACAGATCGGGCCCGGTCCTAGGGTGTCCACATTGCACAGGGCCGAGGCAATAGCATATGCTTCAATCATGAGGAGGGGGGGGGGGGGGGGGGCAAGTACCTCGGAGCGTCCTATTACCCAATAGCACATTCTCCCCGCTTGCCGATCTAGTGATACTACCCCAACTTGCCTGTTGAGTGTCTTGAAATATTGCCCCATCAACATTCATAACCAGAGTTCCGAAAGGCGGTGGGGTCCATTCAGCCGGTCATCAGGGGATGGCGATCCTAGGACGTGGAAATGCGACCAGTTTCCTGGAACTCCATTATCAAATGCTCTAGGTACGATCATTGGCCCATATTTTCCTTTTGGTGAAGGAATTCGTTCAAATCTCCCATGAGGAATCACTTGTCTCAGTAAGTTTATGTGGTTGAGAAAGGGTTCGAAGTATCGCCCACATCCTCAATTTCTCTTCCTTCTTCGCTTCACCATAAATCCTTGTCATTTGGAAGTCATCGTCCTCCATCGTAGAGGCCTAAAAAAATCCAAAAATATGGATGCCGCCTCCCTTATTGTGACTTACACCTTATCCGACAACAAGAGCATGAGACCGACGATGTTCCCATGACAACAATAGTGTTCCCCCGCCCCAACTAGAGTTTCAACCTCCCCAATCGTGTCGTGTTGTTGAACGTCTCACACAAGAACATCGACTCCGGTTTTCTCCTCGCCATCACGCCTTAAGATGTTCAATGTCGCTGTCATTCCCAGCATTCTGTAATTCGATGATGAAGGATCGAAAACATCATATGTTTGCAGCGGAAATAAATCGTTCGATCCAAAAACATATCTATTGCATCTAAATCATCGTTCAAATAATAAAGTCACTTACTTGATATGAAGAACAAAATTGATTTAGCTCCGAAACTACGAAGCCTCTAGTGTATCCACACCGAGTAACCTTTGATGCTTTCAACAATTGAGATGGCTACGAGAAGAACGATTCTTCTCTATGGTTGTTTGGGAGAGAATAGAAAAAGGAGGCTAGAGGAAAAATAAATCCGAATCATCTTTCTCTTAAACCTAATATGCTCTTATATACATCTAATTATTGGGTCCAAGACTCAATTGGGCTTGAAACCCGATTGGGCCTAGGGAAAAACCCAACAATCTCCCACTTGACCTAGATCCAATCTGTCAAGAACTCCAATATTTATTATATTTCCGTGTTAGCAGGAGATATAACAAATATGCCATCTAGATCATTTCAATAAATTATCTCATAATAAATTAAATGATATTAAACATCAAACGCCACTCGTAAGTGTGTGACCACATAGGTTCAACGCTAAACCGATAGTAATTAATATCATTAATTACTAATCGAGGTTGGCGTCTAACAACACTCCTCGACGGCCGGATAACGTGAATATCAATATCCAATAAAGACGAACCTGGTTAAGGACGATGAATTGTTTTCCTTCCATCTTTACAACTCCGGATTATCCTAGGGTATGGTTTGACTGTCAAACCCTAATAGATAACCACTATGTTTCATGTTGATCGTTACTGGTTGTTGAATGACTTTAAGAAACTCATTTCTTAAATCGTTCTTCTGCCTTGGCCAATGATCTTTTCAACCATAAGATTCATAACAACATAGAGTTCAAACTCATTACCTTGAGTTGATGGATTCCCTCTTGACTCACCATTGATTATATAGGTACTCAATTATACCCAATGACCTTTCAACTAGCATTTTTACACACTAGGTGTCCGATATCAAAGTATAACAAGCATTCTATTAATCACTATGGTGATCTCAGGTCAAAGGACAAAACAATATACATTTGCTCCTTAAGAAAATTTCCACATTGACAGTATAGGTAAAATCAACCATTTGGAAATCTCACTTTTGGTCAGTTCAATGATCATATCCACTATATGCATCATCTATATTATAACTTAATGAATGAGATCCATTAATACTCATCCAATGAGTACTGTTATACATATATTGGTCTATCCGGATCACCTTAGTCCCAGTAGTATGATCCTATGACCAAGAACACATTTAGATCAAACTCTATAATACTTGACTCTCATTATCATAATCCCTATTATGATGACAAGTATATCAGTTTAATCAAGGACTTATCATATCCAATGTCATTAAACATTCATATATGATAACAATAAAAGCCATTATATTAGTCACTACTAATAAGAAAAAACATGATATGAAATGTGCTAAAAAATGTTTCATGAAGATTAACATTTGACTAGAGCCAAACATTCATGAATTTCAATCCTATATTCCACTTGTACTTGTCAAACTCCTTTGAACCAAGCGTCTTAGTGAAATGATCTGCATCGTTTTCCTTTCCTTCCAAATTCAAAAATTGAACGTCTCACGTTCGACTATTTCTTTACTTAGAAGAAACTTCCGAGAAATGTGTTTGGATTTTTGGTGTGCTCATGGCTCCTTGGCTTGTGCAATAACCCCTTATTGTCACATAATAAAGGAACACTTTCCTTTACTGAAGGAAACACACCAAGCTCAATTGAGAACTTCTTTATCCATACACTTTCCTCAACAGCATCACATGCAACTATGTATTCTGCTTTGGTTACTGAAATAGTTACGGTAACTTGTTTGGAACTCTTCCAACTTTCTGTTCCACCATTCAAGGTAAATCATAGCCAGAATTAGATTTGCTATCATCCTTACCTGATGCAACACTTGCATTGATGTGGCTTAACAATTTAAGCTCATTATGTCCATATATGAGGAATTGGTCTTTAGTTCTTCTCAAGAACTTAAGAATATGTATGAGAACTTTCCAATGTGTCTCACCCGGATTCCCTTGGTACCTATTTGTTACTCCTGGCGTATAGGCAACATCCGGTCTTGTACATGTCATGGTATACATGATAGCTCCCACTGTGTTAACATATGGGATTCTACTCATGCGTTCTCTTTCCTCTAGGGTCTTAGGACTATCCCCTTAGAAAGAGAACCTCCAGTTCCAATAGGTAAGTACCCCTTTGGGATTTATCCATGTGATACTTTCCTAAGATAGTATGAATGTACATAGATAAGGAGATCCCAAGCAACTTCCTTTATCTATCTCTATAGATCTTTATTCCAAGAATATAAGTTGCTTCTCCCATATCTTTCATGGAGAATTTTCAGATAGTCAAACCTTTGTTTCATGCATGACTGACACATCATTTCCTATTAGCAATATGTCATCTACATATAACACTAGGAAAATGACAACGCTCCCACTAACCTTCTTGTACACACATGACTCCTTTTCACAACGCAGAAATCGAACCTTTCGATTGTCGTGTGAAAACAAATGTTCCAATTATGAGAAGCTTTCTTTAATCCATAAATGGATCGTTGTAGCTTACATACTTTAATAGGAGCGGATGACAATGTGAAACCTCCAGGTTGAGTCATATAGACATCCTCCATGAGCTCACAATTAAGGAAAGCCATTTTCACATCCATTTGTCAAATCTCATAATCATAGTATGCAACAATAGCAAGCAAAATCCGAATATATTTGAGTATTACTACAGGGGAGAACGTTTCTTCATAATCAATACCTTCCTTTTGATTATACCCCTTAGCAACTAGACGGGTTTTAAAGGTTTAAACCTTACCCTCCGCTCCAATCTTTCTCTTAAAACCCTACTTACACCCAATAGGTTTTAAGTCCTTAGAGTCATCAACTAAAGTCCATATTTTATTGATTTTCATTGACTCCATTTCGGATCCCATGGCAGCAAGCCATTTCTCATGGTCTAGACATAGCCATCGCCTCTTGGAAACACTTAGGATCGTCTTTAATAATAAGGTCATCATCAATATGATTGTCCTCATTATCGCACACCAATAGATTAATCCTATTTTGTGCACGACGTTCTCTAATTGATCTTCTAGGAGGCTCTTGTACTTCTTGATTCTGTTGTTACCATTGTTCCTGAATTGGTCCATTAACCAAATCATTTACCTCAACGTTTGAGGTTGGAACCCTCGGTGGAAACTGTAAGACATCAAGAAAAGGTTGCTCAATGTGCATCTCATGCTCTTGAGTCGGCGCTGACTCATTGGTATCTTGTATTTCATCAAGATCTATTTCTACTTCCAGTTCTTCTGATATCAAGGAATTTCTTTTCTAAAAGAAAAGTCGCGTTCCTAGCCACAAATATTTTATGTTCATAAGAAAGATAGAAATAGTATCCCATAGTTTCCTTGGGATAACCAACAAATCTGCATTTGTTAGACTTAGCCTCAAGCTTGTCTGATTGCAGTCGCTTAACATAGGATGGAAAACCCTTAAAAGTTTAAGGTTAGCTTTCCATCCTTTTCATATCTCATATGGTGTTTCAACAGCTGCTTTAGTGGGAACCTTATTTAACAAACATGCAACAGCCTCTAAAGCATATCCCCACAGGAAGATAGAGAGATCTATAAATCCTATCATCGATCGTACCATATCTAATAAGATACGAAGTCCACTATGATAGGATCCTTCCTTATGAAAATAATCAATAAAATCGTCCATAAGATACTCACCCCCACGGTCAGATCTTAGTGCCTTGATATTCTTACTGATTTGTTTCTCAACTTCATTTCTAAATATTTTGAACATTTCAAAAGATTTTTACTTATGTCTCATGAGATATATAAAATTATATCTCGACATATTGTCAGCGAAGATAACAAAATAAGAATATCCACCTTTAGCTCGAACTTTCATTGGCACACATACATCAGTATGTATGAGTCCTAAAAGTTCACTAGTTCTTTCTCCAGTTCCAGTAAAAGGAGATTTTGTCAGTTTCCCAATGAGACAAGATTCACAAGTATCGTATGATTCATAATCATGCTACCTAAGACACACTTCCTTATGCAACTTGTTTACTCTTTTCTCATTGATATGACCAAGCTTAAAAAGCTAAAAGTAGCCTTGATTTGTTTGATTATTTCCCTTCCAATGTCCTTACTTCTCACAAAAGAAACGTCTAACATCCAATTGATCAATGTTCATCTTTAATTTATTGAATGTGTTCATAACAACATTCTCAAGTGCAAGCGGTTTTCTTTCAGACATCCATTTGCCTCTCCACTTACTCTTTAAAGATTCATCAATCAAATGCACAGATCCTGATACTTTCTATTTCTCGATGTGAATTGGTTTTCATAATTGATCAACATATTGAGCAATTCATGAATATCACAATCCACCTTGTTCATGTTAACATTAACATAACAAAAGTATCATCAAGAGACTGCAAGATCAAATCCTACTATAAGTGTGCATCATTACTTCTCAAGTTGTTCTATAAGATCAATTATCTTTAGAACATGGATGCGCACCAACTGATAGAGCTTTAATTCAGACATGAATAGAGACTTAGATATCTGATATCTAGCATTCATATTCTGAGACTCCTACATCTTCTTAAGATGTTTTATTATCTGTGGTGGATTCATAGTTTCATGTTTCCTCTTAAAGACAAGGCTCATGGAAGGAAAAAATGATGCACTGAGTAGTAGTACTTTTTTCCTAGTACTTCAAATATACATCTAATGCAACTACAACAGTCATTCCCTCAGTAGGAGCTTCCATGGCGGGGTTATCGATCACATCGATAAGCTTTTCATGCATGAGAACAATTCTAGGGGTTATCGATCACATAGATCGCATCAAAAGTGTTACCATACATTTTGTTAGCATCTAGTATGCCACGCAGAGAAATAGTAGTCATTTCAGAAATTAACCATAAAGGAAAACAACAATAGCACAACCATACATCATTAAGACATGGACTTCATCAAAATGATAAAACAAACTTTAAAACATGAGTGAGCCCCTTGGTAGTCAAGTCGTTTCTCACGCATAATTAAAGTTCTCCTGATTTTATCATATAAAATCAAAGCAGGCTATATACTACATAGTCACCTGGTTGTCAGGTCGGTCCTATTAGTATATTTGAGTTTATCCATCCTAGTGACATAAAACCAGTTAATATTACACCCTCTGGGTAGTCCAGACTATAAGTGTAACATCAAATAATTTTTTCTTCACACTCGCATCATATGCAGTAGAATAAATTAATTTTCTCCAAAAATTAATTAATATCATACCCTCTGGGTAGTCCAGACTATAGGTATAATGTTAAATAATTTTAATTTCACTTGCATCATATGCGACAGAATATACCATTTCCTCCCAAAGTTAATTAATATTATACACTCTGGGTAGTCTAGACTATAAGTATAATATTAAATAACTTTCCATTTCCATTTGCATCCTATGCAGTAAAAAAAAAATATATTTATCTTTGAACTACAAGTCACCTGGTAATCAGGTCGTTCCTTGTAAACAAAAATAAAATTTATACACTTTATACTTGTATCATATACAACGGAGAAAGAAAAACATTTATCTTTGAACTACAAGTCCCCTGGTAGTCAGGTCGTTCCTTGTAAACAAAAATAAATTTGTATACTTGCATCATATGCAATAGAGAAAAAACATTTATCTTTGAACTACAAGTCCCCTGGTAGTCAGGCTGTTCCTTATAAACAAAAATAAATTTTATTCTGAACTACAAGTCCCCTGGTAGTCAGGTCGTTCCTTGTAAACGAATATCAATTTTATTTATCTACTTTGATGGAAAAGCCTTTGACAAAATATCTCATATTTTATCAATTAAAACTCAGTAATTTTAAAATGATCAATTTCATTTCATTAAAACAATTTTAATAATACTAACGATTATATCGTACATATTCGTTAATAATAAAATTAATCATTATTCAATCATCCTATTTTTGTAACAAAACACTTTTGCCTAAACATGAAACATACGGCAAAGTCTCAACATTTAACCTTTTGATTCCAAAATTAACATTTGAATTTTGGACTCATACAACAAGTGATATCATACACCATGTAACAACATGCATCATATAAGTATTGCCATGCACCATGTGATAAGAACAAAAGGTAAGTATGTAAACATGGATTTGGCCTTTACCGAGACTACATGCATTATCATACATATGTTTATATCAATCAACATGTTGTACACAGTATACATGTCTTATAATCTAACAAACACATGACTTAGTTTATAATAATCTTGTATATGTCATGTCAATTACAAAACCACACTCAAAACATTTGACCAACAGTGCATGTGAGCGTGTAATTTTATAATTACTTGTGCACATGCTTTATTTGTAAATAGAAACAGTAACCAGTTTTATAAAAGGTTCAGGTCAAGTACTAGCAGTAAAACATGTTTTCGCCAACTATATAACCTTAGCTCATATCATATATGATTTTAGTTGCAAAACCAATGCTCTGATACCAATTGAAGGATCGAAAACATCATATGTTTGCAGCGGAAATAAATCGTTCGATCCAAAAACACATCTATTGCATCTAAATCATCGTTCAAATAATAAAGTCACTTACTTGATATGAAGAACAAAATTAATTTAGCTCCGAAACTACGAAGCCTCTAGTGTATCCACACCGAGTAACCTTTGATGCTTTCAACAATTGAGATGGCTACGAGAAGAACGATTCTTCTCTATGGTTGTTTGGGAGAGAATAGAAAAAGGAGGCTAGAGGAAAAATAAATCTGAATCATCTTTTCTCTTAACCCTAATATGCTCTTATATACATCTAATTATTGGGTCCAAGACTCAATTTGGCTTGAAACCCGATTGGGCCTAGGGCAAAACCCAACAGATGATAGATTCTTCATGATCGGTCGTCGCCAACGACGACTCAAAGAAACTACAGCGCTTCTTGTTCTCTTTTAAAGGTCTTATGTGAACCTAGCTTGTTTTAAAGACTTTTTGTAAAAGAAAAATAAAATAAAAGGCCTTATGATATACACCTTTGTTTTAGACAACCAATTTTTTTGGACCAACTATGTTGATGATAGCATTGCCTACTCATATTTTATTTTATCATATGATATAATTTTTATTGATATAGAAATAAAAAGAAAACGTGAATTGTAGAATAGTGAAAATAAGATAACAGGATGAGATATAGTTTCGATGGCGCCCGAAACATTGCTCATATGGAAAGATACCCGGTAATACCAGGGAAACAGCTTGGGGGTGGTTCCCTATTCAGATTGTGGTTGGTGCAGTAAATCAAAATATCTTTCCCCGTCTACACTTGAACAAGCATGTTGTGTCGTAACAGTCGTCCAAGGGATATACTAGGGAAAAGAGGAGGTTATGAAACAAAAGGTGTCTGTTTCGTAAAGGCTGGGGTATGACTCTTGTGGAACACCCTGAGGTGCCCTAGGGGCCTCATGATGCCCAATGAGGCTGCTTAGTTAGCCTTGCTTCCGCCCAAGCGGGGCCAAATTTCCTGGCATATATACTGTTTCCATGTTCATATTGTAGGGAGCTACCAAGACCTCTGTCCTAGTGGGGGGGGGGGGGTCGTAAGGCCCCTCCGACTGTCTGTCATGATTATTTTCGGGTACACGATCATCTCGGCTAGCTATGGGGAGTCGGGGATCTCTTCCCTAATGGCATGACGAACGCCACCTGTTTGACGCATGCTGGGCAGTGTATCGACAATGATGCAGATTCTGAGTAGCATTTCCCTCACACGCGGTGTTCGTTGGTTTCTCTGTGTTTCTTGTTTGGTGCTGATCGATTCCTCAACCACCAGCTCCAGTTGATAAATTGGTCTCCAAGGGTAGAGTCCCCTTAGGTGGGAAGCCCGAGCATGCACGAGAGAGGTAGGTAAGGTGGGTCTCTCTAATCGGGTCTGGTTTCCCCTCATGGAATCCAAGCGGTGTACGAGGTAGATTTAGACTCTAGTTCCTCCTTGATAGGGGTGCATCGGTGATGGAGCAGTGAGGCGTGATCGAACGGGTACGCGAGCCCTAATATGTATGGCGACGCCAATGGGCATCCATTGAAGAATGAGTCTATTGTCTTCCTCGTCAAGTTATCTCCGGATCGATGTCAATACTCGAGGAGTCATCATAGGTAAGAGGTTCCACGTCAGGGGATAGATTATCCTAGTGGGGAAGGGCGGCGGTGCGAGGCAAGGCGGGGACTTCTCCCATTGGGTGGACCCACAATCCCCACTATATCCAACGGGTCAGATGAGAAACGATAGGAGTTAGTGCTAGGTGGGGCTGAAGACATGACGAAATGATGACAATAGTTGTAGGAGATGAAAATGACTTAGGGGGAGCATAAAAATTTAGAAGGCCTAAAGGCCTATTCACATTTTTTTTATGCATTGCTTACTCGTATAAATATAAAGATTTCACAATATCCAACAAAAAGTGAAATAATCTATCCAAATCTAAAACCACGGTAATTAACTAAAACTAAACTTGCAGTTGATGATGAAATACAAATAAAATAATAAAACTTATGAACATGTTTTGCTAAAGGATTGGGCGGTAGCTTTCCTTTGTTGCCGCTTGATCTTGCTTTTTGAGAGTTCACCTATTGTTATGGGAGATCGATCAAGCATGGAGGTTTCTCTTACTTCTTTCTTGTTGTGTTTTGTGAGTTACTGGAGTGGTGCAGGGCACGATCGGTGACAAAAGGAAGGAACAAGGGGTTTTGCTCGGTGGGTGTTTGCAGGTGGTCGTCGCCGACAATAGGAGGGACAAAAGGGATTTTATTTTTCGGTGGTGTTGGCCGAGAATCCAGGCGGTAGATCGGCAGTTTGACCTTTGGAGGGCATATTGATCCGGTGGCGGAGAAGGGCATGACCCAATCGAGAGCTACGGGTCTGTTGATGGCGGGTCATGACGGTGGCGGCGTGGGGCTATTTGAGTTTCGGCCGGTGAGGAATATTAAGGCGACTCTAGTCTCGGGGTCGGTTTGTAGGATAAGGTGTTCAGGCGGTCGATCATTGATGGTGGCGGACGGTGCAGAACACCAGGAAGTTGTTAGTCAAGGCGACGTCGGGGTGATCTTGGGCGGACAAGCTGACAACAGTAGCAGCGACGGAGGACATAGTGGAGGTAGCGGGAGAATTTGGTCGGTGGTTCGACCCACACCTGTTATTCGTCTGCCTGCAGAGGGGACATGCACTGTAAGGACCTGGTCCTCAGTCAGCGACATGAGGTACCTGTCTGCTAGTAGTGCTCGAACGTTCACTGGTCTGACGCTAATCATGAGCATTGACTCAAAGGGACATGCGGCGTCCAATGGAGGGACACCACAAACGCCGAGGGGTGGAATGCCCCCTCGTCTCAACCAATGAGGACTTCGTGGTCTAGTGGGGAGTCTTTCGGTAATACTGTCTTACTGGACGTAGGGTGGCATCGATTCCACCAAGTACCAGCGCGACATTCTTCAATCAGATCAGGAACCAGCAATTTTACGTTTTTAAAGACCATCATTATCATTAGAGGGGGACGACGTCTGTTGGTTCCTCGGGAGGATGCATAGTCCAATTGAGCCATTTCAGTCCCTGCTTATAGGGCTGCCTAACCCGTTACTCTTGCGCTTCAGTAGTCTGCTGGAACACAACTCAGAGTCGATTTATGCATGATCGGATAATTGGGTTTACTCGGCCCTACCCCATAGTCTTCAGCCGCTGTACCAATTACTTCGACCGATATCGCAACATTCTCCTATCGGCACCTTTGTAACACTTCGGTGAAAGAGTAATTTTCAATTTAGTAGTTGTCCCACGTAATGTGGACATGTTATTTTGTTTCCTTACAATAATTCCAATTGTTAGTTGTTTCTCCTGGACGACCCGTTTTGGGATTGTACCTACGGAGATTTATTTTTATTAATATATTATTCTCATTACCCGCTCAAAAAATTCAATTGTTTTGTAAAAAATTATTAGGTTATAATCTTGTAGTTAAAATATACATTTGTTGTGATTATTTCTCAAACGATCAGAACCGAAGCTCGATACGAAAGAACGGACTTTGATTTTCCTTGATATAAAACAACCAATACCTCTCAATATACTGAACTTTTATTTCTGTGTTTCTGTCTTATTTCATTCCATGTCTTTGTACATGTATATATATGGTTTAGAAATGATGCATCATTGCCATGTGTTTCATGGAAAATGGTGGTGGCCAATTCATACCCCACGTGTATTTACAACACTCCTCCTTGGACACCACCATTAACGAATATACCAATTGCGTCTTAAGTTGCCTCGTTAAAAACCTCCTCAGAAAAACTCGGTGGGACAGAACCTGTAAGGAAAAGAGTGCAACGCGCAAAAATGTGCTTGATGCTGCCTCGTTAAAAACCTCTCCAAGAAAACCCTGTGGGACAAAACTTGGACAAGGGAAAAAGAGTACAGCGCACAAAACTTGTCTCCCCCTGACTTCAGGCAGGTTACTTTGGTTGTTCTGTTGAGTCGACGTACTCTGATCTTGAACAATAATTTCTCAACAACTGGACGTCAGGAAAGCCATACCGAGTAGAGCGTTTCTTCCATTTACTCACTTCTAGTGAGTTGGACGTGCATACCAGCTGCCTCGTTAGAAACCTTTCCAGGAAAACCTCATGGGACAAAACCTGAATAAGGGAAAAAGAGTGCAGCACACGGAAACATACTCCTCCTGACTGTCTCTCCCCCTGAAGACCGACTGAATAATCTCGGTTGCTTGCAAAGTTGACTCATATAATCTTGTACACTGACTTTCCCAAAACTGATGTCGCCAGACTTCCAGTGAACAAACCTATAAGATTTTCACTTCATGATTCTGATTGACGTCAATCTCTCATGACTCTTCTGGAGTTCATGATTATATCATAATTTTGTACGAAAACTGATCAGTTGCAACTGAAAACCGTCTTTCCAATTTATAACAGTCCCAAGACATGCTTTGCAGATCTGTTTCAATCTCAAAACCGGTAAGTAGTTTCTGAGCTCAAACTAGCTAGCACATTTGTTGCGAATTTTCTGTCAGGCCTTGTGCATCATAACGTCTCAAATTTAGATATGGTACTTCAGGACCAAATATCTTTTCATTTCTTTGAAACAAATGAGATCTTCTTTATGATCTACATATCGATTAAGTAGAACACGCTTCAGGCGTTTCTTAACATATGCATATTTATGGATCCATTTGAAAATACGCTCGATCTTCAGGCCGAGACAATACTTAATCATCAAAGCTTTCATTTGGAAGTCTTTCTTTAGACATACTGCAGTTTCAAGGACCTTTTCAGGAGTCCATATATTATCGACCCACACTGCTTACTAAGTACATGGTTTCTCATACCATGTCTCATTATCTCATGCAAATCAAACCCTTCAGAGAGTCATTTCTCTAGATAATCATAAATCCTTTGGGAAATGACATTGCTTCTGGCAATTTAAATTTTAAAGGGATTTGCTTCAGGCAAGTTGAAATGCTTCAGGCAATGCAGGTCCTTCAGGGACTTTTATAAATGTCGGCACTTAAAAGTACCATTAGCAGTGGGTACATATATCTAATATACCATGGTGATCACACAACATAACTTTATCAAAAGTTGACTTCAAGTCATTTGAGAAAAATACCTTTTTTAAGGTGTGCTTTATATTCAGCATCTTTGTTTTCTCATTTATCTATACCCAGCTGGGAAACATTCTTCGATGTTTTGATCATGATTTTGAACATTGGACATTATGCCAATAAGTCAATTCTTATGGATTGACATTTTCTCGTATTGGTCAAACATGTCTTTAAATGACATTAGTCAACACCACGTGGTTCAATGTCAAAATCATCTACCATTTCAATTATGGTAATAGTAATGCATTTATCAATGGAAATCGATTTTCGATTCCATGATTTTTTTTATGTGCGAGGAATTCATATGAATTTCCTCATTTCTTTTCTATTCCAACTCTTCAGGAGTATTATAGCCTTTCGACACTTCTGGGCCGATTGGTACTTCTGGACCGATTAGTACTTCTGGACCGATTGGTTCTTCTGGAACCGACTCTTGTGGTTCTTTTGGAACCACCTCTGGTAGTTCTTCTGGAACTAGTTCTAGTAATGAGGCTCTTTCATCGACTGGTTCTTCCGGAACCACTGTTTTCTTATCCCTTATATTCGTCTGACATTTCCGCTTCCGGGGAACAATGTCTTTTGATCCAACTGGTCTCCCACGCTTCAAACATGCACTAGAGGAATCGATAGCTGCTTTTACAGTATCACCAGTGACCTTAATTCTAGTTGGTACATTGATTGCATCTATATAAGACCTTGTCATATTTGACGTGTCTACAAATGCATCAGGCATTTGATTTGCAACATTTTGCAAATGAATTATTCTCTGTACTTCTATTTCACATTGTGACGTGCGTGGGTCTAAATGAGACAACGAACTCACTTTCCATGAAAGTTCATGCCCAACTTCAGGAGGCTTATAAGAGAGTTCAAGTCTTACTTCAGGAGGCTTATCTTTCTCACCTAGAGGTGGAAATGTTGTCTCGTCAAAATGACAATATGCAAATCTTGCAGTAAACAAATCACCCGTCCGAGGTCATGATACCTTATAATGGACGGTGAATCAAAACCAACATATATCCCCAACCGACATTGGGGTCCCACTTTTGTGCGTTGAGTAGGTGCGATCGGCACTTGCACTGCGCAACCAAAGGTTCGCAAATGGGATATATTAGGTTGGTTCCCACACACAAGTTGTACAGGAGAATATTGATGATAAGCACTTAGTCTTATACGAATTAAAGATGCAGCATGTAATACAACATGTCCCCAAGCAAAAATAGGTAATTGTGATTGCATTAGTAATGTACGTGCAATTACCTGTATACGTTTGATAAACGATTCTGCTAACCCATTTTTGGTATGGACATGTGCAACGGGATGTTCAATATCAATCCCTAAAGACATGCAATAATCATCAAATGCTCTTGATGTGAACTCGCCATCATTATCAAGACGAATAGACTTAATGGGATGATCAGGGAAATGTGTCATTAACTTAATTATTTGTGCCAGCAATTTAGCGAATGCAATATTTCGCGTTGATAATAAGAAAATATGAGACCATCTGCTGGATGCGTTTATCAGGACCATGAAATGACTAAATGGTCCACTGGCTGGATGTATATGGCCACATATATCTCCCTGAATCCTTTGCAGGAAAGATGGCATTTCAATGTTAATCTTGGTTTGCGATGGTCGGACCACTAATTTTCCTTGTGATATCTCGTTGGACATTAGGATCTTCTGGTCCTTTAATGAATGCCCACATGAGTTTTCAATAATCCTACGCATCATGGTCAATCCCGGATGAAAGCATTTGGATTAATGAACTTCTGGTTCATTGTTGCGTAGGTTTCAACGGTTCTTATGGTTGTATAATACAAACCTGATGATATAACCTGTAATTTTTCAAGTACACGCTTTTCACCACATTTATTACAAGTGATATAGAGAAATTCAGTCTCATTTTCACTTTTGGTCTCGACATGATATCCATTGCTACGAATATCCTTGAAGCAAAGTAGATTTCTTCTGGATCTACTTGCATATAAAGCCTTACGGGTATTTAACCTTGTTCCATTTTCTAATATCCAGGTAACTCTTCCAGAGCCTTCTATCAAATTTTCAGTACCCTTAATTGTGATAACATTTGCTTCAACCAAGGTTAAATAAGAGAAATATTTTTGTCTCTTAATATTGTGTGCGTCAACGCGCAATCAACAATACATAAGTCGCCATCATTTCTGCAGATACATGACCCATAGTTGGGATCCATATCATTTAGTTTGTAAACTAAAGGAAGGATTACAAAAACATTATATATATTTCACATTGACTAAAAGAAGGGGAATACATAACGACACAAGTTTAATCTACATTTTAATCACGGTCCACATTTCCGTCACCATCTTTATAGAAGTCGGAGACTGTAAGCTTGATCGGAGCATCTTCAAGGCTCACATGATCAATGAAATTTGTCTCATCGACCTCCTGTTTTCCCTTTATCGACTATTGGTATAACTTTACCAAGTGGTTTGGCACATGACATAGACGTGACCAATGATCAGTCCCCCCCACAACGGTAACATATATTTTCGGCATTTCTGGGAGTCGGGTCCTGTGGGCCTTTTCCTTTCTCATATCGGGTCCACTTCTGGTGGTACACCCTATCATCTCTTTTATAAGGTTGGAAATTATTATGCCCATATCCCTGACTGCGACCACGTCCACGACCTCGACCTCGATCTCTAAAGGGTCCTCGGCCTCGTCTGGGTCCAGAGTTACCATCATATCCAGTCACATTCGCTTCAAGGAATGGAGCACTGCCTACGGGGCGAGTTTGATGGTTTTTCATTAATAATTCATTATTTTTCTCTGCAACGAGCAAACAAGCAATCGGATCTGTAAATTTCTTAAACTCTTTTTGTCGATATTGTTGCTGTAAGAGCATATTCGAGGGATGGAACGTGGAGAATGTTTTCTCAAGCATAGATTCGTCAGTTATTTTCTCACCACAACTGCGAAGCTTGGAAACAATGTTAAACATAGCCGAATTGTACTCATTTATGGACTTAAAGTCCTGGAACCGGAGGTTAGACCAATCATATAGGGCACGAGGGAGAGCTATTGATTTCATAAGCTCAAATCTCTCCTTGAGTTGAACCCATAAACTAAGGGGGTCTTCGTCAATTATATACTCAAGTCGTAGGTCTCTATGCATGTGATGACGGATTAATATTGTGGTCGTGGCTTTGTTTTTGACTGACTCGTTATTGCCCTCTTTTATGACGTCTCCAAGATTCTGAGATCTCAAGTGGAGAGTCGTGTCTAGCGCCCATTCATAATAGTTCTTCCCGTCTAGTCTAAGGGGATCATAATTAAGCTTTGTGAAGTTATCAATCCTGAACATTGATCAAAATAATTGCATGTCAGGATAATACTCGACTTCAGGTCGTTGGTATTATATTTTGGAACTTCTGGTCCAACACATATCGGGTCGCTAGTATTATGTATTTGGAACTTCCGGTCCAAACGTTTCGATTTTAACGAATCTTAAATTCGAGTATTAATAATAAAATACAAGTGTACGGTAAATATCAAATTTCTGATGTGAAAGATCCAATATACATTGGCAGTCACAGAGCATACTTATTAAACCGTAAATAACTCATATAAAAGAGCATGAATCAGGTATAAATAAATTAACGTCGATATGAAAATTTGATACCTGAGCAGTAGAACAGAGCGTTCGTACTGAATAACGATTTGAGAAAATTTAACGATTACAACGGAGCGGAGTCGTGCTGATAACGTGTTGTGATATTTCTCAAACGATCAGAACCGAAGCTCGATACGAAAGAACGGACTTTGATTTTCCTTGATATAAAACAACTGATACCTCTCAATATACTAAACTTTTATTTATGTGTTTCTGTCTTATTTCATTCCATGTCTTTGTACATGTATATATATGGTTTAGAAATGATGCATCATTGCTATGTGTTTCATGGAAAAGGGTGGTGGCCAATTCACGCACCACGAGTATTTACAACAACATTCTCATTATTGTCTTATAAAATATCTTGATGTGCTATGCCTTTGAAATCAAACTTTTAGGTTGAACTGAAACTTAAGAGAAAATAAAACAGTTTGGCCAAGCCGAATTCAGTTCACTGCCCAGTTGGAGATTGGATTAGATGATGGATACTTTATTGATATTTAAAATTCATCTTGTACCCTGCACAGAAAAAAAAAACAGAAACAAAATTCAAGTTGCTGTTAGAAAAATAAAAATAAAATAATTGTAGACAGTTCCGCGATGGTGTCGAAATGATGAGGAGAGACGAGTCTATTGTTTAGAAAAGTGAATGAAGAGGAGAGGAACGAAAGGGAGATTGGAGGATGGAATGCCAGGAAGAATGGAGTCCACAAGTTTCGTGTAAATCCAAGTGGCCAACACACTAAATATTGCATGTGACAAAGGCAACAACAAAAAAGATCAGGACAAGATATATTCTTGTTTTTTTCACTATCAAGTCTATATCTCCGTCATTATATTTTAAAATAAAATAAAATAAAATCGTGAGTCGTGATTTTGGGAAAGAACCCCTCAAGTAAGTTAAACGTGGTCTCTCCAACAATCGAGCAAATAGAAAGCGACGGCCTTGCCAAGTGGCTGAGCATGATTGGATTTCGAGATCTCTCATGTATTCAATATGGCTGTTAGTTTATGGGTCTTTTCCAAAACCAACCCATAATTTGACTGTCGGACATTTATACGTAAATAGTCATAGATCATTCGCATTTGTGAGGTGCATGGTCTAACGTAATTAACCTGTTACTAAAAAAGCACATATCATTTTTTTAGCGAAATGTATAATTTATTAATTTAAATTCAAATACATCTGACTATCTAAGTGTAGTAGAAATAAATCTCTGACCACCAAAAACAGACAAAAGACATAATGGTGTCACAGTTCTTCTTATACTATAACCGTCACTGACGGTACTAGCCGAAGCGGACTACGACAACTCAAGGTCTTGCCTAAACGCTGCATGCACAGTAGAGTATGAGCGCACTTGCTATCATCTATTTCTAAGCTATGGCGAAACTAACTACGGTTGCTCAAGGTATTGCCTAAACGTTGCATACTCTGAAGAGTGCGACCGAACCTGCTATCATCAATTTTAGAGACCCACTCGATTAGCCAGATCCTTAATCTAGAGAGGGGTCGAGGGCGGTGCGGTGGTGGAGGCCAGGGAGGAGGCGGTTTAAGAGACGACGACTTTAGAGACGACGACGACTTCAGAGGGTGCGGTGGTGGAGGCCAGGGAGAAGGACGCGCCGATGGCGGCTTCAGCGAAAACCATCGAAGTTGTAGAGGTGGTGCCGAATAGAGTCGGGAGACACATCGTTGGTGGCGAGAGGGAGCCAACGTCGTAGTGGCTAGAGGCAACTCGAACGAAACCCTAGCATAAAAAACGTTCGTAAGATCCCTAGGGATGGTGCAAGGGAGATGACGTGTAGGGGAGAGAAGCATAACCATGGCATAGGCCATGGTAAAAACCATGGCCATAGCCATGAATTGTGGGTGCTACGACAGAGAACTCTCCTACGGTTTAGAGAGAGCCAACTGCTCGATAAAAAAAGCACATATCATTCATTTATTGAACATTACAAAATAATAATTATAAAACCTTGATTTACCTATATAATTCACCTAAAACTTGATTGACAAGACAATTCAATTTGTAGATAAAAATTTAAACTGATTGGTTAGATTTTTATTTTGTTTAGAGATATGAACCAAACTCTAATAACCAGTCAAAATCCATCTTGATAGTATGGTAGATTGTAGCCAATAAAAAACTAAAAGTATTGAGGTTGTTGTCTCTCGACAGTTCGTCTTAAGAACTCCTCCCGGAGTAGGTCCTAGGAGCCTAGGTTGCCTATCATCAACCTTGCAAAACAGAACGTAATAGATAAAATAAGCCAAAACCAAATGATTAGAGATCGAGTAGGTGGATACACCGATGACAGCTTCAGAGACGGCAGTTGCTGCTTAGGAGAGGGGAATCGAGGCAGGGAGATTGACCGATATCGAAGAGAAACAGGTGGCAACCTTCGGGATAACAAGGGGGACCAGAGTAGAAATTGTAGGCATGTCGTTGGTGGAAAGGAGGAACCAACGACACGGTGACCAGAGGTTGCGCGAACAAAACCCTAGCAGACATGTAGAGAGCTTTCCATCAATGGCATGTTGCACGACAACGACTACAAGATCGAATTGCGGCGCAGCCGCTTGTGCACGAGATCCGGCTAGAGCTTCCAAGATAAGAGCAATAGATGCTCGAACTCCCGGTTGTGACCTAGAACTCGGTGGTGGCATCATGGAGGATGACTAGGGTTGAGAGTTCTCAAACTCCAGTAGAGAGCTTTCGTTCTATTTGAGTCTAATGTTTGTAATTAAAGTATTTCAAAAAATGGGTTTTTTCTCATATAATATGAACAAAATCAGAATAAATGAATTAGGCAAATACATGTATCCCTATATCAGATTAGGTTGTGATTTGTTAGTTCCGATTTGGGGATTTTCCTCATAAATCCTGAAATCAGATTTGAGGATTTTTCTCCTATATCCCTAAATCAGAAGATCAGTGAAGAAGAGAGGAGGCACGAGTTGTGGTAGGTCTGGCACGAGTTGTAGAGTATTTGATGGGTAGTCGAAGTTGTTTCCGTTCGAAGCATCATTAGAGAGAAAACCCAACTCGTCCCTTGAGCATGGACTTGAAATCTTTTGGTTTGGGTTCGATTTTCCTCTGATTTTTTGGGTAAAGTGAAGGAAAATGTGGGAATGAACAAAGGTAATAAAAGGTATGGAGAGCAGAGGAGTGATTATGATTTAGTGAGTGATTGTTATTGCTTCTGGGATAGAAGGATTTGTGGTGTCAGAGTCAAATTGGTATGCAGGGAGAAGGAGAAGAGAAGAGGCAAAGGAATCGGAATTTAGGATTTTAACAGAATAAAGGGTAAAAAAATGTCAGTTTTGTAAATGTAGGGTCATGTGCTTCACACATGACTATTTTCCGTCTAAAAATGCATGAAAATTTAACGTTGGGTATTAAACTGAGACAAATAAAACTTTAAGACAACGAGACAAAAACAATTATAGGATAGTGGAGATGGAATATGAAACTTTTAGAGTAGTGCGATGGAATTAACCCTAAAAATGATTATGAAACCTTAAGTTATATATATATATATATATAGTTCACCTAAACCTTAATAGGCAAGACAATTCAAGTTGATGGATAAAAATATAAACTAATTGGTCAAAATTTTATTTAGTTTACATATTTTTAGTGTTAAATACTAACGCCCTTTACATATAAGTTTGGTAGACAATCGCTTAACATTTAAATTATAAAACTTTGTTATAAAGTATGATGACATACAAGTATAAACGTGAGATATGAACTAAACTCTAATGCCCTGTCAAAATCCAACTTTTTTTTGAACCATGTAGACATAGGTATTTTATTAATAACAATGTTGATCGATCGTTACAGAAATAGAGGTAAAGACCTTGTGTTCAAGAATATGTCTGAGACCCTGTAGGGCTCCCAGCACTCTTGAACTTGTAAAAAGAGTCTAATTTGCATCTTAGACAATCTAGAATAAAGTACGAAAAGCTGGAGCAGAAAATAAAATATAAAAACAGTAAATCATCCCATGATCGAAGTTGTCTAAGGACCCTTGAGAAGAGCTATATAAGTGACTATTCGAGCGCCTCGTGATAGATCATGTTTTCTGGATCAGCCTGGGATGTTTCACACGTAGGGGATCGACATGTTATCTTGACGTCTCCGGAGTAATACGACCTAGGTTGTCTTGGAAACGTACACCAACTTTTCGTCTCACCCCCGAATCCCAAGACCATCTGGTAACCATCGCGTAAAAATCATCTTGTCTTCCAGTAGTGGTCGTCGATGGCATGGTGGCTCTGTCTGTGTGTCTCCAATCGGATATGCACGATCATAACTTCGAGAGATTGGAGTTATGGTAGAGAAAGGGTGGCAGGATGTTGTGGTGGTGGCCATCGGGGGATGAGAGGTTATCACGCCCCAAATCCGGTTTTGACCGGACTCGAGACGCAAACTTAAATAAATAAATAACAAAAGACAGTTTGAAAGAAATAAGTTCCAACGATGATAATAAACCGATAATAGTGAGTCAACAGCTCATAAATCCAGTACTGAAAAGTTTAGTTCGAAATAAAACAGTACGTCTCTAGACACTAGACAAGACCCTCGCCAGCTCCCCAGCGCCGAGAATCCCACTAGCACAGATCCCGCTCAAGACCTGAAAAACAACAAGGTAAAGGGGTGATCTTTCGCTTAGTAGGAAAAGTAGTTAAGGTTATGAACATCCGTTCACCACCACGAGTAACCGTCGAATTAGGGCATACTAGTGAAGCACAACCCTAAAGACCTCCACATAAGTTTACCAAACACCAAACACTCTCGCAAGACCAAAACGACATTAAACAACGCACACAGTCAAACGTCAAGCATACATCACACAACTGAACAAACACGTAACTAACATTGCATTTCCTGACATCACCGGCTATCACAGCCCGTCCCACTTATATCGTACCATAACACACAACATCGGTCCCAATATCTTCTTGTCACGTAGACTCGGGGTAACATCCCAGACCGGCAATCCCTCAGTCGGACGTCTTCCCGTCATGTAGACTCGGGACCTCACGCATACCGACCGGCACATACTTTGGTCGTACGCATTCCCGGACCACAGAGCATAAGGGTAATGATCACACCATCCTCGTCATCGATACCCTACACCGGCATACTCTCTCAGTGTAGGTATCATACCGGACACACCTCCTCTTGGAACACGCATCAAGAGAGTACACGCATCACAAGCCATAACTCGACCACAGTATACCAACCGAGCCAATTCACCATAACACACAAATCGGTCAATCACTCACCCGCTCATATCACAGTCAATGGTTCACATCACATCACGCATGGCACCCTTGCCCAAACCTAGCAACAACATGCTACACCGAGTATATCTTATTATGACTCTCAACCAACGGCTACAACAAGTATCATGCATCTCAATCATAGATCATGGCATCACAATCAACACGCAACCCTAAGGCTCGACATAGCCATTCTACCAGCACGACAATTCTCAAAGAATTGAAAGCGATTATTCTAGTGAATCACATCCTATATGCAACTAAGACTCTTCCGTTTATTATCGTAATTGAAAGCGGTTATTCTAGTGAATCACATCATATATGCAAACTAGGACCTTTCCGGTTATTATTATTATCTTAAAGGCATACTAGTAACTTTCCGTAATTAAATCGGTATTCGTTACTTTCCCTACTCAAACTCCAAAGTACTCAAATCCTAGCTGTTGACGACCTGGCTAGCTTCCTCCTCCACTTCACGAGATCCAACCGTCTCCTCCTCCGTCAAGCTCGGGTCCAAAGTCTTGGAATACAAAACAATACTCGAATCAAAACCAATTCAGTTGCGTTTAAAACGAGAAACGACTAAATTAAGCCTGAAGTCCAACATAGGCTAAAATGGGAAATTGGGCCGGAATGAGGCCCAATCCGGATGGCCCAGAGGCCCGGTACCCGACCCGGCTCGTGCAGCACACCGGCCTGACACTCGAACCGGCCCACGCCACAAACTGGCCCGGAACCAGGCACGGTCCATGCCGGACCATGGCCCGGTTCGTGCGGCGCTCCGTGCCAGAACCTGGCCCATTCCGTGCGGTGTTCCATGCCGGAATCTGGCCCTCTCCGTGTCCCATTCCGCAAACAGAGTTGGGCAGAACCCCTTCTTCTTCCCCACCTTCGTTTTCCACGAATTTCAACATCAAAACTCCATTGATGAACTCATAAACCTCCAAAACAAATTCAATCACTTCCAATACTTCAATCCCCTCAATGGGTTTCAACAAAACTACCCCAAAACAATAGATTTCCATCAACAACTTCACTTCCATCCACCAAAAACAACAACTAACATCATCAAACCTTAACCCAACCATTTTTAGCATTCTTCTACCAAAACCCATGAATCAAACTCAACCAAAACGAAAATGGTTTGGATGATTACCTTGATAATGAATAATAGATGAAGGAAATGGAGTTTATATGAAGTTTTCATGTAGAGATGAGCAAAAGTCCTTTCTTTTTCCCGTTCTTCTTCCTCAAGCTTCCATGGGAGCTTCTCTCTCTCTCATCCCTTGACAATTTCGGCCACTAGTGAAATAATGGGCTGAAATGGGTCCAATTGGTGTCTTAAACCTAGTGAGAATGATCCCCAAACTACCCTTTTGCCTTATCTCTCCTCAAGTGCAACCAACAAGGGTAAAAGGGTCAAATTGTACCCATTTCTTCCCTTCCAAGCTAACATGGACACATGCCCATGTGGGGACCACTCCTAGTTCAAATAAATCCAGCTCACTTAATTAGTTAGGTTTAATCTCCAATTTGGACCGCGTTTGACCGATAAAAGGTTCGGGTTGACTTTTCCCAATATTACAGTCATTTGAAAAGAAACGGCTCAATTAAGCTAACCGTAATGACGGCTAAGCTTTTGGACCCAAGAAAGGTCCCGAATGACTCCAGGAATCATTGATTGACCTTTCCGGCAAAAAGTCAACTTTCACCGAAAACCTCCGGTTCGACCGGGGTGGTTCTTACAATCTACCCCCTTAAAGAATTTCATCCTCGAAATTTAAACTGACGTACCTCAAGGGTCGAACAGGCCGGGGTACTTCGCATGAACCTCATCCTCGCGCTCTCAGGTCGACTCTGCTCCGTGATGCTTCCACTGCACACGCACCAGTGGGATAGTCCTGCCACGCAAGGCCTTCTCTCGCCTATCCAGAATCCTGAATGGTTGCTCCTCATACGAAACATCGTCAGTTACCTCGATGTCCGTCCACTCAATAACATGGGAGGGGTCCGCAGTGTACTTCCGCAGCTGGGATACATGGAAGATGTTATGAACGTTCCCGAGCTGCGGTGGCAATGCAAGGCGATATGCAACAACTCCAACTCTGCTCAAGATCTCGAAAGGTCCGATAAACCGCGTGGCCAACTTGCCTCCGTCGTGGTTGAACCGCAATAGGCCCTTCTTCGGGCTTACCCTCAGAAACACATGATCGCCAACTGTAAACTCAAGAGGCCGGTGCCGTCTGTCTGCATAACTCTTCTGACGACTCTGCGCGGTCCTCAACCGATCCCGAATCAGTGCGACCTTCTCGGTCATCTCCTGGACAAGCTCCGGACCAAGTAGACTCCGGTCTCCCACCTCTGCCCAACATACGAGCGATCTGCACGGCCTACCATACAACGCCTCAAACGGCGCCATCCCAATACTGACTTGGAAGCTATTGTTGTAGGCAAACTCCGCTAAAGGTAAGTTGTCCTCCCATGACCTCCGGAAGTCCAACACACATGCTCGCATCATATCCTCTAGTATCTGAGTAGTGGGCTCTGACTGACCGTCGGTCTGTGGGTGATATGTTGTACTAAGCAAGACCTCGGTCCCCAACTCTCTCTGCAAGCTCTCCCAAAATCTGGAGGTGAAACACGGATCTCTGTTGGACACAATCAACACTGGAACCCCGTGCAGACGGATGATCTCCCGAACATACAACCGGCTCAAAGTGTCAATTGTATCCGTCATCCTCATGGCCAAGAAGTGTGTCGACTTGGTCAGTCGGTCGACCACCACCCAAACTGCGTCATGCCCTCTCGGCGACCTCGGCAAGCCCCTCACGAAGTCCATTGTGACGTGCTCCCACTTCCACTCTACGATCGGTAACGTCTGTAGTAAGCCGACGGGACGCTGATGCTCGGCTTTCACTTGCTGACAAGTGAGGCATCTCGAAACGAACTCTACAACTGCTCTACGCATCCCACTCCACTAGAACTGCCGTCTGATATCCTGATACATCTTGGTGCCACCCGGGTGCACAACAAGACGGGAGTGATGAGACTCTCTCAGTACATCATCTGTACAACCACGTGGCACAAACAGTCCCCCTCGCTATCGCAGACCCAGATCAATACCCTGCTCCCAGCCCTCGGTGTCAACACCGCTGATTATCCTCTCTTTAATCCCTACCGCCTCGGCATCCCCGGCCTGAGCCTCCAGCACAAGGGCAACTAGTGTGAGCTGCGCCACCAACGAACACATGGACACGCCATCGGTGATCTCATCAAGCTCGAGCCGAAACGTGCTCAACTCCTCCATCATGTCCCACTCTCGGACAGATATACTAGCAAGGCTGTGAGTCGAATTCCTACTCAGGGCATCGGTGACGACGTTCGCCTTTCCCGGGTGGTAGAGTAGCTCGAAGTCGTGCTCCTCCAACAGCTCCATCTATCGCCTCTGGCGCATGTTCAAGTCGCGCTGGGAGAAGATGTACTTTAGGCTCTTGTGATCCGAAAATACCCGGAATCGCTCTTCATACAAGTAGTGTCGCCAGCTCTTCAGCGCAAAGACAACTACTGCCAGCTCTAGATCATGGGTCGGGTAGTTGCGCTCATGTGTCTTCAAATGTCTGGAGCCATATGCAACTACCTTCCCGGACTGCATCAATACACACCCCAGTCCCTCACCGGACGCGTCACAGTACACGTCATAACCGATCCAGCGCTCTGGCACTATCAACACAGGCTGTGGTCAAACGAGCCTTCGGCTCGGAAAATGAGTGCTCACACTCATCAGTCCACACAAACTCAGCTCCCTTGCGTGTCAAGGCAGTCATCGGCGCGTCCAGACGTGAAAAGTCCTGGACGAACCGTCGATATTACCCTGCCAAGCCTAGGAAGCTGCGGATCTCGAAGACACTCTTGGGCCGTGCCCACTTCGAGACTGCGTCGATCTTCGCCGGATCGACGAGTATACCCTCTTAGGACACAACATGCCCGAGGAACTTCACCTCGGCGAGCCAGAACTTGCACTTCTCCAGGTTGCCGTACAACTGGTGAGTATGCAACAATGTCAAAACTGTCCGCAGATGCTCCTCATGCGCCTCCTCGCTCGGCGAATAAATCAGAATTTCGTCTACGAATACCACGACGAACTGGTCCAAGTAGGGTCGGAAGATCCCGTTCATCAAGTCCATGAACGATGCAGGTGCGTTCGTCAACCCGAACGACATCACCAAGAACTCGTAGTACCCATACCGAGTCCGAAATGTGGTCTTCTCCACATCCTCCTCCCGAACCCTCAACTGATAGTACCCTGATCGAAGATCAATCTTCGAGAAGCACTTCGCTCCTCTCAGTTGATCAAACAAGTCGTCGATCCTCGGCATCGGATAACGGTTCTTCACTGTAACCCGGTTCAACTTCCGGTAGTCGATGCACATACTTAACGATCCACCCTTCTTCTTCACGAAGAGGACGAGTGCTCCCCACGGCGAAGCACTCGGTTGGATAAATCCCTTCTCCCGAATCTCCTCGAGTTATCGCTTCAGCTCGACCAACTAGGCTGGTGCAAATTGATACAGGGCCATAGATATCGGCGCCCCACCCGGGATCAAGTCGATCCTAAACTCCACCTCGCGCGCCGGTGGTAATCCTAACAGCTCCTCCGGAAAGACCTCTGGGAACTCGCATACCACTCTCGGTAGCTCTCTACTCTGCACGTTCTCCGTCTCATCTCCCACAGTCAACGCAGACAGAAGAACTCTGCTCCTACTGCCCAAGACGCAAGTGACGATCGTGTTGCCTGATACTACGGTCACCTGCCGACGATAACAGCTGATCGATGCCCGATACCTCGTCATCCAGTCCATCCCCAAGATCACGTCAAACTCCGTCATGTCCAACACAAGCAAATCACCATAAAAGGGGCAATCAGCTACCCGAATCTCACATGCACGACAAACGGTACTCAAAACTACCTCTTCCGTAACAGGGGTGTCAAGACATAAAGGTCGACTCAACGACTCTACCCTCAAACCCAACATACCAGAGAAAGAAGAGGAGATGAAAGAATGAGATACTCCAGTATCAAACTAGAAAGATGCCCAGGAATTATAGAGCAAGCACGTACCCTGATTAGCCTCATGGCCGGAGTAACGTCTCTCAGCTCGAGAGTCGATGACTACATACACCCGACCCTGTTGTGCCGGGGGTCCTCCTCTCGGGGGTGGTGGAAGTGCCACATGCTGCGTAGCTCGCTGTCTCGGCGCTGGCGCGCTCGCAGCCTGTCGCGGTGCTCTCTGCGTCTGAGCCTGACGCTGCTGGAACTATGACGATTGCCCAGTCTGCGACTGTTGTGGTCGCGAGGCCGACACCTCCAAAAAACGATCTGGGCACCTGGAAGCGAAGTGTCCTGGCCGACCACACCGGTGACATAGCAGTGGCCCGACACTCGACCTCTCCTCAGGTCTACCCGCCGGACGGTCCACTAGTCCGCTGCTCCTCGGACAGTCTCGAGCCATGTTGTCCAGCTGCCCACATCCGTAGCACGTGCGCCCTGACATGGAAGGTCCAACAGAAGCCACTGACCTGACATGTCGCGGCCCTATCAACGGTGGCTGGGACTAGAACGATCCTGAGGTCCTCTGCCTCCTCGGATCATGAGACTCATATGGCCTCAGGGAATTGGTTGGTCTCGGCCTGACCTCTCGAACTCTGGATGTCTCACGGAAGCGCCGCTCCACAGCCAAGGCCTGATCCACCAGGTCAGAGTATACCTGGGTCCTCAAAACAGCGACCCGATCTGCAATCGTCGGGCGAAGACCTGCCTCAAAACGTCGAAAACGGAGAACCTCAGTCTTTACCATCTACCGAGCAAAACGAGACAAGGAGGTGAACCTCGCCTCGTACTCGAACATTGACAGTCCCTCCTGTCGCAGCTCCAGGAACTGCTGATGCTTGTCGTCCAGTACCGACTGTGGAAAATACGGCTCTAGAAATCGCTGGCCGAACAGCACAAAGTCATCTCCCACTCGCGCCGCCACCAGTGGTAGGCCTCTCCCTCCAGATGGAAAGCTGTGAACGATACTCGGAGGCTACCACTCAAGACTCCTGATGTGTCCAGGTTACGGGTGATCCGCTCCAGCCACCTCTCGGCTGCCTCGGGGTCTGGCTCCCCGAAAAACACAGGTGTGCCAAGTCTGCGGAAGTCTCGTAGCGCCTACGCAGTGTAACTGTCGACCTGACTAGGTCCCTCGGTGGTCGCTGTAGTGGCAGCAGGCGCAGCCTCCGGTGTCAGAGCTGTAGTCTCTCTCCGGGAAAAGGCTGCTGCGAAACCCTGAACCGTGCGGGTCAGCTCCTCCAGAGCTTCCGCTTGGGTAGTCTCAACCCCCCTCGTGCCCCTCAGCGGGTGCACCCTGGGAACTAGTCGCCCCTGCCGACTCAGCGGTCGATGGATGTCCTCGGCCTCTAGTGGGTCGTCTCCTCGTGCCCCGCGGAACGTAAGTCGGTGCCATGTCGTAAGTCCGCTGCACGGATAACGCAAATGTTCAGTTTCTTATTCTTAAAGAACGGCGCGCTTAAAATAACTAATGTCACACACAGTCCACCACACTAGTACTCAGAGTAATAATATACTCAGTATAGTATAGTCACACAAATTGCACACAACAGAGAAGTCCGCACACTAGTGCGTCACATATATCATACACTTAAATAGCGAGTGTACACACAGTTTCACACTCAACAACATTTTCACACATTAGTCACACAGACTATAGTTTATACAACAAAGCTATTCCACAATGTACAACATAGACTTAGTTTCAAGTTCTTAACACGTCCTCTTTCTAACATAACATTCATGTTGACACCGCGTCGTTACAACCCGGTTCAGGCGTCCTCGAATTAGGTTGTAACCACTTAAATCCAGTACTAAAAAGTTTAGTTCGAAATAAAACAGTACGTCTCTAGACACTAGACAAGACCCTCGCCAGCTCCCCAGCGCCGAGAATCCCACTAGCACAGATCCTACTCAAGACCTGAAAAACAACAAGGTAAAGGGGTGATCTATCACTCAGTAGGAAAAGTAGTTAAGGTTATGAACATCCGTTCACCACCACGAGTAACCGTCCAATTAGGGCATACTAGTGAAGCACAACCCTAAAGACCTCCACATAAGTTTACCAAACACCAAACACTCTCGCAAGACCAAAACGACATTAAACAACGCACACAGTCAAACGTCAAGAATACAACACACAACAGAACAAACACGTAACTAACATTGCATTTCCCGACATCACCGGCTATCACAGCACGTCCCACTTATATCGTACCGTAACACACAACATCGCTCCCGATATCTTCCTGTCACTTAGACTCGGGGTAACATCCAGGACCGGCAATCCCTCAGTCGGACGTGTTCCCGTCATGTAGACTCGGAGCCTCACGCATACCGACCGGCACACACTTTGGTCGTACGCCTTCCCGGACCACAGAGCATCGGGGTGATGATCACACCATCCTCGTCATCGATACCCTACACCGGCATACTCTCTCAGTGTATGTATCATACCGTACACACCTCCTCTTGGAACACGCATCAAGAGAGTACATGCATCACAAGCCATAACTCGACCACAGTATACCAACCGAGCCAATTCACCATAACACACAAATCGGTCAATCACTCACCCGCTCATATCACAGTCAATGGTTCACATCACATCACGCATGGCACACTTGCCCAAACCTAGCAACAACATGCTACACCGAGTATATCTTATTATGAATCTCAACCAACGGCTACAACAAGTATCATGCATCTCAATCATAGATCATGACATCACAATCAACACGCAACCCTAAGGCTCGACATGGCCATTCTACCAGCACAACAATTCCCAAAGAATTGAAAGAGATTATTCTAGTGAATCACATCCTATATGCAACTAAGACTCTTCCGTTTATTATCGTAATTGAAAGCGGTTATTCTAGTGAATCACATCCTATATGCAAACTAGGACCTTTCCGGTCATCATCATCATCATCATCATCATCGTCATTATTATTATTATTATTATTATTATTATTATTATTATTATTATTATTATTATTATTATTATTATTATTATTATTATTATTAGTATTATTATTATTATTATCATTATTATTATTATTATTATTCTTATTATTATTATTATTATTATTATTATTATTATTATTATTATTATTATTATTATTATTATTATTATTATTATTATTATTATTATTATTATCTTAAAGGCATACTAGTAACTTTCCGTAATTAAACCGATATTCGCTACTTTCCCTACTCAAACTCCAAAGTACTCGAATCCTAGCTGCTGACGACCTGGCTAGCTTCCTCCTCCACTTCACGAGATCCAACTGTCTCCTCCTCCGTCAAGCTCGGGTCCAAAGTCTTGGAATACAAAACAATACTCGAATCAAAACCAATTCAGTTGCGTTTAAAACGAGAAACGACTAAATTAAGCTCGAAGTCCAACATAGGCTAAAATGGGAAATTGGGCCGGAATGAGGCCCAATCCGGATAGCCTAGAGGCCCGGTACCTGACCCGGCCCGTGCAGCACACCGGCCCGGCACTCGACCCGGCCCACGCCACAGACCGGCCCGGAACCAGGCACGGTCCGTGCTGGATCCAGGCCCGGGCCGTGCGGCACTCCGTGCCGGAATCTGGCCCTCTCCGTGTCCCATTCCGCAACAGATCTGGCAGACCCCCTTCTTCTTCCCCACCTTCGTTTTCCACGAAATTCAACATCAAAACTCCATTGATGAACTCATAAACTTCCAAAACAGATTCAATCACTTCCAATACTTCAATCCCATCAATGGGTTTCAACAAAACTACCCCAAAACAATAGATTTCCATCAACAACTTCACTTCCATCCACCAAAAACAACAACTAACATCATCAAACCTTAACTCAACCATTTCTAGCATTCTTCTACCAAAACCCATGAATCAAACTCAACCAAAAACGAAAATGGTTTGGATGATTACCTTGATAATAAAGAATAGATGAAGGAAATGGAGTTTATATGAAGTTTTCATGTAGAGATGAGCAAAAGTCCCTTCTTTTTCCTCAAGCTTCCATGGGAGCTTCTCTCTCTCTCCTCCCTTGACAATTTCGGCCACTAGTGAAATAATGGGCTGAAATGGGTCCAATTGGTGTCTTAAACCTAGAGAGAATGATCCCCAAACTACCCTTTTGCCTTATCTCTCCTCAAGTCCAACCAACAAGGGTAAAAGGGTCAAATTGTACCCATTTCTTCCCTTCCAAGCTAACATGGACGCATGTCCATGTGGGGACCACTCCTAGTTCAAATAAATCCAGCTCACTTAATTAATTAGGTTTAATCTCCAATTTGGACCGCGTTTGACCGATAAAAGGTTCGGGTTGACTTTTCCCAATATTACAGTCATTTGAAAAGAAACGGTCCAATTAAGCTAACCGTAACGACGGCTAAGCTTTTTGGGCCCCGAAAATGTCCCGAATGACTCTCAGAGTCATCGGTTGACTTTTCCGGCATAAAGTCAACTGTCGCCGAAAACCTCTGGTTCGACCGGGATCGACCGGGGGCGGTTCTTACAGAGGTTATTGGAGGAAGAGACGGTGGCAACGATTTAAACTACGT
This sequence comes from Erodium maritimum, assembly GCA_963921825.1. NCBI lineage: Eukaryota > Viridiplantae > Streptophyta > Magnoliopsida > Geraniales > Geraniaceae > Erodium > Erodium maritimum. The sequence continues at coordinate 59,951,783 of OY997590.1, read as the reverse complement.
GAGAGAGGGTTGTAAACCTTAGGTTTTTTTAGAGACTAGATTAAAATCAATCTCTTAGACTCTGTATTATAGTATTGGTCGTTAAAATGTCAAAATCAATTTAATAAGTGGAGCTATAATCTTTTGTTTGTTAGATATACAAATTTATTAGCAAAACTATTTTGTTGATTCATGCCTCTTCAAAATATTTTTTAGTAATACGAGGTAATATTATAAATTAAAAGTGTTTACAAACGGCAGATGTAATAACCACTCCCGGTCAACGCCAATCAAACCTGCGAAAAACAGGAAAATTTAAAAAATTTAAGACTGACACTTAATTGAACCTAAAATGACCCCGAGTGTCATACCGGACTTAAGTTGACCCCGTTATTGACCAAAGTGAGTTCCGGGGGACTTAGGGCAACTTTCTGATCAATTTGGGAAATGTTGATTTTTCGTTAGAAAAGTCAACCGAGTGACGTTTTGGTCCATTCGAGGACCGTTTTGTATCCAAAAAGCTTATCCGTCGTCGCAGCGATCTTAGTTGAGCCATTTCCTTGTAGCCCGTCAAGTTTCGTAATTTCTTGGGAAAAGTGCCCGTTCGGGGCCCGAAACGTCCGTTTTCGCGAATCTGATTAGATTTTAGCTAGTATATATTTTTCCAGAAGGTGTGGGACCCACCTTGCCACTTGTCAAACAAGTGGTGGTGTTAGTTTTGGGGGGGAAATGAAGACCACACCCTTAAGGGGTGTTCGGCCAAGACAAAAAAGAAGAAAAAAAAATAGAAAAAGAAAGAGAGAAGTTAGAGAGAGAAGGAGAAGAGAGAAAGGGAGAAGAAGAGAGTTGGGCTTAGGGTTTGCCACTATTCACGTCATCCATCCATTGGATCGTCTCAAGGCTAGGAGGAAGTGCACTCCCCTCGTTCTCCTCTACGGTATACACCGAACCGATTCTCGTTTTGATTAATTTTGGATGTTAGGTTTTTGTAAAGCTATTAGTTTAAGGTGGTTTTGATGTTGGGGTAATTGTTGGAGACGTTTTGGAGGTGTTTGGAGGGAAAAGATGACGTTTTCCGGTGACCGGAGGCTCCAGAGGAGCTCCGGCCACCGTGGGTGGTGGCCGGCCGGCCATGGGTGGCTGGCCGGAGCTGGGACCAGCCACCACCATGGTGGCCGAGCCCCACTTTGAGCCCTAGGGCCCACGGCCAAGTGGGTCGGGTGGGGCCCACGTGCTCGGGTGCTCGGGTTTTAGCGTTCGGGTGGTTTAAACGTTCCCTAGACCATTTATCCTTAACCGAATCGAATTTTGGAATTAAATTGGAGAAGTTGTAATTTATCGGGTTTAGAAACTTTAAACGTCATTTAATTGACTCGGAAGTCGGAATTCGATTCCGTCAAGTACATTGGGACCCTTGATTTATTCTAAGACCGTAGGAACGAAACGGGAATTTTTGGAGCCCCGGAAGGGCATTTACAAAACCCGGGCAGATTCGCCATGTCGGGCGAATCGGGCCTTGACGGGTCCCTTAACGACAATGTAGAGTAATTGGGAAGTTTGGGAGTGATCGACATTGTCGGGGTTAAGTTTGGGCATCGAGTTTAATGATTTTCAGTTTATTCCTGCGGGTTGTTAAGTGCCTTAAATTTTGTTCTTTTAGATCGTGCCACGGACCGAGGCAAGGGAAAGCTGGGTGAGTGACTGAGATCATCACCGGAGCTCGTTGTTTGGCTTTTTGGGAGAACACACACGAGGTAGGGAAAAGTAGCCGGATCTCGGCCCTGACTAGGGAAAGTTAACAGTAGAATTGCATGTGACACGTCCAGAGGGGGCGGTATAACCGCCTGACCCCCTGGACCATCTTGCACTCATTCCTCGAGGCGATGGTGCTTATTGCCCCCGCCGCTGCATATAAAGCTCCATCCAAACGAGTCCCCTCCGAGACCTCGTTCTCCTCATCATCTCTCGCCAGCCTTTTGACACATGCCGATACTGATAAAGGCTCGCCCTGCTGGTCCATATGGTCGTCCGAGTGCCCCTGCCGATTCAGAAAAGATCTGACCACCCCTGGGCGAGCATCCTCCTCCCCTAGGTCTCCCTCTCGAATCACCTTCTTCCCTTTCCGAGGAGCCACATGAACAAAAAGATGAGGCGGTACACCTGAGGCTCCCCTCAGACAGTGGCGGATCCAGTTTTTCCAACGGGGGGGGGGGGGGGGGGGCACAATTTTTTTTACGCTAACACATAACGTTAAGATAATATAAAAATAGAGTTAGTTGCTAAAAAAATGCATTATGTATTGTCCACGGCGAAAAACTATCCTTATATACTATTCATGTCCAAAATTTTACTGGAATATTCTAAATTTTGTAAGTAAACGAATGTGGTCAAAATATAGGGTAGTTTAAAACGTGAATAATATTTTTTAGCAATTAACCTCCTAAAATAACATTAAAAATACGAAGATCAGTAGATCACACAAATGATAAGTATTTAATTTTTGTAAGACTCGATGTCCACCTTCCATAAAACAATTAAGAAATTCAAATTCATAATCTCTAATACTAAACACTTATTTAAATAAGAAAGAGTTTAGGTAAATTAATTAGATTAGGTAACCAAAATTACAAAAAAAAACAAATTAATTAGGAAATTAAAATTTAAATAAGGAAATAATTAAGGAAATTATAATAAGTAGGTAAGAAAAAAAAATTAAGAATCTGAAAGGGGGCATAATTAAAGAATTAAAATAAATTGAAAGGAAATAATTGTAAAAAACTAGAAAATATAGGTAATGAGAGGGAACCCGAGTAAGTCCGTCGCTGCCCCTAGATATGCCCAGTTCGTCCCCGGGGTTTCCTTCCTATACTTAGCCTTCATCAGCGTTGTACGTGGATCTGCCGGAGATCTCAAAGATGGTCCCCTCTTTCCCCCGCTCGCAGGGCTTATCGTGAATAGGTGGTCGGCGCAACTACAACCAAAACAGTGGTCTGACAGGTGTTCATATAATATATGCAACATCCCTCTTGAAAATGTTGTACTGACAAAATGATTTGAGTCTAATATTTATAATTAAAGTATTTCAAAAAATTGGATTTTTCTCATATATTATGAACATAATCAGAATAAATGATTAGACAAAATACATGAAATTTATATTATTACCATCCCTGTGAAGAGACATATTTTGTTTGATTAAATTTATCAAAGCTTTGTAATTATGATTTATTCAATAAGTTTGACAAGTTTTCTCGAAAAAAAAGAATAATAACTCTTCGGGAGATTAAATTTCTAAATAACATAATAAGTGATGAGGAGAAATCTGGTGAGAACCATGTTTTAACGTAGGAACCGCGAGAACCAATCTAAGTCATCCATTTTAGGAATAGATGGATGAGATGCAATTTAGTAGTTGACTTGTTGACTGCAAAAAAACAGCACTTTTTAGTAAAACTGTCATATTATTTTTTCTAACCAATTCACTAATTTAATTTTTCCCGCTTCGTTTGAACTCCGATTGGCTTCAAACTTGCGCCATTAGTTTTGTTTTTTTAAGGGCTTTCAATCAAGATCAGTCATGAATATATTTTGAAACACGAAAAAAAATTATTTCGGGGTTGATTTTTTTTAAAAAAAATCTGGGTAATTTTTATCAACACTCTGCTTTGGATTTATCAACACTTTTACACTGGTTTTATCAACACTTTACACTGGTTTTATCACCTCATTTTCCAAAATTGATCATAATTTTTATCACCTCATCGCGTGCTTTTTATGAACAGTAGTTTTATCAACACTAAACACTAGGTTTATCATTCAAATTACGTGTGTTTTATCACCCCCATCACATGTTTTTTTTGAAGCAAGAAAAAAAAATCTATTTCGGGGCTAGTTTTTAAAGGAATTATATATGGGTAATTTTTATCAACACTTTGCTCTGGGTTTATCAACACTTTACCCTGTTTTTGTCAACACTTTACACTGGTTTTATCACCTCATTCTCCAAAACTGATCATGATTTTTATCGTCTCATCACGTTCTTTTTATGAACACCAGTTTTATCAACACTAAACACTAGATTTATCATTGACTTACGTGTTTTTATCACCTCATCACAAGTTTTTTTTATCAACGTTAAACTCTACTTATTATCAAAATTGAAAATGGTTTTTATCACCTCATTATTTGTTTCTTATCACCTCATTACATGTTTTTTTATCAACATTTAGGATTAGTTTGGTACTCCGATATAAAACATTTATTAGTGAAGATTTATCAACGCTCAACATTATTTTTATCACCTTGATATAAATTTTTATTTTCGTGCTTCAAAATATATTCATGACTGATCTTGATTTAAAGCCCTTGAAAAAAGAAAATTTTTGGCGCAAGTTTGAAGTTAATCGGAGTTCAAACGAATCGGGAAATATTAAATTAGTGAATTGGTGAAAAAAAAATGGACAATTGTCCACTTGGCACCATGCTATTACAATTATACCCTTGCTTGTGTGAGAATTGTTGAAAGTGGCGTGAATTTGGCTTGGATTGGGGTGATGATGTGGCATTTTGATGAGTGTTGGATCATAGATAAGTGTGGCTAGGATTGGTTCTCGCGGTTCCTATGTTAAGAGTGGTTCTCAATAGATTTCTCCTCATAAGTGATTAGATTGGTTGTTTTGGAAGAGGTTAACATAGATATATTTTTTTTAAAGGAGGAAGAATCCACCACAAACTCAAAGAAAGGTGGAGAGGAAAGAAAGTAAGGTGAAGAAAGATGGATAGAAAGATATTAAGGGATGTATGCGTAACGTAGATAATGGGTGAGGTCAATGTTCACTTGTCAAATCCACACCCACCACGAATTCTACATTAATTAAATATTTAAATATATAATATACAAAGGCAGAACTACACCTACACCAACTAGAGACAAAACCACATATCTTTCTCAACTAGTGTCCACCGAATATGCCGTTTTGACGGTGGAAAGAAAGACGCTTCCTCCCCCACCATCTGTTCTTTTAATTTAATTAATCTTTTACTTATTAATTGCATTACATTTGTCTTCTCTCCAAAGAACTATGCAATGGTTTCCATTTATGTGCTGACATCTCTTGCCCATTTATAGGACTATGACTTTAATATTAAAGATGGGTTTTGTGTGCTTTAAAAATAACTTATCTCATGATCATCACTATTAATCCAATGCATTCTTTATTACCTACTAGAGATTGGTCACTACGCTCATTTTTTGGACCAACCAATTACTACGGAAGAGTGTTGTTGCTCCTACTAATATACTCCACAAATGTATAGTATCAATTGTTTATCGTTTCACATTGACTCTCTAAAAGTAATACACAAAGAGGTAAATAGTTGAATTCTATTTGGTTGAAAATAAGTGGATAGAATACATAAGCTAATGTAAGAGCATGTATAGTGATACAAAATGGACCAAACGTTCTAGAAGAGGAGCCGGTGTAACGGGCGACATAGAAGCTTGAAGTAGCCAATTGCATCAAGTTGTTGAGTCGGGGATAGCACATCGAAGATGCGGTGATACGTGGGGATGACGTTGTTGTCGTGTGACTGCAACGGCTAGCCAACGCACCAATCAACTGCAATTGTATGACAGTAACGACTACTTCCCAACCTCTACAAATTCAAATTTAAGCACATATAAATACAACCTCTCTCGAAATAACTATTCACACCTCTTCTTCCACATTCATACCTCTTATACTCTCATATTTCAATTATTCACCCCGCCTAGGCCCTTCTTCTCTTTTGTTCCGATCGCCTATTATCTCTGATCTCCTACTATCCAATGATACACATGTCACGATATTATTACTATTCTCCCTTAGGGGGGTTCCTCGATCTTTCTCCAGGTTTCAGGTCATTATGATCGATTTTGTCATTATCGTTTTCTTTTGCGTTTGTGTTTTTGTTTCTTTTACAAGGACACATCATCCACAACTCCTCGGACATCTGTAGCTCTCCCCTCCTCCCACGAGTTCTCATCGCAGTACCAAGGTGTAACTCAGGCAACATAGGGTTCGAGTCGAGATGGGTAAAGCGGTCATACACACCTAGAATAGTCATTGTTAGTATGATAACTTTATGTGTTTTTTTTATCAGAGAGAAAGAAATGCATTAAAAATGAGGTGTGGGTCCTGGGATAGAAACCACAACAACCAAACCAAAGTCCAACAAAACAAGACGGCATAAAAGCCAAAAGCAACAAAGGAAACAGACAAGACAAAACAAACACCCCGGTCCACCACAACAACTTCACCAGACTAGTGAACAGTACCTCAAGAGACCGCTTGGGCAACCATGATCGGACTAGTGAACAGTACCACAGGAGACCGCACGGGTGAATCCTCTGGCCTCAAGAAGGCTAAGTGATCCATGCCTCTCCACCCGAAAACGGGCAGATCGGCCCCAACCTGCGACTCCGGAACAAGTACTCACCGGACCCTACCAAGGTAAAGCAACCCCAAAACGACTCCCGAACAAGCACTCACTAGACCTGGTAAGAGAAACCACCGAAGAGGACCGGGGGAAAAGGTGCTGAAATCCTCAAACATGATACAACAATCAACAGTCCATCCTTATAAGCTCCTAGTCAGCGCAGCACCCGGAGACTCGACCCACTCGAGGAAGGTGAAAGAACGACCAGCCGCTCTCAAACTGGAAAAAGAACCCTGCTGAACCCTAGCTAGAAGAACGGTTGGATCAATAGCAGTAGTCCCTGAGAAGACCCGGCGATTGCGCTCCAACCAAATCTGCCAAAGGCACAGCAACCCAATACCGATCCACTCAGACCCCAGTCTACGCAATCCCAACAGAGAGGTCCAAGACTCAAGAAACAGAGCCGGCGATAGCGGAAGAACACCCACAACTCCCCACCATCCCAAGATCAGAGACCAGACCCTCCAGGTCCAAGAGCAAGCGACAAACAAGTGCCTAGAGTCCTCCTCACCTGCTCCACACAACATACACCTCCAACGGGCTAACGGAATCGACACTCCCCTATCCACCAAGAAAGAAATAGTGGGGACCCCGTCATGAGCAAACAACCAGGCAAATAAATGGATCTTGGGAGGAATAGGGGCTGACCAGATCACAGAAGCCCAAGGAGCAACCTCATAATCCACCCAACCAGCAATAACCTGAAAAGCCCTAGCTATAAAGAACCCTTTCGGATCCCAAGACCAGACCAACGAATCTGGGCGCCCTTGAACCAAACGAACGCCAACCAGACGGACTCTGATCTCCTCCAACTCCTCGGCATCACGGACCCGAAGATCCCTACCAAACAGAAAAGCCCAGTCCCCATCCACATAAAACTCTGCAACAGACCCATGGTGGCCTTCCACTAACCTATAAAGCCGGGGAAAATGAGTCGCCATAGCCGTATCAAAAAGCCACGGGTCCTCCCAAAAATGAATCGTGGTACCCGAACCGACCACCCATCTCAAAGTACTAGGACCAAACACTCTCGCAAACCCATGGTCTCGATCCAAGCAAACCACATGTCGGATGAAGAAAGAGGACACCCTTGGGGGAACCGAGAGCGATCTCAAGTCCCACTCAGTCTCCCTCCACCCGAAACAAGCACAAATAACTCGCCTCCAAAAGGCAGCCCCCTCAGTAGCAAAACGCCACCACCATTTCAGGAGAAGATTGGTGTTTACCTCCGAAAGAGATCGAACACCTAGACCTCCTGAGTCCTTGGACCTGCAAACCATCTCCCATGGAACCTTGGAAAGACACCTCCTCTCCCGACCAGAACACCAAAGGAACCTCCTCTGAAATCTCTCTAGCTGCCGAACCACCTTCTTAGGGGCTCGAAATAAGGACATGAAAAAGATCGGCAAGCTAGCCAGGGTCGCCCTGATGAGCGTGTGGCGACCTTCTAAAGAGAAAAAATGGGTCCGCCAAACCGCAAGTCTCTCTCTGAACCTATCCACCACTGGGTCCCAAAAAGAAGCGAGTCGAGGATTGCCTCCCAGAGGGAATCCAAGATAAGTGAAAGGTAGCGTGCTCACAGAACACCGCAAGGATTCCGCCAAAGCCGTACACAACTGATCATCCACAGCGAAAGCAACTAGAGACGACTTGGTGAAGTTGATCCGTAGACCAGACACCAACTCAAAAGTGTGGAGAACTAACCTCACCGCACGAAACTGATCCACTCCTGCCTCAAGGAACAGTAAAGTGTCATCCGCAAACTGCAGGTGAGAAACCCTGATGATAGGGCCTACCCTAATGCCTCCGTACAAACCCCGCCTGATACCAAGATCAAAGATCTGGTGAAAACCCTCGGCAGCAATCAGAAAAAGATAAGGCGACATCGGACACCCCTGCCTAACTCCCTGTAAGATCTTAAACTGCTCAGATGGGGACCCATTAATCAGCACTGAGGAAAAACCCCGTAGACAAGAGGAGACCCACATAATCCACTTCCCACTGAAACCCATACTCCGAAGCACATGAAGCAAATAAGACCAATCAACCTTATCAAACGCATTCTCGAAATCCAACTTCACCACAGCGGCTGGCTGGCGGGAACGACGCATAAGTCCAAGCACCTCCATAGCAATAAGGACACTGTCCGATAACTGCCTCCCCTGCACACACGCTGACTGAGTAGAGCTGATAAGGTATCCAATCACCCAACTTTATGTGTTATATTGAATATCTAAACTGCGAAGAAAAACAGTGATTATAGTTACAGAGGAAGCGTCTCAGGTCCGCCCGAGACTATGTCTATACCTCTCATTTCATTAACACTCATGTTTCTATCAATAGTTAATTAATAAAAGTTACCGATACATGCTAAAAAAATAAGTATAACTCTATTAACTCAATTAGCATAAGCTTGTGTACTTTTTATGTTTTGAAAATAGTAAACAAAAAAGATTAATAGTGTGAATCTAACAACGGATGTAACACTTGAACTAAGTGTGCTTAATCAGCTCCACTAGCATAGTTTGATGGTATCACTTAGTTTGTAAAAGATTAGAACCTGTTTTATTATTACAAATCTGACTTGACATCTGATCGACCCAACCAATTAATCAGATGGTCGGCTATTAATCAACCATATTCCACTCAGAAGGCCGTGAGCGCCCAAGGAAGATAAATCGAGTCGCCATAGCCCATTTTAGTGCCTTTAGGCGGGAATTTTTGCATCCTTGCTTCTACCATGGATCCAATGGTCGATTCAGAACGATTGGGGGAGAAAATAGTATAGGCGATTAAGCAACTGATACAAACTGCTATTGAGGTTGGGCTAGCCGCGCTTCAACCAAATATGTGACGTTTCAGAAACAGAGGGCGAAATAAAGGGCATGAGCGTTTGATGGCCGACTACTTCGTTTAACACCTGGTGTACATCGAGTAAGTTTTTCGGCGTCGGTTCCAAATGCGAAAGGATTTTTTCCTCCGTATTATGCATGGATTAAGTGAAAGAGACTCGTACTTCTGTCAACGACCCGATGTAGCGGGGAAGGTTGATTTTTCTCCTTATAAAAAATACAATACAACTCTTTGTCAATTGTGTTACGGGACTCCAGCTAATGTCGTTAATGAGTTCTTGCACATAGGTGTCACCACGTCTTTGGAGTGTGCGCAGAGGTTTTGTAGGGGAATCATCAATGTGTTTATGACCAAATATTTACGCCGCCCGAATGAAGATGACATGAGGTGTATATTAGAAGTCAATGAAGCACGTGTCTTACTAAGGATGTTGGGTAGCCTCGACTGCATGCATTGAGAATGGAAGAACTGTCCGGTGGCGTGGGCGGGTCAATTTTCACGTAATGACCATGGAAATGTCCCAACAATCATGTTGGAAGCCATTGCAAGGCAAGACATGTGCATATGGCATGCGCTTTTTGGTATCACAAGATCGAACAACAACAACATTAATGTGCTCAATAAGTCAACATTATTCGATGAAGCCATGGAAGGGTATTCCGCATCGTTAAAGTATATCGTCAATGGTAACGAGTATTCAACTACTTATAATTTAACTCATGGTATGTACCCACATTATGTTGCCTTTGTGAAGAAAATATCGGCTCCACAATTTTTGAAACAGAAGTTGTTTGCGAAACACCAAGAGTCGACTCGAAAAGATATAGAACGGACATTCGGGAACAGGTTTGCATGATAAGTATTGTGATATCGTTGTGTACTATCCATTTTCAATAATAAAATTTAATTTCGACGTATTTTAATAGTTAAATTAAAATATTTTAAATTAATAAATACTGCTCGAGTCAAGTTGTTGAGTCAAGTAGATTTGGTCCCATTATAAACGCTTGGTGTAGCAAGGGGTGTTAGCATCTTGGTGTAGTTGTTGAGTCAAGCTATAAGCCAAGTGTTTGACTTAACTATTGTACATACTCTAAGAGTCACTCTCAAAGGTTTGCGTTCTTCTTCATTTTTTCGACTTTATTAGGGTATCCACAGTGGCGGTTTTTTAACACATCCGCACCTAGAGGCGAAACCGTTGGTTTCGCTCCACTACATGCCAGAATGACCCTTGGACCGCATGCTTCGAACCTTCCAAGTCGAACTCGAAGCATCACGCGCGTTTGAGGTGTCGGACCTAGACCCTTTCTTCTCCATCCTTCCAAACCGCATAATGTACCTGCCAAATTAAATAAAAATGTAGCTAAGAGGTTGAAGAAGCATACTTCTTTCTTGTCTTTTTATTGGTTTTTTAAAATTTTGTTAAGGGAAAATTTCAATATAATACCCCGCCAAACATTTATTTGCAAGATAATACTTTGGCATAATTGTTTTACAATATAATACCCTACTAAACATTTAACCACAGTTTGGTACCTAACGTTAATTTTTCGTCCATTTTAGACGACAAATAGTCATGTGCTTCGTAGATGACCGTACTTTTATAAAAAAAAATGACCTTATTTCCCTTTACTATTTTAAAACCCTAATCTCTTATTCATTTTTATATTGCCTTCCCTAGCACGCCTCTGCAATTCTAATCAACACCTTTGATGGATTTTTTTTTGTAGATTTCTCTTCTTCCAAACATCTGCTAGTGTTTTTTTTGTGGTATCTTAAAAATGCGCTGAAGATTGTTTATATATTGTCTTTTCCAGACCTTTACCACTATATCTAGTTCATTGTTAAATACATGTTCAAACCGGTCCTCGGGGTGTTGGTTGCTAAGGCCTTTGGGATGTCTCAGATGTTCTATATAGGTTTTGTCCTCACATCTTGTGTTGCAGTCGCTCAGTTATCGAGTTATGTTCGAAAAGCCATATCTCCTTCTGCAGAACCAGTGAACCACCCGCTCCTCGTCCTTCTACAACCCTACCTTCGTGCGCATCATCATGGAAACCTACCGCCTCGCCCTCCCCGGCCCTGCTCTGCCCAACAACGTGCGTAGACAGTACAATGTTGTGCATCTGTAGAGGCGTTGATTGGAGTTGTAGAGGCGTGGATTCAAATCCCTAATTTATCTACCACCCCTTTCCTATTTTGTAGCAATTTAGCCATTTAATGACTTCGAATGGACATTGAATAGCTAAAACTATTGTTGAGTAATATTTTTCTTGAAGTGATTTAAGAAAAAAAAAGGTTGAGGATGATAAGGTTTGGGAAGAGAAATTAGGGTATTTTCTGAAAATTTGGGATTTTAGACAAGATTACGGTGTTTTAATGAAATTTTAGGAATAATTTTTTTTAAAAGGAATTTAACAAAAAAAACATAAAGAAAGAGAATAAAAATAAAAATTAAAGTAATGAAAAAAAAAATTAAAGTAGGAAAAAGAGAGAGAAAGAAAACATAAAAAATTCATAATTAAGAAAGTAAGTAAAATAAATTAAAGAATTAATAAACTAAAATAAATTAGTGGAAACATATAAATTAAAAAGGTTGAAGAAAAAAAAGTTATAAGGTATTATTGACATTTCATCAATCGAGTGACATTGTTTTGAAAGTTAATTGAAATATGATGATTGGATACCAATTGTAGTTAAATGTTTGATAGGGTATTATATTGCAAAAACAGTATACCTAGATATTATATTGGAAATAAATGTTTGGATGATTATTATATTAAAAATTTCCTTTTTATTAATTACTATATACTTTTATATTTTTATTTTTAATTTATTAATTTTGATTATTCTTTTTTATAATCTTTTCTATAACTTTCATTAAAAAAACTTCATTTTATGTTAATTCTTTTCCGTATTTATATATTTTTATTAGTTTTCCTGTTTTTTTATCATAATAAAACATTTTAGTAATAAAGTCACCGTACAGACCCTAAACCAAAAATGACATTAGAAATATAAAAAGCAAACTCTGAAAGAAAGGAAATGAAAAGGAAAGACTAGAGTCTTGACTTGTAGGCGATATACTCTAACCCTATAACAATAAACCCGACAAATTAGGGCATGTAGCTAAGAACTCGTAGATATTAGGGTGGTTACTAAGGAGTGGCATAGGAAGCCCAATATTTGACTCGACCTGAAGTTGTGCGTATCAATAGAAATCCTCTTGAGGGGATAACATACAGCTAGGAAGAACACCAGATACAAGGGGGGATGGGTCATCGGGGTCGCACCAACGATGACAGGGTGAATCGTGCATCCCCATTCACGATTCATTGCGAGTTGACTCGATCATATTCATAGGCATGACTGTTGTGAAGTCCTCGTTTTTAGTATGACCGAGTAAACTACAACCTTGGGTGTCGGCCCATCCAGGTATCTAGAGCACACGTGAGGCTTCTCCTGGTTATGTAGGAGGTCTTGTATTGTCGTCACCTTGCCTGGTCCTTCGCCTCCAACTGGACGGGGTTGTGGTACCGAGTTGAAGCACAGGTGCTTCCAGCACCAAGGATGTTCTCTTGGGATAGGTAGGAGGTCTTGTATTGTTGGGTCGCCACTTCATTGCCCACTTCTAGGGAGATGTATACTTACGAATTCAGGGGGGTGGGGCTCGAGGTCATCTGGTGGGACCTCATGACCAGCCTCCCTGGTGGCGCACCACAGCCTCGTGGTCTTTTTCATTGCTTACTCCCGAGAAACTTGTTGCCTTGTGTCATATTCTATTGGGGATTTTTAGAGTCAGACACTCAGAAGGATTATCGCTCGGGTCATCGATCAGGCAGGTGGTGGACTTTGTACGGGGGCAAGGTCGTGAGCTCCACTGAGGGGTTCATTTCTAACATGTTGAAGGCTAGGAAAGGTTCCCCGTTACTACCCTTTTGCGAAAAGAGTGTCTTGGTCCGCAAGTAATCTTGGAGGGTGGGAGCGTGCTGGTTCGCTCCGATATGGGGGTGCGCTGCCCAGATCAGTTTGGGAGATCCCCTCGAGATCAAGTATCTCAGTTGTTGCCACTAGAGGATCAACATCCATGGTGCTGGTGTAAGCCATATAAGGTTGATTCGAGCCATCCCGCCATGCCTCATCAGGTTGAGGTGTACCCGATCGGTAGAGTGGAGTTTGATGGAGTGATGATGGTAGCGATTTAGATTTAAGCAGGGGGCTTGGGGATGGTCCAGTTGTATCCCGGACGCATCTAGTGGTGTGTCTCACAGGCCTCCCAACCCAGCATGTTGGATCGTGGTGGTGGTCCCCTTCCATCCCTTGCATGAGGCGTTGGGTTCAGATGCCGGATAGAAAATGGGTGAAGGGAAAAATTGATCGGTCATGGTGATTACCTAGACCAGACTTGAGGGGAGAAGAGGGGGCCGAAGTCACCGTTTCTTTTTCCGAATTGGTTTAATCAATTCTCTCAATGGGGCCGGGGGCATGACTCGAGGTGGAGGTGCAAGTGGTGAAAGGACATGGGTGGTGGGTGCAAAAGTCCTGGTAGGTACCACATGGTGGAGTGGCATCGGCGTTGTAACATCTGGGGTTGACATGATGAGACAGAGCACGAGGGCGGCGTACGTAGGATCGGCGATGACAACGGTAGGCGGTGGATCAGAGAAGAGAAGAGAGAACCCTACAGATTTTGTTTACCATTATTTCCTGTTTTTTATTTAATTCTTTTTATATGTTTATTATTTCTTTTATTATTTTTATTTTATTTTTTTTCATAATATTTTGAAGTTTTCTTCAATTACGAGCTTCTTTACTAGTATCACAATTCAACATCACATCCTCCACCTTCGAAGTTTTGAAAATATAATATCTAATTACAAACTTCGAGTTCAACATCTTTACAAGCATCCCACCACTATACATGTTCTTATATGTTTAGTGTTAATTACTCGTACTTAAATTAATTTATACGCGTTTTCACATGTTTATGTTAGTGTTTTGAAATTATATACGACTATATCAAATTATCCACTAATAGCATCATAGTTTTCCCTCCCCTTCTGTTTAATTGTTTGGAATGATGAAATAACCCTCATGTTCAAACCTTAAAAGTGAACTAAGCTTATAAAAATTCATTATTGATTGTATATTACCTTCTTCTTGTTTAAAATGAAAATTGTAGAATGGGTCGCTCAAAGGGTAGCTCACCACGCGATATGCCTTTATGACGGGGACTCAGACGGAGAAGGCGGCGAGTTAAGTGGCATTGTCAAGGTTGTCCATGGTGATGTACTCGAGAAGGTCTTCTCTGATGAGCTGGTCCTCCTCAACAATGTCACCGGAGTGGTTGAGTCTTTTCAAGAAAAGTTTGTCAGTGAAGCACGTACTAGTCCAACGAAGCATGACCCTAATAATCATATTGAAGTAGATCTAATCTCACATCTTTGATGTCTATGTCTCGTGGTGCAGATCTCACTCCCAAATCTATACATTTATTGGAGTTCTATCAAGTATTTTGGGTATATTTCACATTTGGATGATAAGGAGACGTTGACATGAGAATCAATCGAGGGCTTCCTCCCAATCATGACAAAGTTGATGCACTTGAATTTGTGTTATCTAAAAAGACCATTTCAACCACATTCTCTCTTGTTCGTAACTTATTTTGTTATTTTAGTTCATGCTTTCTTGTAGATTATATTGCTTAATTTATGTTCTTTTGGTGTATTATTATGAAGCAAGCCGATATGGAGCTAGCAGTGAAAGATTGGAGCAAAATAAAGTTAAAATGGACAATTTTCAACAGTAGAATATGTCCACTTCCGACGCACGTCGAACCACGAATCGATTAATCGAGTTAGATATACGATGAAGATCTAGTCAAGTATTGTGTCAGAGTCGTCCAATTATGCTTAAGTCGAAAGATACACAAGCTCAACAAAGTATGCACGATCTTGAGGGTTCCAAGTTGTATTTTGGCCCCCCTCTCTACTCTCCTTTAAGATAAGAAGATAGATTTACTATCAAATGAGCATAAATTAAAGTTTCAAGGAAGATTGATGTATCATAGAGCATCCCTCTATCTCTCTCATCTTTATTGTCATGTGTTGAAGGTTTTGAACCGTTGTCCACGAGAAATGATGCAACAGAATTTAGGGTTAAAATGAATGGTTTCCATCTTTCTATCTCTATAAACTGCTTAGATTCTTGTAAAACACATATTTTATGAGTACTTTGTATTGAGTTTTAATTTCGTGACTTTATTATAATTAAATCCATGTTCTAGTGTATTATGTATATATCGACGTTCTTTAAGTTGATACATGTGTACCATGATTAATTTGATGATGATGGTGTTAATTGCATAATTCTAGGTCATTTGGGCTAATTAATATTATATGAATTTTATGATATTTTTTAAAAGCATTGATTTTTTCCAGAAAGATTCACCGTTCGAGGAGGAGAGGAAATAAAGAGGTAAATGGGATGCAATACATGAATAAAGGACAAAAATAATCAAGCAGAAAATTAAACCAAAACAAAAAAATAGAAAGCGTAAAACTAGAAAACATTAATAAAAAATAACACCCACGCCAAAAGAGTGCTTCATAAACTCGGCCTAGAACAATCTCTCACAAGAAACTTAAACAATGGAACAACCAACAGTAAAAATCAACATCATGCGTCGCTAGAGGAGAACTGCACACCCCGCCCCAGAAACAGACTCACGGACCTAAACTTCGACGCATGTTCGAAAAAGGACTCAAGAATCAAGTAGAGGACGAATCCCCCCCCTCCCCTTCCTTGTTGCTTACATATTCATCCTCCTCGACCCACTCTTCTCCCTCTGAACATCGTCAAAAAGCTTCCTAGGTACTTCAATATCTAGAGTAAAAAATAGATTAATCACTAAATCTCCTGATTTTGTAGCTTTCAAACCAACTCTTTGTACGCAATCCCAATGGTCAGGAATGTCTTTCAAGGTTCAAATTTGATTTGCCAAACTACTAACTAGTTCCATGGCTCGATCCCTGGGTCTGGAACATGTTTGGTAAATGAATCTCAACGGGAAGGCCTAATACTTTACATGTCGACCCTAACGAGGTTTACATTTACTTTCCTCCAGAGTAGATGACTCATGTTCACATGTGTTGGAAAGAGCTTGCCGTGATACGCCACAACTACCGTCTCTTGATTAGGCTCCCTAAAAAACAAAAAATTAGCCCCCTCAACAACCTTGCCTCTACAAGTTATCGTATTCAAATTTGAATTCAAACATCCTCTTACAGTGTCTGTCGAGTTTGTTCAGTACATAAATGTTTGTGTATGGTTACTTACTTTCTGCTTGAGCGATCATATTTTTGGAACTAAAATCACGTGCTAACTATTTTATCTCTTGAATTTTATCGCTCTCCAAAAAAAACCTCTCAGAGGTTCCTCTCGAAACCTAACCGGGTTCTAGCCGCCGCCGCCCTCACCCACCCTCTCCGACCACTGTCGTCTGCCCTTCCCCTGCCTCTCCACCGCATCAGACTCCTTTCCAACCAGCGGTGCCCAGCCACGCTTGCCCTCCGTGCTCCGACCGGCTGTGACGGGACTGCCATCGCCGCCACCAGACCTCCCTCAACTCCTCCGTGATCATTTCCGCTTCACCGATGACGGATCTGCCACCTCCTCGCCGTACTGAGTCGGAAATGGCCAACTCCGGCCAGATCCGCTCGCATGCAGAGGTCGCCCGTGGCCTCGGGACCTCCGCCCTGCACCAGGCTCGCAGCGCCGTCGAGTTCCCGCCGCTGTCTGCTCCGGCATCTCCACCCCCTCGGCAGCAACCACACAAGACGACGGATCTGAAGGATAAGCCGGGCTCGTCCTCGACAGATCCGACGGTCCTGTCGGGCCTGACCCCATCCATTGAGCCGTCCCTGGTCGTCGGCGGTGTGCCTGATCCAGCGGGACTCAGCCCGTCTTACCCTGGCCTGTCATCAACGCTGAGGGAGGTCTACCGGGACTTGATCACTCTCCCCCGACCAGTCCACTCTCCGACGAATACCCACCGCCCTCCTTCGACTGAGCGGGGACGGACTGCTACCTCCATCAACCCGAGGGTTGGCCGGCCATCAGGGACAGTTTTGGAGGCTCAGGCACCTCGGATCTCCCCGATCCCGGACTGGGAAGATGAGGATGAGGAACTGGTGGTCTCGGACGAGGGGATCCCATTGTTTACCTCGGGATCGTATGAGTTTTCCTTTGTAGCAAGGGTTGCAGGGGACGGATCGCACAACCAGCATATCGTCTGCGGGATGATGCTGAAGAAATGGAAGGTTACGGGGATCCGAGTTGAATTCCTGACCCCCAACGTCACGGGTTATCACTTCCCATCTGCACGGACCATGGAAGATATCCTCCATAGGGCCCCCTGGAGTTTTAAGGGCTTCCCTCTCCTCTTTGAACCGCTCCGGCGCTTCGATCGGCCAGAAGACATCAGTTTCAATCATATGGAACTCGGAGTCAGGGCACTGAATGTCCCGGGAGGAGCGAGGAAATCTTACATTCGAGGCCTTCTGGGACCTGACCACCCACCAGCAGCCCTGGGAGCTGTTATTTCAGGGGGATGAGCAAGCAGATGGAGCGGAGGTCCAGAGGCCTCCGATGGAGGAATGATCGGCCCCAGCAAGGGTGGGAGGAGTCGACACCAGACTACACCCACAGACCCGGGACAGCCAATGTTGGGAGGTCCCGGGCAGCCTGCACTATCAGCACCATCCATTTTACCTTACTGCTATTACTTTTATGTTTGTTGGGACTATGTTTTTCCTGTTGGTTTTGGACATTGCTTTATTTTCCCCCGTTATGTTGAAACGGCGGTAGGGAGTTGTCTTGAGTTGTTTCCCACGAGTTCAAGTGGGCTAAAATTATGGGTCCATGAGCGCCGGGCTTGCTATGGTCGGCCCGGACAAACATCTGGAACCCGAGGCAGTCACGCCTCATCTTGTCTGATTGCCAGTTGGCATTAATGAAATCTCCGGATACCCGTTTAGAAAAAAAACTATTTTATCTCTTGCATTCGTATAGAGTTCCAAGTTAAAATCGGTAATAACATCATCTTTAGTCGTTTAATGAACTTAATATAGGAAATCCCATATTTGAATGTCTTGATTTCTTATTTACTATATATAGAAATATTAGGTTTAATTTCTAAATTCTCCTGGGTATTTCGTACCTGATTGTTGATGTAGAAAATTTTCTTTTCTATTGATTTTTCTATGTAGATAGATAATTGGAATTATTCGTGAATTGATCTATTGATGATCTGAAATTTGATTTTATTAGAGTTTGCTTAGACTTGTGTATTACTAGAGTCATATAGCTCGTGACTCTGTGTATCCACTTGTATATTAGCTACCCTAACGATGAACAATGTAAAAAAATGATTCAAATGTAGCAAAGTAGATTCACTTAGTAATGTAACTATAAATATGTATGATAGTTGGATGTGATAGTTGCATGAGTAGAGTGTACGTAGGTATCTTCCTCGTTCTCCTCGAAGAATGTCACTATGGACATCTAGGTCATCCACATGCGAATAATCGACGGAGGTTACAACCATCTCGAGACCGGGATGGAATAACCGGCCGAGGCGGGATAGCTCCCTAGGGGAGGTTGCTACCATCTTGTTCCTGGGGTATGGAAGTAATGTACATGGTTCGGGTCTAGAAAGGGAGAAGGAACAGGGGACAGGGTGTACGAGTCCTCCCATAAGGCTTCGCCTTAAGCATCGTTGGAATACTACTGCAAAACGAGAATGGAGTCCCATTAATCACCGGAAAACATTGGACTTTCTTACCGGAGACGACATTGGACTTTCTTACTCCTTGATGAAGATACAACAAAGGGAAAAAGGATGACAGACTCGGTTCTAGCGAAGAAGATGGTGCCACCTTTTATAGCCGAAATCAGTTGTTCGGATTAAATTCATTCTCTAACTGTCTTGAAATCCATCATTCTCTGCTTAACCGATAAAGGTTGCAGCAGACAAATACTCGGTGAATTCTGTCGGTGTCAACGTCGAAAGATCAGTTATGTAATATTCAAGGCTCGCAAAAATGTCATGTTTGTAGACGATTATCAAGATATTTGCGTCGGATAATTTCGACAAAATCGATGATCGGGACAATAGGGGATCCAACCTACCCAACTAAGAGCATCCACAGTCCATGGGCGGGGAGCCGGCGGGGAGCAAAAGCGAGGAGAGAAAGTTCAAAAAGTAAGAGAGAGAAATGAATATAATATTGCTGGCGAGGAGTGCTGGCTGTTAGCTTATCACCAGCACTTGTCGCCGGCGAGGAGCAAATACATGAAGGAATGAGTTATCATAAAGCCAACTGCCGGCGAGATGACTGTGGGATGCTGGCTATAAGCCAAAAAAAATTATTTTTAATTCATCTCGCCAGCGTCATCTCGTCAGCTGCCGACGAGATAACTGTGGGTGCTCTAAGTATTTTTTTAAACAAAACGAGAAACACATATTACAAAAATTGCACATGGAAGAGTCATTTGTTTTGTTATATTCCCCTAACGTAAATGGACAACGCTTCGTTTACATCAATTCGTGGGGGACCATCGACGGCCAGATTAGGGGCATATAGAATTAGCGGACGGAACTAGATGCTCCCGCGGAGCATAGCAACATTGTCGTCTCGGTCCCAAAAGCTCATGAGTTTCTCACAATCCAAACAGACCCTAAATGTTATATCAATCAACCAAAGCAGACTCCACTAACCATTTCCATTTTCCTAGCTCCCCCTTCACCCCCTTTACTTGCATGGACTGAGACAGTACCTTGTGTTTCTAGATTTTCTGTTGATTGCGATTCAGGACGACGGAAGAGATGATGTCTCGAACATGCTCGCAGTGCGGAAACAACGGCCATAACTCCCGCACCTGCGCCGATTCCGCCGGCGGCATCATGCTGTTCGGCGTCCGCGTCACGGAGGCGACCTCATCCTCCTCCTTCAGGAAAAGCGTCAGTATGAACAACCTCTCTCAGTACGACCAGGCTCCTCAGGACTCCAACGCCGGAGAAGCAGGTTACGCCTCTGACGACGTCGTTCATGCCTCCGGCCGAAGCCGTGAGCGTAAGCGAGGTATTGATCTCAGATTTTGGTCTCTGTTCTCGTCTCTTTCGTTTATGAATTTAGTTTCTCTGGTGGTTGATTTTGCGAAACGGTTGTGGATTTATTGTGTTATATACAGGGGTTCCATGGACGGAGGAGGAACACAAGCTGTTCCTGTTGGGCCTCCAGAAGGTGGGGAAAGGAGATTGGAGAGGAATCGCTCGAAACTATGTCAAGACAAGAACGCCTACTCAGGTGGCCAGCCACGCTCAGAAGTACTTTCTCCGGCGGAACAACCACAACAGGCGCCGCCGCAGATCTAGCCTCTTCGATATCACCACCGATACGGTATATAAGTCTAAAATCAATCCTGTTTTGAATCTTTGTGCTCCATATTTTTTTTTTGTATTGACTTGTTATAATTAATTATATAACAGTATATGGAATCGTTAATGGAAGAGGACGAGGTCCATCTATCTCCGCCGAAGCAGCCACCGCAACCACAGCTCCGGCTTCCGATTTCTACCTTTCCGGTTACGCTCAGCCCGGCGGTGTTACCGGTGACCGGCGACAACTCTATGGAAAACCTCACATTAGGACCTACCAGCACCACCACCAGCTGCAGCCAAATGACGAAAATAACCTCCAAGCCCATTCGTCCGATACCTCTCCCTCCGTCCTCTAAAATGGCCGGTCTGAATCTGAACCAGATTTCTCCGGCAGAGCCCTTGCTCTTATCCCTCAATATACCCACGCCGTCTTCGGAGGATCAGCCTCAGACGCCGTCCACGTCGGCGGGACACTCGTCGGCGTTTCAAGGTATGGCCGGCGGTAGTTTCAACGGCGGCGGAGGGGATAGCAATAGCATAATCAGGGTTGCTTAGGGATTAAGTATATGGTTGTAAAAGATTCGGTGCGTCAAAATTGAATTTAAGATTAGCGGATTACGAGAATAAGACTGTAATAATTAGGTAATTAGTTGATTCGAATTAGCAGGTAATCAGGTGGTTGCTTGTGTGTACAGGTTAGAGAAAGAGATGGGGTTGGTGTCACGTGGGTGTGACTGCATCCCACGTGACCGTGTTTTATTTTTGTGGTGGCATTATTCTCATGTGGTGTGGCATTGAGGTACTCTCATGATGTTATACACTATTTTGGTACGGTCCCATATATAAGTAGCTACTAGCAATCAAATATCTCCTGATTTGAATATTGTTTTATGTAGTAATTTCTATTTGTATGCTTTTGTTTTGTGCTTTGAATGATGCATATTGATTTGGCAGCTATTTTATTCATTGCCAAAATTGGAGAACCACAAGTTTAGTTGACAACCAACAATAATTTCATTTATTGAATGCAAGTGGACCAAAATCCATTTCGGCTGTATAGGAACGGGATCATAATCGGTCGTTTGAAGACGTTGATGGGTTAGGGTTTTATATTTGTGTTTTAGTTTCCAGAATCCAACTCGTTATTCTAAAATATTTTGGTATCCGACTCATTTTTTTTGTAACCCTAATGTTCCTAGATTTTCAAATCATTCCTTTTCATCTAATTTTGGATATGAACGGCGGATAGCGATTTAAAATATTGGATGTTTTTTTAAAATGAACGATTGATATTATAAGTAGCAAGTGTTTACAAAGCAGAATAGCAATAAAACGCTGGAAAATAAATAACATAAAAGAAACGAGTTCCCACTATAGAGGATACTCAGGCAGAAAATTAAAGCGCTCAAGTCATCGATTACCTCTTGAAGGCGCCTGGAAAGTGATAATGCGATAGCGTCTGACGACACTGATACAACTAATCCAGACTGGCGAAAGCTAGGACATAGCAGACCCCTTACCGTTAACAGATAATGGTGGACAGAGTACTCCCCCAGGTTGTCAGCGTGCGTCGTCCTCCCTTGATTGATAATGGAATGACTCTAAACCGCGGGATTGCTGACCTCTAAGTTGGTAGGAAAGTATTGTGTCGGCTTTTGGTGGAACCGCTGCCACCTCACATCCAGAGGGGCAGTATTACCAGCAGACACCACCCCCCCACTGGACCACGAAGTCCTCATTGATGTAGGTGAGGGTGCGGTCCGCCCCTCGCCGGTTGAACTGTCCGTCCATTGGACCCCGCCTGTCTCTCTAAGTTAGTACTCAGAATTCACACCGGATCAGAAATCATCCGAGCACTTACAACAGACAGATACAATCTGTCCCCGACTGAGAACAAGGTCCATATGTACTTGTCCCTTCTTCAGTAAGGCGAACAACAGTTGTGGATCGAAGCACTGGTTGATTACTCTCGTCGCCTCCACTCTGTGTCCCGCCACTACTATCGTTGTTGTCTTGTCCGCCTGAGATCACCCTTGCGTAACTGCGACCAACAACGTCCCGATGATCTGTAGAACCCGTCACCATCAATGACCGGCCAGCCACACAAAACCACCCCTCACCTTCCGGGAACAAACCTCGCCAAAAATCGTCGGTCAGTACTCCCTCTTCCATGATCGAAGCCCTAAACTGCGTCCCAGCGAGGCCCTCGCAATCCTGTCCTATACGCACGTCGCCCATGCTACTGACCCCGTGCAACTTTGGGCCTTATCGTTGTCGCGAACTGTCCATGCCAGAAATCGATAACACCGACCACTCACCCACCACGATCCCACCTATACTCGAATCAGATGACGCCCAGCCAATGTCGTCATCGTCCCCATCGCCTCTCTCTCCATCTTGGACCGAATCAGTCCATTTGAGATCAAAATGATCACTACCAAAAGAATCCTCATGAAAACACATTGTCCCCCATGAACCCACAACTGAAGTAAGCAAGAGGCACCACCATTTTTGGCAATCTCCAACGACGGCGGAAATAATCACAACCTTAGCCATCGCTGTTTCAGAGACATTCGGTTTATATAGCCTAAGACCTTCTTCTAAAGTTTTCACTAATTTTTTGATATGAAATATTGGATGGAATAGAGTAACTTGGAACTTTTGAAATGCTAAGATAGCGGAAAAGAAAAATAGATTGAGAGAGTGATCTTCATATCAGAATATATTAAAGAAATGAGCTAAAATCGTCCCATATATATTTAAAAGAATATCTTACACGATGATACAACTTTATATGGCTATTAATAGTATAATCCCTGCTAAAGGATTCTTTTTCTTTCAAAAAACTCTCTCGTCTCTTGAGAACGCTGCCTAACCCCAGCCCTAATTGTTATGGGGTCCTCGCCTGCCACCGTCGCTGCTACGCCGCCTGCAGGTCTCCCACGTGGTGTTGCTCTTGCTGACCTCACCGCCCCCGTGCCCTCGCATCCCATCCGATCGATTCCTTCGTAGACCATGTCTAGCGTGGGGAATATATACCGATGGGACATAAGGCGAGCACCGTCTTCTTCAAACTTCCCCCTTGTCTCCTCCATGGCTCTTCCTCTAAGATCCCACAATCCTTGTGTTCTTCTGTACACGCGGAGATCAGAGGGACAAAAATTGATCAACTCTCTGTTGATTCGATTGTTGCCCCTCTACCACTACAACGTGGATGGTTTGGAGGTAGAGGACGCGCCCAGCCCGAAGCGTGAAATGTTGAAGTTCCAGCGCCTGCTGGAGCTCTGAAGAGGGTTGTGTCTACTGTTGTGCGAGACGACTTGTCACAGGCGGGGAAGAAGCCCCGATGGGAGGGATGATGCACCGTCTGAGAATCGGGGCTGGCCGTGGGAGGGGTCCCCAGATGATGCATTGCCTCCCACCATCACCATTACTGTTGAGGTCCCTCAGGATCTCTATTACCCCGCTCCTCCTCACCGTCTTCTCTCTTTGCCCAAGAGGCATCACCATACCGTCTGTGACGGTTTTGATAGTAAAAAGATCAGTGAATCATGTTTCGTTAATACTGGCCTTTTGATGGTCGGGGAGCCTGTTCCCCGATGCATGATAATATAATCGATTTCAAGTAATAAAATTACACATTTCGTTCAAAAAAAATCCCCGGTAAAGAAATATTAAAAGAATCTTAAATTGAAAATAAAATACATTATTTTATCTAGCTAAACGTATTTCTTGACATAATCTGATTTAACTAAAAAATCGCTAGTATTTAATGACGAAACCAGATTTTTCAGTGAATAGGGCACCAATTATTTATTATAATAATATAAATTAAAAACATTTAAAAATAATAAATATCCACTTATTACAAGATGTGACGCCAAGATTTAATATGTTGTAAAACTAATACATTGTAAGCACGATAATTTTTTTTGGATGTATACGATCATACAATCATTCATTTATTGGTCTCCCATATTTGATTTATCGACCAAATTTAAATCAAATTTGTAGTAACTTTGTTAAATCAACCGTTTAAATTTTATACGGAATTAAACGCAAGATCAATCTAAGACCCGACTAATAGGTGTCTAGGGTTTTGATGCTGCATCTACGACCTATCTATGGTGCCTCACACCTCCATCTCCCCACTCTTTTCCTCGGTTGTCCCACCCATAACGCCTATTTCCGAGACTCCTCAGCCCATGTACCTACTGTAGGATTACGTGTTTCACAAAAAATACGGAAAACATATATTTGTTCGTAATCCATTAAAATCCTAGATTCATGTGTGACGCATTAACTAATCTAATGCTTGTATTTAATAGAAATTACCTTGTTATAGAGCAACTTATGGTTCGAGACTGGGACCTTTGTGTTATGGTAAACATATGTCGATACAAGCAAGCGTTTTCCCTCTAACGACATCCACACAAGCAAGAAATTCCACCACCGAAGCTTTACTACAAGGTCTTGAAATTTTCACTCTTGTTGTCTCTATGGGGTGGCCAAAATTTTCAACAATGATGCTTGTGACTTTCGCCCCCTATGGTGTCTTATTTATAAAATTTAATTTTCCTCATATTAAGTACAACAATGATGACGTTGTCCTGTATAAAACGTCTCGGTATAAAAGCTCCTTGATTTTCGGAGATGATGAACCGAAGGAGGGGACATAGCCTATTAGCGAGGACCTTAGACAAGATTCGAAAGATTACGTTTCATAGAGCAATGGGTCTAAGATTCGTGACCATTTGGGGATTCGTTTTTTTTGGGATAAGCACTATAGATGTATCATTAATATTCTGATCATAAGAGTGGGTGGTGATAGCGCTCTGAATAAACAGGATCACCTCCGCTTCCACCACCGGCCAGTAATGTTGATAAAACCGAGGGCTCAGACCATCCGGCCCTGGGGATTTATCCGGTCCCATCTGGAAGAATGCCTATTTGATTTCCGTCACCGTAGCTGGTCAAAGTAGAAGGGCATGATCCTGCTTGGGAATCGATGTCGTGAACTGGATAGGGATCGGTACAATCGTAGCCTGAAATGATGTAAACAACTGATGGAAATAGTTGATAATTAAGTCTCTCATACCTGTGTCCCATGTCACTAGTCGTCCCAGGTCATTTTGCAAGGAGAGGACCAGATTAGCTCGGCGCCGGAAGGAAGCAGCCGCCTGGAAAATTTTCGTGTTTTGACTCCCATCCACATTCCAGTGGTATTTTGCCCATTGTCTCCAAAACGACTCCTGCTGAGTCAATGCATTTTCATACTGGATTAGTATTGCTTCCCTGCGATGTACCCATGCCTATCCATGCGATAATTTAATTCTGCAATTCTCCTTTGGAACCAACGTATATGCTTCACCGTGTGTCCCTACTGGTGATAACCCTAAGATTGAAGAGTTATGCCCACTGATGTGGACAAAAAATGCATTAGTTTTGGATGTTTTTAGCCCACATTATTGAGCTTTTTAGCCTCTGGGTTGTATAAATTGCTACACTTTTCTCTCGTTACTCGTAATTTTCCTCTCATTGTGTTTTATAGGTGCTTTGATCGAAAAAAAGTTATAATGGAAGAAAAATCAGTTTAAAGGGGTTTTGGAACTGACTGATCTTGTGAAGGGCATAACTCTCTTATACAAACTCCGAATTGCTTCATATAATGTACTAAATCGAAGAGAATTCAAATATCTACAACTTTCGTTAAGGGGCCGTTACTGTCTGGATACAGGAAGGTGCCCGGAACGGGCCTCCAAACGGCCCGTTTACTGGGCCGGGCCGGGCCTCATTCCGGGCCGTTTCCTAGTACGTTTTGGGCCTCATTCCGGCCCGTTTGTAGGCCCACTCCGGGCCACGCACTCCAGGCCTTCTCCCAGCTCTGTTTTCTGCATAAAAATAGAAAATTTCCTCATTCCAAAGGCAAATTTACTTATTCCAATTCCGAGTTTAAGGAGGCAAAGAGGTCTTGAAGTCCTATATATAGAGAATCATCTATTAAGAAAGGGGGATCTGGTATAGTGCATAATTTCAAAGAGATTGAAAGTTAGGGCTTGGGTTTTGGTGAGAGAGAAGTGTTTAAGAGCAAATATTGAAAGTGATACTCGAGATTTATCATCAATTCAGTATTTGTATCAACTTTACTTTGCAATTATGTCTATCTCTTGTTCTTCTTCATATTTGTGTTCTTCCTTCTTCTCCATGAACTAAATTTTCATTGATCTAGGGCTAGGGGAAACAATATGATGAAATAGTTAAAAGCTTTCGTATTTACTCTGTGCAAGTTGTGTTTAGGTTATTGTTTGCATGATTTACGCTTATTTCTTTGTCACATTGATCACTTGATAGATGTTTAGGTTTTAGCATTCAACAATCGAGAGATGAGAATTGCTAAAAGGACTACAGATTATGCAACTCGGGTTTAAATCTAGTCTCTAATAAAGTTAGGTTAACACGAGTGCAACAACTATAGGATTACAACCCCGAAAGTTAGAGGAATTCACGAATCTTAATGTTTTATGTCTCTCTACACCTAGATTAGAAATAACTAGGCGGTTATATTATAATAGGGTCCTAATTCGATCGAAAGATGTTTTGGACTAGTTGAGAGAATTTTCGTTGCCTTTAAACCAACCTTATCTGCACATGTAAATACGAATGCATGCGAATTATTAATCATATTGTGACCCCGTTAAAGTCCTAGATCACCTTTTTCCTCTGAATTTTACAAAACCTGCTATTTTGTCTCTTACTTGACCCAATTTATTTTACTTTACATTACAAACTGTCATTTAAACTTTCCGAAACCAAAATCAAGTCTTTTCAGAAATAGCTTAAGTAACGGATTTTAAATCGAGTGACTGTTTTATTGCTCCCTTGGGTACGATAACCGGAATTGAACCGAAATACTACTTGACGACTGGTGTGCTTGCCCCGCCCTTTTTGTGGGTTAGTTCTCAGGGCGTCACCCACATCCTTAATTGTCTGCGACAATGCTTGCTTCTAGTGTTCTTTGATGGTGACTCCAGATTCTGGATCATGTACCCATTGGCAATGAAATACGAACTTAGTATCTCGTCTTTCCACTTTATTGTCCAAAGAGAGTAATATAGGCCAGTGGTTAGAGGTCGTGTTGCCTGTGTTACAAAACGCCAGATAAGGAGGGGAGCCTGAGTACGTTTGTCATGCCGCTTACCTTTATACCAGGTGTATTGGTGACCTGTCATGGGCACATCAACCAAGTAGAGATTGTCGACTACTTCTCTGAATCCGTTTATGAGGGAACCATGATAACTTCCTCCCCCCGGTTGTTTCCTCATCGTCCAGTATACCATTTAGATCCCCCATAACAATCCAATTCGCTCTAGCGGATTGATGAAGCTGGCGAAGTAACTCCCATGTCAGGTGCCGTCGATCTCGGCGTGGTTCCCTGTAGATCCATATAAGCCGAACTCCTACATATCCAGGTGCCGTAAATTCAACATCGATAAAACGCTCGTCAACATACCTTTGAGCAATGTCAACGCCCACCACCCAAAACATGGTTATACCTCGTTGGTGATTTTTTTTGGGACACAAATATGATCGGAAAAGCCCATAGATCGGGCAAGGAGGAGACAACTTTTTGTAGCCAGCAGAGTGTCTGATAGGAAAACAATATGGGGCTTCCCTTCCTACAGAAGAAGGCAAAGCTAGTGCTTGTGGGTTCCCCGACCCATCCCTTGACAATTCCATGCAGTATACGGAGGTCCGACGTATCCGGGATAGGATTAGGGTTTGGGATGTTACCGAAACCAGGGTCCATACGACGCTTGCATTGAGGCATCGGAGTGGCCTGAGAGAGACCACCAGCAAGAGGCGTAAGTGAGTGCAGCGAAATCGGGGAAAGGTCCCCCAATTGAGGCGTGGGGGGTGTTGAGTGCGGGGATACCACCATCGGAGGAGCAAGAGGTAACAGAGCCAAAGAGGGAGGAGGAGTCGTCGTATATAGAGCAGCGGCAGAAGAGATCTGCGGAGAGGTGCGCCGTCGAGGCGTGGTAATGGCTAGCGGAAAACCTTAGTAGAAAAAACTGTATTCATCCACGTTTTTCCACCAAGTATGCTAATTTTGACATAATATATACAACTTAACGTTTTCCAACTAATTACTCATAAGAAAAATTCCTTCACAAAATCATATTTCTTTTCATCATTCGATAGTCAATATAATTGCCTCACTCAATGTGTCGATGGTACTTAAATGAAATTAAGGAAAACAATGAATTCATGAGTTATTAATCCATCACACTATGCTTGATGGTAACAGTTTTGTAGATACTCTATGTAGAAGATAAAACCCTCTACACCAAAACCTAATTTTAGCCTTCCACATTGTTGGTGGTGGCTGCTTGGCCAGCCCTTTTGGCCAGGATGCCATCGACGGTCCTTCTTCCCTCTCCCCCATTTGGTTTGGTGGTTGGTTACGATTCAGGCGTTTCAGAATTGGAACTTCCTGTCTTGCTTCGACGTCCTTAGCTCGGCGGCACTACCGTGTCTCCGTTCAGCCGCGAAATGCTCATTTCTGTCATTGATCATATCTTTCCCATCCTCTTTTGACCGCACATGCTCCTTAAATATGATTCCTCTCTTCTCACAGCCGCATTCTCTTCACTAGATTTATGCCCCCCTCACGGACGCATGTTTTTACTCAGTTCTGTTACTTTCTCAATGGAGTTATGGTCGCCTCTACTCCGGGACTCAGGTTTCAGATCTCTTCTGGTAGTTTGGGTCTTAGTTGGTATCTCCGGCCGTCTATGGTCCCGATCTAGTGGGTTGTGGCGCTTATATTCTGTTGCAACTATTTTATTTTTTCCCCTCATTCCTCGGTCTTATTTTCCAACAATCTCCCCTCCCTTGTCAACTTTAGATGGCAGAGGGTTGTCGACCTTGGTGTTGACCGAAGTCGATTTTTTGTCTGTTTAGGTTTTAGTTAGATCGTTTCATGTTTGAGGTCAAATGGTGTAGTTTTCCGTTTGCGGTACTTGTCACGCCCCAAATCCGGTATAACCGAACCCGGAATGTGAACCGAACAACAAGGACAAAGAAAATTAAAATAGCTAAACAATTAAGACAACATTTAGAATTCACGATTCAAGTATTAGATAAATACTAATAAATTTACACTCTGAGTTTTAAGCTCAAGTTCGAACAAAACAAAACTAGAACAAAAGTGTGTACGTCACTAAACCAACACCCAGAAACCCGCACTCTCGCTCCCCAGCTCTTCAAGCTTCGAGACGTCCTCCTAAACAGACTCACGATCAAAACATGTAGGAAAAGCAGCAGGGGGTGAGCATTTCGCTCACCGCCACGGATACCCGACTGACCACGACATACGAGTAAAAATACCAGGAATACCAACATAAATTCAGGGAAAATAGTTATAGCTCACACATGATACCAAACTGCCGCACGGGCTAACTGTCAAACACACCAACACCTCTACCCCCTTTCACGCAAGGAAACCAAACAGCAGAAGTTACATCCTCAACAAATCAAATTGCATGGCACACAATATCACGCAATATCAACACAAATAATGCACAGTTTCCGGTAGCAACCCGACTGGGCTTGGCGACGCCCCGCAATCCTTTTTCTGATCGCCACTCAGAAAGGCGAGACGACCTCTTCGCGGAACAAATCGCAACACTTTACCGATTGCTAGTCGGAAGGTGGGCCCACCTCATCGCCGAACAACGGCACCCTTCGTCGATGGCGAATCGACAGGCGGGCCATACCTTAACCAACCATCACCACATTAATCACCAACACTCAACCAATTATCACAACACACTATTAATTATCGCATTTAACATGTCAAGGCACTACCACCTATCAAGTCACACAAGTCATTCAATACACAAACGAGTTCAACACTCCAAGCGCACAACTAGTCAAACATACAAGCACAACATACGTATAACACGACAATTTACAGAGTATACACCACCTACGGGCACAACCAGGTACCCACATACAATTCTACATACATGCCAAGTATAATCAACCTACGGGCACAACCAGGTACCCACATGCATTTTTACTAGTAACTTTCCCTAGTCAAAACCGATATCCGGCTACTTTTCCCTACCTCGTAATGCCATCCAACAATCCAAAACGTAAGCTCCAGAATCGCTCGCGACAACCCACCTAAAGCTTCCCCTTTCCGCGATCGGTGGCAAAATCTAAAGTGACGAGACAGCACACTTTTTAATACGCAAGCCAACGTCGATTTTTATGAAATTAACGCCCAAATGCAACCCCGACAAGTACCGATCACTCCCAAACTTGCCAATTACTCCACATTGTCGAAATGGGCCAGGAATGGCCCATTTCGCCCGGCTTGGCGAATCTGCCCGGAATCGGGAAAATGTCCCTCGGGGCTCTGAAAATTTCCATTTTCGTTTCTATAATTCCTAATTATATTCACGCGTTCAACGTAAATGGCGGAATCAATTTCTGATGCCCGAGCGTTCTAACTCCGCATTTTAAGTTTCTAACCACATTTTCCGGATTCTCACGAATTACTTCCATAATTCATTCCGGGTGTGAATTATCGACTCAGGGGTCACCCAAGACCACCCGAACACGAAAAACCCGAATCCGGCCAAGTGAGACCCATACGGCCACACTTGGGCCGTGAGTGGCCGGACCAGACCGCCACTTTCGTGGCCGATCACGGCCACCGTGTCCCTCCCTCCAACCACGGCTTGGCACACCACATGGTGGCCGGAGCTTCGCTGACCGGCCGGAGCTCTGGCGAACCTCCAGTCGCCGGAAAAATGCCTCATTCCCCCCCAAAACGTTCCTAACAAGCCCTAGACTCCCATCCACCCATATTTCATCCATTTCTACCGAAACCCACGAAATCAAACTTTCCAAATGGAGAAAAGAAAGAGTGCCTACCGTAACTAATGTTGAGAGGATCACGAATATGCAAAATTCAAGACGATCATTCGATTGGATCGTCGGGAAATCGCCTCCCTTCTTCTTCTTCTTCTTCTTCTTCTTCCCTTGGCTCTCTCTCTCTCTCTCTCTCTCTCTCTCTCTCTCTCTCTCTCTCTCTCTCTATGCATGTGTATGTGTGGCCGGCCACCCACACAACCCTATCCCCTTTGTAGATCCAAATTAAAGTTAAAAGACCAACATGTCCTTCCCTCTTTTGTCTTTCAGGTTTTAAGTCAAGGGTAATGAGGTCATCTCCCACTCACTTCCATAAACACGGTGACATGTGGCAAGATCGGACGTCTTGGCCCCGTTCGGTCCGTTTTTCGAGATTTTTACGAAATCTCGCGTTTTACAAAGAAATGACCCAACTAAGACCGATGCGACGACGGATAAGCCTTTTTAAGTCCAACTCGGGCCTTGAACGGACCATACGTCGCTCGGTTGAGTTTTTCGGCAAAAGTCAACTTTTCCCAAATTGGTCACAAAGTTGCCCTGAGTCACCCAGAACTCATTTTGGTCGATATCGGGGTCAACTTAGGTCTGATATGACCCTCGAGGTCAAGTTTAGGTGGATGCCCAAAATTTAAAATATTTCCCGTTTTCCGCCGACTTGACCGGCGTTGAGCGGGAGTGGTCCTTACAATCTACCCCCTCAAAGGAATTTCGTCCGCGAAATTAGAAACAAACGTACCTCAGGATTCGAACAGGTTGCGGTACTTCGCGCGAACCTCGTCCTTGCGCTGGTAGTGTTAGAATATAACTATAATATTAAAGCCCTATTAAACCAGGCGACAAACAGGCCGTGGGCTAAACCAGCTCTGATACCATGTTAAAGCCCTATCCAACCCAAAAGTTCGAACTGATGGGGTGAAGGCATTAATATGCTTATCAAATGTTCAATTTTCCATACATTTTACTTTCTATGTGGGACTTATATTTCAACACTCCCCCTCACGTGTAGGACTGGACATCTACACGTGGGTCATAGCAGGACTTAACATCTGCATATGTACCTGAGACAACAGGGGGAGGTGACAAACAGGGCATGGGCCGAACCAGCTCTGATACCATATTAGAGGACCAACTCAACTAAATGTTCAAGCTGATAGTTGAAGACCCAATTATAGTTATATTCTAACACGCGCCCTCACGGACAAACCCGCTTGTGGGTTTGGAGGTGAATTATTTAGAAGATGAGATGAGCTCATTGAGAAGAATGATAAGGGCTGGCCCATTTTGGGCAAATTTGATAAATAGTGAAGAAATAGAATTTTTTGTAGAGAATGGGGTTTGAACCCGTGTCCGTGAGGTGCCTAGCTCTAATACCATATTAGAGGACCAACTCAACTAAAAGCTCAAGCTGATAGTTGAAGGCCCAATTATAGTTATATTCTAACATGTAGATTGGTGTCGACTTTCTTTTGTCGGTGCTGACGAACTTGGCCCTATCTGGGATTTTGGTCTGCTGTGGTACGGGCTATAGTGACCGTCTTTACAGGTTATTTGTTTGATCTTCATGGTTGGAAAATCTAGGTTCAAGATCATAGTTTTTTTTTTCTCTTTTTCTTTTATGAGCTTATTGGTTTGAGAAATTTGGCTTGGTGACATGTGGTTGTTTTTGTAAGTTTGTTGTTCTTGTTAGTGCTTAATGGATGAGATACCTGATTAAGACCTTAGTTCTTGGATTTTGAAATTCCCTTTATAAGAATGTTTCGTGTTTATATTGATTGGATCTTCCTAAAATCTTTTAGGGATTTCATCTCCTTTAAAGGTGCAAACACAATTCAACTACTGTCGGGATGTTTTATTTCAAAAATTTAAACCAAGTTCATTTTTCCCTTGGTCAATGACAATAACCATTAATACAAAGTTTGCACATATTTTATTTTTTGGAAAGCAATCCAAATATTGGGGTGGTTTAACAATTAAGGGAACTCTCCCATCTATATAGCGTTCCCGTTTCTTCAACCTCAGATCAAATATTGTGGTGGTTCCTTTTCTTGATCCTTGTGATGAAATCTGTTGCTCTCTTGTCAATGATGTTTATGTTTTTGACTCAATTCCCAACATCTGTATATTCATGCTTCTGGTTGTGATTGCATGGCCTTATCTTCTTCGGACACAAAGATGATGATGATGTACAATTGTCCTTGTATGCAACTAGTCTGGGATCGCTCAAGAACACATGGTGTCTTTCAGATGGTCGGATTCCTTTAACCCTCCCGGCTCCCGGTCGATCTTCCCATACTTGCACCAATAGTGCATGCAACAAGAGATATTGATGATAGTCTGAG
The DNA here is from genome assembly GCA_963921825.1 of Erodium maritimum. Classification (NCBI taxonomy): domain Eukaryota; kingdom Viridiplantae; phylum Streptophyta; class Magnoliopsida; order Geraniales; family Geraniaceae; genus Erodium; species Erodium maritimum. The sequence continues at coordinate 59,917,748 of OY997590.1, read as the reverse complement.
GAGGCTCACTACCAACTCCATAGATTTCTCCATTGTGATTTGTGATGTGTATGAGATGAGAGATGAGAGATGATAGATGGGAAAAAGAACTGTTTATGAAATGGGGTTTTAAATGGGTTTTTGATTATGAATGGATTTGGAAAGGATATTGGTGTTTTGAAGCTGCAAGTCAAATTGTTCTGTGGGGTTCTGTCGGAGACATTGGAGGGCTATAAGGCTAAGGCTAAAAGCAACGTTCCTTATTATGCTAAGCTAAAGTTACCAGCTAGCTCCAATTCTTTGTCCGCAATTCCCAACCTAATCAAATGACTAACTAGAATCCGAGCAATAGATTTTTTTTAGGCTATATTTGTATCAAGTCATGAGTTTAAATAGTATATAAACTTTCTTTTAGCCTTGTATCGATATGTGGATAAAACTTACCAATGAACCCGTAACATTACAACATAAGTGATCACATCACTGTTAGTTGAACCATACCTTCTGATCCATTGTTATTCAAAGTTCAAAAACATATTTTTCTTTAAGCTTCACTTGTTCGGCAGTGCAAATGATGCACTATTGCACTAGACCAATGGGTATAAACTGTACCATTCTCTTGGTTGTGGTGGTGGTTTGTGTTGGAAAAATGGTTCAAAAGGCCTCCTTTGTGTTTTTCTATAGAGTCCCACATCGGAAACACATGGGATAGAAGGGGAGTTTATAAACTCCTCTCCCCTTGTTTTGTTCAACAAGCTTTTGGGCTCCCTATGCAGGTTGGGCCGGTATGGGCCTCGCGCCCACTGTCGCTCTCTGTCTGGGTTCGGGTTTAGGTGGAGCCCCTGTGGGGCGGGCTAAAGCAAGAGGACTATTTATTTTTCGGAAATTACTTTTATCAGATTTCCTTTAATGTTTTTTTCAAACTGTTTTGAATAAAACCGAAACGTTTTTCATTTTGATTGTAGTAACGGGAAATGTGATTCTTAAACGCGTGTGTTTATTACTCGTAACAGAAAATCTTGTTTGAATGCGTTTATGACTTTACGCTTTTACCCCTCCTTTTCCTTGCCTATAAATAGTTGGCTCTGGTCAGTTTGTTTATATACGATTTTAATCAAATACTAGAGCCAGGGTATACATGTTTTCAGACCCCCTTTCCCAAACGTTTTTCACCCTTGTTATGGTTATCGTTCTGCTGCTTCCACATCCGGTAGAGCGAGTGGGCGCACTGCCGGGTAGAGCTGAGTGATCCTTGGGGAGCAACCGTTGCTGATCGCCACCACGGCCGCACCAGAAAAATTGCTTTCAAGTCAGTGGACCTCCGTGCTACGTCTCAGTTGTGATTTCTCGTTCTGCTCTTCAACCGGGTTGGTCGTTCATTTTACTTTTCGATTGCTTGCTTATTTCTCTATTTGTTTTGTTTGGTTCTGAAAGTCTTTAAAACAGTTTACGCAAATTATTCCAACAATTTGAAAGCAATTTTTTTATATTATTCACTTAATATTTCGTGAACTGTTTTAATGATGAACATGAACATAAACTCGAATATGCAAGCTAATCTGAATTCGGCTTCCGCTGTTGCTGCTCGTAATTTTCCTCGTGTTGAACCTCGACGGTACCAACTACCTTCGTTGGTCTCAAAAACTGATGATTTTCTTTGAACAAAACGAAATTGATTACCCTGTGCCTATAATTGCTAGTGGTAGTACAACTCCCTTAGTTGCCTCCATTGTTAGGGACAATGAGGCCGAACTTAATAAGTATGGTAAGGATAATAAGATTGCCCGCTGCCAACTTTTGGACTTTGTGTCCAATACCCTTTTCGATCTACTTGCTGGTCATAAGTCTGCCAAACTCATTTGGGAGACTTTGGAGAAGAAGTACGGGGATGGCGACACTAGGAACAAGAAGTGTGTCGTAAGCAAGTGGCTTGCGTTCCAAATGGTTGACAACCGGTCAATCATGGATCAAGTCCACGTTTACGAGGATCTGTCCGCCGTCATTGTCAACGAAGGGATGGACATGAACGAGGTGTTTCTCTCTCATTTTCTACTGGAGAAGTTTCCACCGTCGTGGAAAGACTACCGCAACCACCTCAAGCACATAGAGAAGGATTTGACGCTTCAAGACCTCATTCGCCACATGAAGATCGAGGAAGCAAACCGCTTGAAGGACGCTCTGAGTGCCTAACCACCTTGGTCGCCTCTGACGGAAAAGGCCAACATCGTGGAGTCTGGTGCCCCGTCTCGACAGAACAAGTTCAAGCCGAAGCCCAAGACCAAGGAAGCTCCCAAGCGTGGACCTCCCAACAACCACAACAAGTTCTGGAAGCCCTCCTCTGCTATCCATAAACCGAAGTAGAACCAGTTGTGGTACGTTTGCGGTCAAGCTGGTCACAAGGCCTACCAATGCTCAAAGCGTGGAGATTTCAAGGCGAGTGGTGTAAGGGCCTACATTGCTGAAGATGACGACATAGTGGCTGCTGTAGTTGCTGAGGCCATGCTGGTTCACAACACCGTTGACTGGGTGTTGGACTCTGCATCCACCCGTCATCTCTGCAACTCCAAGGAGCTCTTCTTCGAGTTTGAAGAAACCAAAGGTGAAGTTGTTTACATGGGGAATGACTCCACAACAGTGATTACTGGAAGCGGGAAGATCATGTTGAAGCTGACATCCGGAAAGACTCATGTGCTGAGTAATGCCCTCTGTGTTCCCACTTTGCGACGCAACCTTATCTCTGGACCTCTCCTGATAAAGGCTGGACTGAAGAGTTTTATAGAGAATGACACAATTGTATTTAAAAAGAATGAGGAATTTGTAGGAAAGGCTTACTATAGTGGTAGTCTTTTTGTTTTCAATGTTGATCATGTTATCATGAATAATAAAGTTTCTGCTTCCGCTTATATCGCTGAGTCTCTTGATCTTTGGCATGGTAGACTAGGACATGTGAATGTAGCCTCAATTAAAAACCTAAGTAACATGTCTATTATACCATCGTTATCTACCTCTGAACTCTCAAAGTGTGAAATTTGCGTAGAGGCTAAATATTCTAAAAAACCTTGCAAATCTGTCACACTAAGAAATGCGAATCTTCTTGAATTAATCCATGCGGATCTTGCGGATTTCAAGAACTCTAGGAGCAAAGGAGGCAAACATTATTATGTTACCTTCATCGACGATTGCTCTAGGTTCACGAGAGTTTATCTTCTTACTACAAAGGATGAAGCTGAAGAGATGTTCATCAAGTATAAGAATGAGGTAGAAAACCAACTCGAAAGCAAGATCAAGAGAGTGAGATCTGATAGAGGAGGAGAGTATGGGTCAAATTTATTAAAAGACGTTTGTGAATCAAATGATATCATCCATGAAACCATTGCACCATACATGCCTCAACAAAATGGAGTAGCTGAACATAAGAACCGAACGCTCAAGAACATGGTGAATGTGATGCTTCTTAGTTCAGGCCTTCCTGATGAAATGTGGGGGGAAGCCATCTTATCTGCTTCTCACATACTTAAGTATGTGCCGTACAAGAATCTTGATAAGACTCCCTACGAGTTATGGAAGGGTTATGCTACTAACCTAAGGTTTCTCAGAGTGTGGGGGTGTTTTGGCGAAAGTAGGCCTCACTGACCCTAAGAGAACTACTATCGGATCCAAGACCTATGATTGTGTATTCATAGGTTATGCTCAAACCAGCGCGGCGTATCGCTTCATGTCTCTAGATTACTGCTTTATTTATGAGGCTAGAGATGATGAGTTCTTCGAAAACATCTTTCCAATGAAGAGGAACGCCGTTGTTGATCCGGTTGATCCCATTATCCCCTTTCCTTCGCTTCGTGATAGGTGGGTTGCCGACACCTCTACTTCGCATGGTCAATCTGAGGGACCAAGGAGAAGCAAGAGAGCCAGGACCGAGAAGAACTTTGGAGAAGACTTTGTCACCTCTTTTCTCTCCGAAGTTGGACCTGAGGGTGTTGTTTCAGAAGAGTTTGTTTCAGCCTTTCTGTTAGAAGAAGATCCAAAGACATATGGTAAGGCTTTGAGATCTGTTGATGCTATCCTTTGGTAAGAAGCAATCAAGGCTGAACTTGATTCTATTGTATCGAATCAGACTTGTGATCTACTAGACTTACCTAAAGGTTCCAAAGCCATTAGTAGGAAGTGGATCTTCAAGAAAAAACTGAGACCCGATGGTACAATAGAAAGGTTCAAAGTGAGACTGTAGTTAAAGGTTTTCCTCAAAGGAAAGACGTCGATTACTTCGACACATACTCTCATGTGACCAAGATTTCAACGATAAGGTCTCTTGTCGCTTTAGCTGCCATTCACGGCTTGATAATTCATCACATGGATGTCAAGACCACTTTCTTGAATGGTGATCTAAAGGAAGATATCTATATGTCTCAACCTGAGGGGTTTGTGATCACTGCTCAAGAGAACAAGGTGTACAAACTGAAGAAGTCTATGTATGGACTGAAACAAGAACCTAATAAATGGTATGAGAAGTTCAATCGAACTCTGGTGGCTGACGGATACCAGGTGAACAACTCTGATTCCTGTGTGTACTCAAAGATTACGGAATTGAGTTGTGTGATTATCTATCTTTATGTTGATGACATGTTAATTCTTCGTGATAATATTGGTGCTGTGAACCTTACCAAAGAATTCTTGTTGTCACATTTTGAGATGAAGGACTTAGGAGAAGCTGATGTCATTTTGGGTGTTAAGGTTATTAGAAACACAAATGGCATCTCCTTGAGTCAGTCTCATTACGTTGAGAAAGTGTTGAAGAAATTCAATCACTTCGACGTTACTCCTGCTAGAACTCCCTATGGTCCAAACGTACGCTAATAAAGAACTTGGGTGATAGTGTTTCACAAGTTCAGTACGCTCAGATTATAGGAAGTGTGATGTTCCCCATGAACTGTACATGAACAGACATTACTTACACAGTAAGCAAGTTGAGTCGATATACTCATAACCCGAGTGATGAGTATTGGAATGCTCTAAGTCGTCTGCTGAAGTACCTGAAAGAAACTATGAGTTGGTCCCTGCACTATAGTACTTTTCCTAATGCTTTGGAAGGATACTGTGATGAAAAATGGGTTTTAGGTAATGACGAGATGAACTCGATGAGTGGTTATGTGTTCACCTTGGGTGGAGGTGCTATATCGTGGAAGTCTGCGAAAAAGACTTGTATAGCCCGCTCTACCATGGAGTCTGAGTTCATTGCAGAAGTGTATGTGTGGGGGAAGGCAAGTTGTGCCTGTGTCGTTACATTGTGATTCGCAAGTGGCCATTTACGTTGCGAAAAATGATGTGTATAATGGTACGAAGAGACACATTAGTATCAGGCATGGCGTAGTTAAACAACTCCTGAGGAATGGAGTGATTTCTTTGGAATTTGTGAGATCCGAAAGAAATATTGATGACCCTTTCACCAAGGGTTAACCTAGGAGAATACTCCTTGATATGTCGAGAGGAATGGGGCTTAAGCCCATAGGTCAAGAAAGTATGGATGACAAGTGTTAGTTGTCATATGCAGCCATACTAGTCTTGATGCACTACATCTCCCATTCCTATGACATATGTAGTGCTTGACGATCTATAACCAAGTTTGGTGATGCTTTGAGATGCACTTGATAAATCTTGATAACAATGTATAACCAGTATTGGTGGTGCTAATGAGACGCACTTGATAGATTGTAATCCATAGCCAATTTTGGTGGTGCTATAGAGACACACTTGATGGATTCTGTTGACAGGATGGACTACATGTCCTTAATAGCTCCAGACCCGATTGAGAATGTGCTTATGAGAAGCACTAGATGAGCTACCTACGTGTGTGTGATGGTGGGCCGCCATCTATGAAAGACTTGAGGCAAAGTCTTCCTAGAGCACTCATTAGAACCAAGGTATATGCATGACCTTTAACATCGTCTTGATAGTTTCGCGGATTCAGTGGAATTTGAAGTATGGTATGTGTTGTGTGACGTATCAACCGAAGCTAAATAAGTTCAAGATTTTATTCACTTACTTAAAGTAAGTTGTTATCACATCTCACAATGCGTCAATTCAAATCGAAAGATATTGATGCTTAAGTACCGCACCTTCCTTTAACTAGAACATTTGGGTGTTTTCTTTTACTTAAACTTGTTTTACTTGTGTTTTCGAATTTTGTCGCCATTTGTGGGGTATTGTTGGAAAAATGGCTCAAAAGGCCTCCTTTGTTTTTTGATAGAGTCCCACATCGGAAACACATGAGATAGAAGGAAAGTTTATAAACTACCTCCCCTTGTCTTGTTCAACAAGCTCTTGGGCTCCCTATGCAGGCTGGGCCGGTATGGGTTTCGCGCCCACCGCCGCCGCCGTCCGTCCGGGTCGGGACGAGACGGGATGGGACGGTTTCGGGTTTTGGTGGAGCCCTTGCGGGCGGGCTAAAACAGGAGGACTATTTTTTTTGGGCAATTACTTTTATCAAATTTTCCTTTAATGTCTTTTTCAAACTGTTTTGAATAAAACCGGAACTTTTTCCGTTTTGATTTGTAGTAACGGAAAATCTGATTCTTAAACGCGTGGGTTTATTACTCGTAACAAAAAATCTTGTTTTAATGCGTTTGTGACTTTACGCTTTTACCCCTCCTTTTCCCTGCCTATAAATAGTTGGCTCGTGTCAGTTTTTTATATACGATTTTAATCAAATACCAGAGCCAGAGTATACACGTTTTCAGACCCCTTTTGACAAACATTTTTCACCCTTGTTCTGGTTATCGTTCTGCTGCTTCCAAGTCCGGTAGAGCGAGTGGGTGCGTTGTCGGGTAGAGCTGAGTGATCCTTGGGGAGCAACCGTTGCTGATCGCCACACGGTCACACCAGAAAATTTGCTTTCAAGTCAGTGGACCTCCGTGACATGTCTCATCTTTGATTTCTTGTTCTGCTCTTCAACCGGGTCGGTCGTTCCTTTTACTTTTTGATTGCTTGTTTATTTCTCTGTTCGTTTTGTTTAGTTATGAAAGTCTTTAAAACAGTTTATGCAAATTATTCTAACAGTTTGAAGTGGGTAGAAGATATGGTCTCTAATGTATTTGAGGATTGATCCTTTGTTTTTGTTTTCGTTTTGAAAACGGATAATTACCTATATATTTTCCTTTAAAAAAATGTACCAATCTGTAGGCTATTCCCTCATACGTAGACAATTGGTGGGAGAAATGGGATGGGCACGTCCTTTAGGGCATAGCTTGTTTGGTGATTCATCATGTCATCTCTCTCAATTAGTGGATGTCATGTGTTTTTTTTAAGCAAAAGAGTCTTACCCTTTACTCATTATAAAAGGGAAGAATACATTTGAATGTATTAGGGAGAAGTGCCCTTCATTACTAAAGAATGGATATAAAACGAGTATTTTTTTTATCGTTATGTGTAGTTTTATTTTAGTTCGTAGTTTATATGATTTAGTTATCTTGTAATTTTAGTTACTTACTCGTGAGGGGTTATCTCTAATTTTTGAAAAGTTAATTACGTACAAACGTCGTAGGAGTTACAAGAAACAATGCAGTTGCAGCAAAACATAAAAAGTTTTTGTTCAAGATCAAAAGTGATTTCATGAATTTTTTTTCTAGTCTCTAGGATCTCTCTCTCTCTCTTCTCTCCTCTATCTCGCCTCCTTGTTGATTTCTCGTTGCATCTCTTGTGGCACCCAAACCCCTATCATAGTTGACACATCTGTCCCTATCCATGTGATGGCTAGCACCTCTGTCCCCCATGCGAACCACCGCCTCAAGCATTCCATATCATGCCCCTAGTTCTCCCATCATGGGAGTTTATTAAACCGATCCGAGTGAAGAAGATGGAAAGAATTCCTTCTCCCTGTCTTCTCCGTTCAATGTTGGTGCTAGTGTTGACGATAATAAGTGCACCGATCACCAGCAAAATTATATCTAAATGACTTTGAAGATGGATTCTTGTCTTTTGGAGGAAGAATAACTCTCATCAAAACTTCTTTGAGCTTAAGGTTTCTGGATTGAGCGTTGGGCCTGGGAGATAATGCAATGAGTTTGGGAGCGTCATCAACTCGCCGTCGTCGGACGAAGTTTGTGTTAAATGATCCTCCTTGTGAGGGTCTTGTTGAACTGCTCGCAGATGTGACCAAGGTGTTGGGGTCTGTTTCTCAAACGTTGAACCGGGTTACAGATGTAACACTCTCTCTTCAAGTTGGGGCGGTGGAAGGTCTACAGAGGAGTAAAGTTCGTGCGTCTGGGAGGTAGGGGAAATAAGTTCGTGTCACGAAGGAGCCGAAATGTTGTGTGAAGGTCCATGGGTTTACACCTAATGGTGTGGTAACAGAGTCTCGTGAAACTAAATCACAACCAGGTGAGCTGCAACCCGACCAGGAGGTTTTGAAGCCCGATCTCGACATGGGGAAGGACGGTGCTGGTGATGTTCATTCTCGGGAGCTTGTGAAAAAGGTCAACAGGACGGGCAAGGATCGAGGGAACAAAAACATATCCTCTCCTTTTGGTCTCGTTGTTCGTTTCAGACGCATCGAGAAACCGAGGAAGGAGCTCAACCCATCTGAAATCGTCAACTTACCTTTCGGGATGTCTGAGGTTTGGTTTAAGAATTTCTTTAGTAGCTATGGTGAAATCGTCAAGTGTTCTCTTCTGAAACGTCCAAACCTCAAAGGACGTTATTTCGGCTTCATCAGTTTCGCTCCGAGTTCTGCTGCGTCCGAAGTTGTGAATAGCCTAAATGGATTTAAAGTAAACGGCCATATCCTATTTGTTGCAATTCCCTGGAAAAGAGAAGATCGAGGCTCTGTTTTGGGGTCGAAAGATGAAAACAACCCCACCCAAGCAAGCTTGAACTGTGATGAAAAGGTTGTGGCCGTCTACAACTCGCCGGAACAGAGTGGGAACAGATCAGGACCCTCTCCGGAGATCAAGGATGTAAAACCCCATTTATTAAAAAGGGTAATATTGTGGAAATCGAAACGTTTGGGTAGGAATTTGCAACGAGTGTAATCTGAAAAGAACAAGTCAAAAAAAAAGGGAAAGGAAGAAAATTGGACTGGTTTGGGAGGTTGGGCCAGCTTAGGCCCAAACCAGTTCACGAACGCCGGCCCATGAGCCAGAGCCGGCCCAACCCAAACCGAACCCTACAGCCTCTCCTCTTCTTCGGAGCGTTCTGACACGCATTCCGAGGCAGAAACCCACACCGCTCTTGACTCCTCTCTCTCTTACCTTTGCGATTCTGTACCCTCACTCCTCACACACCCTTCTTCTCCGACCCTTCACTCTCTGCGAACGCCCTCTCCACCTCATTCTCCTTCACTCCTCTCTTCTGCTTCGCCCCGCCTTCAATCCGAGCCACCACACTCAGATCTGAGACAAACTCGCCAGAATACGCCTCGGGTCCAAATTCTACAGCTCAACCCATCGCCGGCGAAGAGGGTTAGCGCGATGGATGCTTCTCTCACCGTTTCTTCTCTTCCCCGACCCCGTTTTACCCAGAAACTCCTCAGGCCGGACTGGTTTGGACGGGAGCTACCGGAACGACGCCGGCGAACCCTCGTCCTCGTCGGATCTAGACGGAGGGGCCGTCGGGTCGTTCGCCAGCCACCACTCTTCCTGGCCGCAGTCACACCTGAACCTAGCGCTCCTCCCGACAAGCTTTCTTCCCCTTCGAACCCCTCTGACGACGCCGCCGGTGGCCGGAGCAACTCGAGGGCGCCCCTCTCCGGCTCCAACTCAGGCCAAGCAATGGCTGGAACCTTGGGCCAGTCAGGATCGAGCTGGCTTTGGGCATGTGTAACGCATGGATTAAATGGGCCATTGGGCCAGGCCTAGGACTGAAACCGGACTCGGGTCTGGGCTCGGGCTCGGACCGGGTCTAGGGCAGATTTTAGGTCGGGTCGGGTCGGATCCGGTTCAGAGAAATTTAATTAATAAATTAAAAGGTTTTAAACCAGTTAAATCAAGGTACTTAACTCCTTTAAATTAAAGGACTCACCTGTTAAATCAACGGACCTTTGGACAAATACCAGAGCTGATTGAGCACCTTTATTTGTTAACACCAGGCTCGAGCTTGGACTTCGCCTGAGAGCTCGGACTCCGCCCGAGAAGACAGAGTGGCCCGGTCGTCAGCAGCTAGGAGTTTTATTAGAGGAAGACCACCAGGTAGGGAAAGTTCTAACTCCTCGAGTATTTCAATACTAGTATGCCTGTTAGGATAACAAAATCGGAAAGGTCCTAGAATTGCATATAGGATGCGAATAACTAGAATAATCGTCTTTCAATTACTAATAACCGGACGTGTCTAGTAAGCATGCTTAGGATGTGAATCACTAGTGTAACTCGCTTTCAATACTTGGGAATTGATTTACTGGTAGAGAGGCCGTGATGAGCTCTCGGATTAGTCGTGTTAGCTTCACATGCTTGGTTGCCTAATTTGGATAAGTTAAGAGTCTAATACAACTAGATAATTCGATTGATCAAATATGAATGCTTTACTGCTTAATTGCGTATTTGATTGAATGCTTGAATGACTGAATGGTTGAATGGGGGATCGAGTATGACTGATTGTGCCAAGCGGTACGATCAGGTGATCGATGGACCGATGGATCATGGTTGATAAGTAACTGGTACGTGTAAGATTATGATTGATTCTTGTGGTGTGTTGTGATAGAATTGTGATTTGTTAAGCGTTGGTTGCTGCTTGATTTTTTTGAGTGTGTTACCCACTTATGAGTCCTTAAGCTAGCTTGCATATCTATAAGGTACCCACACCAAAGGGAAAGCTGGTGTGGGGTAGTACCTAAGCCGATGACTTGCTATCTGGTATGGTACCTACACCGAAGGAAGTGTCGGTGTGGGGTAGTATCATAGTCGGTATCCGGTATGGTACATACACCGAAGGAAGTGCCGGTGTGGGGTAGTATCATAGCCGGTGGATTGGACCCAGCGGGGCATTGATTATTGGATGGTTACCCTGCGGGGGATGGTTATTGGCCGATTCACCCAAGTGTATGCGTCCTGCGGGAGAAATACCTTGGTTCCCTATGACATATGGCCCTTTGGAGACGTTTCCGAGAATCCCGACGATAAGCACCCTCAGGGGTTGTTACCGGTGTTCTCGACGTTATACGTCTTTGTGACGATATGCATCTCCTCTGGACCGAGGGAAAATCCGACATGACACAACGAGTATTGTGGATCGGAGGGTGGCGACTTCATGTCCCACGAGATTTATTAAACACTCTATCCTTTATTGATTATTTAAGAAATGCATTGATTCCTTTATTTCCCTATGATTGTTGTTGACTCCTTGAAATTGTTAAACACTCGGTTTACTCCCACATTTCAATGTATTCGCAGTTCTTCGTATTTGAGATTTGAACTAAAATTGAGAAATCCTAATTGTTAAACTAAAAGCATGCCCTAGTTATGCATTTTCCCTACTGAGCGTAAGCTCACCCCTATCTGTTTATGACTGTGTTACAGGTTTGCGTCTTGATTAGTGGACTCGAGGCTCGGGAGCTTCTAGGGTCCGGGTGCTTAGAGACGTTGGTCGTATTTTTGTGGTCATGAACTTTTGTTAAAGGATTATTATGAATTTTTATGAACCTTTGCTGATGATTTATTATATTTCGTTATTTGAGACATTTTGTTGAATTAAAGTTAGATGATTTTGTTGGTTTTATGTCATTTTATTATTACGATTGCTTCCCCCTCAAGTCACGTCTCGAGTCCGGTCAAAACCGGATTTGGGGCGTGACAAATTGGTATCAGAGCCTGGTTTCATTTTGAACTTGTTTTCAAAACCTCGGACCGAACGTCAATTAGGTGGGTAGAGTTAGGTGGTCTAAGTTGCAGACTCAGTGATGTAAGTTGGAAGCATCTGATGCGTAGAGTCGGAAAGACACAAGTCTTGAGTATTTCAATGTTTGCTTAAGTTTGAATCTTTCATGTTACGACGGTGGCGTTGCTTGATTGGTATCCTTGCCCTATTGACTGTAAGCTACAGTGATCGGTGAAGCCGAACGGTTGAGATCAGAATTGGGCTAACAAGAAATGGTTGACCCGTTCTAAATTGATTGTTGATTGAACCGTTTATTAAGTGTGTTGCCACTTGGTTGGCCGTTCCTTGATTGATAAAGTTGAAGTGTGGATTTATTGAAGTGTTGAATTATTGAAATGTTGATTTATTGAAGTATTGACTTATTGAGTTGTTGAATTTTTTAAGAGTTAACCGTTATTTAAGAATTAAAGTTGAAATTGATAGTGAGTTGAAATCGTTATTGACTTTGAAATTGATAGTGAGTTGAAATCGTTATTGAGTTTGAAATTGACATTGAGTTTGAAGCTGAGGCTTAACTTAAATTTGAAATTGAGGTTGAAATGGAAAGTAAGTCGAGACAGAGATTGAGATTGAGATTAAGATCGGGTTTAGATCGGATGAACGAGCGATGCCCAGGCTGGTTATGACACGTTGGTTAAATAATTATTGAAGGAATTGCCGTTTGGGTCGACCTCTATTTGATGTAAAACCTGAAATGTTAAATTGACCGGGTAGTAATGAAATATTTGCTAAGACCCGCGTGGGGGTACTTATGGTGTTTCAAGATGTTGTGTACTTGAGATGTTTTGTGTGTGCAAGATGAATAGAACTCTGTGTACAAGTTGTCATCTAAATGTCCCGCTTAAGCGGATGGTTAGAGGAAAATACAAATGGGTCATGCCAAATTTTCGGCAGAAACTGAAGTGTTTGCACTATCACGGGCTGACTCAGGGGCGCCACTGTAGTCGAGCGTGATAAGGGGATGTCAAGTGGTTACAACAGGATTCGGGGATGCCTAAATTGGGTTGTAACGACGTGAGATCGACATGAATGTTATAAGAGAAAAGTAAGGTGTTGAAATTATGGAAAGAGTTGAGACTTATGAGAAAGAATGTGAGGACAGAAATTGGGGAATTGTGTGTTATGATTTGAACCCCACGTGTTGGGAAGTTTTCGATCGAGGGGTATGCCTGTTACCTTGTTATTTGTGTGAATTCTTTGTGACTGTTCCTCTTGTGGGAGTTGATTGATTTGATTGAATCACTGATTGTTGTTGTGAGACGCACTAAGATGCGCCCTTGTCTGCCTATATGTAAAGTATTATATATATTTACTGAGCCTAAGTGTTGTTGGTCATTTTATGATCCTTGTGGGATGCGCGTGAACGTCCTTATGTTTTGATCGAACTGTTTGTTCTAAACGAGACTACGTACTACCGATTCAAGTAGGATCCCTTTAAGACGCATGAGAACGTCCCTTTATGATAAATCGAACCACTCGAGTTAATTTGAAATATGAACTTATGTTATAAATGCAACGAGTACACGAGATGTCCCGTGTTTACAGCCCGAGAGGGACCAGGAGCCGCCCAGCTGTGGGGCAGAGCCAGACACCAGCTGTTGAGCAAACAAGGGCAGCGAGTGCCCAGGGTGCTACTTTTACAGAGCACTAGAGTTTTGAGGGTGGACCGTCAGGTTTTACACCTAGAGTTCCTACATTCGCAGAGCCGACTCAGGCGACCCCTAAAGATGAGGTGGTTCGCGCAGTCCTAGCAACGCTCAGCGCTCAGCAGAAGACTGTAACACCAGCACAAGAGTCTGTGCCTACTGCTGACGCAGTCACTACCAAGAGGCCAGACCAGATGGACAGTTACACGGCCCAGGCTCTCAGGGATTTTTGTAGGTTAAGTACACCAATCTATTCCGGGGGTTCAGACCCCGAGACAGTTGTAGTATGGTCGGAGCGGATTAACCGCAACCTTAATACTTTTGGAGGTATTCTGATAGTCGTTTGAGAATATTTTTCGCGACCTTCCAGCTGAGGGAGAAACACGATATTAGTGGCACAGTTTGCCCTCGAGCAAGCAATTGGAACATTTGGGCCGAGACTGCCCGTTGAGTGATGGATCTACACACCGTTCCACAGGTCGGCCTACGAGAGCCGATAAGAGAACGTGCTGTCACAGCAGCAAATTCTTCCACCCCCACCGAGAGGAGGACCTCCGACGCGGCGGGGTCGAGTGTACGCGATTGACGGGCCCCGAGCTGAGGGACTTGATACCGATCTTGAGATCGCTTAGAATACCTATGTACTGTTTATCTTTGGAGTTTTATCTGCTGACACTTGAGTATTACACTTGGTTGTATCGTTTTGTGGTTACTTTATGTAGGAGACGAAAGTGTGGTAACAAACCGTCTCGTTCCTAAGAACTTGTCGTACTAAAAGTTCCCCTCCCTATTTCGAACGTGTTGATCGAACTTTAAGAATCGAGTTGGGGAGCATCAAACGTTCATCGAATGCTATTAGCATCGAATGCCCGAGCAGCGAAAGGCTACAGCCTTGACCAGTAAACGGTCACCAGAGATGACCAAGTGATGATAAGATCAGAGTATCACAGCGGAAGCGTGGTGGACCCATAACCCACGGGGTTGTAATCTCCAACTTCTTCTACCCCCGCTAAAAGATTTAGGTAATGAGATTCAAACCTTTGAGACGATTCTTGTCTCGACATCCCAAGTTATCGAGCGAAAGGTTGCACAAGTATGTGTCGTACGTGGAAGATTATATCAGAGTGTGTTCCTTACGTTATTCCCAGAGGAGACGGTCAGATTACTATCAGTGCACGAAGGCGACATCGGAATTCACCTGACATCAGAAACGACGCCGACATCTTTGGACCATGCAAATTTACGCCAGCGGAGTGATCGCACCGAACGTCGGCCTGAAGAGCCAGAAAGACGTAGGACCTTTCTGAGCGCCTCACCGTGAAGATTGCAGCACGACTTCAAGAAAGAGAGGAGAGGAGCGCTAAGGAGGTATGAAGACCACCGGAAGCTGGAGTACATCAAGACGAAGGATCGACTCTCAGTACCGACGCGACAAGATCCAGAAGAAGACGACCAACGACGACGACTCCCAAGCCCGGAGCATGTAGCGGATCAAGTAGAGAGTTCGTACCGCGCAATGACAAGAAACGTGTTCGAGAGTTGCATAATGCACGCCGCATAGTACATCCAAGCGACATCAAGACATACAACTAAATCGAACGCGATATTTTTAGCAGAGCATATTATGGAAAACGCGAACCGAGTACCAAGACATATCATTGTCGACAAGGGAAGAACGAACGCCAACGTCTCGTGAGGACTAGCGTAACCGCTAAATTACACCATAGAAGTGAGAACATCCCACGTTGAGATCTGGAAACAGTTAGCGAAATACGGCTACCCCGAACTTCCGGGACAGTAACGAGATGGCACAGCGTGGAGTATCGCATGGTAAGTCAGGTTATTGTGCCCATGCAGGGCACAATGAGAATTTAGAGTTGACCAGTGACTGGTCCTAAGTTGGTTGAAACACGTTTGGGGATCTACACGCAAAGTACCCCAAAGACCATTCAAATCCTCGAGATTTCAATGCTTGTTGTGGATTCATTATTATGATGATACGGACGAAACGACTTATAAGTTGGTTGATTGATAGTGTGTGAGCAAGTGTCCATGGTAAGAGATATATCGCGGGTTGGATAACCTTCTTAATCGATCGTAGTTGGGTGTTGATGGTTTTGGCATGATCTGGGATTATGGTGAATGAGGTGTGTCTGATCCGTTATCAGGTTGAGAATCTTGATAAGGTTTACCCGGTGGGATATATTGACATGTTGGACAAATGTGCCATGCTTGGTAGGGCATGAGCCTTTGATGTGGTATGTTCTGAGACGTGCCGCCTTCCGACTGAGTATCGGTAAATTGTGATTATTCTCTTGATTGAGGTACGCCTACCTGCCCACGGGATGTGGTGAAACGAGTGGTTGCTCCAAACCCTGTAGTGTTAGTGAGATCTTTTGTTTTGATGCATGCATTGTGTTTTTCTTCCTTGTAAATTTGTTGGTGGTTAGTCATGATTAGGTAGTGTTCGAGTTCGGTTGGAATTAATCCCCGTAGCGATCACTAAGGAGGAAATTGTTGAGTTACGTTTGTGTGTGTGGTTCCGACTTTGTCCGACTTGTAGAGAGTTCCGGCAGGATACCTGTGCCGACGGAAATTCCGGTATGGGTTATCTAGGCAATTACCTAAGTTTCTCTAGTGTTGGGGTGTTATTCGGTTTGTGTTTTTGCTCGGTTTTTCTTGAGTTGGTGTGAGGCGTTGCATGCTGGAGTTATGAACTGTTGAGAAAGACTGTTTTCCACCGCCAAGTTTGGCGTTTGAGTAAACTAGCGTGATCTAGTGAAGCACGATTAAGTGAAGATCGCATTGATTCAGGAATGAAGGACGCGTTGATTCGGGAACGGTTAAAGATCGCGCAGAACCGACGGAAGAGTTACGCGGATAGACTATGTCGACCTCTTGAGTTACAGTTGATGATCATGTGTTTCGGAGGTGAGCCCGAAGAAGGGACTATTGCGGTTCAACCGCGGCAGAGGCATGTTGGCCCCGCAAGTTATCGTACATTGTGAGATCTTCAGGCAGAACCAGAGCCGTTGCCTAGCAACTTCCACGTGTTCCCGGACTGCGGAAGTACACCGCGGATCCCTCGCTTGTGAGTTTTGAGCGGACGTCCCCTGAGATAGGGTCAAGAGGAGCGCATTCGTTTTAAATTTCGAGGACGAAATTCTTTTAAGGGGGTAGACTGTAAAACCCCATTTATTAAAAAGGGTAATATTGTGGAAATCGAAACGTTTGGGTAGGAATTTGCAACGAGTGGAATTTGAAAAGAACAAATCAAAAAAAAGGGAAAGGAAGAAAATTGGACTGTTTTGGGAGGTTGGGCCAGCTTAGGCCCAAACCAGTTCACGCACGCCGGCCCACGAGCCAGAGCCGGCCTAACCCAAACCGAACCCTACAGCCTCTCCTCTTCTTCACGCGTTCTGATACGCATTCCGAGGCAGAAACCCACGCCGCTCTCGACTCCTCTCTCTCTCACCTTCGCGATTCTGAACCCTCACTCCTCACCACACCCTTCTTCTCCGACCCTCCACTCTCTCCGAATGCACTCTCCACCTCCTTCTCCTTCACTCCTCTCTTCTGCTTCGCCCCGCCTTCAATCCGAGCCACCACACTCAGATCTGAGACAAACTCGCCGGAATACGCCTCGGGTCTGAATTCTTCAGCTCAACCCATCGCCGACGAAGAGGGTTAGCGCGGTGGATGCTTCTCTTCCCCGACCCCGTTTTACCCAGAAACTCCTCAGGTCTGACTGGTTTGGACGTGAGCTACCGGACCGACGCCGACGAACCCTCGTCCTCCCGGCAAGCTTTCTTCCCCTTCGAACCCCTCTGACGCCGCCGCCGGCGGCCGGAGCAACTCGAGCGCCGCCCCTCTCCGGCTCTAACTCAGGCCAAGCAACGACTGGAACCTTGGGCCAATCAGGATCGAGCTGGCTTTGGGCATGTGCAACGCATGGATTAAATGGGCCATTGGGCCAGGCCCAGGACTGAAACCGGACTCTGGACTCGGGTCTGGGCTCGGGCTTGGGCTCAGGCCGGGTTTGGGGCGGATTTTAGGTCGGGTCGGATCTGGTTCAGAGAAATTTAATTAATAAATTAATTAAATTAAAAGGTTTTAAACCAGTTAAATCAAGGTACTTAACTCCTTTAAATTAAAGGACTCACCTGTTAAATCAATGGACCTTTGGACAAATACCAGAGCTGATTGGGTACCTTTATCTGTTAACACCAGGCTCGAGCTTGGACTTCGCCTGAGAGCTCGGACTCCGCCCGAGAAGACGGAGTGGCCCGGTCGTCAGCAGCTAGGAGTTTTATTAGAGGAAGACCACCAGGTAGGGAAAGTTCTAACTCCTCGAGTATTTCAATACTAGTATGCCTGTTAGGATAACAAAATCGGAAAGGTCCTAGAATTGCATATAGGATGCGAATAACTAGAATAATCGTCTTTCAATTACTAATAACCGGGTGTGTCTAGTAAGCATGCTTAGGATGTGAATCACGAGTGTAACTCGCTTTCAATACTTAGGAATTGATTTACTGGTAGAGAGGCCGTGATGAGCCCTCGGATTAGTCGTGTTAGCTTCACATGCCTGGTTGCCTAATTTGGATAAGTTAAGAGTCTAATACAACTAGATAATTTGATTGATCATATATGAATGCTTGACTGCTTAATTGCGTATTTGATTCAATGCTTGAATGACTGAATGGTTGAATGGGGGATCGAGTATGACTGATTGTGCCAAGCGGTACGATCAGGTGATCGATGGACCGATGGATCGTGGTTGGTAAGTAACTGATAAGTGTAAGATTATGATTGATTCTTGTGGTGTGTTGTGATAGAATTGTGATTCGTTAAGCGTTGGTTGCTCCTTGATTGTTTGAGTGTGTTACCCACTTATGAGTCCTTAAGCTAGCTTCCATATCTGTAAGGTACCCACACCAAAGGGAAAGCTGGTGTGGGGTAGTACCTAAGCCGATGACTTGGTATCCGGTATGGTACCTACACCGGAGGAAGTGCCGGTGTGGGGTAGTATCATAGTCGGTATCCAGTATGGTACCTACATCGAAGGAAGCGCCGGTGTGGGGTAGTATCATAGCTGGTGGATTGGACCCTGCGGGGCATTGATTATTGGACCCTGCGGGGCATTGGTTATTGGATGGTTACCCTGCGGGGGATGGTTATTGGCCGATTCACCTAAGTGTATGCGTCCTGCGGGAGCAATACCTTGGTTCCCTATGACATATGGCCCTTTGGAGACGTTTCCGAGAATCCCGACGATAAGCGCCCTCACGGGTTGTTACCGGTGTTCTCGACGTTATACGTCTTTGTGATGATATGCGTCTCCTCTGGACCGAGGGGAAACCCGACATGACACAACGAGTATTGTGGATCGGAGGGTGGCGACTTCATGTCCCACGACATTTATTGAACGCTCTATCCTTTATTGATTATTTAAGAAATGCATTGATTCCTTTATTTCCCTATGATTGTTATTGACTCCTTGAAATTGTTAAACACTCGGTTTACTCCCACATTTCAATGTATTCGCAGTTCTTCGTATTTGAGATTTGAACTAAAATTGAGAAATCCTAATTGTTAAACTAAAAGCATGTCCTAGTTATGCATTTTCCCTACTGAGCGTAAGCTCACCCCTATCTGTTTATGACTATGTTACAGGTTTGCGTGTTGATTAGTGGACTCGAGGCTCGGGATCTTCTAGGGTCCGGGTGCTTAGAGACGTCGGTCGTATTTTTGTGGTCATGAACTTTTGTTAAAAGATTATTATGAAATTTTATGAACCTTTGCTGATGATTTATTATATTTCGTTATTTGAGACATTTTGTTGAATTAAAGTTAGATGATTTGTTGGTTTTATGTCATTTTATTATTACGATTGCTTCCCCCTCAAGTCACGTCTCGAGTCCGGTCAAAACCGGATTTTGGGCGTAACAAAGGAACCTTTGCTGATGATTTCTTCGGGGAAGATTGAGATCTTGAATCAATTTTTGAATCTCAATGATCTCGACGATCTTCCTATTGACATCGACTATTTCGTAATCTCTGCTCCTCCTTGCGTGGATCACGCTGCAGAATCGGCGAGAATTGGTTCTGTTGCAGGCTTTGAAATTCAAGTTGTTAATGGGTTGATTGTGGATCAAGAAACCCAAGTGCTTTCCTTTAGCCCAATTACATATGTTGTTGGTCCAGATCCGACAGAAACTAGGTCAGGTTGTATGGGCCAAGAGTTGAAGTGGGAAAGAGAAGTAGTCACCGAGCACAATTATGGGCTTGGTTTTGGTGTGGAGCAGGCCCACGTCGTAGATGTAAATGGGATAACTGGTGCGGAAGCTCAGCCGGTGGAAATTTATCTTGGTCACGAAGCAAAGGAATCTGAGCCCATCACACACGCATCAAAGGAATCCGTGCCCATCATGTACGTAGGAGGAGCTCTAGAGCAAGGTGTTTCTTTCGGGGATCAGTCCGGTCCATGGAAGGATGCTCTCCTCAAATCTCCGAAATGTCTAAGTCGGGCTCCAGTTTATTTTTCAGATTATGTTACTGATAATTTTTTTGGTGTGAAGCTCCCACCCATTCAGATGGTGTCTCAAAATGTGATAGACCATCTGCAATCTTTCGACAGAAGCTTGGAGGAGGCCCTCGCGACTAAGGCTCGTAAAGGAAGACCTAAACCCAGTTTGATGCCTCGTACGCATAATACCAGGTCCAAGACCCGGGCCCTCAAGTATAAGAATCCTATTAATCTGAGCTCGGAAAGCGAGTGGTATGAGGAAGAATAAGTCGTGTTTGGCCTTGTTAAGGGAACTTTCCCTGTTTCTCCTTTGGAGATTTTTATAATCATGGTGGTGTGATTTTGGCTTTATCCTCCTTGGAGATCGACCTTTCGAATAAAATTATTAGCGTTTATCCCCATAAAAAAAAGTGCACCCATCACCTCCCCGCTTAACCAATAGGGTCCGAGTGGCCTCACTGTCCCTATGACGGTCCCCAAGGGTCTAAGCCGACACCGCCAACCTAGGGACTATATCCAAGACCACCAAATAGCGGTGGCAGACTGGTTGGACCGCCAAATGCCACTGAAGATTAAGAATCCGTCATTCCATTCCATGGCTCTCTGCCCCAAGGGATCCTTAGTTTTCGGTTGTGTAAATGATGCACTATTGCGCTAGAAGAATGAGCAGAAAATGTAGTACTTTGTAGGCTATTCCCCTCATATGTAGACAGTTGACGGGAGAAATGGGATGGGCGCACCTTTTTTTTATTTGATCAACGAAAGCATAAGATAAATTTGTTGGGTCTCTAGGTAGGGTTGGAGATGAACCAACTCGCAGCGGAAAATCAATGAAAACCAAGAGACAATTAGAACCATGAAACAACTAACAAAGAATGGATTAACAAGAGAAAATTTTCAGCACTAGTTCTTACCAAAACAAGAACACCGGTTAACGAATGATTGGCTTGAGTCTCCAAGACGCCTACGTATCCACATGGGAATCAAAGCCACGTAGTTCTTCTCTTTGAGGACTCAAGAACACAAACATGGAGGTGGAAACTAGCCAAACCCGAAATGGCCATGGAAGAGGGAGAGAAAATGTGTTTCCTATTCTTGTCTTGTGTTTGTTATGTTGAAAAAAGATGACTTAAACATAACAAAACCCATACTTGTCCAACTAAAGGCATGGGACAAGTATGGTGTCAAGTAAGGTGTAAATAGGACAAAGTATGGCAAGACAAGATTGGGTTAGGTGGTGAATCACCAACACCTTAATCCTTGTCTTACTTACTTAGTACTAATTAATCAAGACTTGATTAATTAGTTCCATGGGCCTTGGTTGCATGGGCCTTTCATGGGCCTCTTGGAACATGGCCCGTGGCCATTTCCAACGAGGTCCTGTGATTCGCTCATCGCCTCCAAGCCTTCCATACCGGAAATGTCCAACATTATCCGACGCGATCAATCCCAAGACTCCAAGCCTTGTCTCGATCCGTAAAGTCCTATTCACTTACGGGCACATGACCCAAAACCCAGTTTTGGTCATGTCCCGAGACAACTCCCTTTTGGCCATTCTCCATATATGTGTCAATGAGTTTCATCCTCCGGTGTGACCCTTAGGTTTATGCATGTCAATAGATAAACGTAAAATCCCATTTTACTTGATCCTATTTAAGTGGCAACTAACGAGACTTTAGTATTGCCTGACACTACATAACGAATCGACCCTGTCGATTCTAACCTTTCCGTCGTCCCTGTCATTATCCTTTTATCTCTGATATCCTGATTGAGATAAGGCATAGAGCCGTCATCCTTATTATTCTCAATCACCGTTCCTTGATATGTGAGATGACTGAAGATATGATACCCAGTATCATGTGCATGGCCATGCTATTCTTCCAGTCACTCTCGATCAAGTGGCCGAGAACCGATATCTTTCCCATACCTTAGTATGAGGGATAAATCCCTTAGCCGTCTTTCGTGTCACTCATGTAGCCCGTCCCCAAGCCAATCCTGGCCGTTATGGAAGCCCTGTTACGGACAACGTTAGGCTCAGGTCAAACTCAGTTGTTGACTACATAGCGATCACAAAGACTCCTTGGTCTAAGGATACATGACAAGCTACAACACTGAATATGTTCATGACTTAATCTATGGCACATATTCAGGGCGGGTCGTCCAATATCATGTCCCACATGATATCTATGATCAGACTCCGGAATCTCATTCCAATGACTAACAGAACGTAAGCCATAAAGAGCCATCTTTCATACTAGTCGCTTCTAGTGAAGCTTTGTTGACTAGGGACCCATCGAGTGTGATCTATCTCGATCTATGGTTCTATTCGCATGGTGGGCATAGATCAGAGCACACATCGATATATTACTCCAACACATAAGTAATATAAAGCCGCTTTAATTTTATTGCTAACGATGATATATACATTTGGACATTTAGGATTGAACTACGGGCACTAAGACTAACAATCTCCCACTTGCCCTAGTTCCAATCTAAACTCCAATATGTCCCCATCGACTTTACATGTCTAACGTGTTCAGGCAGTGACACTGCCTTAGTCAAAGGGTTGGCTATGTTATCATCTGTTGCAATATCGGTTATCTTCACTTCACCTCAGTTCAGTATTTATCTGATGAGGTGGATACGCCGCAGTACATGTTTGGATTTGTTATGTGATCTAGGCTTTTAGCTTGCGCAATGGCCCTTGTGTTGTCGCAAAATGGATTCACCGGACTGGATGGGTTTTTAATTACACTCAGCCCTGCCATGAATTTCCAAATCCACATAGCCTCCTTAGCTGCCTCTGCAGCATCCATGTACTTGGCCTCTGTCGTAGATTCGGCAATGGTATCTTGCTTTACGCTTTCCCAGCTAAAGCTCTACCATTCAGCGTAAACACATATCCTGATTGACTTCTAAAGTCATCTGGATTTGTCTTGGAAAACTAGCGTCTACTCATCCTTCGACGACTAGTTCAACATCATCTTTCCCCCGGGTTAGAATGATGTCTACTGGTACAACATAAGGCTTACGAGACGTCTGGTCTCATACATGTCATGGCATATATGATCGATCCTGCCCCCAGGCGCATAGGATTCTCATCATCATTTTCAGCTCATCAGGTGTCTTAGGACACTGAGTCTTGCTGAGATGAATGCCATGACTAGTGGGTAAGAGTCCTTTCTTTGAATCGAGCATTAAGAACCTACTCAATGCCTTGTTCACATAGGTTCCCTGACTTAACTCCAAGACCCTCTTGGTGCGATCTCTACATATCTTAATCCTTAAGATATGAGAAGCATCGCCTAAGTCCTTTATTGAAAAACACTTCCTCAACCAAGCTTTAGTCTCGTGCAAGGTTGGGATGTCGTTTTCAATGAGAACCAGAAAGGTAATATTGCTCCCACTAGCCTTCTTATAAACGCAAGATTCATCCTCGTTCTTGATTAAGCCAAATCCAATTACAGCTTCATCAAAACGAAGGATCCAACTCCGAGAAGTTCGTTTCAATCCATAAATGGATTTCAACAACTTATAAATCTTTCCTTTATTCTTCGGATCGTCAAAACCTTTGGGCCGAGACATACAAACGTACTCAGTCAAATTTCCATTTAGGAAAGCGGTTTTGACATCCACTTGCCATATCTCGTAATTATGATACGCAGTTATGTCAAGAAGAATTTGGATCGATTTTGACCATAGCCACTAAGGAGAAGGTTTCCTCATAGTCAATCCATTGGATCTGCCTATAACCTTTCGCCACCAGTTGAGCTTTGTAGGTCAGAGGGTTGCCGTCCATGTCCATCTTCACCTTGAAGATCAATTTGCATCCTATGGTCCTCACACCATTGATAGGATCAACCGGTTCCCAGACTCGGTTGTCCGACATGGATTGCATTTCCTCCCTCATGGCTCCCAGCCATAACTCGGAGTTGGGCCCATCCACGACTTCCTGAAAGGTGGCTGGATCATCGTGATCCACCATGACTTCATTGTCACCTCCGGATACCATATCTTGGAGGTGGAAGATTGATCCTTTCAAATCGCCTTGGACCTTCCGGAATTGTAACAGGAATTGGTTCTTACTCTACGACAATCTCTGGCTCCTTTCTACTGGGTTGCCAATTGGTTTAGACAGATCTGTACCATCCTGAATTTCTTCGAGATGCACAGTCCTCCCAATGACGTCTTTGGAAACAAAACTTTTTTTTCATAAAGACCCCACCCCAAGCGACGAACACCATGTTCTCACTGGGATTGTAGAAATAGTATCCCCTTGTTGCTTTGGGATACCACACGAAGGTGCATATCTCAGATCTTGGTTCGAGCTTAGTCGAAACCAAATGTTTCACATAAGCCTCGCAACCACAAATCTTTAGGAAGGACAAAGCGGGCATCATCCCGTACCATTTTTAAAATGGTGTCCCTTCCACACCATTCGTCGAAGCCCGATTCACTATGAATGCGGTCGTCTCTAGAGCAAAACCCCTAAAAGAGATTGGGAGATCAGTCCAACTAATCATGGAACAGACCATTGTCTAACAATGTCCGATTTCTCCGTTTGGCTACACCTTTCAACTACAGTGACCTAGGAGGAGTCCATTCCAAAAGGATCCCATTCTCTTTTAGATGATCTAATAACTCTGTGGTCAAGTATTTTCCACCTCGATCCAATCGAAGTGCCTTAATACCTTTGTCGAGCTGGTTTTCTACTATAGTCTTAAACTCTTTGAATTTATCAAAAGTTTCAGACTTATGTCTCACCGAATAGACATAACCATATTTACTGTAATCATCAGTAAATGTGATAAAGTAGCTAAAACCCCTCCTGGCAAGTGAACTTATTGGTCTACACACATTCGAGTGTATCAGCCCCAATAATTCACCCGCCCTTTCATCGCGATCGATAAAGGGCACTTTAGTCATTTTGCCCATCAAACAAACCTTGCACCTATCGATCGAATGGAATTCGAAAGAACCTGAAAGCCCGCACTTGTGAAGTGCTGATAGATGCTTCTTGTTTATGCGGCCCAAATGACAGTGCCATAACAGAGTTAGGTTTAAATCGTTGGATTTAGACCTCTTGGTATTAACGGAATATATAGAACTTGAGGCATTGTTACCCATATCTAATATGTACAATCCTCCAACCAAGTCAGTACTGGTATAAAACATATCATTGCATAGAACATTGAAAACTCCATTTCCAATATTAACATTATATCCTTCCTTGTCAAACATGGATACAGATATAATATTCCTACTAAAAGTAGGTATGCAATATACATTATACAATACTAAGACAAGGCCTCTTGGCAAAGCAAGACTCATGGATCCTACAGCAGTTGCCACAACTCTAAGGTCCACTTCGTGCTTTCCAAACCTCTCCTACTTTCAACCACCATATATAAGTGCATGTGTGAGATTCAGTCCTGGTATCTAATACCCATGAATCTTTGGAAGTAGAGAGATGTAGCTCTATAGAGTCAATACCGGATGAAGGCACGGTCCCACCGCCCTTCCTTAGATCATCCAGGTTTCCTGATGAAGGCGCAGTCCTACTGCCCTTCTTCAGATCATCCAGGCTATTTGATGAAGGCGCAGTCCCACTGCCCTTCTTCAGATCAGCCGTGAACTTCCTGTAATCCCGGTTCCAATGATCAGGCTGTTGGCAGTAGAAGCAAACATTCTCAAGTGTCTCATCTTTCCTGCCAAGTGCGCATGGGCCCAGCCCTTGCCACTTCCAATTCCCTTGTTGACCATCAGAATATCCTTGGATCCCAGATCCCTGAGATATTCTTCTCAGCAGTTAATGACACTTCATGTAACTCTGATATGGTCTTAGAGACAGCCTTGTCAAGGACATATTCTTTGCGTTCAGACTTGAGGACTATCCTCAAAATTCTGTACCAGTCCAAATAGTTTGTCCCATTTAGCTTGACCCTGTCAAGAATGGTTTTTAATGACAAACTATTAATGTTCGCTGAATTTGCCATTTGATCTACAACAGATAAAATTCAATCAGTAAACTGAATAAATTTTATGAAGATCAAGCTTAAACACCAACAATCAATTCTAAACCTTTAGAATCTGAAACCAAGATCCTTGATTCACTCGATTAAGCTGAACTAATGCTCACCACTTAATCGAGCTATGTAGGTAGGACTCCATCCAATCACATCCAATGTGACTCTTGGCTAGGGTATGCACTTATGTACACGGCTTACCCTATCTGTTACCCTAGCTCAACCTCAGGCTGAGAATCGTAGTCGGGTCCACCAATTTTCAACTATGGCCCGTCACTATGTAGGTGCTCCGCTAATGCGCACGACACCCACATATGTCGTCCAAACCTACTACCCCGCTTTCCCATGGATGCTCCGCTAATGCGCACGACACCCATAGGACGGGGAGGTAGTAAGGTGTTGATGATTGGGAGGTATCGGACATGACCCGCTTTTACTTGTCCAGTTGTGTTCAAAACTTTGGCACATCCTAGATGCGATGAGCACATCAACTACATTCCAAATGCAATGATGCCTCAAATTACATCCAATGTAATTCTTCCTTTGAACCCGTCAACTACATCCAATGCAATGACGGTTCTAAGGGTTCACACACAAGGATTAAAATTCCAATTTTATCTTTGCATGTGAGGTGATATGCTCGGTAAATAAAGTTAGGCATGCAATTCTAAAGCACATAGAATTAATCATGCATAAACTAAACCAAGCATAAAGCGATAAATGTGCACATAATAGCCCCCTAAACTAACTCCCACTAGCTTCTTGAGCTCCACCGACTCCAAGCCGATGCCAACACCCGAAAAGCCACCAAATGACCTTTTCGCCCTTTCTTCGTCTTGAGTAAAATATTACAATTTAATACACGACTCGCAGGTCGGGAATAAATAAATATTACAAACAAGTGGTTCGACGACCACACCTTGAAAGAATAATTACACGTTAACTCTAACGGCTCGCAGGCCGTGAAAAGCGATAAATAATTAAATTGAGCTCGGGGCTATTATGTGCACCATGCCAACATCACATCACACATCGTGTTATCAAACAAGAATGTTATCAAACATCATGTGATTTTCCGGTTTTAATTAATAGCCAAGTTTCGAAAATTTTTGATGCTCGGTTTATCGAAACCGTTCAAAAATGAAACTTTTGAACATTTGATCTTCGAGTTCGTCATGACGGTTCCAAACTCGTCATAACTAACAAAACGGTTTAGCCTTGGCATATCAACCATCCAATGGTCATGCTTGGCCTAGCTCCGTCCAACGGAGCCCCGTTCGGTCCCGGTTTCGGCTCCCCGAGAGTCCCGCTCCCGAGACCCGAAAAATCAAATTTTTTTCAAAATTTCCAGATTTGAAATAATTTTCAAAAATTCATTTTACATGCATTAAATCCATAAACAAGAATTTAAAACATGTTATCAAACAATTTAGCAAAACAACATGCCAAAAACGAAACTTTCAAGCAAAACCGAAACTATGAACACCGTCTTGTGAATCCCGAAGGTAGCACGGCTCTGATACCACTTATGGGTCTCTACGTAGGGTTGGAGATGAACCAACTCGCAGCGGAAAATCAATGAAAACCAAGAGACAATTAGAACCATGAAACAACTAACAAAGAATGGATTAACAAGAGAAAATTTTCAGCACTAGTTCTTACCAAAACAAGAACACCGGTTAACGAATGATTGGCTTGAGTCTCCAAGACGCCTACGTATCCACATGGGAATCAAAGCCACGTAGTTCTTCTCTTTGAGGACTCAAGAACACAAACATGGAGGTGGAAACTAGCCAAACCCGAAATGGCCATGGAAGAGGGAGAGAAAATGTGTTTCCTATTCTTGTCTTGTGTTTGTTATGTTGAAAAAAGATGACTTAAACATAACAAAACCCATACTTGTCCAACTAAAGGCATGGGACAAGTATGGTGTCAAGTAAGGTGTAAATAGGACAAAGTATGGCAAGACAAGATTGGGTTAGGTGGTGAATCACCAACACCTTAATCCTTGTCTTACTTACTTAGTACTAATTAATCAAGACTTGATTAATTAGTTCCATGGGCCTTGGTTGCATGGGCCTTTCATGGGCCTCTTGGAACATGGCCCGTGGCCATTTCCAACGAGGTCCTGTGATTCGCTCATCGCCTCCAAGCCTTCCATACCGGAAATGTCCAACATTATCCGACGCGATCAATCCCAAGACTCCAAGCCTTGTCTCGATCCGTAAAGTCCTATTCACTTACGGGCACATGACCCAAAACCCAGTTTTGGTCATGTCCCGAGACAACTCCCTTTTGGCCATTCTCCATATATGTGTCAATGAGTTTCATCCTCCGGTGTGACCCTTAGGTTTATGCATGTCAATAGATAAACGTAAAATCCCATTTTACTTGATCCTATTTAAGTGGCAACTAACGAGACTTTAGTATTGCCTGACACTACATAACGAATCGACCCTGTCGATTCTAACCTTTCCGTCGTCCCTGTCATTATCCTTTTATCTCTGATATCCTGATTGAGATAAGGCATAGAGCCGTCATCCTTATTATTCTCAATCACCGTTCCTTGATATGTGAGATGACTGAAGATATGATACCCAGTATCATGTGCATGGCCATGCTATTCTTCCAGTCACTCTCGATCAAGTGGCCGAGAACCGATATCTTTCCCATACCTTAGTATGAGGGATAAATCCCTTAGCCGTCTTTCGTGTCACTCATGTAGCCCGTCCCCAAGCCAATCCTGGCCGTTATGGAAGCCCTGTTACGGACAACGTTAGGCTCAGGTCAAACTCAGTTGTTGACTACATAGCGATCACAAAGACTCCTTGGTCTAAGGATACATGACAAGCTACAACACTGAATATGTTCATGACTTAATCTATGGCACATATTCAGGGCGGGTCGTCCAATATCATGTCCCACATGATATCTATGATCAGACTCCGGAATCTCATTCCAATGACTAACAGAACGTAAGCCATAAAGAGCCATCTTTCATACTAGTCGCTTCTAGTGAAGCTTTGTTGACTAGGGACCCATCGAGTGTGATCTATCTCGATCTATGGTTCTATTCGCATGGTGGGCATAGATCAGAGCACACATCGATATATTACTCCAACACATAAGTAATATAAAGCCGCTTTAATTTTATTGCTAACGATGATATATACATTTGGACATTTAGGATTGAACTACGGGCACTAAGACTAACAAAATTATCCTCTCCTAAGGAAGAAAAATGTTACAAAAAAACAATCTGTCTACAAATTGAAGTGAGGAAGTCCAGAAATCAGCAGAAAATAAACAAACAATGATGGGTACGCAGACCCAGGAGTAAATGGGTACGCAGACCCATGAGTGGATGGGTACGCAGACCCAGGAGTGAATGGGTACGCAGACCCAAGAGTGAATGGGTACACAGACCCATGAATGAATGGGTACGCAGACCCTGAAGTGTAAGGGTACACAGACCCAGAAGTGAATGGGTACGAAGACCCATAAGTGCAAGGGTACGCAAACCCTGAAAAGAAAGGGTACGCAGACCCTGAAGTGAATAGGTACGCACACCTTGAAGTGCAAGGGTACGCAGACCCGGAAGTGAAAGGGTACGCAGACCCAAAAGGAAACGAACAAAAAAGAAGGCTAAAAAAGGAGACTCACACCCGAATATAGCCACCATGAAGCACTAAAAAAGGTCTAAACCCCAGATATGTCAACCATAAAGCTCGAAAAAGCTAGCCGTCTTCCAAAGTAAACACCAAAGACCTAACCTGAACTTGAGGAGAACCTGTATCTCACCGGTACCCTAACTCAGGGAGTTAAAAGACACCGACACGCCGACGATCAATATCGCATACAGGCAGAGATAAAACAGTGCTAAAACACTGAAACTCATAACCCAAAGGAAGAAGGACAACTCGACTTCCAAGGCCTAAAGACCCAGTACAACCCGTCATATGCCAAAACCTAGAAAATGACGAGCCCCGCAAGCAAGGAAGGGGTACAAAGGAAATCGGAGAGAGCCTAAATCTAAGGTTGAGCAGAAATCCTGAAAGCTATATATAAGGCCAAAGGAGAGACAAGAACCACACCATTCGTGACGCAGAGTGACGAGGTCCGAAGCACAACGAATCCGAACTCGGAAACGCCTCCCACGATGGATCTGGACGAAGACACCCGAAAGACACCACGATCTGGTCCAGAAAACAACCGAGCAACACGCTGGGCCAGACCCAGGCGCTGGCCCAACAGGACCAGGCCCTGGCCCAGCCCAGACGAAGGCCCAACCTGGCCAAGACCACCAGGCCAGCAAGCCAAAGCCCAACAACCTTGCCCAAGCAAAGGACCAATCCCAAGCCAAGAGCGGGACGGAGACGACACAATCAAACCACCGACGAGAACCGGTACGCTGACCCGACCTGGAGAAGATGAGCACTGAGCCTTAGCAACACCACCTTCCTCCGACGAGAGCAGCAAGGGGTAGGGGACGCCGGAGTTGACCTCATCCCCGCAGCAGATCTAGATGGTGTGTCAGATCTTCGACGTCGCGGACCCCAAGCCACCACACGAGCGCCACCAGGTCCAAGCCACCGGAGCTACAGGATCCACAAGCTCCAAGACGCCAGAACAGAAGAACACGAGCTCCAGGCAGCAACCTTCGGCGAGAGTAGCAGCAACTCCGGCGACGAACAAGCCCCGAACCAGATCTGCGACTCCGTGAGCGAGCAGAACTCCAGCATGAAGGAGCAGGGCAAAGCACGGGTAGAGGGGGAAAGGAGATAAGGGGAAGAGGGTAGGGAAGATGAAGGGAAGATGGAGAGGAAGGGCTTCCGCCGCCAGCGGGAGCTGAAAAAAGTCCCCGGCGACTAGGGTTTTGTTAAGGGTTGAGAGATTTTTTTATGAGTATGTACTGACTTTTATTTATAATTTCAATAAAAATGCGTTGATGGGCGCCACCTTTAAGGGACTAGCTTGTTTGGGGTATTCATCTTGTCCTCTGGCTCTCTCCCAATTAGTGGTTTCTATGTGTTTTCTTATTTAGCGAAAGAGTGTTATTTTCTTATTTATTATCAGAGAGAAGAATATATTTAAGCGCGTTAGGAGAAGTGCCCTTGACCACTGAAGAGTAGGCATAGAGCGAGCCAACCTGACTGTCATGTGTTGTTTTATTTTGTTTTGTAGCTTATCTGATTTATATCTTGTGATTTGACTTATTCACTTACTCGTAAAGGATTATTTCCAATTTTGGAAAAGAGAATATCCTCTTCTCCTACATGAATAGTCGCTAGCGATTGTATCTTCTTTTTATCTAGACTCGAGGTCGTGCAATTCGATTTTGAAAAGCGGACAACAAATGGAATTTAAAAGAATGGAATATGAAATATTGCATTTTAGAAAAGGGTAAAAAAGATAATTGATCCAAAAGTTAATATCATGCGATTGTAAGAGCATGAACAATAGAAAGGCCCTTGGTGAGGTCTTGGGAGTGAGGCCCTTGTGCTGATTGGACAGAATTGAAGCCCTGGGAGTGTAGAATAGTGAGTGTTTTGCAATGGAGAGGTCATCTGAGGTCCTGGGAGTGAGGCCTTGTGCTGACTGGATGCTAACTGGATTATTAATTGATATTTTGCTGTTTTATTTAATTCTTTATCAGAAACCGTTTAAATTATTTAAAATATAAACAAATGTGAAAAAATAATAATTAATGAGAATAAAAAATAATAAATAAATTGAACACGAATAAAAATTAACTTTTAATCTTATTGATCCCCTTTTAATACAACCCACAAAAAAGTACATGCTCAAGAAGCATCTGGTGGTGGTTGTCGTCGAAGATCTTCAAGGGTATCCAAGCCTCTTCGCGTTCGAGCCTTCAATGCATTGTGCTCTGCCAAATGTTCTTCGCTGAAACCGGAGGTATCAGTATTATACAAAGTCATGTAGAAGGCCATACTTGCTTCCCACTTTTCGGTTATCTTGTGTAGCATGCGGGTCCTTTCTGCATAGCGTTCATCCCTTGTACGTTCAACCTCCATTCGTGCACGTTCAGCCTCCAGCCGTGAACGTTCCATGTCGACGAAAGCAGACATTTGGGCCGTGAGGAGGGTCGCCTTGTTTGAGGCCTTCGATGCCTTCTTTCCTTGCGGTCGGGTCTGGGGAGGGGGACTTGGGGCGGCCTCAGGGGATGGGGGTGTGTCGCTGAGAGGGACCTCAGTCCCCTCGTAGTTTTCGAAAGCTCCCTATTCTGTTTGTTGGGACTCACCACTGAGAGGTGTGTAATCGTCCCCTGTGCTTGTGGGTGGGGTTGAGCTGTAAGCCCCAGCCTCATCCAACCGTTTTCGTTGTTGGCGTACTTGTTGTTGGAGGACATTACGCATTGTGCCTTCCTCGGCAGTGAACTTGTCGACGCCCTCGAGCTTCATCACCCAATGATCCAGGTCGAACTTTAGTGGGTGGTCACCCACTTTCCCTGCTTGCACCCACATTTCCTTCGCACGTCTCATGTGCTCCTCGTGGTTGGCGCAGCTCGTATACTTGTCCTTGGAGGACTTCAAATACCCGAGGAACCTCCTTGTCTGCCCAGAACCTCTGAGCCAACGTTTCTTGAGAGCTTGCCAGCCGCGATCTTGGAGACTTGCCTTCGAGTTGTACTACCTCTCAATAGTGCATCAGAATGTGTTTCCGGCTTGAGAGTTTCCCTTTATGGGGTGTTTTGTAGTACTCAACCAACAGTCTATGAGGTGGATGTCTTCCTCCTAGCTGAATGTCCGCCCATCCGGCTGTGGTGCTCGGGGTCGGGCTCGGGGTCGTCGTTGGGAAGGTCCGGCAGAGGATGGTTGGGGGACGACTACGTCGGGTAGTGTGTACCCGGGGTAGTTGTAGAATTGGGGTGGCATCTGGAACCCTTGTCCTTGTGGGTTCATTCCAAACGGTGGCGTTTGGAACCCTTGTGGGTTCATACCAAATTGTGGTGGCATCTGAAACCCTGGCGCCATTTGAAATTGTTGGGGACGAAATTGCCCTAAACAATAAATGAATACAATAAATTAATACAATAAATTAATACAATAAATTAAAACAATAAATTAATACAATAAATTTATTATAAATATATAATAAACTACATACAATCAATTAATTAAAAAAATATAATCAACTACATACAATAAATTAATTAAAAATATATAATCAACTACATACAATCAATTAATTAAAAAAATTACGTTACATAAATAATAAGTTTGCACTTACCTGAGCTCGACCCCGGTGCGAGTATGGAGAGAAAGCGGAGTTGTCCGGATTGTCCGCTAGAATGTCTTGCAAATCTCGTGTCAGTTCGTCGGGGGTGAATCCGATTTCGTCACCAGCTGAATGTGCACGGGACCCAGCGTCGCCCGACATTTTTCACGAGAATAATTGAAATGAGATAGGAGAATTTGGGAAGGGGAGAGTGAAGTTGGAGAGTGAAAGTGGAGATTGGTGTGGAAAAAATGAGAAGTGGGGATGGGTATTTATAAGCTTTTAATTTGCTGATTTTTAATTAAAAAAATAGCCGTTTGTGACCGTTGTCAACGGTCGGCTGAGGTGGCCATGTGGCGGCACGGGAGAGGGCCAGCACAGCGAGGGAGTGAGGAGCGCGGACCGCGCGCTCGGCCAGCAACCGAGGGGCGAGGAGCGAGGAGCGCACCCGGGAGCACGTGTTTCAGGGCCGCGGACCGCGTTTTTTCGCTTCCACAACGGATCGAACCGCGGTCCTCGGACCGGGCGCGCGTCAGTCGGAGGCGATGAGCGTTCCGTTGTTCATGCTCTAAGTGCCGTGAGAATATCCCGTGGTGAGAGTTTTGTACTCGTATGATTTGGATTATCTCCATGTGTGATAAAACATTGATGACCCAGCAGCGACATGAAAAAGAAATACATATATTGCTAGCGATGCACATATAGATATAGTATAAGCAATTAGGTCAGATCTTAAGAAACAGAAATAATTTAGCCATCATCTGAAAGAGGTATAATAATATTAATAGGGTTTCATTTTCAGCATTATATATACGATAAACTTCTTTGGATATCCTGTGGTAAAGCACAAGACACCTGATTGTTCGACACTTTGCACAAGATTCTAATCCTTCCCCCCATTTAGCTATTCCTCTCCACTTGTTTTAATATAAATATCAATTCTGCATCCGACAAAACAAGTTACATGCCCAATCCAAATAATTGGATTGGACAGTTTGCTTATTTTATTTTGACGTGAAAAAATCACATATAATTGAAAATCTAATAAAAATGGAAGAGAGGAGTAGGTTTGGACCAACTAGGCCGAGTTCATAAAACTATGACAGAACTGGGCCTCTGTTCAAGAACGTAGGTTTGAGATTGATTGGGACAACAAAAGTAATGTAACATAAAATGAAAGTAGAGCTTTATAGGTCACATGTGGTTCAAGGTTGCGTGTTGTGTTCAGCGGTCAATAATCGTTCAACCTAGTTAGCTCATCCTAGGGCTATCCAAATCAGCGTAATGGCGCGTTGTTTGGACGTCGAAAAAATGTGTCCAATCTGAGTGGTTGTATTTGGTCTGCGTCGAATCTGCGAAAGTCCGAATTCGACGTCGAGGGCCTTGTAGACTCAGCGACCCGTCGAATCGACGAATACGAGGCCCAACCGTATTGTGACCAGCGAACCAGCTTGTGCCCCGTGGCACGAATCTGCGTTGTATACACCACTCGCTTCGTCTTCAAATCCTACTTCTCTCAACCCGTTTCTTCGACTTCCGATAATCATCGCCGGAATTTCATACCTTCCGACGTCCTCCTCCTAACACGTCGACACCGCCGGCTTTTCTGTCACCCCCTATTTTCCAGGAACGTCGCGAAGGTGTCTCCACGGTAGTTACGCCACCGCCGTTTGTCCACCGGCCTTTCTTCACCACTATGTCCTCTCCTTTTCCGTTTATCTGCCACCTGAATCACCTCTCATGGCCGATGGCAGTCCTCTCCGAGTCTCTTCCCCGGTGCCAAGGTCGAGCTCGAGCCGCCCATACAACGGCCAACCGAAACCGGGAACTCAAATCCTGTTGGGTCTCGAGGTAGGGTTGGAGATGAACCAACTCGCAGCGGAAAATCAATGAAAACCAAGAGACAATTAGAACCATGAAACAACTAACAAAGAATGAATTAACAAGAGAAAAATTCAGCACTAGTTCTTACCAAAACAAGAACACCGGTTAACGAATGATTGGCTTGAGTCTCCAAGACGCCTACGTATCCACATGGGAATCAAAGCCACGTAGTTCTTCTCTTTGAGGACTCAAGAACACAAAAATGGAGGAGGAAACTAGCCAAACCCGAAATGGCCATGGAAGAGGGAGAGAAAATGTGTTTCCTATTCTTGTCTTGTGTTTGTTATGTTGAAAAAAGATGACTTAAACATAACAAAACCCATACTTGTCCAACTAAAGGCATGGGACAAGTATGGTGTCAAGTAAGGTGTAAATAGGACAAAGTATGGCAAGACAAGATTGGGTTAGGTGGTGAATCACCAACACCTTAATCTTTGTCTTGCTTACTTAGTACTAATTAATCAAGACTTGATTAATTAGTTCCATGGGCCTTGGTTGCATGGGCCTTTCATGGGCCTCTTGGAACATGGCCCGTGGCCATTTCCAACGAGGTCCCGTGATTCGCTCATCGCCTCCAAGCCTTCCATACCGGAAATGTCCAACATTATCCGACGCGATCAATCCCAAGACTCCAAGCCTTGTCTCGATCCGTAAAGTCCTATTCACTTACGGGCACATGACCCAAAACCCAGTTTTGGTCATGTCCCGAGACAACTCCCTTTTGGCCATTCTCCATAAATGTGTCAATGAGTTTCATCCTCCGGTGTGACCCTTAGGTTTATGCATGTCAATAGATCAACGTAAAATCCCATTTTACTTGATCCTATTTAAGTGGCAACTAACGAGACTTTAGTATTGCCTGACACTGCATAGCGAATCGACCCTGTCGATTCTAACCTTTCCGTCGTCCCTGTCATTATCCTTTTATCTCCGATATCCTGATTGAGATAAGGCATAGAGCCGTCATCCTTATTATTCTCAATCACCGTTCCTTGATATGTGAGATGACTGAAGATATGATACCCAGTATCATGTGCATGGCCATGCTATTCTTTCAGTCACTCTCGATCAAGCGGCCGAGAACCGATATCTTTCCCATACCTCAGTATGAGGGATAAATCCCTTAGCCGCCTTTCGTGTCACTCATGTAGCCCGTCCCCAAGCCAATCCTGGCCGTTATGGAAGCCCTGTTACGGACAACGTTAGGCTCAGGTCAAACTCAGTTGTTGACTACATAGCAATCACAAAGACTCCTTGGTCTAAGGATACATGACAAGCTACGACACTGAATATGTTCATGACTTAATCTATGGCACATATTCAGGGCGGGTCGTCCAATATCATGTCCCACATGATATCTATGATCAGACTCCGGAATCCCATTCCAATGACTAACAGAACGTAAGCCATAAAGAGCCATCTTTCATACTAGTCGCTTCTAGTGAAGCTTTGTTGACTAGGGACCCATCGAGTGTGATCTATCTCGATCTATGGTTCTATTCGCATGGTGGGCATAGATCAGAGCACACATCGATATATTACTCCAACACATAAGTAATATAAAGCCGCTTTAATTTTATTGCTAACGATGATATATACATTTGGACATTTAGGATTGAACTACGGGCACTAAGACTAACAATCTCCCACTTGCCCTAGTTCCAATCTAAACTCCAATATGTCCCCATCGACTTTACATGTCTAACATGTTCAGGCAGTGACACTGCCTTAGTCAAAGGGTTGGCTATGTTATCATCTGTTGCAATATCGGTTATCTTCACTTCACCTCAGTTCAGTATTTATCTGATGAGGTGGATACGCCGCAGTACATGTTTGGATTTGTTATGCGATCTAGGCTTTTAGCTTGCGCAATGGCCCTTGTGTTGTCGCAAAATGGATTCACCGGACTGGATGGGTTTTTAATTACACCCAGCCCTGCCATGAATTTCCAAATCCACATAGCCTCCTTAGCTGCCTCTGCAGCATCCATGTACTTGGCCTCTGTCGTAGATTCGGCAATGGTATCTTGCTTTACGCTTTCCCAGCTAAAGCTCTGCCATTCAGCGTAAACCCATATCCTGATTGACTTCTAAAGTCATCTGGATTTGTCTTGGAAAACTAGCGTCTACTCATCCTTCGACGACTAGTTCAGCATCATCTTTCCCCCGGGTTAGAATGATGTCTACTGGTACAACATAAGGCTTACGAGACGTCTGGTCTCATACATGTCATGGCATATATGATCGATCCTGCCCCCAGGCGCATAGGATTCTCATCATCCTTTTCAGCTCATCAGGTGTCTTAGGACACTGAGTCTTGCTGAGATGAATGCCATGACTAGTGGGTAATAGTCCTTTCTTTGAATCGAGCATTAAGAACCTACTCAATGCCTTGTTCACATAGGTTCCCTGACTTAAATCCAAGACCCTCTTGGTGCGATCTCTACATATCTTAATCCTTAAGATATGAGAAGCATCGCCTAAGTCCTTTATTGAAAAACACTTCCTCAACCAAGCTTTAGTCTCGTGCAAGGTTGGGATGTCGTTTTCAATGAGAACCAGAAAGGTAATATTGCTCCCACTAGCCTTCTTATAAACGCAAGATTCATCCTCGTTCTTGATTAAGCCAAATCCAATTACAGCTTCATCAAAACGAAGGATCCAACTCCGAGAAGTTCGTTTCAATCCATAAATGGATTTCAACAACTTATAAATCTTTCCTTTATTCTTCGGATCGTCAAAACCTTTGGGCCGAGACATACAAACGTACTCAGTCAAATTTCCATTTAGGAAAGCGGTTTTGACATCCACTTGCCATATCTCGTAATTATGATACGCAGTTATGTCAAGAAGAATTTGGATCGATTTTGACCATAGCCACTAAGGAGAAGGTTTCCTCATAGTCAATCCATTGGATCTGCCTATAACCTTTCGCCACCAGTTGAGCTTTGTAGGTCAGAGGGTTGCCGTCCATGTCCATCTTCACCTTGAAGATCCATTTGCATCCTATGGTCCTCACACCATTGATGGGATCAACCGGTTCCCAGACCTGGTTGTCCGACATGGATTGCATTTCCTCCCTCATGGCTCCCAGCCATAACTCGGAGTTGGGCCCATCCACGACTTCCTGAAAGGTGGCTGGATCATCGTGATCCACCATGACTTCATTGTCACCTCCGGATACCATATCTTGGAGGTGGAAGATTGATCCTTTCAAATCGCCTTGGACCTTCCGGAATTGTAACAGGAATTGGTTCTTACTCTACGACAATCTCTGGCTCCTTTCTACTGGGTTGCCAATTGGTTTAGACAGATCTGTACCATCCTGAATTTCTTCGAGATGCACAGTCCTCCCAATGACGTCTTTGGAAACAAAACTTCTTTTCCATAAAGACCCCACCCCAAGCGACGAACACCATGTTCTCACTGGGATTGTAGAAATAGTATCCCCTTGTTGCTTTGGGATACTACACGAAGGTGCATATCTCAGATCTTGGTTCGAGCTTAGTCGAAACCAAATGTTTCACATAAGCCTCGCAACCACAAATCTTTAGGAAGGACAAAGCGGGCATCATCCCGTACCATTTTTAAAATGGTGTCCCTTCCACACCATTCGTCGAAGCCCGATTCACTATGAATGCGGTCGTCTCTAGAGCAAAACCCCTAAAAGAGATTGGGAGATCAGTCCAACTAATCATGGAACAGACCATT
The DNA here is from genome assembly GCA_963921825.1 of Erodium maritimum. Taxonomy (NCBI): domain Eukaryota; kingdom Viridiplantae; phylum Streptophyta; class Magnoliopsida; order Geraniales; family Geraniaceae; genus Erodium; species Erodium maritimum. The sequence goes on along the minus strand of OY997590.1, from coordinate 59,878,873 downwards.
GTCTAACAATGTCCGATTTCTCCGTTTGGCTACACCTTTCAACTACAGTGACCTAGGAGGAGTCAATTTCAAAAGGATCCCATTCTCTTTTAGATGATCTAATAACTCTGTGGTCAAGTATAGTCCACCTCGATCCAATCGAAGTGCCTTAATACCTTTGTCGAGCTGGTTTTCTACTTTAGTCTTAAACTCTTTGAATTTATCAAAAGCTTCAGACTTATGTCTCAGCGAATAGACATAACCATATTTACTGTAATCATCAGTAAATGTGATAAAGTAGCTAAAACCCCTCCTGGCAAGTGAACTTATTGGTCTACACACATTCGAGTGTATCAGCCCCAATAATTCACCCGCCCTTTCATCGCGATCGATAAAAGGGCACTTTAGTCATTTTGCCCATCAAACAAACCTTGCACCTATCGATCGAATGGAATTCGAATGAACCTGAAAGTCCGCACTTCTGAAGTGCTGATAGGTGCTTCTTGTTTATGCGACATAAATGACAGTGCCATAACAGAGTTAGGTTTAAATCGTTGGATTTAGACCTCTTGGTATTAACAGAATATATAGAACTTGAGGCATTGTTACCCATATCTAATATGTACAATCCTCCAACCAAGTCAGTACTGGTATAAAACATATCATTGCATAGAACATTGAAAACTCCATTTCCAATATTAACATTATATCCTTCCTTGTCAAACACGGATACAGATATAATATTCCTACTAAAAGTAGGTATGCAATATACATTATACAGTACTAAGACAAGGCCTCTTGGCAAAGCAAGACTCATGGATCCTACAGCAGTTGCCACAACTCTGAGGTCCACTTCGTGCTTTCCAAACCTCTCCTACTTTCAGCCACCATATATAAGTGCATGTGTGAGATTCGGTCCTGGTATCTAATACCCATGAATCTTTGGAAGTAGAGAGATGTAGCTCTATAGAGTTAATACCGGATAAAGGCACGGTCCCACCGCCCTTCCTTAGATCATCCAGGTTTCCTGATGAAGGCGCAGTCCTACTATCCTTCTTCAGATCATCCAGGCTATTTGATGAAGGCGCAGTCCTACTATCCTTCTTCAGATCATCCAGGCTATTTGATGAAGGCGCAGTCCCACTGCCCTTCTTCAGATCAGCCGTGAACTTCCTGTAATCCCGGTTCCAATGACCAGGCTATTGGCAGTAGAAGCAAACATTCTCAGGTGTCTCATCTTTCCTGCCAAGTGCGCATGGGCCCCGCCCTTGCCACTTCTAATTCCCTTGTTGACCATCAGAATATCCTTGGATCCCAGATCCCTGATATATTCTTCTCAGCAATTAATGACACTTCATGTAACTCTGATATGGTCTTAGAGACAGCCTTGTCAAGGACATATTCTTTGCGTTCAGACTTGAGGACTATCCTCAAAATTCTGTACCAGTCCAAATAGTTTGTCCCATTTAGCTTGACCCTGTCAAGAATGGTTTTTAATGACAAACTATTAATGTTCGCTGAATTTGCCATTTGATCTACAACAGATAAAATTCAATCACTAAACTGAATAAATTTTATGAAGATCAAACTTAAACACCAACAATCGATTCTAAACCTTTAGAATCTGAAACCAAGATCCTTGATTCACTCGATTAAGCTGAACTAATGCTCACCACTTAATCGAGCTATGTAGGTAGGACTCCATCCAATCACATCCAATGTGACTCTTGGCTAGGGTATGTACTTATGTACACGACTTACCCTATCTGTTACCCTAGCTCAACCTCAGGCCGAGAATCGTAGTCGGGTCCACCAATTTTCAACTATGGCTCGTCACTATGTAGGTGCTCCGCTAATGCGCACGACACCCACATATGTCGTCCAAACCTACTACCCCGCTTCCCCATGGATGCTCCGCTAATGCGCACGACAACCATAGGACGGGGAGGTAGTAAGGTGTTGATGATTGGGAGGTATCGGACATGACCCGCTTTTACTTGTCCAGTTGTGTTCAGAACTTTGGCACATCCTAGATGCGATGAGCACATCAACTACATTCCAAATGCAATGATGCCTCAAATTACATCCAATGTAATTCTTCCTTTGAACCCGTCAACTACATCCAATGCAATGACGGTTCTAAGGGTTCACACACAAGGATTAAAATTCCAATTTTATCTTTGCATGTGACGTGATATGCTCGGTAAATAAAGTTAAGCATGCAATTCTAAAGCACATAGAATTAATCATGCATAAACTAAACCAAGCATAAAGCGATAAATGTGCACATAATAGCCCCCTAAACTAACTCCCACTAGCTTCTTGAGCTCCACCGACTCCAAGCCGATGCCAACACCCGAAAAGCCACCAAATGACCTTTTCGCCCTTTCTTCATCTTGAGTAAAAAATTACAATTTAATACACGACTCGCAGGTCGGGAATAAATAAATATTACAAACAAGTGGTTCGACGACCACACCTTGAAAGAATAATTACACGTTAACTCTAACGGCTCGCAGGCCGTGAAAAGCGATAAATAATTAAATTGAGCTCGGGGCTATTATGTACACCATGCCAACATCACATCACACATCGTGTTATCAAACAAGCATGTTATCAAACATCATGTGATTTTCCGGTTTTAATTAATAGCCAAGTTTCGAAATTTTTTGATGCTCGGTTTATCGAAACCGTTCAAAAATGAAACTTTTGAACATTTGATCTTCGAGTTCGTCATGACGGTTCCAAACTCGTCATAACTAACAAAACGGTTTAGCCTTGGCATATCAACCATCCAATGGTCATGCTTGGCCTAGCTCCGTCCAACGGAGCCCCGTTCGGTCCCGGTTTCGGCTCCCCGAGAGTCCCGCTCCCGAGACCCGAAAAATCAAATTTTTTTCAAAATTTCCAGATTTGAAATAATTTTCAAAAATTCATTTTACATGCATTAAATCCATAAACAACAATTTAAAACATGTTATCAAACAATTTAGCAAAACAACATGCCAAAAACGAAACTTTCAAGCAAAACCGAAACTTTGAACACCGTCTTGTGAATCCCGAAGGTAGCACGGCTCTGATACCACTGTTGGGTCTCGAGGTAGGGTTGGAGATGAACCAACTCGCAGCGGAAAATCAATGAAAACCAAGAGACAATTAGAACCATGAAACAACTAACAAAGAATGAATTAACAAGAGAAAAATTCAGCACTAGTTCTTACCAAAACAAGAACACCGGTTAACGAATGATTGGCTTGAGTCTCCAAGACGCCTACGTATCCACATGGGAATCAAAGCCACGTAGTTCTTCTCTTTGAGGACTCAAGAACACAAAAATGGAGGAGGAAACTAGCCAAACCCGAAATGGCCATGGAAGAGGGAGAGAAAATGTGTTTCCTATTCTTGTCTTGTGTTTGTTATGTTGAAAAAAGATGACTTAAACATAACAAAACCCATACTTGTCCAACTAAAGGCATGGGACAAGTATGGTGTCAAGTAAGGTGTAAATAGGACAAAGTATGGCAAGACAAGATTGGGTTAGGTGGTGAATCACCAACACCTTAATCTTTGTCTTGCTTACTTAGTACTAATTAATCAAGACTTGATTAATTAGTTCCATGGGCCTTGGTTGCATGGGCCTTTCATGGGCCTCTTGGAACATGGCCCGTGGCCATTTCCAACGAGGTCCCGTGATTCGCTCATCGCCTCCAAGCCTTCCATACCGGAAATGTCCAACATTATCCGACGCGATCAATCCCAAGACTCCAAGCCTTGTCTCGATCCGTAAAGTCCTATTCACTTACGGGCACATGACCCAAAACCCAGTTTTGGTCATGTCCCGAGACAACTCCCTTTTGGCCATTCTCCATAAATGTGTCAATGAGTTTCATCCTCCGGTGTGACCCTTAGGTTTATGCATGTCAATAGATCAACGTAAAATCCCATTTTACTTGATCCTATTTAAGTGGCAACTAACGAGACTTTAGTATTGCCTGACACTGCATAGCGAATCGACCCTGTCGATTCTAACCTTTCCGTCGTCCCTGTCATTATCCTTTTATCTCCGATATCCTGATTGAGATAAGGCATAGAGCCGTCATCCTTATTATTCTCAATCACCGTTCCTTGATATGTGAGATGACTGAAGATATGATACCCAGTATCATGTGCATGGCCATGCTATTCTTTCAGTCACTCTCGATCAAGCGGCCGAGAACCGATATCTTTCCCATACCTCAGTATGAGGGATAAATCCCTTAGCCGCCTTTCGTGTCACTCATGTAGCCCGTCCCCAAGCCAATCCTGGCCGTTATGGAAGCCCTGTTACGGACAACGTTAGGCTCAGGTCAAACTCAGTTGTTGACTACATAGCAATCACAAAGACTCCTTGGTCTAAGGATACATGACAAGCTACGACACTGAATATGTTCATGACTTAATCTATGGCACATATTCAGGGCGGGTCGTCCAATATCATGTCCCACATGATATCTATGATCAGACTCCGGAATCCCATTCCAATGACTAACAGAACGTAAGCCATAAAGAGCCATCTTTCATACTAGTCGCTTCCAGTGAAGCTTTGTTGACTAGGGACCCATCGAGTGTGATCTATCTCGATCTATGGTTCTATTCGCATGGTGGCCATAGATCAGAGCACACATCGATATATTACTCCAACACATAAGTAATATAAAGCCGCTTTAATTTTATTGCTAACGATGATATATACATTTGGACATTTAGGATTGAACTACGGGCACTAAGACTAACAATCCCGTCCATGGTCTTGTACGCACACGGATGAACGTCAACATGCCGACAATGATATGCGTGTACCGGAAATGGAGTCGGCCCGAGGAATCCGCCTTGGTGTGTGCATGGCTCAGACAGGCGGGTAAAGGTGGTGACGAATCCGACGATGCGTTTTGGGATGCCATATGGGTGGAACTAACCCACGTGAACCGACAATCCCTCACGACTGAACGGTCCATCGCGAACTGCCAATACCATAGGACCAACATCAATCAGAAGGTAAAGAGGTTCAATGAGTGTTGGTCGGAGATGAAATGGAATTACCATCCCGGTTGGATCGACGAGCATGTGATGAACATGGCTGAGGTGGTGTACTACGAGAGATACGACCATGAGTTCGTCTGGCAGCATTGGTGGATTCTCGTGCGGGAGAATCCAACTTGGTTTGCACGTGTAACGTGATGACATCGATTTGAACATATAAATAAATGTATTTTGGTCGGGTCGAGTCTTCTTGCATTTTGATAAACACATCGATTTGAATTTGTTTTCGATGTTAATTCTACACAATAGACTGAGAATAGACCGAATCGGTCTACTCCCATTGTGATACGATTTCAAATAGACCCACAAAAAGGGTCTAATTCATTTGTGGGGTACACAAGTTTTCCAAAAAAAATAGCCTCAATAGATCGGAACTAGACCGAATCGGTCAAATTCCACTATGGATAGTCTAAGAGCATCTCCGATGACAAATCACTGCGTAGTGGTTTGGAGTAGTACTTGGATCTTTTTTGGCTTTCTCTCTCCTCCAAACCACTACTTCCAACCACTACACCTCCAATGACAAACAACTACTAGTGGTTTGAAGTAGTGGTTTGTACTTTTTCTATTTTAAAAAAACACCCAAAAAAACTACTATTTTTATTAATGCCAAATATGAAATACATTATATTATTAATATTATTCTAATTATTGGCGTCATCTCCAAATGTAGCCCAAACGTGTTCGATGAGGTCGTCGTGGAGGTTGTTATGGATATCCCGATCCTTGATCCTTACTCTATGCCCCAATATACTTGTATAGTACACCATTGATGGTGGTCCTCTACGGGTTGTCGAGTCTGGGACACCAATATCTACAAATAGATCAGTGGGGTACGGCCTCTATCGATCCTCAACAATCATGTAGTATAGAACAATACAACAAGTCATGAAGATTGCGAGTGAGTGCCTATCCCACAGTCGGCTCGAACGAGTGACGATGTGGAAGCGAGCCTGTAGAACTCCAAGCGTTCTATATCCTTCCTACACGCTTCTTGGACTCTAGCAAAGCATTTTTGCTTTGTCGTTTGTGGTGTCGGTATTGCCTTCACAAATGTAGCTCAAGGAGGATAAATTCCATTGGTCAAGTAATAAGGGGTTGCGTATTCCTTACCGTTGACCGTGAACTTCACGTATTGAGCGAAGCTTCGACATGCATGGTGAAACAATGTAGAACTATTGAGTACGTTGATGTCTTTGTTGGAGCCCGGTGTTCCGAAACAAGTGTTCCATACCCACAGATCTTAGGATGCAACGACTTATAGCATGATTGTGGGGACGTTCTCGTGGTCCCTGGTCGAGAATTGTGCAACTCATGCCACAAAACAGTTCTTCCAATCCCAGTGCATGCAGTCGAGACTCCCTATCATCCCCGGGAAGCCGCGTAGTCCGTTGATTTCCAGCAGACGACGTGTATCCTCCTCGGTCGGGCGTCGTAGATATGCCCGCCCAAAAATCTTGATGACGCCATTGCAAAACTTCTTGACGCATTCCAAAGAAATGCTCTCCGCCATTCGCAAGTACTCATCAACGGCATCAACATGACCTTCATATCATAGTTGACGAAGTGCTACCGTGCACTTCTAGTGTGGAGAGAGTCTGTGCTTCCTTGTAGCCGCATGCTGTTGACAGAAGTACGCGTACCGGTCACTCAATGCATTCATGATCCGTACGAACAATCCCCTCGAGATCCAAAAGCATCGACAAAATTGTTGGTTGTTGTACACCGGATTAGGCGCAAAGTAGTCAGCTATCAAGCGATCGTTTCCATCGGCTCGATTGCGCTCGATCACTCTCCGCTTTGGTGGCGTCGTCGAGGTTGAACCCTCGGCCTCATCTTCTGACCTTGGATGTATACTTCCAATTAAACGATTCTGAATTCGTAGCGTCGTTTCTATAGTCATCCTTGTCATCGTATCATTGATTTCTTCAAGGGTCATTTTCTCTAATTTTCCCAACGTTGGAAAATGATCCATCGTTAAAATGAAAAAAATGGAGAACGAAGTTTGAGAGATAAGACAATGAAAGACGAATTGTAGTGTAGAAGAGAGGTGTGAAATTGAGGTAGAGTTGGTTGTGTATTTATGGGATAAATCTAAGGTTATTTTGAATTTAGTCGGTGCCACGTGTCGGCGTGAGACAAGCCCGCCGACTAACCGTTGGGCCAACGACGACTCATTGAGATGTAACAGATTCCTAAGGTGACAGCCTACGACGGCACGCCAAACCACGACTCCAACGATAGAGCGATGGGACAAAGTCTATGACGACACACAAACCACGACGCAACAACGTCTGTTGGAGCTGCTCGTAATTCACTACGAGTCTGCAACCACCCAGCAGACTCTTATTTATCGTATCATTCGAAACGACGCCGCTAGATTAGCCATCATATACTTTGTTTCTTTAGAAAAGAAGAAAAAGGATAATTCAACCGGTAGTCAAAAGCTGCACTTTTTCCTTTGAATCCCATTTCCTGCCTCCATTGCAAGCTGCAACCCTCACGGTCCCTCACCTCTAAACCTTCCCCGATGGCCAAGATCGTAGCTTTCTCAGTCCTTCTGGCGATTCTCTGGTCCGCCGTCGCGGCCATTGAAGACGACGTCACGTGTCTTGAAGGGGTCAAGAAGGCGTTCCAAGATCCGCAGGGTAGGCTTGCAACCTGGTCCCTCTCCAACACATCCGCCGCCTCAATCTGCAAGCTCGTCGGCGTTTCCTGCTGGAACGCCCAAGAGAGCCGCCTCCTCAGCCTCAATCTTCCCTCCTTCCACCTCGCCGGAGAGCTCCCGGACTCGCTCCAGTACTGCCACAGCCTCCAGAACCTGGATCTCTCCGGGAACGCCCTCTCCGGGCACTTCCCTCCCCAGCTCTGCACCTGGTTGCCTTATTTGGTCTCGTTAGATCTCTCTGCCAACGAAATCTCCGGCTCCATCCCCGCCGAGATTGTCAATTGCAAGTTCCTCAACAAGCTCGTGCTGAGCAACAACAGGCTCTCCGGCTCCATCCCGTTCGAGCTGGGCCGCTTGGACAGGTTGAAGCAGCTCTCACTAGCCGGTAACAATCTCGAGGGCTCGATTCCCGATGATCTGGCCAAGTTTAGTAAAGACTCTTTCGAAGGGAATGGTGATTTGTGCGGGGAGCCTATCGGAGGCAAGTGCGGTGGGCTCAGCAGTAAGAGTTTGGGGATTATTATTGCCGCTGGGGTTTTCGGCGCTGCCGGTTCTCTGTTGCTCGGATTTGGGGCTTGGTGGTGGTTTTTTATCAGAGCAGATAAGAAGAAAAGGGAAGTTGATGGTGCTAGTGGAAGTGGAGGCAAAGATGACAATAGCTGGATCACCTTGTTCAGGGCTCACAGGCTTGTCCAGGTCTCATTGTTTCAGAAACCCATTGTGAAGATCAAATTAGCTGATTTAATGGTAGCTACCAACAATTTTGCTCCTGACAACATTGTGATTTCAACCCGTACTGGGGTTTCCTATAAGGCTGTCCTGCCTGATGGATCGGCACTGGCAATTAAGCGGCTTTGTGCCTGTAAGGTCAGTGAGAAGCAGTTCAGATCCGAGATGAATAGGTTGGGGCAGCTCAGGCACCCAAATTTGGTGCCTTTATTGGGTTTCTGTGTTGTGGAAGAAGAGAGGCTTTTGGTGTATAAGCACATGCCTAATGGGTCATTGTACTCTCAATTACATGGAAATGGCATTGCCATTGGTGCCCCTCAGAATGATGCTCTGGATTGGGTAACAAGGCTGAGGATCGGTGTGGGTGCTGTGAGAGGTTTGGCTTGGCTTCACCATGGTTGTCAACCACCATACATTCACCAGAACATCAGCTCGAACGTGATCCTTCTTGACGATGATTTTGATGCTCGAATAACAAACTTCGCATTGGCTTGGCTAACTTCACGTGATTCCAATGATAGTTCGTTTGTCAATGGGGATTTAGGAGAGTTTGGTTACGTTGCTCCCGAGTACTCCAGCACCATCGTGCCATCCCTGAAAGGAGATGTCTACGGATTTGGGGTGGTGCTTTTGGAATTGGTGACAGGGAAGAAGCCACTGGAAGCTGGTAATGCAGAGGAAGGGTTCAAAGGGAATTTGGTGGATTGGGTGAGTCAGTTAACAATCACAGGCCGTAGCAAAGATGCTATAGATAGGAGTCTTTATGGAAAAGGTCACGATGAGGAAATTATGCAGTTCCTGAAGGTTGCTTGCAGTTGTGTGGCTTCTAGGCCCAGGGAGAGGCCTAGTATGTTGAAAGTGTATGAATCTTTGAAGAAAATGGCTGAGAAACACGGTTTCTGCGAACAGTATGAGGAGTTCCCGATGATCTTTGGTAAACAAGATCAGGATTAGCATTCTGATCGAAGAAGCTTTGGTATGGTTGAGATTGATGTTGGATAAGTATTACCAGAAGGTTGGTGGTGTTTAAGCATTTATGTAGGTCAAGAGATCTCTATGTTCATTGATAAAAGCTGCTTATGAACTCCTTTGATGCATCTTGTATCCTGTTTGTTTCACGCTGTTAAAAATGGCTCATGTACATGCCTTTGGCTCAACTGATCATGGAGCTCATTGACCTCATCTTCAATAGCATAATGTGTGCGTTTGATGATCTCTTTTTTTCAACATAAGGGAAAATAAAAATATGTATTGTGTTTGTGTCCAAATCATGACATCAATTATTTTCTACCATGTGATTGACCAGTCTCACTCACACAAACATAACTAGGGTTCAAAATCGAGATCGTACGGATTCTGTAATGGTTGGACCGATTTAATGACGTAACAACAATTGGGTACAGCAGCAACAACAAGGGACTCGTGATAAAATTAAAGGGCTATTCATGCATCGTTATGTCATGGATTGGATCATACAACAAAACTAGATATAATTCGATTATTACAACATGTATCCAATGTAAACCAGTTGAGGAACAAAACTAGGCTACATCTCAAGACCTCCGTGAATGTAATGAATGCGGCTGGTGGCAAAATGGTAAATACGATAGTACCAAATTTTATGAACCATAAATGTCACCGGTCGATCTTGAATGGTCAACAGATTGAAAAACACAACTGTTTTCTATAATGATAAGTAGTTGTTGGTTTTGATTAGCACAACCTATAATCAGTTCAACCGATTCGCGCCAGAAAGGAGAAGATTAACCATGTTTTGGGTTGGTCCCACCTGCCCTTTAATTTTTTCTATTTTAACCAAATTACCATTTAATATTTGGGGTCGAATATTGAATAACTAGAAGATGAGGGGTGGATATGTCCGAATAATTTTGGCGAAAAACGAAAAGGTCCTCGAAATGAGAATGGATTAATCGAAGAAAAAAAATCCCAACTGAATCGCGATTCAGTAAGAGACGAAGAAGGCGAAACTATGGAGACTCCGATTCAGCCATGGTTAATCCTCCTCCTGTTCGTATCAGCTCTCGCTGTTGCCTCTTCGCTTTCTGATCACGATTTAGGGCACCCACAGTAAGCATCGATCTCTCTCCGCGATCTCACGTAACGTGTAATTTTTTCGATTTTTGTATCGATTTTGATTAGTATTGTTGATTTACATGGCGGTATGTTCAGTTGAAATTTGGTTTTTGGTTGGTTTGAGCAGAAGAAGCAGAGGAGGGAGAAGAATGCTGCTGGGTTTCAAGGAAACTCCTCATGGGAACAATGCTTCTTTCGATTGCTCTCCTTCTGGGCCTTGCATTCTTTGTCTATACTCTGAAAAGGTACAATTTTTCACTTCTTTTGTTGGGATCAGATTTTGCTTTAATTTGCTGGATTCATATGAGCTTAGTATTACAACTTTCAATTCATTTTGTTTAGTGTATCACCATAAACTAAGAGAAAACATACAAGTAGCTGTTGTTCCATATTTACTGAAGACGGTAGCGGGTAGTTTCGTGGCATTAGTTAGGTTGTGTTTCCAATGCTAACTAATTGGATTGAAGGCAGAAATATGGTTAAGGGCTATGTAGCACATAAGATGATCAACACAATAAAAAAACAATATCTATGTTATTAGATGACTGACTTGCATATGATTAGCATTTCTAAGAAGCAAAAAAAATCAATCTTGATAAGTTTGATGCTGTTTAATTTTCTGAATTTTGGTGGAGAATGCAATCCATTCCGTGTTGCACAACTTGTGGTGTATCATGTATTATTTTGTGTGCCTATACGAGCATGCATGGTTATGTATGTCGTACTCACAACATGATCCTTGCTTTGTCTATATGGGTTTGAATTATAGTCTATTGAAGAAGGAAAAAGAAAAGAAAATCCAAATTGAGTTGAACACTGTATATTGTTGAATCCATTACTCTGCATCACTGTATTGGTTCTTCAATTATTTCATATGTTACTCTTCTTGTCTTATTTTTCATCTCCATCACATGCTCATTCCATGTACAATCTCTTCTTTTGGGTAGAACGATGAAAAATATCGATGTAGTGAGACAGGCTATCGGATCCCTTTTAAATGCACAGAAATTGAAGCTGGCTCCAAGGTCTCAAAGGGGGGGAAATCTCAAAAGGGTAGATCTGCTTTGGAAGTTTCTCCTCACAATGAAGAACCACCTGTAATGTTGTTGCATGATGCAGAACTTGTTGCTTTAGTTAGACAAAGAATTTTGCTTGATGATTCATCGAACCCAAAGAGTGGGTCACAGGCATACATTACTTACAGAAGCTGTATTCCAGCAGCAAATGAGGAGAGGTTATCTGTTCTTGGTTTTGAGGTATGTCAATATCTTTTGGTTGCTGTCTATTGTTGCTACACCTTACATCTTTCTGCACTTCACATGCACAATCATATTGGCTCAAGGTCCGTAAAAAACATATCATATACTGGTAATGGTAATGTGTCTTAATTTGGGAAGTTTATATAAAGCAAGCATGTTGAGGTGTGGAACTGCATTGCATTTTTCAGTTTAAATGATCAGTGTAATATGTTATCTACAGCTCCCTCTAATCGCGAGCCTTTGATTGTTGATTTCCAATCTACTTCTGAAAAACACATGCATTCATTTTCCAAGTAGATGCAACTAATGAATCCATGTATTTTTTTCCTTTATCGAGTTTATGCCCTTGTTTTGTTTCACTGTGGCTATTGGTTACTAAATATTGTACAAAAAAATCTCTTGTAGAAAGGTCCTTAATCCTTTCTCTATTTTTTTTCCATGAGTTAAATGACATCTATGCATGTATATAAGATTTAGAATTTGGCATTCCCTTCTTTTTGTGACTTGTTGAGATCCATTGATGTCTTCTGTGTGCATCTAATCCCCTAACCAGCTACCAGTGACTCCAACTCATGATTTCTGTTAGAGGCTGTGATGCTGTTTAAATTGATGTATATGCACTTTTTTGAGGGAACGCAATGATTTGAAACTGAAATGCAAGCATTTCACAACATTGGGTGTCTTGAACTTTCTTATTTGAAATATATAACTTGTGTAAATGTTGATCCATTTACCTTTACCTGATCTGTACAGGGGATCGTGGTGTTCATGTTGATTGTTAGTGGTTCAGTGGTATACCTAAAAAGAAAGAACGCTGCTGCAACAGGAGCTCCAATGCGAATCCCAACCAGCTCTAGGTTTTAAAGTATGTAAAGTCAATTTTAAAGACCATGGATAGATGATTTCTTAGTAGCAATGCAGAATCTATGGTGCTTACCATTTCCATCAAATTTAGTAGCAATGCGAATCTATGCAAGCATTTCACAACATTGGGTGTCTTGAACTTTCTTATTTGAAGTATATAACTTGTGTAAATGTTGATCCATTTACCTTTACCTGATCTGTACAGGGGATTGTCGTGTTCATGTTGATTGTTAGTGGTTCAGTGGTATACTTAAAAAGAAAGAACGCTGCTGCAACAGGAGCTCCAATGCGAATCTCAACCAGCTCTAGGTTTTGAAGTATGTAAAGTCAATTTTAAAGACCATGGATAGATGATTTCTTAGTAGCAATGCAGAATCTATGGTGCTTGCCATTTCCATCAAATTTAGTTTCCTTGTACCCTCCTTTTTCAAATTTGGTCAGCCTCTTTATTTTCATAGTTCCAATTTCCAGTTCTTCACTGCTGCCTCCTCACATCATGTCGCTGTGAAGCATAGTTTGCAAATCTCATTTCCAGTGGTTTAGGAAGTGAATTCAAGTAAGCTTGTTTGAGATTGATGTGAGCATAGAAATGATTGGACATCCTTTTCATAGGTTTTTCGAGGTCTTTCCTCACGAACAGGCAGCATCTCTGGTAGGAATAGATACATCACGCACCGAACTCGCCAAGTTTGATTTTATTCTGTGCTGAACTTGTAACCCAATTATAACCACTACCTCATATACATCATGACAATGATAATTTTTTACCATGGATATTCTGATAACTCAGACATGAAAACATTTCCAATTTACCAAGCGGTTATGGGCAGCATAAAGAGACATTATTATGCCATATGCGCTTCCTCCAGAAAATATACAAAGATAACATGGCCATCGGTGCTGTACATCAACAAAAGCAACAGTACATACTCCAGAGTCCAAACAAAAGAATGTGTCTGATAAACCTTATCTTAAAACAACAAAACTCATCTCCTTAAAAACACATCTACAGTAGTGGGGCAGCAAATGTAGGTTACAAGCAGCTAAAAGACAGGTGTAAGGATTACAAAAAATAATCTGGAGTTTTGCGTGTAGTGTCAGGCTCAATTTGCCGAGGAGCTGGGTCAAATTGTAGAAAGTTCTGGTCCATGTGTTCCCCAATCTCTAATATGGCAGCCATGTTTCCACACCGATAGCAATAGTTGGGGGCGCTGAATACGGTCACCACATTCTTTTCCTATGGTTTATTAGAAATGTTGTGAATAACAATTATTTGACGGAAAAGTATTACTGGGGATAGTTGCTACAGTGAAAATGCAAATTTGCTCAGTTCAAGTTTGCAGACCTGACACCAATTGAATCCTTCCATGACAAGCTGGTGGGCTCTTGAAATCAGAGTGAGCCCATTGGTATGGTTAAACTGAGTGGCTATATCCTGTCCAAATGTATAGCCGGCACCACGTGGAGATATCCCCCATCCACAGCGGTCATCTGGATCAGACCACAAGAGGTCACACATTGGTCCTTCATGTGGTACCTATTTGTACACAAACACAAACACAAACTATCATAATCACAACAATTCAAGTTAAAGAATTGGCATGTAAGACAGAGTAACTCGCCTGTAAAACTTTGAAGTGGAACTCATTATACCAGGGAACAAGATTCACATGTTTATTACAGAATTGCATTAGGTTTAGCAATCATACTTCAGTAGTTTCCGAAATTCAAATTGTTGTAGGATTTATACTTTCAATTTTAATGACGAAAGATGATGTGGAAGTTAATACTAGCAACGCTGAGTAATAGCATCATCTACTTCCGAGTGATCTAAACATACCTCCTGTATACGGTCCAAAGCTCGAATATTATCTAATGTATCCAAGGATGGTGAAAGTCCCCCATGCAAACAGAAGATCTACAGAACAGCAATGCATGAGTAGATAACCCTGAGATTGATCACTCAAAAGATACAATGTTTTCAACTCTTACCTGGCTCTCTATAAGAGCTGTAAGGGGTAGATAATCAAAAAGATCGGTAAAATACTTCCAGACATTAGCATTCCCATATTTTCTCAAGCATTCGTCATAAAAGCCATACCTGAAAGCAGTATTAAATTACTCAATATAAATGAAGCTAGGAAATGAAATTTCGTTGCATCCATTTGTGAGACAAAGGAAAGGAATCGAAGAAAACACAGCTATATTTCAGCAAATATTATTTGAAATAATGGCTACCCACCTTAAGGCTTTCAATTCTTATGCTATATTTTTTTCCCTAACCCATTAATCATTCTTATGAAAATGAGAGCAGAGTGACATGAAAGCATGTTCATATCTGCCAATATAATAGGTCCAGGGTCCAGGTTAAGTGTTTCACTCGTCCTTTTGATTGTTTCATGGAGATATAGGAAGGGCAAAGACTAAAGTGACAAACCTTACTGGGTAAAAGCTTTTAAAATAAGTCCCATAGAAGTGATAGCTTGTACGTGCTGATGATTCAGGAAACCCTTCTAAGAACTAACAAGCAATCATTGAAAACCAATAAAGAAAATGAAAAGGTTTCATGTGTCTTAAGTGGAATTCTTTTTACTTTGAAACTTGAGCCAAACAATGTATATGTTTTTATTTCATTAGTATGATAAAAGATTGAGATCTTACACTTGAGTAATTTGGCGGCTCTCATGATTCCCTCTTAAAATCGTAATTCTATCTCTATATCGAACTTTCAAGGCCACTAAAAGCGAGACAGTCTCCACTGAATAGTACCCACGATCTGCATCAGCGTACCAAAATTGAGAAACACACACATGTATATTTGCAAGTAAAATGATTATACAGATGATGCAAACTCCTCTAAAAATCAGTCACCGAGCTATTTGTATGCATATAATATAATCCTATCAAGAAATCATCGTTTCCATAAACATAAAAGGAGATTAAATTAAGATAGGTAGTACCATCTGGAGGAAATACATTAGCTATTAGAGCATCTGCAGAGGGGGCGATTGAAGCGTTAAAAGGGCAAAAAAAGGGGGGAAAGGTGACATGTCTTCTCTCTCTAACCGATTCTCTTTCCTCGCCTCGACGGTTTTGTCGACACCCCTCTATCCCTCTCCTCTCTCTTCCTCAGCCTTTTTTCTCCTGCCACTTGTCGATTTTAGTCAGAATCGACCCACCAAATCCGACCTCCATTGCCAGACAATAACGAATCGATACTAGATCTGACCTAATCGATCTTGCCGAACCTGACCCCCCTCACTGCAGATGCTCTTAAGCATAGCAATAAGTGTCAACTACGAAAGTACAAATAAGATTAACAAACGATTTGCAATCATGGCAGACATTTAATCAACACAGCCATTTCCCAAAAGCATCAAAATCAACTATCAGTATGTTTGGTGTTCTTCCAACATTTCTCAGTTCCAACTCCCGAATGGAAAAAGTTGTGTCATAAAGCAAGGTTGCTTTAGCACCCTGCCACTCTACTTTAAGAGCACCAACTTCAAGTGTCTATCCTCCACAATATACTAATCCCTGATTATACACATCTACTCTTAATTGGTATTTAGGAAGATTGGTTAAACTCACAATGAAGTACATATACAATACATATGTATCAATTCCCGGTATCTCCATAACTCCAGCATGGCACATGGGCAACCACACCACAACCTTCCTATAACTTTCATGCAGTGCTAAACCTTAAGAACAAAAGCTTTCCTAAAACTCCTAACCATGCATAACCCAAATTCAGTTCAAGATAATTCAGGCCGAGAACAAATCACAATTATGCCAATTAATAACACAACTTAATGCCAGAGAATTTGAACCTGAGCTATAAATATTACAATCACAAACAAGAATCATTCCCTCAATGGACCAGCATACAGAGAGATAAATATATTGAATTGGTATTTGTTCTAGCTTTCTATTACAATTATCCGGCAAAAAGCACAAACAGCAAAACATCTATCTATCCAGCAGAGAATGCTCTTAAAAGATCCAATATAATAAATCAACAAATGATAAACACGATCTAGATCCTCATCATTCGCAGAGAAACAAAATAAACTCAGAAACCAAACTAACAAGAAGTAAAACAGAAATATGTTCACCAGAAACTCACCTACATAGTCTCCCATGAATAAATAATTGGTATCCGGAGCATTCCCTCCTATCCGAAAAAGCTCGATGAGGTCGTAAAATTGGCCGTGAATGTCACCGCACACCGTGACAGGACACTTTACCGGCTGCACGTTCCACTCCTCCACGAGAATCGCCTTGGCCTGGTCGCAGAGCGTCATCACCTCCGCCTCCGCCAACGGCTTACACTCCATCAGGTGCTCGATCTGCCGGTCCAGATCCGCGTTCGACGGCATCGTTTCTTCCCCCACTCAGATCCGCAACACCTCAACCTCAACAAAAACAGGTCGCAAATCGTACGGACGCGCTCCTGCTCTGGACCGATCCTCAGCTCAATGCCGGGAGGGAAACTAGGGTTCTGAAAACCAACGAGACGAATCTATTTTTCGATAGGTTCCGAGACGATCTACAATTATTACTCTCTTACTCCTCTCAGCGGAGAAGAGAAAGAATTAAAAAAAAACGGAGAAATCCGGGTAATGGAGATTTTTTATTTTGTGTGGAAATGGCATCTGAGAGGTGAGAGAGATATGCGACGAAATGAAACCCAAATGCAAATGAAATGAACAGAAATGCAACTTTGGATATGGTTTCGATTTCGGGTCCAAATTTGTTTTTCGTTTCGCGTTTCGTCAAAAATATTGCTCTCCCCGATGGCTCCGCCGAGTCAAATTCAGAAGCTGCACGCCACGTGGCGTCACTTTATCTGCTTTTTTTGGACTTAATTTAGAGCTGATATGTCTATGCGGAGTCGAGGTCGAAACATTTTTTGTAACGAGTCTTCGACGTAAAATGTGTTACATGATTGTGCTGTAGCGTACCTCCCCGCAAGATCTTGCAACGATGAGACGCGTTGTTATAGCACCCAACGGCTAATCGACTGTTCAATAGCGATATGCCATGTGTCGGTGACCGATTTTTAAAAACCCCTCAAATATCTATAAATACAATACCTGTCATAAAACATAATCCACACCTCTTTCTCTTCTACACCTCTAATTTTTTAAACCTCTTTTTTCTACAAAATCATTCTAGCTCCCTTCCATGGTCAACCCTAACGACTATGAATTAATACTAAAAATATGGAGTGGAACGATTCACCCACTAAAGGAGAGCTTCACTCTCAAATCAGATCCCTAAGCTTGCTCTTCGAACCCACCCACTCGGAGTCGTCGTAATTCAACCAGGAGCAAAACTTCCAATGGACACCATCGCAATTCGCCTTCGAACAACCTTCCCAATCCTCCCCGTCCGAGTCATAGAGGAGCCGGACGAAGAAATCAACATCAACTACACTTCCGAGGATAAAATGAAGTGTTAATGAGGAGATTCGATTGACAAAGGCATAGGTCAACAATTTTGCTGATAGCATCGGAGGGAAGGAGCAAAAGGCCAACACATATTGGACTCAAGTCAGGGTGGAGGTCACTCAGACGAGGAAACCAACCAACCCAACGCGCACATGGAAGAATTGTAAAGACTACTAGCATCATATCAACAAAAAAAGTCAGGTAAATTTCAGGGACAATATGTGCAAATTGCGTACGCGTACCAAAGTAGGAGGAACGGTGATCAAATCATGGCCGGAGCAGAAATTTCTTATAAAAAAGAGGAAGGACATGAGTTTTCTTTGAAGCATGTTTGAAGTATATTAAGGGAGCACCCCAGGTAGGATGTCAAGAAGTTCCATCAATATCAAGTATACCTCAAAGAGTCGACACCTAATGTAGAAATTGAAGCAAGTAAGCGTACAAGGTTGGAAGACAATTGCAACTACATATCGACCGACGGAGCTGAGCATGTGTTGACCTTACTTGTATAGTAGGAAGGTCCATCCGGCTAGAAAAAAGCGAAAGTTGTTAGAAGTTAGGCAATTTCCTATTTCTCTATGCATATATTATGTTAGATATTTCCTATATTGTGAGGCTTCTCTCATATATAAAGGGAGGTCCCATTATGTATTAGTCATTAAGAACATCAATAATATTCTGATATTTTGATACTCATCATGGTATTAGAGCCTTAGAGCTCTTGGGCCTCTCATTCTCCTTTCTTCTTCTCTATTTTCTGTCGGAACAGTAATTCGGCACAACAACTCCACCAGAACAGTAAAATCAGTCCCGGTTGTCCCAGTTTTGGACTGTGCTCATCTCAAAACAACCTGTGACGACCAAGTTCCAAACTGCGCCGCCCCGAAGTATCTCACGGGGCCCCACGCGCCTCCCAGCCGTCCGAGCTGCTCTTGTTTCTTTTTCAGATCTACGAAAATCCGACGATCTTCTAATCATACCTCCCGCACCATCGCAAACAGCGGATTTCGATCTACCAGAACCTCTAACATCACCATTGCATGAGCCGCCACACGTCGTCCACGCGCCATACAATTTCCAACTTTTTGTTCCCTTTTTCCCCGATCTACTGTCAGTATGTCAGATCTCCCAACCAACCAATACGTTTTCTTCGTTTCTTACTCCAATTATTACAACGGAGAAATTATGTGGTAGTTCCAATTACACCTTTTGGGGTGCTTCTATTGAATTATGGTTTATGGGTCAAGAACTCAAAGATCATCTCACTCAACGAAGTGATGTTATTGGTAAGGATAAACAGGCTCAATGGAAAAAAGTTGATGCCTTGTTGGTTACTATATTATGGCAATATATTGATCTGAAACTTTATTCTATCTATAAAGCATATCGCTCATGTGTCCAAGTGTGGGACAAGGCTATAGCCTTGTACACTAATGATATTCAACAATTTTATTTTGTGATTTCTAATATGGTTCAGCTAAAACAGTCTGGGCTCAATACGACACAATTCATTGGTCTATTGGAGTCGTTGAAAGAATAGTGTAGTGCACTTTTGCCGATTGCTGACAGCAAAGAAGTCCAATTGGCCCAATGCGACAAATTGTTCATGGTGTTGGGACTTACTGCTATGAGTCTTGAATTGTCCTCAGTTCGTGACCAAATCTTAGCCAGTCTATTGCGTGTTTCCTTTACTGTCACCACGCTTGAGGTTGTTCCTACAGTAGATGCCTCCGTTCTTGCCTATCAGTATAATCTAAACTTTTCTTCTATGAGAGGTCGTGGTATTCTCGGTTGTGGAGGACGAGGAGGTGCTTACCAACGCAAATATGTTCAATATAGTCTTTATCACAAGATGGGCCATACTAAGGAGGTCTGTTATGAGCATTGTTGTAAAAGGCGGCCCTAGGCGGCGACTAGTCGGAAAAACCCTCTCACCGCCCCAATTTGGATGCATCGGGAGGACCTAGGCGGCCGACCGATTTTTAGTCACTTGGGCGGCGGCGAGGCGGGCAAGGCGGCGGTGCATGCAACGTCTGAAACCCAAAATTGAATCAACAATGAACCATCACAATAAATAAAGTGAAAACTCATCTGAACTTCAAAATCCCACATACCTCGTCACGATTGCTGCGACCTGCGAACTTGCAAGCGCGACATGGAGAGAAGAAAGGTTGTGGTGCAGAGAATTTAGATTAGGGTTTGGTTCTTTTTAATATTTTATGTTTTACGAGTTAGTTAATAACTTAATAGCATTGTTGTTCTCGGGGTTAGTTAAATTGATGGGTTTGGGTTAATTTAATTGGGCTAGTAATATTGGTTTAGATGAGCTGGGTTAGTGTATTTGGGCTTAGTTATAGGTTTAAAACAAATTGTTTGAAACATACTTTATTAATATGTTTTATATTATATAATTTCTATTACTATTATACATATATAATTAGTTATTGAATAAATAAAATTAAAGTCCGCCTAGGCCTCGACTAGTCCCCGCCTAACGACTAGGGGACCTCACCGCCCGACTAGCGCCTAACGCCTTTTACAACCTTGGTTATGAGTTACGTGGTTATCCTCATAAAGATGCTTATGCTGCACAAGACCCGTCTGCCCTTCACAGCCAGGTATCCCTCTCTGTTGTTCTCACTGGTGCTGAGCACGAGGACTATTTGCGACTTCTCTATTTACAACAGACATCTTCACTTCATCAGAATACTAATGTTGGTGCTAGTAATTCCATTTCTTGTTTAGGGCATTCTCCACCTACGGACCCTTGGGTACTTGATTATGGTGCTTGAAATCATATTTTTGGTAACCAACATCTTCTTACTCATATCTCTACTTCCTCACATCTCCCGAGTATTACTCTTGCAGACGGGTTTATATCCCAAACGGAAGGAGTTGGTTCCACGAAACCCTTACCGTCCTTACCTTTGGCATCTGTTCTTTTTGTCCCTAACAATCCTTTTAATATCATTTCTATATCTCAAAATACTCGAGTTCTTAATTGTACTGTCACCTTTGATGTTGTGTTTGTGTTTGTGCAGGACCGTAGTACGGGACAAGTGATGGCAGAAGGATATGAGTCTCAAGTATTATATCATCTTCAAGCAAAAGCTCCTCCGTAGCTTGCACCTCTACTAAGTCTCCCCTTACCATCCACAGTCGTTTGGGTTATCCTAGTCTCTCGAAACTAAAATGCTTAGTACCGAGTCTTTCTCATTTATCTGCTTTAAAGTGTGAGTCTTGTCAGTTGGGAAAACAAACTCGTACTTCTTTTCCTAAACATATTAATAATCAGGCTTCTTGTCCTTTTGAATTGGTTCACACTGATGTTTGGGGTCCAAGTCGTGTTCTCTCAGTATTGGGTTATCAATATTTTGTTACCTTTATTGATGATTACTCCCGATGCACTTGGTTGTTTTTAATAACACACTGCTCTGAGATATTTTCCATTTTCAAAGGATTTTTTGTTGAAATTCGAACTCAATTCAATGTTGACATACGTATTTTACGTAGTGATAATGCTAAAGAGTATTTTACAGCACCTTTTACAGAGTTTATGCATTCCCATGGTGTTCTTCACCAATCTTCGTGTGTTTCGACCCCTCAAAAAAATGGTGTTGTCGAACGCAAAAACCGTCATCTGTTTTACAAGATCAAATCCCTTTCTCTATTTTGTTTCCAGAGAAGTCATTATATCCTCTTCCGCTTCGTATGTTTGGATGTACTTGTTTTGTTCATGATAAAACTCCAAGTCGCGATAAATTATCAGCAAAAGCTATCAAATGTGTTTTCTTGGGATACTCACGCCTTCAAAAAGGGTATAAATTTTATTCTCCCACTACTAATCGTTATTTTATCGCTGCTGATGTTTCTTTTTTTGAGTGAAGCTCTTACTTCTCCTCGTCAAAGTCTGATAATCACAATATTTGTGATATCTTACTTGTTCCCTCGGTCGTGTCCCTTCCAAAACCCATAGTTGCACCGCCTCCTTTACAAGTTTATTCTTTGCGTATACAGGTCCCTTTGGTTGCAGGCCCTGTTGATGATCCAGTCCACTCATCTCCTTCTCCAGCACCTCAACTTGTTGCGGTTCTACCTCCGGTCCCTGACGAGCCTCATGCTCTACGACGTGGTAATCGCTCTACTCGTAATCCCCATCCTATTTATTCATTCCTTAGCTACCATCGTTTATATCCCTCGTATTATGCTTTTGTTTCCTCTTTGTCTACTGTTTCGATTGCTAAATCGACCAGTGAGGCATTATCACAACATGTATGGCGGTAAGCTATGATTGACGAAATGTCTGTTATGGAGTCTCAAGGTACTTGGGAGTTAGTTCATCTCCCTCTAGGACAGTCTACTGTTGGATGTCGCTGGGTATATGCGGTCAAAATGGGACCCGATAGTCAGGTGGATCGTCTAAAAGCCCGACTAGTTGCCAAGGGTTATACCCAAATTTATGGGCTTGACTATGGTGATACCTTTTTCTCCAGTTGCAAAGATTGCCTCTGTTCGTCTATTCATCTACATTGATGTAGTCAAACAGTGGCCTCTTCATCAGTTGGACATCAAGAATGCCTTTCTTCATGGTGACCTCGATGAAGATGTCTACATGGAGCAAGCAACAGGTTTTATTACTCAGGGGGAGTCTGGTTTGGTTTGTAAGCTTCGACGTTCTATTTATGGCCTCACGCAATCTCCTCGAGCATGGTTTGGTAGATTTAGTATAATTATTCAACAATTTGGCATTATTCGTAGTAAAGCTGATCATTTTGTTTTCTATCATCACACATCACAAGGCAGAAGTATCTATTTTGTTGTTTATGTGGACGATATAGTTATTACAGGTTATGATGAAGAAGGGATTGTTAAATTAAAAAGCCACCTTTTTCAGCATTTTTAGACTAAGGACTTGGGACTACTCAAATATTTTCTTGGCATTGAGGTTGCCCAAGCTAGCAACGTTATAGTTATATCTCAACGAAGATATGCTCTTGATATACTTGAGGAGACAAAAATGCTTGATTGTCGACCTTGTGATACTCCTATGGATCCAAACTCCAAACTTCTTCCAAGATAGGGGAGCCTCTAGATGATACTGGAATGTATCATAGACTCGTTGGGAAGCTTAATTACCTTACTATTACTCTACTAGATATTTCATTCATTGTAAGTGGTGTCAGCCAGTTTCTGCAATCCCCATGTGATAGCCATTGGGACGTAGTAATGCGCATTCTGGGGTATATTAAGGGAACTCCAGGACAGGGGTTGTTGTATGAGGATAAAGGAAATACTGAAGTTGTTGCATATTCGGATGTAGATTGGGCAGGATCTCCATCATATAGGCGTTCCACTTCCGGATACTGTGTCATGATAGGTGGTAACTTGATCTCTTGAAAAATTATAAACCAGACTGTTGTCGCTAGATATAGTGCAGAAGCTGAATATAGAGTCATGGCCTTGGCAACATGTGAACTCATATGGGTGAAACAACTTCTTCAAGAACTCAAGCTTATAAAGGATACTCCAATGACATTAATATGTGACAATCAAGCGGCATTGCACATCGTATCCAATCCTGTGTTTCATGAAAGAACCAAACATATAGAAATCGATTGCCACTTTATCAGGGAGAAGATTATATCAGGTTGCATCAAAACCAATTTCGTCAACTCTAGTGACCAACTAGCAGATATCTTCACAACATCTTTTCGAGGACCTCGCATAAGCTATATTTGCAACAATCTAGGAGCTTATGATTTATATGCTTTGGCTTGAGGGGGAGTGTTAGAAGTTAGGCAATTTTCTATTTCTCTATGCATTAAATATGTTAGATATTTCTTATATTGTGAGGCTTCTCCCCTATATAAAGGGAGGTCCCATTATGTATTAGTCAATAAGAACATCAATAATATTTTGATATTTTGATACTCATCAAAAGCTAAAGCCAAAGGCAAAAGTAAAAGGAACATAACAAATTGTGGAGACGCACACTGATGATGGATCCGCAGCTAAGTATCTTTAAGGTCAAATGACGGAGCTGCACATGCTGTCTGAGCGCAAAGCCAAGACCATCAATAGTTTTCTTGATTCATACGCTGCAATCAGTAGCCAATGCACCTCGACGATGAGCCAACCGAAATTGGATGCTCGTTTCATACTTTTACAGAACATCGCGAAACAACTAGGAAAACTTTGAATTGACATCTCATTAATAAAAATAGATTTTTTTCGTTAATTGTTGTTTTATCCTCTATGTACTCCTTATCAATGTCAATTTATTAATAGGCGGTTGAATTTTCAGATTTTTTTTACGGTTTCTCGGTTTGCATGTACGCACACTATTTGGGGAATAATGGATGTTACGTCACCCCTACCACGATGTAGTCGATGATCCCTATAAATACCTCATCCCTCCTTCATTTATCCTCACACCTCTCTCCAATTTTCTCATCCTCCATAGTCTTCTTTGTCGTTTTTTGTTTATCCAAAGAATGAGTTCGTCGGCGGTGCCCCCTTATGGTCCGACGAGGAAGAAATACATCTGATGATCATGTGGCTAGAACATGTCGGGGTTGGTGGGAAATATTGGGAGTCACTTTACCTCAATTTCATAGCTTTGGGAGACGAGAAGTTTTTTAAACAGCCGTAGAAACAAGTCAAGGATCATTAGGGGAAGAACAACCAGAAATGCAGACACTTTGATGAGATGTACAGGGAGCGTCTTAAATATTCAAAAGGGGAAACTGATGAGGAGATCATTGTTACGACCGTTTCCGTTTATGAAGACAAACATGGGAAATGAACAAAAGAGGGTTGATGGAACTTCCTCAAAGATCATCCGAAGTGGCATCTCTACATTGGCGCGATTAAAAGCAGTTGAATTACTATAGGTTTTGTTTAAATTTTGTGTGTTTAATTATCCTATGTCGTTTTTATAAATGTTGTCTTTCGTTGCTAGATATAAAATTAGTAGTTTGTTTTGGGCTTCTTTTGGAATTATTAAAATTTGTAAAAATAGTTGTTACCACTAGCTGGTGGTTAACCACTGCAGAACTAGTGGTTTGGAAGAGAGAGGAACTAAAAATGTGCTTTAACTAATAATTGCTACCACTAGCTAGTAGTTTACCTGTTGAGATAATCTAAATAGTTTTTTGACACCCTTTTGTTTTGATCACAAGAACCTTATAATCTTGTATATTTCTAAATGTCTAATGAGGTACTTTATTTACTGACCATAAATATTTATTTTTTCAAATAGGATTAAACAACAAGTGAAATATTTAATTTTGGGTTATTTACGATAAGGTACCCTAATGTTTCGTCCACGAACGATAAGGTACCCTTATGAATTTTTTTCCCGATAAGGTACCCTAATGATTCGTCCACGAACGATTTGGTTTAAAATTGGCATATTCCGTTAAAAACTAACAAAATATTCCTCTAAATTAGACATGTGCAGTTAAGTGGGGTGTGAAATGATGATTTTACCCTTTCTTATTTTAAGCTTATAAATTTGATAGAAAAAATTACCATTATACCCTTAATTATATAATACAATAAAAATATAATAAATAAATAAATTTAAATTATTTAAAATAATAATAAAAATATTTAAAAATACAAAAAATTTAAAAATCATTTTTATTTTTTTTTTAAAAATAATTTTATTAAAAAAAATCGCAGAGCTTCGCCCTCTCCGGCCACCCCACCAGCGTCGTCTCCGGCCACCCCACCTCCACCGTCGTCGTCGTCCCCGGCCACCCCACTTGCGCCGCCGCCTCCTCCCTCTTCCAACTCCTCCCCCTCACCAGATCTGAATCGCAGAGCTGAAGCTCTGCGATTTGGTTCAGATCTGGTTTTGGTCTGAACCAAATCGCAGAGCTTCAGCTCTACGATTCAGATCTGGTGAGGGGGGGAGGTGGAAGAGGGAGGAGGAGGCGGCGCAGGTGGGGTGGCCGGGGACGACGACGGCGGAGGAGGTGGGGTGGTCGGAGACGACGCTGGTGGGGTGGCCGGAGAGGACGAAGCTCTGCGATTTTTTTTAATAAAATGAATTTTTTTAAAATAAAAATGATTTTTTATATATAATTTTTTTAATAAATAATTATTTATTTATAAAAAAACTAATTATTAAAAAAATAAAAGTAATTAAATAGAACATCTGATATTAAACTATAAAAATATGATTTTAAAAAAATAAAAACTGATTTTTGAAAAAAAAAACAAATTCAATTTTAAAAAAATATAACTTAAAAAAAATATATAATTTATTTATTTTATTTTGAAAATTAAAATTAATTACAAAATATAAATTAAGCAAAAATAATAACTGAGGGTATAATGGTCATTTCACTCTTAAGTCAAAAGTCAACTAAAATGTCAAAGGGCAAAATAGTCATTCTATATAATTCTATTAGTTTTTTAACAGCATTAAACCAAATCGTTCGTGGACGAATCATTAGGGTACCTTATCGGACAAAAAATTCATAAGGGTACCTTATCGTTCGTGGACGAAACATTAGGGTACCTTATCGTAAATAACCCTTTAATTTTGTTACTCGTGTGACACCATATGCTAGTTAGTGAAATATGAAAGTACCATTTTTCCCTTCCTTATTTTAACCATATAAATTGTATGGATAAAATTACCATTTAACCCTTAATTATAATAAATAAAAATAATTAATTAAATAGAAAAAAATAAAAATAAAAAAGATAAATTCTGTTTCACTACCCTAAACTTTGCGAATTCCATTTCCAATATCCTAAAAAAAATTGTCACCTCACTACCCTAAAAATGTGTTTTTGTCTCCTTAGTATCTAACATTACTTTTCCGCCAATTTTTGGATGAAAAATGGTCATGTGCAATGACCGCGACTCTTTTAAAAAATAACAAAAATACCCCTTAGCATTCTAAGCCCTGATTTCTTTGCTCTCTTATTTCTCATTTATCTTATCCTTTAACCAAACCACCTGCAAATCTCTTTGTATCTGTGCAAAATATCCCCAAATTTATTCTCTCTAGCAGAGGAGCTCCTCCATTACCTGGTTCGACGACAACCTTATCGTCCTCCTCTCTTTGCTAGATCCACACCCTCTTCTCTCCGACGTCCAAGTGTCATTCCTGGTGGCAGACGAGACACAAGCCCATGGAGGAGAATCGAAGCCCGTGGTGAAGACTGAAGCTCGCACGAGAGAAGCTCCTCCATTTCCTGGTTCGACGAAAACCTTGAAGACGAATGGATTGAGTTTTTTTTTTCAAATTTGTTGAGGGATAGGTTTTCAAAAAAACGATTTTGAAAAGTAAAAACTGATTTTTTAAAGTAAAAAAATAAAACAGATTTTTAAAAGTAAAGACTGATTTTGTTTTAGGGTTAAATATTGAAACTTACTCTTAAGTATTGGTCATGAAAACTACACTACCCATGTTTGCAAAATCACATATGCCATACATAAAGTATTGGTCACGCGATTCTGTTAGTGAAAATGGACGGAATATTCCATTTTGTTAGCCATGTGACAATTAGTTGAGAGTAAAATGACGATTTTAACCTTACTCATATCAATCTTATGACTATAATAGGGGAAATTACCATTTTACCCTTATTTTATAATCATGGTTATCTCCCCTATTAAAATCATAATGTTGATATGAGTAAGGTCAAAACCGTCATTTTAGTCTCAAGTAATTGTCATATGGCTAACAGAATGGAATATTCCATCCATTTTCACTAACATAATCGCGTGACCAATACTTTATGTATGGCATATGTGATTTTGCAAACATGGATAGTGTAGTGTTCGTGACCAATACTTAAGAGTAAGTTTCAATATTTATAAGATGTGTTGCTACATCTAGGGTTGATAATTATTGTGTCAAGCCAAATGTCTACTATGATGTCGTAACATCATGTGTCTACAACCGGGAAGAAAATCAAACTAAGATGTCAGGCCAGGATGTCAACAACATGATAGTAAGTGACAGCTCACGCGCGTTGAATTCCTCAAGTATATCTAATACGTATCCATGCATATCCGCGGTTAGAAGATTCATTTCTTTGTTTAACGATACCTCTTTAATAGATATCTTTTCTATTGTAGAAAGTATCTAGAATAAGGAAACAAGGAGATTCATCTTGATTGTGACTCTAGATATTAGAGAAACCCTAGGAGTCACGATACAAGGTGTAGGAGCTATAAATATCAGAATATTCTTCATAGCTCAGATCGATTCAACAATTACACTTCAAACATATTCAAAGAAGTCGACGCTATTCATTCTAGTCCAGAAGGACAAGTTGATGCATTTCTCTTGATCTTATGATTACGAAGGTCTCAAATGTGTTGGATTAGCGTGTTGAGAAACTATATGAAATGCATCAAAGAGAATGCTACTATGCTCATGATATCCATCGGAATTGATCAAGCATTGGAGCTTTTCTTGGTGATTGGAGTATCACAACCTATTCAGAGGACAAGAACAACCCGAGACTGCAAGAGCTCGAAGAGTGGAACTGAGATGGGATCTTAGGTTCAAGGGTGTCTCTGAACTAGGTTTGTCACTTTGTAATAATAATATAGGGTTGATCTGGACGATCTGAGAACTTGTATACTGATTGATTACATTATAGCGAAAACCTTTCCACTAGAAAAGTGCCCCTAGGCGTAAGTGAATTGCACCGAACTATGTAACCAATCTTGTGTCCTTATGCGTGGTTGATTCTTATATGCGTATTATGTTTTCATGCTTCATATAGTGACAAGTCAATGAACAAGCCAGAACATCTAGATTGGCATCTCACCTTCATATGTATGATTGGTCGTGTTTAATATTTCTTCTAATCAAACTACTAAAGTAAGATGTCTGATTACATGTTTCGACATTCCAAGTGACATCTCCTTCAATAACAGCACGTGATCAGAATTTCAATTGGTATTAGAACTGATCACTCATTATAAGAGGTATGATCATGTAGGGAAGTGATTCCGAATGTGCATAATGAAAAGTATAAGAGATGGAGGTTCTGTCAAACGTCCGCACGTGCTAGCTAGACAGAATCTTAAGGACCTATCTAAATCAAAGTCAGAAAAAGGAATGGAGAAAACTTTGGCTATGATGGTCAGGAATGAAATGAGACGACATTCGCTAATGACAGGACTTAATGATAAATTGAATGTCAGTCATAGCGTCATCAACATCTCACATCATAAAGGATCGAATCTGTCAAAGAGAGATATTGGTCAATCTGATAAAGGCAAAAGGATACAATGTCTTGAAGGCGAAGGATTTGGATACAGCCAACAAAAATCCCAAACTTTTTTAAAGAGACAAAAGAAAAGATTTGATATCTCACTATCCAAGGAAAATGACGAAAAGGTATGTAATCAACTTGCCATAACTACTAACATGACCTTTACTGAAATAGGAGAAACAAGTTATGAAAGCGTCTTGCCAAAGATTGTTTCAGATGAGTCTATAACTGTTGAGAATGATGATTTGTGTTGCTACATCGGTATTGGCCATTTGTGTGTCAAGAAAATGTTGAGAAAGATGTCAGTTTACACTAGTTGTGTATAGCTGGTGCGAAGCTGATTAAAGATGTCAGCTTAGAATGTCAATGACATGACATGGAACGACAACACACTCGTGTGGAAGTTATCAAGTGCGTGGAATCTATTGAGTGTATCTAGAATCGTATCCATGTCTATCCGGTTGAAAGATTTGTTTCATAGTACGAAGATACTTCCTTAATGGATATGTCCTCAATTGTAGAAACTCTACAAGATAAGGAAACTAAAATATTTCCCTGATCGTGACTCAAGAGGTGGAGAAACCCTAGGAGCCACGATACAAGGGTGATGAGAGTTATAAATACAAGTGTATTCTTTCAAGCTTGGTTCGAATCTTTAGCATAATTAAAAGTCTCTATTGAGAGCAAGATTCATAAGTGCAAGTTCATATAGGACAATTTGTGATCCTTAGTTTATGAATTGAGATTCCTAGGCATATTGTAGGAACTAGAGATGAAGTAAATTAAAGGAGAACATTATATGCTCATACTTGGATCAATGATTGATCAAGTAACAAAGTTATATGGTGGCCATCGTAGAGCCATAATAAACGTTGAAGAATAAGAGCAATCCAAGACTGTAGGAGCTCGAAGAGTGGAATTGAGATGAGATCTCAAGTTTAGAGGGGTCTTTGAATTAGGGTTGTCATTTTTTAATAATAGCATATGGTTGATTTGGTTGATCCGAGAACTTGTACGCGTATTGATTACTTTATAGTGAAAACTTTTCCGCTGGCAGAGTGCCCTTAGATGTAGGTATGTTGTACTGAATTGGGTAACCAAACTTGTGTGTTCTTCGTGTGTGTGTCTGTGTCTGATTAATTTCCTAATAACAATGCAAGATGTCAGTAAACAAGTCATAATATCTTTAGTGACATCTTGCTATCACACATAACCAGAATTACAATTGGTATCAGAGCAAGTCACCCAACATAAAGTGGTGTGATTCTCAAGGGAGAATAATTCTGAATGTGTGTAATGGAAAGTTCAAGAAGGAGGCTCAGTCATTCGTCCACCCTTTCTCGATGGAACGAACTATAGCTACTGAAAATACGGAATGATTACCTTATAAAGTCTATGGACAACAAAACATAGAACTCTGTGGTACATGGTTGGACCCCTCCTCAAACCTCGGATGAAGAAGGAAAGCCTGATGTTATTAAGCCAGAAAAGGAATGGATCCCTACAAAATATGATACTTCCTTGGGAAATTCACGAGCTCTGAATGTTATCTTTAACGGGGTAGATCAAAATGTCTTTAAACTAATCAACACTTGTAACAACGCTAAAGAAGCTTGAGAGATAGTGATTGTTGCTTTTAAAGGTACTACTAAAGTTAAAGATCAAACTTGCAGTATCTCACTACAAGCTTTGAGACATTGACCATGCTGGATGACGAAACCATTACTCAATTTCATGTGCGTCTTAGAGACATTTTAAATGAGTCACTCTCTCTTGGAAGACCAATGTCTAACGAAATTCTTGTTAGGAAAACACTAAGAGCTGTTAACTCAAAATTCAAAGTAAAGATAACAACCATAGAAGAGATGCATGACTTAAGTTTTCTTAGATTTGATGAACTTATGGGTTCACTTATGATTTTTGAGTTATCACTTAAAGACATAGAATATGTAACAAAAGAAGTAGCTTTGAAGAACTCTGGACAGGATCTCAAGGGCCAATCTGATTCAAGTTCAAGGGCAAGAAAGATGAAAACATTGGCTATGATGGTAAAAAAATGAGATGGAACGATACATTCATATGACAAGACATAATGGTGGCTTAGATGTAGGTCATGATGTCATTAACATATCATGTCATAAAGGATCAAAGTTGACAAAGAGAGACATAGATTAACCTCATAAAGCAACTCAATGTCATGAATGCAAAGGGTTTGGTCACAGTCAACGAGAGTGCCCAATATTCTTAAAGAAGCAGAAGAAAGGACTCAATGACATCTTAATTGATAAAGATGATGAACATGTTATGAATCATCTTGCTCTTACAACTAACTTTACCTATGTTGAAACAGGACAAATCATTGATGGAAACTACATATTTGAGCGACTTTCGTAAGATGGTTCAACAATTTTGAGTGATTGCTTATCCAATAGAGAACCTGTATTTTCTATCACTCTAGAAACTTAGAAATCTCAAATACAAACTCTGTTGTTTGAGAAGGTCAAATTTCTCAAAACTATTGGATCCTCACAAGAGGAGGTGAGTAGACTAAATGGTGAATTGATCATATTTCCATGTCAGACAGGATGTTAAACTCCAGCACAGAGATGTTAGATAACTTTCGTCCTATCAGAAGAACATCCAAGAAAATGAATGGTATTGGATACTATGATGAAACTTCTACCTCCAACGCAGTTTCACTACTCAACAAAAATTCTATCAACCCCTGACTACTGAAAGAAGAAAAAAGGATCAAACTTTGTCATCTCTCAAGATATCAAAAGCACAACATACTCATGATCGTTATCGGAGCAGACATTCTATACAACATCTCAAAGGTGACTCTCAACGATATGAACATCATTCTAATATACAAAATGAACTTTTTTTTACAAGTAACTTTGAGAAAATTACAAAGAGATGTTATCATTGTGGTAAGAAAGGCTGTATAAGACCCCATTGCTATCAACTCTATGGACTTCATAATGTTAAAAAAGGCAGTTCAATCAGTACCAGAAAAATGCAAGGCAAGAAAGAAACCATCAGAAGAAATATCCTTGTGATAATCTAAAGCAAGTATGGAGAGTTAAGAATGGCAATCATCATTCTAATGCTGCTTATACGTCTCTGGTTGAATCCAATAGAAATCTTTGGTACCTTGATAGTGGTGCTTCCCGTCGTATGATTGGGAACAGGGAGTACCTGAAAGACGTTCGGTCATGTCATAATGGACATGTAATATTTGGAGATGAAGTTGAGGCAAGAATTATAAGGAAGGGTCAACTAAACCTTCTAGGTGTAAACTACTTGACTGAAGCATTGTTGATAGAAGGACTTACTACTAATCTACTTAGCATAAGTCAACTTTGTGACCTGAATCTAATTGTGGAATTCACTAAGACAATGTGTTTCATCTTGGACAAGAATTTTTCCATTGTGCTAACTAGGACTCGATCTAAAGAAAATTGCTATATTTGGTCCTCAAATGGGACCTTAGAATCTGCACATCCTTCTACTCCAGCTTGCATGCTATCCAAATGGAAAGGTAACAAGACATCAAGACTGACATCTCTATGATTGATGTCAAACGACATGTTATCACATCTAGACATGCATATGACTCTCTTTGGAAGTCTCTAGGTTCCCTCCAATATTTATGACACATGTGTAAAATAAGTTGGTTCTAGAATCTCAAAGTCTCAAAGTTTTTCTACATCCTAAACATGTGAAGTAATGATGAACTCTATGAAATAAGGAGGGAAGAGGAAAAGACTAGAAGTCATAAATGAAAAGGAAACCTTAGACTCAACTTATTTTTTTCGTAAAACTCTAGGGTTAACAAAACCCCCCAATTCTCTCGCTTCCCTTGCTTTGTCGAACCTGTTTGTGCCTTCTCCATTCTTTTTCAAGTTCAAATCCCCATTCATCATGGTGCTAAAGAAGCAGAAGATGGTGAAGATAGCGTAGAACTACAAGGAACGACGACGATCTTTGAGAACTCGGTTGGAATTGGAGTTGCCCAAGCATGCTCCTTTGTTGACACCAGCAACCTCTAAATCTCCATAAGCTCCATAAAAATCCTTCAGCAAGGATCAACCAGTATCCTTAAACAAGACTCCACCAATTTTTTCCTCTGAAGCCCCCGTCTATGTAGTCTCTATGGCAGTAGAAAGAGGTAAATCTAAAATTATTTATGTGGAACATGACAAAGAGAATACTAGTGTTAAGGCTCCTTGTGTATCTGCACCCCCTGATAAATCTATGTTAGCAAAGAAAAGAAAGAAGACTATGAGTAAAGTAGTAATAAATTCTATTGACAATGGCAGAAAAGAAAAGTCTGCTCATCATTAATCCTAAGTCTATGAATGATAAGAAAGTTGCCGAAGAGAAAGAAACTATTCCCGATTATGTGGATGATGAAGTTGAAGAGGTTAGTGTTATGCATGATGTTGTTCAGAATGAGTCTGCTAATATGAATAAAGAATCTGGTGATGGAGTTAATTTATAAGTTGATCAAATGATTCCTAGCACTAGGAAAGACAAGGTTGAGAAGAAAAAGAGGGTCAAAACTCTGCTACCATCCCTAAGACAGAATCCAAGAGACTAAGGTCTCAAGATAAAGAAGAAATAGATAGATTGGCTACTTCCGTAGGCAGGACAAAGGATAAGTCCACTTTAAAAAGAAGTTTAGTGCACATAATCTTGAGAAGAACTCTTGTGTTGCTGCTCTCAAGAAATCTGGCAAGACTAAATTTCAGGATGTTGATGAACCACTCTCAAAAGAAGAATATATTGAGAAAAAGGATCCGAAGGGGAAGACTTGTAGTTATACCGAGCACTAGCCAACTCGCACCCTGAAAAATTTGGCTCTGAAGCCTATAGAGATGCGGAACGCCACCACTAAGAGCATAAACAGCGGGCCGGCCCTGAGGCTCGACCCGCGTTTTTGCACTCCGCGGGACGCAGGCCGTCCCATTGTGGGACGGCTTTTACGCGGCCCGCAAAAACGCGGGCCGGGCCGCAGCCCTCGTCCCGGAAACGCAGGTCGGGCCGTGTCCCTCGACCGTCGTCCCTCGCCCGGCTCTCGTCCAATGGCGTGGCGCCACATGTCCCAGCGTCAGGAAAAAAATCCGACCATTACAAACAGTCGGTAACGACTACTTTTTTTATTTATCAATTATACTACAATTTAAACCCTATAAATACCCCAACTCCAACCTCATTTTTTCACTCATCACTCACACATTATCCAATTCCACTCTCTCATTCCCACATTTTACTCTCTCATTTCCAAAATATCAGACGATGAGGTTCCGACATATGAGGAGATGGCAGCCCAAATGCCGAAATATGAGTAGAGGCATCCCAAATGCCGACATATGAGGAGTTGGCAGCCCAACTGCCGACATATGAGGAGATGGCAACCCAAATGCGGGTAGTTGAGCGACGACTCCGGATGAAGATTGAGAGGAGCATGCAGAGAGCAATGCCAAGGATCGAGAGGGCCGCCCGTGGGGAACCAATGCGACGAGAGATTAACAGAGGTCGTGCTGAAGCCCACGACCAATTAATGAGGTACTATTTTGTCAATCAACCCATATATGTTTAGGCGTTGGTTTCGTATGTGCAAACCACTTTTTCAACGGATTATGGACAATGTCAAGGAACACGACAATTACTTTGTTCAGAAGTATGACGCGGCCTCACGCTTGGGCTTATCAACGGAACAGAAGTGCACCGCCGCGATACGGATGCTTGCGTATGTGTGCTCGGCCGATTCTTTGGACGAAACTCTGCACATTCGGGTAAGCACCATAGTTGAATGTTTATGTAAGTTTTGCAAGGCCATCATTGAGGTATTCGACGTCGAGTACCAGCGTACACCCACACCGGCTGACATGGAGCGCTTACTCCGAGAAGGGTACAACCGAGGGTTTCCCGGAATGGCGAGAGTCTTGACTGCATGCATTGGAAGTGGAAGAACTGGCCAACCGAAGACCAGGGAGCCAATGGACAGGGAAGTCACCACAGGGACAAGACGGTTATGCTTGAAGCTGTAGCGTCCCGTGATTTATGGATTTGGCTTGCATTTTTTGGGATAACTAACTCGAACAACGACATCAACGTCCTCAAGAACAGCCACCTATTCCAAGACGCTTACTACGGCCATGAGCTGGGAGTGGAGTATTATATCAATGGCCATCGGTACGACCGACCTTATTACTTGGTGGACTACATTTACCCAACATGGGCACGGTTCGTGAGGCCTATTCGGCATCCCTACGAGCCCAAAGAAAAGTTGTTTTCTAAATGCTAAGAAGGTGCTCGGAAAGATATTGAAAGGGATTTTGGAGTACTTCAAGCAAGGTGGCACATCATTTCCCGTCCCGCTCGTACTTGGAGCAAACACACTTTGGTTGATATCATGCACACTTGCATCATTCTACACAATATGATTGTAGAGGATGAGCGCGACCGGTACGAGTATGGGGATGAGGAGGAGTTGTACGAGCAACCTCCAGAAATGCCGAATTGGACACCACCGGAAGATGGCGCCGAGGAGGGACATTGGCATACCAGCAACATGTGGATGCTCAACATAGTGTCACAAGTCATCAGACCCGCATGCAACTACAAAATGATCTTGTGGAGCACTTATGGGGTCTATATGGAGCTGGTTTCCATGACGACGAATAGTCGTTTGTAATCTTGGAGCTGGTTTTTGGGTTGTATTAAAAGCATTATTAAATAAAAAAATTATTCGTGTTAAATTTATTTCTTTTTTTTTATTGTCATTAATTATTTTTTCACATTTGTTTATATTTTATATAATTTAAACGGTTTCTGATAAAGAATTAAATAAAACAGCAAAATATCAATTAATTAACAACTATTATCCAGTCAGCACAAGGGACTCACTGAGAGCCTCTCATTGCAAAACACCCACTATTCTGAGTCCAAAGTCCCACAATTTTGTCCAGTCAGCACAAGGGACTCAGGACTTGGGACTCACCAAGGTACTTTCCATTGTACATGCTCTAAGCTTCCAACCCTCCACGACGATGGGGGACGATGCCAGATTCAAAATGAATCAAAGATCGAAACGATCAATAAACGCTTCCCATGAAAAATATGAATCAAGCCTACAGAGAACCATCACGAACGGGATCTGAAAAGACATAACAACCCTGCTTCCACCACCACTTCATCGGTCGAAGACTAACCCCTCTATGAACTAGAGATCTGAGACTGAAACTCGAGTTGAGCGTTCCGATACCAAAACCAGTAACCCCTCGTCAGCCAACACTTAACGAGGACCCGAAAGGGAAAGCCTGTAATAATATCGAGCACGAGCGAAGTCAAACCCGAAGAGAGACCAAAACCAAAACTGACCGAAAAACATATCTGGAGTGCGAGCTTGGACTCCCCCAAACTAAGGTCCCGAGAAGCAAAAAAGACAGACTAACGAACCGAGAAGCAACCGAAAGGAAGAATAAGTAGCCAACAAGGCCTAGTCCAAACTAAACCCAACTTGGGCCGAAATAGGCCCTGTCCAAGACCTGGCCCAGTCTAAGACCTGTCAATCCATACAGACCATGACCCGACCCGGTCCAAGAAGAACCCAACCTGAGCAAAACCAGTCACATCTCTAACAATCGAAGCCAGACAAACCGAGATCAGTACTCATCCAAAAATATGGCCACGGGGCAGGATCTAGAACAACATCACCACAACACGTCCCCAACAACCCCAACGAACATCAGCGAGGCCAGCCCTAACACTTGACAACTGTCAGAATCCGGCCACACAGTTCGGATCTAGAGAGGCAGGAGTAGAGATGGCCAGCTAGATCAGCACCACCACCACCCTTCTAGCGACGAGGTCCAGCCAGACCAACTCAAGCTTACAATAGTTACCACACTAGAATAGAGCAGCAACCAGAGCAACTTGAGCTTCCATCCATAAACGAGACCCCATAACTAGATAATAGAGGAGCATCGGCGATGTGCCTCCACCACAACGCACACCACCAACTGCGGAGAGAGGAGCACAACTCCAACACACCAGATTGAACAAATTCGCGTCCAAATCCGGGAAGTAAAGATGCCCAGATCTGAGTCCCCTCTGTGCAAGGAAAAGAAAGTTGTTAAGGAGTTTGCTCAAAGATTGAAAATCATCTCACAGAAATCCTTCTGTCTAGAGAGAGAAGTCTCTGAAAATGTCAAAGATTTGGAGCAGGTCTTCAAAATTCTCAATGATGCCCAACTAATGAAGATAGTTAAAGAAATTGGCCCATTCTACCCACAGCTAGTGAAGGAGTTTATTGCAAGTATTATTCCA
The DNA here is from genome assembly GCA_963921825.1 of Erodium maritimum. NCBI lineage: Eukaryota > Viridiplantae > Streptophyta > Magnoliopsida > Geraniales > Geraniaceae > Erodium > Erodium maritimum. The sequence continues at coordinate 59,841,149 of OY997590.1, read as the reverse complement.
GGTTTTGATCAACCTGATGATCGGAATTTTCATAGAGTCATAGTGATAAGCCATGTAGTGCATGTCAGTGAAAATGTATTTAGTGCTTATCTAAAAAGAAAAAGTACAGTGACAGGAACAATCATGTTTGATCTTGACATAATGGTTAGAGAGATCACTAGAAATCCTAAGAAGAAATGAGTATCAAAGGAGAAGCTACTATCTTCAGAGCTCACACAAATATATTTTGTTCTTTTCAAGATTAGAGTAACTAACTGGTTTCCTACTTCACACTAATCTAGCATCACTCCAGAGCTAGCAAGAGTCACTTATGTTGTAGGTACGTCTTCAACTGTAAATTGTGGTATAATTATAATTTAACATCTTGCTCGTCATGCACGTTCAAATGCGTTAAAGTTACTCATTGGATTTCCATCCATCATTATTGGTATCATCTATCGTCAACATCAACACATTTTGGGGGAATCGGATATTCAAGGAAAGAAACCTGATTCCCTGTATTTCAACATGAAATGACATAGGATTTCAGATGTCACCAATAATGTTCTAACATCAGACAAGAAGAAGGTTAAGACTGTCAACAGCTTGACCTGAATGTTGTATTTCTATTTCTAAATACTGCTTAACCACTTATGCTGATTTTTGTTTTTGGTTATTTTCCTACAAATGTTCAAGCTAAACTTATGTTGTACTAAACATTCTACAACTTTCTTCCTCAAACACTGTACATGGATTGATGTGTTTATATCTATATGTGTTTTCTTTTGTCTACTTTTTTATGCAATTAGGGGGGAGAATGTACGGTACCATGAACTCATTGTTAAGCATATACTTGGGTACAAGTGTATAGACGGGTGTAATTGTTAAACATCAACGAATTAGATCTAAATATTGTCGTCTATGAAGCTGACATCTTCATCTATGAAGTTGGCTAAAGGGGGATATTGTTGCTACATCGGTATTGGCCATTTGTGTGTCAAGACACATGTTGAGAAGGATGTCAATTGACATCAGTTGTGTGTAACTGGTGCGAAGTTGATTAAAGATGTCAGCTCAGAATGTCAATGACATGGAAGGGAACGACATCACACGCGCATGGAAGTTATCAAGTGCGTGGAATCTATTGAGTGTATCTAGAATCGTATCCATGTCTATCCGGTTGGAATATTTTTTTTCCTAGTATGAAGATACTTCCTTAATGGATACCTCCTCAATTGTATAAACTCTGCAAGATAAGAAAACTAAAAGATTTACCTTGATCGTGACCTAAGAGGTGGAGAAACCCTAGGAGCCACGATGTAAGGGTGATGAGAGTTATAAATACAAATGTATGCATTCAAGTTTGGTTCGAATCTTTCGCATAACTAAAATTCTATATCGAGAGAAAGATTCGTAAGGGCAAGTCTGTGGAGGACAGTTCGTGATCCTCAATTTATGAATTGAGATTCATAGGCATATTACAGGAACTCGAGATGAATTAAACTAAAGGCGAATGTTATATACTCATACTTGGATCAATGATTGATCAAGTAACAAAGTTATATGGTGGCCATTGAAGAGCCACAAGAACAAGAGCAATCCGAGACTGTAAGAACCACTCCCGGTCAACGCCAGTCAAATCGGCGAAAACAGGAAAATTTAAATTTTTTGGACAAACACCTAAATGAACCTAAATTTCACCCCGAGGGTCATATCGGACTTAAGTTGACCCCGATATCGACCAAAGTGAGTTCTAGGGGACTCAGGGCAACTTTTTGACTAATTTGGGAAATGTTGACTTTTTGCCGGAAAAGTCAACCGAGCAACGTTTTGGTCCGTTCGAGGTCCGTTTTGGATCCAAAAAGCTTAGCCATCGTTACAGCGGTCTTAGTTGAGCCGTTTCCTTGTAGCTCATGAAGTTTCATAATTTCTTGAAAAATGGGCCCGTTGGGGCCCGAGACGGCCGAATTTCGCGAATCTGATAGAAAAATATCTACAAGATATTTTGTTTATAAGGGTGGGACCCACTTGCCACTTGTCACACAAGTGGTGATGTTAGGTAACTTTGAACAAAACGAAAGGAAGACATAAGGGGGGTGGTCGGCCATTGTTCAAAAAAAGAGAAAAAGAAAGAGAATAGAGAGAGAAAGAAGAGAGAAGAAGGAGAGAAGGAAAAGGGAAAAAGAGAAGAGGAGGGTTAGGGTTTGTCGATCTCCCGACGATCCAACCGACGAATGGTCTCAACGATTGAAGAATCGAGCTCCCGTCATCATTCCCTACGGTGAGAACCTATTCGATTTTCGTTTTGATACGTTTGAAAGTTAGGGTTTGGGCTTAAACGGGTTAAATATGGATGAGTCGAGGTGTAGGGTTCGTTGGGAACGTTTTGGAGCGAAAAGGATCGGTTATTGGTGACCGGAGGCTCGGGGGAGCTCCGGCCACCGTGGGTGGTGGCTGGCCGGAGCTAGGACCGGCCACCATTGTGGTGAACCGACCCAAAGCCGGTCTAGCCACCAACGGGTCTTGGTGGCTGGGTGGGGCCCACGTGTTCGGGTCTCGGGTTTTCGTGTTCGGGTGGTTTTGGACGAACCCCAAGTCGTTAATTCACACCCGGAACGAATTTTGGAATTTTGGGTTTAGAAACTTTAAACGCGAATTAAATCGCTCGGAAGTCGGAAATTGATTCCGTCGATTGCATTGGAACCCTTGAATTATTCTAAGATCGTAGAAACAAAAACGGGAATTTTCGGAGCCCCGGAAGGGCGTTTTCCAATCCCGGGCAGATTCGCCGAGCCGGGCGAATCGGGCCTTTCCGGGCCCGTTGTTGACAATGTCGAGTAATTGGGAAGTTTGGGAGTGATCGACATTGTCGGGGTTGCATTTGGGCGTCTAATTCCTTAAATTCAGTTTTTGCCTGCGAACTTAAAAAGTGTTTTAATTGTGATCTTGTTAGATCGTACCGACGACCGCGGAAAGGGGAAGCTAGGCGAGTGATCGCGAGCACGCCGGAGCTTGGTCGTGGACTTTTGGGAAGGCGTTACGAGGTAGGGAAAAGTAGCCATTTCTCGGCCTTAACTAGGGAAAGTTAACAGTAGAAATGCATGAGACACTTAGTAGTGTCGCAGGATAAGTAAGTTTATCGAACACTAGAAATGCAGGCGACACTTAGTGGTGTCGTATGATACGTGAACGTATCGAAAAATAGAAAGGCATGTGACACTTAGTAGTGTCGTAGGATAAGTGAGCTTATCGAACAATAGAAATACTGGTGGCATTTGGTTGTGCCCGGAGGTTGATTGAATTGTTGTGTTTGTGGGTGGCCATGAGTGCCCGTGGGGAGTTGAACCCGTATTTTATTGTTTGTGTTTGTGGGTGCCCATGAGTGCCCGTGGGGAGTTGAACCCGTATTTTACTGTTTGTGTGTCTTGGGTGGCCATGAGTGCCCGTGGGGAGTTGAACCCATATTTTACTGTTTGTGTGTCTTGGGTGGCCATGAGTGCCCGTGGGGAGTTGAACCCGTAATTTTACTGTTTGTGTGTCGTGGGTGGTCAGGTGTGCCTTTGGGTGTTGAACCCGTGTGTTACTGTTTTGTGTGTCGTGGGTGGCCATGTGTGCATGTGGGGTGTTAAACCTGTGTTGTCACTATTTGTTGAACCTTTGGGTGTTGATTGTGATTGCCTGGAGGTCGGGGGCCCGCCTGACGAAAAAGGGGTCCTGTGGTCGCGCGCGTGGGGGTTGGCTAGCCTTCCGACTAACCACCGGTAAAGTTGTGCATTCTTCTGCGATGAAGGGCGGCTCCCCTTCCGACTAGCTATCGGAAAAGTATTGCGGTATATGTCGCGCACAGGTCGACCGCCTGGCGCGACTGCGTGTCGGGGAAAGTTGTGTGGGGCAGGCTCGAGCCCAGCCGGTTAGCAACCGGCACTGAGCAGCTGGAGTGCGATCCTTTGTGATCTTGTTTGCCGTGTGCGATCCTTTGTGATCTTGGGTGTTGCGTGGTTATTATTCGCGTTTTGGGTTGAGGTCGTAACCGCTGTGTCGGGTCTACATTACGCGTCCGGGTTTGAGTTGGTTGGGGGAAAATGACAGTTTTCGTGTGATAGTCGGGTTATTTGAGTTTGGGGATAGTAGTCCCCGGTGTTTGTCTGTTGTTGGTGTTTCCAGCATTTTCAGCTAGTATGTCGTAGTCAGTCTGGTATCCGTGGTGGTGAGCGAACGCTCACCCCTAGCTGCTTTTCCTACAGGTACTGATCGCGAGGCGGACTAGGGGAGCTCTCGAAGCTTGAAGAGCTGGGAGTGGGAGTCCGAGTTTCTTTTTGGGAGTTTAGCGACGTACGCTTGGTTTTTGTCCGCTGTTTTGGACGTACTTTCAGTTGTAAAATATTATTTTTATTAACTTAAGTGATAATTTTAAGTGGTTTACTAAAATGTTTTAAAATTGTTTTACTGTTTCTTCGTTCGCGTTCCGGGTCCGGTTATACCGAATTCGGGGCGTGACAGAGACTGTAGGAGCTCTAATAGTGGAACTAAGATGAGATCTCAAGTTCAAGGGGCGTCTCTAAATTAGGTTTTTCATTTTGTAATAATAGCATATGGTTGATCTGAGAACTTGTATGTATATTGATTACTTTATAGTGAAAACATTTCCACTGGCAGAGTACCCCCAGAAGTAAGCAGACTCAATGGAAAGGTCAGTCAGATCACCAAGTCAATCAGGATGTTGAACTCTAGTACTAACACTCTTGATGATATTTTAAGTATCGGAAGAACAGTTAAGAACATGGATGGACTTGGGTATAATAGTGAATACTTAAACACTCAAACGGTTTTTGTTCCTCAACAAAATCCCTCGCATGTTTCAAAAGATGATGAACAAACGGGTAGTCAGACATCTTCTTTACACACAATGCCTAAAAGTCGACATCATTTCAACAGGCAACCTATACAAAATTTGGCTAGAAATTCAAAGTTGCGTCAGTATCTTTGTTACTCAAATTCTCAAAGTGATCAAACGAATACAAACCATGTCAAGAAAGGTACAAGAAAATGTCATCATTGTGGCAAGAAAGGTCACATAAGACCACAGTGTTATCAGCTATATAGAAGATCACAACACCGTCAAACATATCTTGTTCACTCTAAGATATCTACAAAGAAAGTGTGGAAATTAAAAGGTGAAACTTTTCGGACAAATGTTTCCAAAACACTTTGTCTAAATCGAATAATAATGAATGGTACTTTGCAGTGGTGTTTCAAGACATATGATTGGGAACCCTAAGCTTCTCACAAATGTTTGTCAATGTCTTGATGGACATGTCATCTTTGGAGATGGGGTTAAAGCAAAAAATCATAGGGAAGGGTCAACTCAGATTTCTTGGTACCGATTGTATCATTAAAACAATATTGGTAAATGGACTAACCGCCAATCTGTTTAGTATTAGTCAGATATGTGACCAAGGTCTTCGTGTAGAGTTTACCAACATGATGTGTTATGTATTGAACAAAAATTTATCTACACTCTTGACCGGTGCTTGATCAAATGATGATTGTTGTGCTTGGTACCCAAATGAAGGCACAATATCTACATGCATCTCAACATCTACATGTATGATAACTCAAATAAATAATTAGACACCCAACCAAGAGAAGGAGACGGCAGTAGATGTGACTGAAAAATTTAAAAAGTCAACAAGAACACTCTAGTTATAGGCCTTAATGACGTCTCACAACATGCTAAGTTAGACAACTATAAAACCAAGGTGGGATCAACATCTTCAAGAATCAAAATTCCCTCAAGAATACACTCAGGGTACTGACCACTTACAGGGTACCAGGAAATTTGATACACTTGACAAGCTCCATGCATTTGATAACAATGTGGTTTAATGTGGCCTCTCTTTCCACAATAATGGTATACCCTCTAAGAACTTGTCTAATTGTTTTCAAAAACGGTCTCATCTCGACTGCTGCAATACTGGAAATTCTTTCTCGGACTCCGATGTCTTGCATAATTTTGCATAGAGTATTATGAGGGAGGCAGAGTTTCATGATGATGAACTTCATTAACTTTGACGATTGAAAGAGTCTCATCAGCTTCCACTTCATCAGACATGACATCTTGGGAACCTTTTTCTCTAGAACAAAAACGGTGTTGGAAGTTGAGACTTCATCAGAGTACCTAAGTCCAGTCAAGTCCTTGGTTGGTCTTCCCATGGTCAGTATAACATCCAGAGCGTTAGTGCTCGAGTTCATCATCCTGAAATTCTTGGTGAGTCTACAAATTTCCAGGTTGAGCCTATTCACTTCTTCCTCATGAAACTCCATCATGTCAGACAGTCTAGTGTTTTCTTTAGTTAGTGTCTCTAACTGATCTTCCTGTGAATCAGAGAATTTTAACTCTCTAGCCAGTTAATGTCCATTTCTATGCTCATGGCTTCATCCCATTATGACTCCTGAGAGTCCCTTTCATCTTCACCATCACCTGTTAGTACATCAACACCAACTACATTATAGGTAAACGCAAGGAAATTATTTACCTTATCACTATCATTGAGCTCATCATCTTCTAATATGGATGCATCGAAAGACTTCTTTTGCTTCTTAAGGAAGGTGGGACATTCTCGTCTGATGTGGCCAAAGCCTTCACATTCATGGCATTGGACTCCCTTTCACCTGTCAGCACGATCACTATATTCCTCTTAAAGTTTTTTACCTTTTCGTTCTAAGATGTAAGCTACATCTTATTTGACATCTTTCTGATCATCTTTGCGTCCATAATGCCCAGGCATTCGACGAAATTCCTTCATCATATTCTTGACCATTAGAGCGACCCTTTCATCCATCCCCCCTTCAGAATATGAGTGATTTTGATTACTAAGTTGTTGTATGGAGCCCTTGAGTGCCTCTCATTTGCCTCGCCTGTCAATTTTAGGCAGAGACATCTCGAATGTTAGAAGTGACTCCATAAGTTTATCGAATATGATAACACTTAGGTCATGCATTTTTTCAATTATAGTGATCTTCATCCTAAATCTGGAGTTTAATGTGCTCATAGTTTTTCTAACCAGGTCTTCATTTGTCATAGGCTTTCCAAGATCAAATGATTCATTTGCTAGGTCTCTGATTCGTACATGAAAATCAGTGGTAGTTTCTTCATCTTCCATGGTTAGTGCTTCAAAAGTGGTTGTGATATATTGTACTTTTGGTCTCTAACCTTAGTAGTTCCTTCATAGCTTGTTGGTAGTATATCCCAAGCTTCTTTTGCTGAGGTGAAAGTGTTGATCAACTTGAATACATTTTGATCAACTCTATTGAAGATGGCATTGAGAGCTTGTGAGTTTCCTAGTGCTTCATCATCTTCAACAGTGCTTCAATCCTTTTCAGGTTTGACGATTGGGGCCTTTCCTTCTTCTGTTGCTGTTTGAGGAGGTTTCCATCCATGTATTACATATTTCCAAGACTTAGTATCCAAGAATTTCAAAAATGCACTCATCTTGACCTTCTAGTAGCCATAGTTAGTTCCATCAAGTACAGGTGGACGACCTTCTCTAGAGATTTCCATTATGCATGTTCGGTATTATCTCCTTTCCAGATCACACCACAATATGTTGGGTGATTGGCTCTGATACAAATTGAAATACTGACTGTATGCATGTATTGATAGGATGTCACTTGGGATTTTGTAACATATGACATGACATCTTAGTTTAATAGTTTAACGTATGCAATAATGGAAATAGGCAAACACACAGAGACACAAGAGTGGTTACCCAGTTCGGTACAACATACCTACATCTGGGGGCACTTTGTCAGTGGAAAGATTTTTCACTATAGTGTAATTAATCAGCATACAAGTTTACAGATCCTCCAGATCAACCATATGCTATTATTACAAGTAAACAAACTTCGATCAAAGACTCCCCCTAACCTTGAGATCCCAATCTCAGTTCCACTCCTCGAGAACCTACAGCCTCGGACACTTATTGGTCTCCTTAACAACTCGTGATGTCTTTGTCACTGAGTGTATAGATCTATGCTTGATTGAACGATGAATAGAACGAGCACTTAGGCATTTACTTCACGTTCCTTCATTCAGTTCCTCAACATGCTCGTCTTACATGTTTGAGACCACTAAATTCATGAAAGCAAGTAAACTGCATAATAAGGTCTTCCTTGACCCAATGATCGCCAGATAAATCAATGATGCGATCAACTCTAGCTTACGAGGTCTCCATGGTATATATAATGCCAGCCTAGGGTTTTAGTGACTTTGGGGTCACGTTTGAGTTGAATCTCTAGTTTCCTTGATCTGCAACTAATTTCCTTGTTCAGCATGACTTTCCAATCTCCACTCACACAAATCCGCGTCCATATCTTCTGTATCTCCAAGTCTTGGAAAGTAAATCTCTATGTTTCCTAATGCAAGTAGATCTCTCAATTAAAGATCATCTATACGAATAGGAAATGTATCTTCATCGGATGAATATGAACGCGTTTTGGATATATTCAGGCAATCTCGTGCATATATTGTCAACATTGTGATGTCACTAACATCCTTTGTTGACATCTTCAGTTCTGCTCTGCTCCGGTTCTACCATGATGTCAACTGACATATTCTACTAATATCTTTGGCTTGACTCAAAAATAGTCAATCTCAATGTAGCAACATGTTAGTTCCGAGCAAATTGAGAAATAAATTGAAAAGGAAGTGGGTGTTCTTGATGTTATGTTAATTGACGAAGAGGAAACTCAACACGAGATTGAGTCAGATGTTCTTGAAGATGTCATGGAAGAAGCAGCTGATGATGTTAATATAGAGATTTCTTCTAAGGATCTCTCTCCCGTACCAGAAAAGAAGGAGAAAAATAGGAGAAAGAAAAGCTTCGCCTCAAAATCAACAAAAGAGCCTAAAAGGCGCATGCCCCATATGTCAATAGAGGATGATGATGATTTAGGCACCCCCATTAGCGGTTTGAGAAAGAAGGTAACCTCAAAGAAGGCTTCTGGTGCGTCTTCCTCGAAGATGACTCATTTTCCAGTTAGACAACTTATTGACGAACCCTCCTCTGCTGAAGGAGATCTATCCACTCTCTTGAGTGACTTGAAGAGAAGACTCCCAAGCAAAAGAACTTCCAATGCTCCTGCTCCAAAAAGAGTTGTCAAGCCAACCTTTTAAGTATGTGATGAGCCTTTATCTGTTGAGGACGACATTGAAGATGCAACATCAACACCTATGACTCAAGGAAAGAAGTCTGCAGAGATGAAAAGGTTTTCAGGAGAGATACTTGATGTCTCTATGGACAATGTATTCTTTCATCATGAAGGGGTTCCTCAGAGATAGAAATATGTCTATCACAGAGTTATCTATCCAGAGAGGGAATTGTTTGGAGAAGTACATGGGCTGGAGCAAGTGTACAAGGTTCTTCTGGAGACTAATCTGATGAAAACAGTCAAGGACATAGGTCCTTTCTATTATCTCTTAGTGAAACAGTTTGTTGTGACTATTATCTCTTAGTGAAACAGTTTGTTGTGAATCTTTCATCTGGATTTGATAAACTGGAAAGCCTGGACTACCGAACTGTAGTGGTTCGAGGGAAGAAGATAAATGTCAATGAAGATGTTATCAACATCTTTCTAGGCAGAACAACAAACAAGTCAGGACTTGTCATGCATGATCTTACTACGGTCGCTAGAGAAATAACAGGAAACTCTGAAAAGCGTTTGACATTTAAAAGGAAGTTCATTTCCTCCGAACCCACCCCACTATATTCCACTCTCTTCAAAATTGGATTGGAAAATTGGCCCCCCTCATCTCATGCCTCTAGCATTACGTCGGAGTTGGCCAGACTTATCTTCACCATAGGTACATCCTCTCCTTTAAATTTTGGATATGTTGTTATTGAACAATTTTCACGCCATGCAAGATCATGTGCAACAAAACTGCCTATCAGATTCCCTTCAGTCATCACTGTGGTCCTGCATCAACACCCCAACATCCTGAAAGACACTGACATCATGGGAAGGAAACTTGCTCAGCTCTCCTTCAATCTGAAACGCTTTGAGAACCTCAATGTCATTAAAGAATTCATGACATCCAACATGAGGACCAACAACTCAAAGGGTTCAAAAACTACCACTCTACAAAAGGTTCATACAATGCAAAATGTAGTTAATTACTTACGGAAGCTGATAGTTGATCTTGTTGAGGATCTTTAAACTCACGATGTCAAGGAGAAGGTAGCGGAAATGTAAATGCAGGAAATTCCTCTACAGTCAGACCCACTGTGAAGTTATGTTTTTTTCTCCTCACTTTACTACTTGAAAATTTTGTCGGGTTTGTCCGAGCTACTTTTATGGGTGATGTATTAAATGACTTGACACACTATTTTCTTAATGCTTCAAGGCTAGTACATGTTGAACAACTCTGGTGCTACTCGTTCAGTTCTATGTTTGTTATCTTCTTATGAAGCCTAATGAAGTAAATATGCTTCGTATATTGGTCTTTTGGCCATTTGTTGAGGCAATCAGGAGGAGAAGAAGAATAGAAGCACCTAGACATCAGTATGTTGTTCTTTCAATTGTTTCGACTCAATTTCTTCTAAAGATCTTCAACTTTTCCGACAATATCGTGGTTGTATGCTTCATCTTCGATAGGTTCTCATATCGTGGTTCACTATTCAAATCAGTTTTTTTTTTGTAATTTATGTTTTGACCTCGTCGACACTATAATGATTGGGTGCTTCCCCTTCGATAGGTTACGGTATACTACTCAGACAAGATTTTTGTCATTTATATTCCGATATACTGTTTTGACGGGACATAACGGCCTAGTACCACATATTCGTCCATTCGGGTCCGAAAAGAACAGCTAAAGAACGATAAGCTTATACCTACATACATGTCTGAAAAACAACGGCTTTATTTGACCGAATAACTGGACCTGGACTGGACAACGTGTAGATCGAGCCTTTTGTTATGTACTGCCATGTGTATATTGAAACGAAGCATATATTGATTGTGCTGTGCCTTTGGTCTCACTATGATACTGAAACAAACGGTACAACACAAGGAACGGAATGTGCTTACAAAAATGTGCTCATTTGAGTCTAAAGACAGTATAATGTAAAATGTACATCCCTGCCAGATCTGATGACTACTAGGTTTCTAAAAATCAAAGGCTGGTGAAAAAAGTTGAAAGAAATCTATAATTACAATCTAATTCTATATATATATATAAATCTAAATTTCTTTCTACATAAAGTATTTTTTCTGCAAGTTATGGAGAAATTAGGATCACTTCTTTCTGGATGGCTTTGGACCTGACCTCCTCACACAAGCTCTTCTGGCCACATCCCATGCCTTCTGTGGGGCATGAATACCAAACTGTGCAGCAAAGAAGGACTCGTACCCAGGTGAGTCAAAGGCGAAGCCAGTGTGTCTTGATACTTGTCGCGGGAGTTGAGAAATTGCATGGCTCCTTGCCTCCTCCAGAGTAAGCTGATTCCGAATCTGCAGCAATTCTTCCCTGGAATTGTTATCAGGCTCGTGCCTGTGAATTTCCTGAATAATCTGGTAATCATAGGGGAAGAACCATCTCTGTATCCTGTATCAGATAAGCAACAAAAACTAATAAAGGCAAAGGTGGAAATAAAACAACTGAAGGGAGCATATAATATAATTTTATATAATGTTTCCATGAGATTGGAATTTCTGAAACTTACCCTAAATAGATGAAGTCACAAAAAAGTGCAGCAATGGGGACAAGCAGAAGTGTAAGATAGAAGTAAAATGTGCTCATCACAACAAATATGGAGTGAAACACATTCGTCTGCAGCCCAAAGAAAGCAAAAGGTTAGTATATAGATATACTCTAGTGGGAATTTAAATGCCAAGATGGGAGGAATACGCTGACCTGTGCACCAGGACCCTGAATAGATGCATATATAAAAGCAAATGTAAACCAGGCTACAATACTTCCCCCAACACCAACATAATGCCACCTTGTGATTGAATTGCATATCATAAGAAGGCGAATATTCACTGTAACAACAACACAAGTGAAGGCCACTGTGCTGACGTCCCAAAGACCAAACATCTTGCCTGATGAATCCAAGCCGACAGTGCTGGAATCAACAACAAAGTAATAAAGGACTAAGGATTGGTAGACAGAAAAGAAAGCCCACACTGCCACAACTCTCCATGAGAAGAATGTGTTTCTTATTCCCTCCATGTACAGTTGAGGGTATTTCTTTGAAAGCTTAGCACTGACATCCTGGAGAAGAAACAAGTCACAAAGATAAAAATTCAACTACATATTCGATATAAAATTTGTCTTCAGAAAGCATTACTAATAAAAAAATGAATGGAAATATGGACAGTACCTTGTCAAAAAGCCCCACGATGACGACAGGAAGAGCTGTAAATATGACATTATACAGCGATTGATACCAATCGTCATAAAATCTTTGGCCAGAAAACCCAGCTTGAAAGGTGAACCAAAATTGAGTCAAAGTGAATGTAAGATTCTTGTAAAAAAAGTATGTCACTACCTGAAATAAAAATAAATAAAAAAGTAAAAAAAAAAATCATCCATGCATATGACCTACTAAGCAGATTGTAATTAAAATGTCATTTAAAAATTGTACATGAGTTAGACCTTGGATATTCTGGCATACGACCACCGTCCATGTACAAGAAGTAAATCTGTAAGAAAACGAAATTGGGCTATTGCAAAATCACTGGCCATCACTGCCTGCATCCCTTCCAGCCCACTTATTCCAACACCAACATGAGCAGCTTGTATCATGCTAACATCATTTGCACCATCACCAATACTAAGTGTTATTTTCTGAGCACCTCTCCTTACTAAACTAGTCACCTGCAATTCAAAAATTAGTTTGCAACTTTGTTATCAGAAATAACCGTAGGTATGGGGTTTGGAACCAGTGACCTCATGCTTATTACATGTGGTCTCTGCCATTGCACCCACAAATATACAATGCTGTGATGGGAAAAGGTAAAAATAAATAAACCCAAAAAACTCAATCTCTTTTCCAAAACTTCGTATCTACCAACCACATCTGATTCTTGCTTTTTTTATTAATATGTACAGAAATCTGTAAAACCTAGTAAGGGATAGAAGGTTTTTATATGAATTTATTCATGTAGGACAGACTAAAAAAATATAAATACATGGCGGGGATAAATATTTTGCACCAACCAATGAACTCAAAATAAGAGGCTTTTATATAATAATAGAAGTATAATTAAAGCTTATCTGAACTAATCCACTGAAACCTCTAACTATTGATGCATAAGTTAAAGTTGTTATCAAGAACTTTACCTGAGCTTTCTGCAGAGGAGAAACCCGGCAGCACACTACTGAACTACAATTCAAGCTTATATTAAGTAGAATTTCTCGTAAATTTGGGTCCAATGCATACATCAAACACTTTCCATCTATTACAAGTGCTAATTTCGGTCCTGATGCAGTTTGAAAACAGCTCTGTGCTTCATCTTTGCACTTCATCAGCTCCTTTTTCACTTCTTCTTTAATGAAGTGTGCAATTTCCACTTGATCACCCTGAATTCAGAATTTCAAATATCTTAAGTCTTAGATTTTGAGCCAAATAGAAATGTGTGGAAGCATACTAGGTGGGAAGGGTTGGAGGTGGGAGTGCGTGAGTGAGTGAGAGAACATAAAAACAATTATTACCCTCTCTTCTACGTCTCTAATTGCATCTGTTTCTGAACTGATGACAAACCGTTTCATCTCGTTATTAATTAAATTGCAAGCTGAAACAAACAAAAATACATTGATACTCAAGTAGTTAAAGTCATGCGTACGGTAAGTACATGCAATTCATGAAGATACATAAAATGTGCAAGTTCTCAATATGTATTGACTCACCATACGCTATATTAATTGCTGTTTCTATCTTATCCCCAGTTAACATCCAAATCTTAATTCCAGCTCTAGAGAGAGTCTCTATACAGTCTGGCACTCCTTCTTGGAGCTTGTCTTCTATAGCAGTGCACCCAATCAAAAGAAGATTATTTTCTATGAGTTCTGCCACCTGCATCAGTTTCACAATAAGTATGAAATTATGCATTTTAAAGAGAGGCGAGTTTGAAGCAAACACTTATACGATATTACAGTGAATCCTCAATCCCGAATAAACCATGCCATAATTGAAGAAAAGAAAACCGAAACCAAAAGGTAAATGGTGCAAAAAGATGTCTCAAATAATAGCACATAACAGGACAAATAGATGTGTCATACACTAACAGAACTAGATTCATAATCACTCAGTCCAACAAAAATATAAAAGGACAGACAGTTAATACTTATTACTATAAAATATCAAGTTCAAGGGGTCGAAATCCTAATGGTTGCAAACAATGGACGCTTCACAGAAAATAAAACAAATAGGACAAATGTTAATGGCGAAACTCACTAAATAAATTCAAATGATATACTAATACATGCACACAGCTGAACAGACACAGAAGAGTGCATGCAAGGAAGTAATTGCATGGGGCACAACTATTCACTACATATTTAGCTTTTTTCTCTCATAAAGATAAGTTTGTATACAAACTATAGAACAAATTGCCATTTTTAAGGTTAGCAGTATACTAAAATCAAAGAAGCTCTTGCAATAGAAAACCTTCTCAGCTTTCTGCTGTGGAACTTAAAAGGATAATTTTATAAGTGTGCTGATTTTTTTCATTTATACGTCTCAGAGTAGTCACCAGACTACAAGGGCCCCATGCAAAACACAAGGCAATACAACTAAAAATAAGAACTTCAAATTGAAAGCACGTGTGTGTGTATATATCTATAGGGATAATTGTCAAAACATGCACTAAAGTTTCGTCCACAAATGAAATAGTGCACAACGTTTCGTCCACGTTGTGTGGCTACCCTAAAGTTTCGTCCACAAATGAAATAGTGCACAACGTTTCGTCCACGCTGTGTGGCTACCCTAAAGTTTCGTCCACAAAATGAAATAGTGCACAACGTTTCGTCCACGTTGTGTGGCTACCCTAAAATAATTTGCTGCTTTAGGTTTCATAAGTAATTTTAAGTAATTTTTCTAACAAATGTTCGTGGACGAAACTTTAGGGTAGCCACACAACGTGGACGAAACATTGTGCACTATTTCATTTGTGGACAAAACTTTAGTGCATGTTTTGACAATTATCCCATATATATATATATATATATATATATATATTGTGTAGTATTCTTTTACCATATAAATACAAAAGAAACTACAGGTACCTCATCCAACTTCTTTTCACGATCTCTCAGAGAGGATTTAGCCTGGATAAATTTCTCATTCCAGCTTTCATACAAAACGGGGTTCAAATCTTTGTAAGCCAAGCAAAGGGTACGTAATCCAGAAGATCCAAACTGCTCCAAGTGTTCCCTAGTAGCCCTTTTTAAACCATCATCGCCACCAGCCAATCTCTCGTATATTACAGAATCGGCACCCTGAAAAAGGCATATTTACATGCCTCTGTTAACTTTAGTTGCAAATTGTAACCTTTGACAAATTTTGAAGCACAAGATAAAGTTACCTTGCAATATAATACAAGTCTCCCATCTGAGTAACGGCATACAACGGATTGGCGCTTCCGTGTACTAATTACACAAACAAATATTAAAACTGTATTGGAGTTACTGACCACAAACAAAATTATAAAGGTACTATTAGGATTTCTTACCTATTAAATTCAAGCACATTCAAAATCTCATATGTCATGTCTTGGAATTTCCCCAAGCTCTCAACATGAGATTCCCGAACGTATATCATAGTAGGTGTCCGCCTAAAATAATAAAGAAAATGATTAGCCTGAAAGTGTGGGAGTACTAAAGATAGTAGCAAAATTTCCAATATAAAAACTCTTAACAAAAATAAGAACAATGTATTCATGGTCCAGTGGAATTCACTAAAACATATGCCAGTTTAGATGTATTCATATTCAAACTCTTAACCTGATTAGCATGCTCTGTCATGCTTAAAAAACATGCTTAGTCTCTGTGCTGTATATGTATGTATATATGCATATACATAGGATGGTATCAAATACAAACCACATCTTGCCGTGTGAACTAAGAACCAATCAAAACCGTCGAATCCGCAAAATCTAAAAGCCCAGATTTTGCGCGATGGCAATTTAGTAAATAAAGTAAATGTTATCGTCCTTTGACCGTGATGTAGTGCGTGTTGGCCATGCCTGTAGTGCACAAAAGTACCAGCACCCGTGTATATAATATAGCAGCACTAGTGAGTGTAAGGTACCAGCTCCATTGTATGTAATCTACCAACACATCAAGCAACTACGTCGCATAACGACAGTACGAAGCATCTTCAAGTCAGCACAACAATGGTGCAAAACATATAGATTTAAGGACGCAGAAGAATATGTGATTTTTTAGTAAATAACGTAAAATTTCTCGTCCTTTGACCGTGATGTAGTGCGTGTTGACCACGCCTGTAGCGCTCAAAAGTACCAGCACCCGTGTATATAATGTAGCAGCACTAGTGTGTGTAAGGTACCAGCTCCATTGTATGTAATCTACCAACACTTCAAGCAACTACGTCGCATAACGACGGTGCGAAGCATCTTCAAGTAAGCACAACAATAGTGCAAAACATATTGATTTAAGGACGCAGAAGAATGTGATTTTTTAGGAAAATCACTCAAACCCTAGAATTAAACCGGAAAGAAGAGAATCAGAAAAATTGGTTGGACGTAGCCATTGAGCAAAAGCAGAAACAGACGAACAATGCTCGGTATGAACAGTACCCCGGGAACAGTAGTCTCGTGAGCGATACCGGCAATCAAAGTTGAAAGTTGGAAATTCTGAATAATAACGTCTTGCCCACCCGCTAAATCATATAGGGATAATTGTCCAAAACTATCCTAAAGTTTCGTCCACAAACGAGTTGATGCACAAAGTTTTGTCCACGCTGTGTGGCTACCCTGAAGTTTTGTCCACGCTTTTGTGGGTGCACTGAAGTTTTGCCCACGCTTTTGTGGGTGCATTGAAGTTTTGTCCATGCTTCTATTCAATCCAGGAAGCACTGCCCAGAGGCCCCATACCATCATTCTGAACATCCCTATGACGTCAAAACTGAAAAAGTCGTGGACAAAACTTCAGGGTAGCCACACAGCGTAGACGAAACTTTGTGCATCAACTCGTTTGTGGACGAAACTTTAGGGTAGTTTTGGACAATTATCCCAATCATATATTAACGAGTTGGCAAAACAATAACTCACTAAAATCTAACCTAGGGTCGAATAGGCTCTGATACCATGTAAAACTCTAAAATATTATTGATGAATCGTCTTGTTTTTCCAATACAATGAGAGTATCCTTGATATAGGGATTAATTCTATACTAAATAAGAAATACTAATACTAAACAACATAAACAACCAAACTAAACTAGGAATAGGAAATGCTTTTAATTGGAAATAAACTATAATCCAACATCCATACTAGTTCCAAAACATAAAACAAATGTATCAAACATTAAACAAAACCAACAAAAGAAGATGGAACAATAGTCCTCGTTGGAGTTTAGATAAAGACCATAGATGGCGAGATCAAAGAAATAGGAAAAGAACACGGAGTCGGATGGCCGAATTTCCTGCATCAGCGACGATGAGATAAGGACCATTGACAACAATTTCGTTATCAAAATGTCGGTTACCTACTCAGAGGACGCAAACATCGAGTGGACTTCTGGTGGTCTGCACGAAAAACACAAGCGTTGGCGAGATCAGTCCACCAATAACAACGCCAAGACCAGTGGCGACGAACAAGTAGGGCGTCCATATCTAAGTGTTGGGTCCGACCGGGAACAAGATAGATTCGGAGGAGCACGGTGGTCTGCAACCCTAACCTGACGGAGGCCGAGTCCTCTTAGATAGTTCAATGAGACCAATCGATTTTGACGAGCAAGGCACCAACTCGACATCGATTTTGAGAAATTTATAATAGTTTTACGACTAACTGTAACAGCAATGGAAGGGAGGCATGGCAGTAGAAAAGAGGCAACGACAATGGAAGAATTTAACGGAGAAGAATGAGAGAACATGATATAGGGTTAGGTGAAAATGTCTAGAGAAATGACAAAAATGTTCTTATCTATATGTGAAATGTCTCAAATAAAAACGAAGTTGATAAGCACCACCATAAATAGTGCCGAAAATCTGAACCATTCAACTGTTATTATTCTATAGCTCCTATGAGTTCTTAGTTTACATTATTTACATGGGTTTACAATGGATAGTGATCCTATATATGCCTATGAGGCAAAAAATACATGATCACTCAAAACCATGCCATACCCTCAGCCACATGGCAATTAGTCATGTGGACTTGGAAAAGGATGAAGAACAATTAACATTCGGACAAATTTTGCAAGTAAACAACAATAGCTGGAAGAGGGCATCAAAGCTACAGATGAAAGTACAAACCTGAAAAAAAAGAAGCCAAAGTTCTTCGCAGCAGAAACCAAAGCAGCCTCATCCGGGGATGCAGCTTGATATTTAATCTTTTCTGGGGATTCATCACCTTCAGGAAGAACAGTGTGACATATAGCAAGGCACCTGAAGAATTCCTACAGAAACAAAAGAACCATGACATAAATATCTTTGCTGAATAAATTAGGAGGCATTATACTTCCCATTTCAAGAGGTGGTTAGCAAAATACTGGAATGGTTGCAGGAAATATTAAGGAAACAACTGTTACTGTGTCGTAAAGACATAGCACTAGCAAACAGGAAAATGGAAAACTTTCTTATCACAGTTGCATAGTAAGTATGAATTTTTAAGAATGTATATCCTTTAGAGTGAAACAACTACCATTGAGTAAACAATAATTGTGTGTGTGAGAGAGAGAGAGAGGAGGAGGAATTGATCCATAAAATCATTTAGGGTTAAAACTAACTGCCATATGTTTTGGATTCAGTTTTATAACTTGTTGCTTGAACGCACGTACAAACATCCTTTCAGTGTAAGGTATATGTATATATATACACTCAATTCTTTTCCCTCAACATAAAACATTCTACCTTGCATGCCTCAGGATCAGGCTCATTTCTCCAGGCACCTCGCATAAGCCTAGCATCATCAAAATTAAAACCCATTTCGCAGATCATATTGGCTGATGGCTGTGGCTGCAAGAAATAGAATGTGGTTGATAATTATTTTAATTTACAGAAGATTTATGTTTTCCAAGCCTACCTCCTCAATTTGCATGCCACTCCGCTGTGCTATCCCTCGTTCTATTTCTGTGATACCAGTTCCATACACCTCACCTCCAATCGAACACTTAAAGAACTCCATTAAGTTTCTTGTAAGAGTACCAGTTTTATCAGAAAATATATATTCCACCTGATGAAAAGAGCAATCCGTAGTAGGAAAATTTAGACTCTGGCAGGCAGCACACATACACACTGATATATTGATGAAGGTAAAATACAGAAATAGTTTCACAGATACAACAGATTCAGTTTGCTTGTCAATATAACTTCAGAACTCAAGTCAATATGACAATAAGTTACCTGTCCAAGTTCCTCATTCAAATTGGAGGTCCTAGCCAATGCTGGGGTGTTTGTTTCAATATGGTACATATGTAAGTCCTTGTTGATAAATTGAGTGGACTGGATAAATTTGATCATCTGATATAGTATTGTATGAGTTATGTAGATGAAAAGGAAAAAGAAATAAATCCTTGCAGCAAAGCATATGCACATTATTGGAGCAGGGCAAAACAGCAAAATGCTATGGTCAAATGGTACTAACCTCAATGGAAACATAGAGTGAAATGGGGATGATTGGAGAATACAGAGTAAGTAGGGTAAATAAAGTTAATATGAAAACCTGCAAAACAAACAACAGATCTCAAGCATAAGAATAATAATGTCGGCTCATAAGATACATCTCCTTAGTAAGCATACAGTACCCAAATTCGCTGATCAGGATTGGACTGCCCATCAAGCCACAAATTTCTGTACCCACGACCAAGAGCGAGGTAGTAATACTTGTGGTTTAAAAATACAGCACTGCAGAATCTCAAAAGGCAGAAAAGAATTGTCTAGTGAGAAAATTGATGTGAATGATATACAAAATAATCAACACTACACTGGCAGCAGCAACTAATAGATATATCAAGCTAAAATAACATACCAGGCTATGCTTCCAATCAAACACATGACAGAGAGAGTGACGAAAAGGGCAAGTATAAGTTTGTCTAGTTTCCTCTCTAATGTACTTCTTTTCGAAGGAACATTCATGGCATTCATCATAACCTGCAAAAGGACAGAAATACTGCTTTAACATACAAAAATTGAATAAAGGTGAAGAAGGTTTATGCAAGACAAATTTGTCGCATATGATAAATATTGCCTAGAAAATGAAGCCTCCCCGTAGTTGTACAGAGACCATGAATGAAAATCAATGCAAATATTAGTTTCAACTCCATGATACTTGAAATTTCCATAAACGTGTCAATTTCATTCCAGAAACAAATAGGCAGCTGAGATCCCATCACAGTAACAAGAACCCGGGATACCAAAATACGAGTCCAGTAAACTACAACATTCATGATAACAAACCTTTGTTTCATGACCTGCAAAAATAACTGCTCCAACAATGTACTCTGTGTTTCTAAGACTGCATCCCTGTAAACAAGAACACATACATCGATCAGTGAACAACCTTTCATTTCACCAATGGAAAATGGACATCAGAAATGATGTCGATTAAATGGCACAAGTATATAATCCATACAACAAATAAATATAGTCATTAAAGGTAACACTTTTAGTAGAAATTAAAGTGTATGATAGTACAGTCATTAAATAGCGAAGAGATTCCTAGAGAATACTTGAGGGCCAAATGAACATGGCAATACGAGGAAATGAACAATAAATCTCCAACAGTGACTTTCTACGTTTCAACTACCTTAAATCTTATAAACTTGTGAAGGACGAACTAAATGCTAACTTCACAGGGAAGAAAAATCAGATCGTACTCGCAATAGAAGGTGGTTTGGATTGAGAGGCAATGTTTGTTCCTGAACTATAAGATTCCCAGCGAAGGTGTACAATGAATTGTTGGGTTCCTCACACTGCACCTCACCTTCAGTTGACAAATAGAAAGATTATGAAAGTTTAAAACTAGAAAGGAGGCAAAAGTTATTTCACATGCATTAGGTGTACAAGAGCCAAAAGAACAAAAATATCACTAATGTTTGTGCTAGCCATGAATCATGTGATCAAATGAGACAACAAATTATAGTTTGTAGCAATATAAGTTATATAGCCCGCTCCAATAAATGAAGTCATAAAACCATGTCTAGACAACCTCTCCTAGAAGTCAGTGGCAGCATCATTAGTTACCAATATTTCGAACAGGAGGGAGCACACAGCACTTGCATCACTGTATAATAGTACAATACACCTTACCGATAGAGAAACAAACAATATCCTTCCCCCACCCATTTACGGTAATAAGACATGAGCATAACCAAAAAAAATATTCAGTTAAGTACAGTAGTCTGTGAGATCTTATTACGATAAAGCGAGGGAACCATAGCTCTTAGACAGAAGATCCCATACATTCCAACTTATTGACAAATATAAGGTATTCGGTCTTCAAAATTTATCCTCATATATCTCAAAGAACCCAATAGCATTTCATTCATATCAAAAAATCTCACATTCCGATATGTATTCTTGTGATTAAGCAGTGAATAAAAGCATATGACTTAGTACAAAAGAAAATATTGCACTTAAAAGTTGGTGTTTCGCCACATGGGTATCAGTTAATAAGTACCAACTTCAAATGTTACAAACCCCAACACTAAGGGGGTAGGCGACAGATACACAACTACGACTTATATTCCAAGAATGACACGATGTTCTGTAAATCTTATCAGAAGCTTCTGGGAATCCATAGCTTGTTGTGACATGATATTTAATAACTTGACCAATAGATGAGCAGAAACGTCATATTTAAACAACTTTTGGTCTCACAAACCTTCTCTTAAAGCAGTGATATGGATAATAATGAGCAAAAAATTATGGATGCAACACTACACAAGGGGGTAAATTGATCAACTTGATCTCC
The DNA here is from genome assembly GCA_963921825.1 of Erodium maritimum. Classification (NCBI taxonomy): domain Eukaryota; kingdom Viridiplantae; phylum Streptophyta; class Magnoliopsida; order Geraniales; family Geraniaceae; genus Erodium; species Erodium maritimum. Next base: position 59,819,015 of record OY997590.1, on the reverse strand, counting down.
GTAGCCATGTTTCCATCTTAGTGCTTCACCTCCTTAGGTTTGCAAAGGTGGTTATGCCAAATATGACAAAATTCTACCACCATACCATGAACTACATGGACCCTTACTAAATTAGATATTGCAGACAATACCACAAATACACTAACTATGTTTATTTAACAAAAAATCGCGGGGACGGGGGAGGGGGATGAAAATGTCAAATGACGCTTAATTGACTAGTGGATAACCTTTAAATTCAGAGGCTTTTTCAGGAGTCAAATAATCCCAAGTCTTTTCCAACGCCTTTCGTATCTTTAAATTTGTTTCTCCATCTAAATTTGCAGTCTGCAGCCAAAAAGGAAAGTGAACTTTTCACAAGAGAAATTATTTTTCATACAAAACATGCCGGTAAAAAAGATTTAGTCTTCTGAGAAATGGGAAAGAACCATGTCATAGTATGAGAAAAACCTCAATGTAGCAGACGCCATCAGGGTTTGTGCTAGCAAGGAAAAGCAGATCTGCAGGAAAAAATCCATCCTGCTTGACCTGCAACAGACACACTTCATTTATAGAATATGAATAAATGAGTGGGGAATGGCAATCAACAAAGCAATGAAGGTACTTCCCATCCTTCTAACAGTTCCACAGAAAATTTACAGCTATGGATATCTCGATTTCCATATTCAAACAATTAGAAACTACCACTTCCCACTCTAAGCATCCATGACACTAGAATTTGTCATCCAACTTCAAATGACTGTTTTCTTAATAATTTTTCAAACCAACAAACAAGTTAATTACAAGAACTTATTCTTGTTCAATTTATCAATATAGCAACCATACACTTCACTTTAAAAATAATAATTTGATCAGTACTCGCATCTCAAAATTAGTCACAAAAATGTCATAAAACCTAATCGAAAGTTAATAATTTATGGGTTGAGCAAAGGCTCTAAAAATCATAAATTATAAGGAATACATTTGAGAAGAACCACAAACACACAAAAAGTGCAATGTTCACAGTTGTGCTAATCAACACTGTTGCTGCAATGAAGAGAAAAGAATGAATTGTTGGATAAATAGGATCATCCAAATGCATCCTATGTGAAAAGATAGCCATAAAAAGCAGCAAACTCACCCGAACAACATCTCCAACCTGCAGCTTTTTCCATGGAATGCTCTCCCACCTTTGATCTTGCAACACTTCTATAAGATTGTTATTTATCGTCATATCATTCTGATAACGCTTCTATTACCATAACAAAGAAAGAAAGAAAATGAGGCCTTATCCATCTCTTGCCCATTAACACTTCATATATTATTTGCAATGATGAATAGAAATTCAGTCCTCATGTCCCTGCCTACACAGGAAAAATAGGAGAGGGCGAAGATCATAGTTACTAACCCAATCCTCAAATCCTTCTTTGATAAGAGATGCTAAGAGCACAATAGTCAGTGGAACAACATTTGTTATCGGACTCACGGGGCTGCAAAATGAGAAGATTATGTAAGTACATGTGCTTCAACGGACAATAAGATCATATTAGTTGCAAATATATGACAACTTCTCTTCTGTAAGGTGACTTCAGTATGTGAAAACAATTCCATGAGAGCAAGAACCAAAAGGAAAGGTTCCGTGTAGATCATTTTAAAAAACAAACAAGTAAGATACGAGTAAAAACATCATGTCCATGGATACAAGAAAAAATGTGTTGAAGACAAAGAATAAAGCATATCCTCTCTACGGTAATCAGTATGCAATTGAAATATGAAAAAAAAAATCAGGTAATACTTCCAGATGACAATCCCACATGCTATTGTCATCCTTACCTACACGACATTCTAAACTAACCAATTAATCAAGGCACCATTCTAAATACAACATCTAACGTGTACCCAGCAACCAATGATTCTGACTTAACGTACCTCATTGGAGTCATTGACAATATTGAGATCATAAGGAAATAACGATTAGCTACCCGCCTGAACTGTCAATACAAACACAGAATCTTCTCAGACATGTAAAATAGATAAAAACTTCAGATAGGGCTGCAACGGATTATCCTAACAAGTCAAGTTAGATAGAGTTTGTGAGACAAAGGGAGAAATAGATTTCCAAGACATTATAACAGATTGGTTATGAAACCACTAACGTACCGCATGCTAACTTCTAAACAAGGAAAACATATAGAAAAAGAAGGGAAAAAACAATAGAAATATTGATGACAGAAGTTTACCTGCTCAAATAGGCCTTTAGGAAAAAAGGTTATAAAGTTGTACTTTGTAGTTGATACAGAATTCCCCTGAGCAGTTGTTCCAATGTTAATAAACATATACCCAGTTTTATTTGAAACGTAAAGGAAACAAAATAAAGTATAAAAGCAAGTAAACTATAAATATCACAAAAATCTTGAAAGAGCAATGAGCAACACGAAGGTTAAAATTGCACTCTGCCAAACTCAAAATATAGGCTATCCACAAAGAGAGAAACGGAAAGAGGCATTACAATCGCTATGAGGTGTCTATTTGGAGGATGTCGAGTATTTACGAGTGTTTAAACCATAAATGAAGCACTTCATTCATTTATTAATCCTACTCCTTCCTAATTTAAGAAAACTCTGTGCTCCATAGACTCCTATGGAGCCTGTTTTACCCGTCCTGGATAAAATTACATTTCCAATTTGGTAATAAACTGAGTTGCTTTACATGGAAAGCAATACTTCTGAAAGCAAGAAATCAACCTTTTGCTGCTCAGTCATTCCTCTCTGTACATACATTACACTCCCATTAAAATAATAAAAACCAGTATTTGAACTACAAAACAAATTAGAATGGATGGTTTGCTTAAGATGGTTGTCATCTACTGCCAAATTCTTTCCTTTTAAATATCATCCATCTTCTCAAAATCTTCAGCTAAACTTTGATATCATCATCGTATGAAAAGAAATTGCAAGAAAAAAAAACAAACACGGGATGTGACCTGCCCATCAACCATCCTAGAATTCTCAGTCTTAAGAGATCAGACCCAATAAAACATAGATAAAGTGTATTGTTCAATTCTACTTGTACACAGAAAAAACAATTAATAAGAATGATAGTGCATTAGCAACATAAGTTGGGCCAAGTGGTAAGGAGCTCACATCTACATAAGTGAGGTCCCTTGGTACATATAAATTAGGTTAGAGATTAGAATATAAAAAAAGAATAGAGTGCAACAAAGACCACTGTTACACACTCAAGTTCAGGCCTTTCCAAGGATACACGTCTTCCTTTTGTCCGTAGTTCAATAAAAAAAACATGCATAAATGAGGAAAATAGAAGTATTGCATCACATAATAACACGATGGTAATAATAATTACTACCTAAGATAAGTCTATAGTTTTATTATGCAGGATTTAACAAAATTGCTCTGCATATACGCACCGTGAGGCCAATGCTCAAGTCTATAGCCATTTTTCTTGTTACAGTTTCTCAGCAACCAAACACTAGAGTGAACAATAAGAATACATATGCGCAGAAAAGGGATGCGATGGAGAAGAAAATGAACCTTAAATCTGACTGGAGCATTGGCGTCACGGTCATTGCAGTAGATGGTGCGGTGACCAGGAGCCTGGGGCTGAACTCGGCCGAGTCGGACCGAGCGAGACGACGCATTGCCTTCGGGAGAATCTGGAGCAGAACGTCGACCAAGTCTCGACGTCGCTGCTCGAACTCTGTCCCATCTACTCATCTTCTTCTTCCTCCCTCACGATTCAGACCAAATTAGCGACTCAGATTGGGCTGTGAAGTGGTCTAGGATCGATTGATTTGAACTAGTGCTTCGAATCGCAGAAACGCGACGCTGTGTGTCCTTCGATTCTCGGTTTTGTGCATTAAAATCTTCTTCCCCTATTGGTTTCTAATTTGCAGATTCTATTTCCTCTTTCGCTAACCGCGTGAACGTGAACGTGACCGATTCGTGTTGATTTGCTTCCCAAGACCCACGCGCGAGCCCGAGGCATCTCCTCTTACAAGGCAGTAAAGAGCGAGTCGAGGGTGTGGAGACGCGCGGGTGAACGCGTGGAGGAGACAGTTCATATAATCAGTCAGTAACTGAAAACCCCACCCAGGGAAGCCTCGTTCGTGTAGGGATAATACCGAAGCATTGTCGTTTTTGTCACACGTGGGATTTTGTAGAACCAAACCCAATTAAAATGGGCGGGTGTCTAATTAGAATAAGAATGTATGTTTTTTTGTCTAGTTGGGAAAAAAATATGCATGCCCACCAATCATTTGGTTTAGTTAGAGGGTGTGTAAATATTTGGTCGTTATCGATCATATTCATCATCGGAATCATCTGAATATGTATTATTGACGACAATTACAATTAAAAAGATACCAATGCGACAATATCTTGAGTGGGTACGATTTTTTATCTTTCAAACTGATAAAAAACGACCGACCGACTTTCATTTCATAAATCTATTATTTTTTATTGGCTGCCCAGACTTAAGCCTAAATTAAATTAATTTAATTTATATTGAGTTCTCTTCTCTTTGATTTTTACAAGCTCAATCTTAACCTTAAAATTCTAAATTTCTCCATAAATACAACATGACGCAATTCAACTTACAAATCTGAAAATTTTCCTCTCTCACCAACAACTTTCTCTTCTCTATAAATAGCACTTTTTTTTAGCGAAAGTTGCAAATTTCATTAAACTTCAAAAATCAAAACAACGATGTGCATTAAGGAACAAGCTCCCTGACCATTAAAGAAGGACAGTACGAAACCGAAGTTCACCCATCCTTATAATACTATAACTGTCACTGACAATGTTTCGATGTCATAAGGGCCAACAAGAAAAACGAGTGCGAAGATGGTATTGAAGATCCTGTTCAAAAAATTGTCGCAACAGTAATGACCAAGGATTTCTCCAGTAGTAGTGGGAGGCAAAGCATCGTCTAGGGACCTCTCCCAAGGCCAGTCCTTGATGCTTGGTCAGTCAATCATTTCTTGGTGGGGCTGCTTCCTCGCCCTTTCATGATCAGCCCGCGGAGCTACAGCTGTCGTCCTCTTTAGTGCTCTAGTGGCCATGCTCCCCCCATATTCAAGCCCACTAGCTGGGGGCGGTGGAACTTCAATAATTTGGCATCCACCTCCAAACCCACCAGGAATGACCGTTGGAATTTTAGCGATTAAACCAGTAGAGAGCTGATCGGTCACCGGCTGGGTAATACCCCGAACCCCCATGTCGTTAGGTATGGAGTTCGTGGAAACTCGGGGGCCTCTATCCAGAGGTAAGGCGCCCTTAGGTATAGAGTTTAAGGAAACATTTGACTGAGGCTCCTCTCCTCAGTCTATTGCATATGCCTTGACCTGTTTATCTCTATGATACTCTAGCAAGGAAGTGTCATACCTTGGGGAGCCTCTGACCGCCCAGATGCAATCCTTCAAAACGTGCACGAGTCGTCCACAGTTGTAACAAAAGCTCGGGAGCTTGGAATAGGTCAGGTCGATCTTGATTGGCTCTGGTAATTCCTTGAACTAGAGGACTAGACCTCGTAGGAGGGGCCTCACGATCAGATGCCAGAACTGAATCATGACCGTGCCGCCCATCACATCCCCAGCTGGTCCCACGGGACGTCCACGCACGTCCTCAATGCATCGCCAATTGATGTCTCTGTCTCTTTCGCTTGAACCAAATGTGGAAGGCCTCGTGTATGGGTCCACAGCTGCATACGGTCCAGAACTAGTAACTCCCGATCACAGAGGTCGAGGTCCCCAAGCAGAAGGGTGCGCCCGTCAAAGCACCAACGCTCATTACCTCGAACCCAAGCCCTAGCCTCTGAGGACCGGAAGTAGAATCCAAAGAGATCCGGACCTAGGTCCTTGACAACAAGACCCACGGCGACGTCCCCCCATGCACTAGTGATGATCCGCAGGAGAGTATCCTTCTGAGGTGTCTTCGGCGACCAAAGTTTACCTAGCAAACCCCATTGTTGGCGGTAATAGCAGACGAGATGACCTGAGAGAAAGGAACCACCACCTCGACCTCCTCCTCATCTTCAAGTGAACACGAGGATAGACCGTCCTAAAGGCCTGCCAGGGACGCCTGAAGCTCCAAAGCCTCGATGGTCGGGGACGGAAGCAACTTGTCCGTGAGGAGGTGTCGCGATCGATCTCTGGTCATCCCCTCCGGTATCGTGAGGCATGCAGGAATGACTGGGATTCGCCCCTGATTGGGTAGACAACGCCCAATCCCTAGGGCCTCGGTCATCGTCCTAAGAAGATCGGCCATAAGTGCTTTTCCTTTGGTCGGGTCTCTCTGCAACGGTGGCGCCAAAAGAGTACCTCCGGTAGAGGGAATCGTCGTCGTAGGGGTTGCACCCACGTGGGACAAAGGAGCCAAAGCAAGGTCGTGGCTAGGGCTTGGCAGTGGCGGCGTGGAAGGTTGCAGCCGGGAGTTGCATGAGGAGGAAGCAACAGGGACACGTTTAGGTCGTCCCCGTTTTAGTAGTATCGTAGGCGGCGGGGACTTAGCTCCCATAGAGAAGGACACAATCTCCATCGACGTGTTTAGCATCACCGGTGCAACAAAAGAAGAAGGGGGAAAAGAAGACGAAACTGAGTGCTTCAGGCGTCTCCTTCAGCGTGTCTTATCCCCCACACCGAGTCCGAGTTGAGAGGGATTTGACAAGGCCATGCCAGACGCAACAGAACCGACAAGGGTCACAGGTGCAATAGGAGCCTCTACGATAGGTGTTAGCGAGGTGGGCGGCGAATCAAAGGTGGTGACAACAGGTAGGAGCTCCATAAAATCGTAGAGGGTGCGGCTAGGACTAAGGTAAGTCTCAATATCGAGAGAGTTTTTCAATGATATGGAAGATCCGAAGTGCATAAATAATACTTAATATGCTCTTCTTCTCAAATAACAGAAGCATTATTTATTTATTTTTATGGTTGAATTTATTTTTTTGTTCACTTATTTTAGATCGGTGATCTCACCATAAAATGAAATCTACTTAAGTTTATTTCAGGCAGAGAAAAATAGATCTCTATATTGTCATTAGATTGTATAGGTCGTTTATTATATCTTAATAATATTAAGATCTAAATGAGAATTATTATAATATATAATAACTCGTTCTTACTGTCTTTTTTATTAAAAGGTGCGAGTATTTCACTAGAATATAAAAGGCTCTTTACAAAAACTCTAGGAAACGAACTGTTACGAACGGTGTTGGAAAAGTCTTATAGGCAAACTGAAAATAAACTAAGACGAAACCGACGAATACTACTCAAAGTGTTGCCCAAACGCTACATACTCTATAGAGTGCGACCGGACCTGCATTCATTAGTTTTACAGGGAGGCCAGGCTCTTACCAAGGACCTCTCCCAAGGCCAGTCCCAAGAGCCATGAATTCCTTTCATTCCTCTTAGTGGGGATGCTTCCCAACCCTCTCCTGATCCTCTCGTGGCTCTCCTACAATGTCCCTCTTCTGGCCCGACCTATATAATGGCAGCGTCCTAGATGGGACACGCTCAAAGCCAGGAGAGGTGTAGTCGATACCCTAGGCCTTTCCCGCTATCCTGCCACGTCTTGAGGATTAGGTGGGATATTTGAGGTTACAAATGACCACATTCCTCGAGAAGATGGGGGTCTTAGGTGGGATAGCCGAGATCAACGGGTTGAAACCGAGGGGGTGTTATGTCGATCACCCCCTATCAGTCGCATACAGTCTGGTCTTTGGATCTTGATTTAACTCTAGCAGCGACCTGTCAAAATGAGGGGCCTCTGGTACCTCGAGATCACATGCATGCGACCTATGGCCAATACAACCATATTTCCCACAGAACGTAGGCAGTTTGGTGTAGGTGAGAGAGCACCAGGTTCCGGAATTCCTTAACGCTTAGTAGGAGGCTTTGGCGTAGGGGTTGATCTACAAAGTTCCAGAAGCGCACTTTGATCACCTCTCCCCAACACCCCCCCTCCCTCCATCACATATCGTATCCACATAAGAACCCAAGGCGACTCCAATTGTCTCACTTGTCTTCCTCATCCTTACCATCGGTGGAATGTTGTGGTCATGGACCCACAACTATAACCGGTCCAAGGTTGGGAGGTCCCTGGCCAAGGGTCGAGATCGCCAAGTAAGAGGGGGTGTCCATCAAAACACCACGATTTGTTTCCCCGAACCCAAGAGCGAGCCTTTGTCGTTTCAAAGTAGAAGCCGAAGACCTTATCTCGACGTCTTTGATGACCAAACTTGCTTCTGAGCGTTCCCACGTGTTGGTGATGATCCTCAGCAAGGTTTCCTTCCGGGGAGGACGCGGGGCCATAAGCTTCCCGATCATCCCGAATTTTTGGCTAGCCAGCACCCTCGGGTCCACGGAAGCATCGAGGAAAAGTATCTCCATGTCTTCCTCTTCCCCATCGAGCAAATGGGCAGGCTCTCTTGGAGGCTCGCCATTAGGGAGGCCTTCAAGCTAGGCGGGACCAGAACAGTCGGAGTAAGGACGACCTCTGACAGTGAAGGAGTTGTGGCCTTCTAACGCAACAGATACGACGGGGTAACAGGAAAGGGAGGGGATGATCGATGTACGATCTGTGTTTGGTAGTGGGAATGGTTCAGACGGTGAGAAAAGCTTTCACACACGCACGCGGTCGTGATCCAGCGGGCCAATACTGGTGCATGCGTTGGAACGACACCTTGTGATGATGTAGAGTCATCAACAAGAGGAGGAGGCAGTGGTCCATTGCTTGCAACCGACGCAACTAAGATTTTGGATGGCTTGCCTCGTTTAGGTGGCACTCGTGGGGGTTTCAAAGATGAGGACCCTAGGGCGAATGCCACGATCACCGTAGAGGGATGCAACAACGGAATGGGTGTTTCCATCACCGAGAATGGGATTATGGAGGGATTCATATTCCTCTTTTGACGCCCTTTTAATGGGTTGATCACCTCTAAGGAGGGTCATGGTGGTGGGACCTCATTCTCATCTTTCATTGAAGATAAGAGCGGTGAAAAGACAGGTGTGGTGGCCATGAGGACGGCGGTTGTAGGTGATGGTGTCGACATAACTAAGGGTAGGGTTTCCTGGGAGGAGCACACGACTGACGTGAGAGTACATGGATAGGGTTTTTTTCACCTCAAACTTTTAATAATAAAATCATGTCACAAACCTTTATTTTTTAGCTCTCGTATATCTTCAATATGAGCTTATATGTAAAATTAGGATGTATCTCAATTTATTCGTTCTTATAGTCTTAATCTAATATGTTGATGTGCCATATTTTTTGTTTTAAGTTTTGATATTGTTCTATTATCATTAGTGAAAAATAAATGAAGAACAAGATATAAAATATTGTCTTACCATTTTTAACACATTCAGTCGGATTAAAACATTGGACTATTCATGGCCTACAATATCCATATCTATTTGTTCTATCATTGTTGTAAAAGTCCCCGCCTAGGCCCCAAAATCTATAAAAACGCCCGACTCGCCGCCTCACCTAGGCTCCAACATCTGAAAACCATCTGACTCGTCGTCCCCTCCGATTAGTCGAAAACTTGAGACTTTGATTTGTGAAATTAGACCTTTAAATTAGAGATGAAAAGGTGAGAGACACAATATGTTTGTAATGATCTTGAATTTCTTCGTAAAAAAATATATGACGTGTCCCTCTTTGGTGGTTTATCATTATAATTCAGATTTTTATTAAAATTTGAGTAAAATCAAAACGAGAGCATTAGTTGGTTTAGTTTTTGTTTTGCATTTTGATAATTGATATTTTTATATTATACAAATATTGTATATATTTTGAATTTTTTTATTATATTTGTGTAATATATATTTAAAAATATTAAAAAGACGCCTAGGCCTCGACTAGTCCCCGCCTAACAACAAGGGGTCCTCACCGCCCGACTAGCGCCTAACGCTTCTTACAACCATGGTTCTATGCATTTTAGTTTGTTTTGGATGTTCTTAACGTTTCTTGTGTTTCTCGTATGTATAAGTATGAGTATATACACGTATCATTGATAAAAAAAATGACAAATAAAAAATCAGCAGGTTGCCTAGGCTTGTAAATTTGAAAAAAAAAGGTTAAATTTTGGAGTAAATTTAAGGGCCCAACAAAAAGCCCACTGGGATTCATAACCGGCACCAGCATCAACACCAAGCCTAGCAGGCTTTCTGTTGGGCCCTTAAATTTAGTCTAAAAATTAATATTTTTTCCCGGTATGGTTATAAGCTGTTTGTAGCTTCTGCAAGGCCTGAGAACAAGAGAGCTCGATCTGATTCGATAGTTTCTGATCATTTGTATGCCCATGTTTCAGCACCTGCAAAATAGAGCAGGTCGAATGCCTCTGTTTTAACAGTTAAGAAGGAAATTCCTGGTATGGAGGAGATGGGTGATGGTGTCATGGCTGATGTAGTTCGGATGGATGGGTGTTCGCCCATTCAAATTCCCCTTGATCCTCGGGGGGCATCCGTTGAAACAGATACATTTCATCCCGTCCAAGTTACTAAATCTGCGTCTGCGGCTAATTGTTCTGTCTTGTCTCGGGAGGGCGATGTTGGATGTGACGTCGTCTCTTGTAGTGTGGACACTGAAGTGAGGGATTGTGGCCCAGCAATAGTGGCGCAGAAAAAAGGCCCAGCCGAGCAGGCCCAAGATCCAGGTTTGGTTGATGTTTTTAAACGGATTGGGACTGATTTGGGCCCAATGTATGTTGAGGGCTCGGGTTTAGTAGCCCAGGACGAACCAAACCCAGTTGTCGGGATTCAAGATAGTCCTTGGAAGGAAGCCTTGTCAAAACTCCCGACTTCTGGGGTTGAGCCAAAGAGACGTGGACGACCAAAGAAGGGACAACCAAAGATGATTGCCCCACCAGTTGTTTTATATCAGACAAGAGCCAGGACTTCTGGTGATAAAAATGGGTAATTCAGGACGTTTTGTTGTGGACGTTGCGAAAAAAGATTGTTCGGGGAATTGGAGTTATAATAAGAAAGTTGGGCACAAGGCAGTTGATCTTTATTCTTTGGCGCTCGTTCAGTTCAAGAAGGACTCCGAGGGTATGAAATAAGTGGATTACCTTAAACCAAATACAGATAAAGCTCTAACCCTTTTCCATGTCCCGGTCTCCAATCGATTTACTTGTTTGAATCCGGACAGGAAGTAGGCACGTTTTTTGTTTGCATCCTGTTTGTGTTTTTTTTTGTTATTGTTTTGTTATGTGTAACTGTTATGGTCTAAAGAAAAGGTCTTTTTAGAATATTTTCTTGTTTTGTTCTATAGTCTTGTAGAACAATTGCTCAATAAATTTTTAGCTAAAAAAAATAGGTGCAAAATTAACGGAAAAGCCAGGCCCAACTCCCTATTGGAGGCCCTTCGGCACCGAACCTTGCCAACGACACCAGGGAGTACATGTGCCGATTGTTCCGAGTAACGGGACGTGGGCTTCTTCTATTGTTTTTGTTGTGCACGCTACTCGTTTAAGTGAGGTGTTTAGTTGGGGAGAAGTGTCTGTGTGTGGGTTCCGTTTTAAGCGCGTTGTGAGAAGGGTGCTGGTATGACACCTATAGCGACGGTCGGTTCCGGTATAGGAAATTCCAACCAAGCTACGTGTGGCGTTGCGACGTCTCTACCGACGGAGGATTCTGGTATCGACGAACTGGATTAAGTGTTCCGAGTGCATGAGGGACAAAGGACTATGAGTTTAAGCGGACGTTCCCTGAGATAGGGTCAAGTAGAACGCGTTCGTTTTAAATTTCGAGGACGAAATTCTTTTAAGGGGGTAGATTGTAAAACCCACTTCGTTTTAAAAGAGTAGTAAACTGCAATCTGAAACGTGGGGTATGTTTTTGCAACAAGTTGATTTAGAAAAAGAAAAAAAGAAAAGAAGGGCAGTTTTGGGCCGAGCCTGGGATTGGGCCAGCTCAGGGCCCATTTACTGAACAAGCGCGGCCCACTTGAGTGAGCCCGACCCAAGCGAACTCGGGGTCCAGCCTATAAAAGCGGTCGAACCCTAATTCGCGTGTACTGTTCATCTTCCCCTCTCGCCTCTCCTTCTCTCTCTCTGCGAACCAGACGCGCTCTCGCCGTCGTCGTTCCCTTCTCCGTTCCCGACCTCCCCTCCCTCCACTTTCTTCTGCAACTTCTTCCCCACCTGCACCTCACCTCACCTCGTCCTCTACTTCCTCTTCTCTTCCCTTTTCTTCTTCTCCGTCCTCTCTTGGCCTGAAACTCCATCGAGACGGGCTCGATTGAGGTGGTTTCAGGATGGGTCATCGCCGGCGAACTCGGGAGGCAGTTCTGAACGGGAGGACGTCGCCACCACCGCCATGGCGTTGCCAGCGACCTGGCATTCAGCTCGCCCTCTTCTCTCCCTCGCTCACGTGCCCTTGACGCCGTAGACGACGGCCAGAGAACCTGGAACTCGCCGGAGCTAGATCCAGCTCGACAACGAGCTTGAACCAAGCCTTGGGCCAAGTCGTGTCTTGGGCCGGTTGGTCCTAGGCTGGAACGCGAGCTCGGGCCAGATCTTGGGCCAGACTTGAGTCAGGTCCAACTGATGCAGAGTGCGGAGCGGAAAGGAAGAATTCTTTATCGAACTCGTTGATTAAAAGTGAATACCGAATAAGATAGAAGTTGAGTAGAACTCGTTTTTGGTTTATTTCATCAAAATCTGAATTACAATGGAAAATAACAAGTGCTTAAATAGAGAAACTAGTACCCAAAGTCCTAATACAATAAGGAAATTATTACCCAAACCCTAATTCGAAAATAAAGGAAACATGAAAAACAGGAAATAATGAACCGAACCCTAAAATATCAGTTTCGCCCCTCTAAACGATCTCGGATGGCCGAAAAACGTCTTAGCTCATGGAAAAGCGATGACTTTTGCTCAGGGGCTCGTTTCGACCCGAAAAATGCTAAGGTTTCGCTAATTTCGGAAACTGTTGCATTTTCGGGTTCTCTAGCCGATTTGCCAAGATATCTTCAATATGCACTACATCATACCCTCCGGGGTAGAGAAGATTCGCCCTCGAATCTGGACCCGGTCCATCGTCCTCAGAGGAAGAATCCCCATCAAAAGGAATAAGATGTTTCACGTTAAAGACATCAGCGGTGCGGATGTGGCTGGGGAGACGTAAACGATAAGCATTCGGGTTGATCTTCTCGACCACCTCAACAGGACCAATCTTCTTGGCAGTAAGCTTACTGTATTCACGAGCCGGGAAACGATCTTTGGTCAATATGGCCCAAACAAAATCTCCCACCTCGAACTCAACAGCGCGACGACTCTGATCAGCCTTCTCCTTATACTTGGCAGTAGTAGTCACTAAATGGTCACGAGTAGAAGAGTGTACCTCAGTCAAATGGCCAACGAATTCCTCGGTCGTAGCATGAGAACGCACCTTGCTGGGCAGAGAAAGTAAATCAAGAGGACCCCTAGGTGACAAGCCATAAACCACATAGAAAGGACTGAAACCTGTGGAACGGTTAACATCATGGTTATGGGCAAACTCAGCTTGAGGAAGTTTCAGGTCCCATGCCTTCGGATGATCTCCAACTAGACAGCGCAGAAGGTTACCAAGGGATCGATTGACGACCTCTGTCTGACCGTCCGTCTGAGGATGATACGCACTACTAAAGTTGAGCAGAGTGTTGACCAAACGCCACAGGCTTCGCCAAAAGTGCCCCACGAAGCGTGTATCACGGTCAGAAACAATAGAAGTGGGCAACCCATGCAGGCGATACACATCCCGAAAGTAGAGGTGTGCCACGGCGACAGCATCAGATGTCTTCTTATAGGCAATGAAATGAACCATTTTGGAGAAGCGATCCACCACTACAAAAATAGAATCAAAACCACGCTGAGTACGTGGAAGCCCAAGGACGAAATCCATACTCACATCAGACCATGGTTGCGTAGGAATAGGCAGTGGCATGTATAATCCTGCATTTGTAGACCCGCCCTTCGCCAATTGACACACACGGCAGCGAGCGACAAAGCGACCAACCTCTTTGCGCATGGAGGGCCAAAAATAGGAGTCAACAAGGAGTTGGAAGGTGCGATCACGCCCCACATGCCCTTCATTGTGGCGTTCCTGAATCATCTTCAAACGTAGGCTGCAACCGGGGATACATAACTGCAAACCACGAAACAAGAATCCCCCCTCCAGCACAAAATCAGTGCGTGTTCCCTGCTGAACATGGAGAAGAATCTGGGAGAAGAATGGATCAGTAGCATAAAGGTCCAAAAAGGAATCAAAACCTGGAACAGAGACTCGCATCTCAGTCAGCAAGCCATGGCGCCTGCTCAGCGCGTCTGCAACACGATTAGAAACACCCGCCTTGTGTTTAATCACAAAAGTGAACTGTTGCAAGTAAGAAATCCATGATGCATGACGATGAGAAATCTTGTCCTGGCTGCCCAGATGCTTGAGGGCGTCGTGATCAATATACAAGACAAATTCCCTCTGAAAAAGGTAATGGCGGAAGTGCCTAACAGCCCGAACAACATCATAGAATTCAACATCATACGTGCTGAAACGACACTTGGCACCAGACAACTTCTCACTAAAAAAGACAACAGGGCGACCAGTTTTACTGAGGACAGCGCCAATTCCCAGCTTGGATGCATCACAATGCAACTCAAAAGGTTGAGAGAAATCAGGCAGGACGAGAACAGGTGCCGAAGTCAAACGACGCTTGATCTCACCAAAGGCTAATTCAGCGTCCTCAGACCAGGTGAGTCGGGATCCTTTCATGCAGTCCGTGATGGGAGCCATAACACTACTAAAGTGAGGGATAAAACGCCTATAAAAGGACGCCAAACCATGAAAGCTACGTACCTCAGTAATGGTGGTAGGCCTGGGCCATTGGGACACACCCAAGACTTTACTCGGGTCAACCTTCAACCCTGCATTGGAGACCACATACCCCAGAAATTGGATAGAGGAAGTGAGGAAGGCACATTTACCAGCAGCTGCATAGAACTTCTCGCGGCGGAGGACCATCAAAACCTCACGCAGGTGCTCGATGTGGTCCGCCTCGTTAGCATTGTAAATCAGGATGTCATCGAAGTAGACCACGACGAACTTCCCAATAAAAGGACGGAGGGCCTGATTCATAACCCGCATGAAAGTGCTCGGGGCGTTGGAAAGGCCAAAGGGCATCACCAGCCACTCATATAGTCCCTCTCGAATCTTGAAAGCAGTCTTCCACTCATCACCCAAGCGAATCCGAATCTGGTGATAACCGCTCTTCAAATCCAGCTTGCTAAACACTGAAGCACCACCCAATTGATCCAATAAATCATCCAAACGAGGAATAGGAAAACGATAGCGTACCGAGATCTTATTGATGGCTCGACTGTCAACACACATACGCCAGGAGCCATCCTTTTTTGGAGTGAGGAGAGCCGGGACAACATAGGGACTAAGGCTCTCACGAATGTGGCCTTTGGCAAGGAGCTTCTCCACTTGGCGACGCAGTTCTTCATGCTCACGGGGACTCATCCGGTAATGGGGCCTGTTGGGCAGCGAGGACCCAGGGACCAAGTCGATGTGATGCTGGATATCCCGCAGAGGAGGCAATTCGTCCGGAAGGGACTCAGGAAAAACATCCTTAAATTCCCGAAGTAGGGGCTGGACTTGTGATGGAACACCAGCGGGCGCCTCAGACGCTACTAGCGAGCAACAGACAATAAAAACCATCCCAACCTCTTCCATGGCGGCCTGGAAAGGTGCTCGGGACAACAAGGCGGTGGGGGATGGGGACTGGCCAGCAGGAGTAATGCCAGAAGAGGGTTTGGACGGCAGCAGCACGATGTTGGTACCCCGAAACTTGAACGAGTACGTATTAGCACGCCCATTATGTAAAGCATCATTGTCATATTGCCAAGGACGACCCAAAAGGAGGTGACAAGCGTCCATGGGCACCACATCACAATACACAGCATCCCGATAAGTTGTCCCAATGGAAAAGTTAACCAGAGCACGTTTGGAAACAGTAATGTCCGTACCTTTGCTGAGCCAAGAGAGGCGATATGGTTTAGGATGTGGCTCGGTCGGGAGGGCAAGTTTGGACACTGCGACCTCTACAACCACATTCTCACAACTTCCGCTATCAATGATCAGATTGCAGACTTTGCCATTGATTGTGCAGGTGGAATGGAACAGGCTTGTCCGAAGCCACTCGTTTTCAGGGACACGAGGGGTGAGACACGACCGACGGACAACCAGCAAGGGACCCACGTCACCCGAAACATATTCCTCATTGTCAGGCTCGACCGAATCATCAACATATTCATCAAAAGCCGGAGCCGAATCAGGATCAGCAGCCTCATTGAGCAGGCCATGAGAGGCATGCTTCACATTCCGAAAGTCAGATTGGCGATGACCCAATTCACCACAGGAGAAGCATCGCAGGCCGCTCGGACGCTGCGGGGGAGGTGCAGCACCACACGCAGGTGGGGCAGTGGTCTGTGGGGCGCCCGGGCGAACCGTTTGGGAGGATGAACCCGCACCACTTACTGCTGTAGAAGATCGGAAGGTGGCAGCACCACGTCTGGCCAGCTATTTCTCTGCTTGGGTAGCACGTTGTTGTGCTTCTGCGACTGTCAGGGGGTCAAACATGTTCAGCACATCCTGCAATTGGAGACGCAGACCTCCAATATAACGAGACACCAACTGAAGAGGAGAATCAGTAATATCAATACGAGCAAGGTAAGAAAAAAATTCAGTAGAGTACTCCTCCACCGAACGGGAGCCTTGTCGAAGATTCTGGAACCGTTGATACAATTCCCGGTCAAAGTTATAGGGTAAGAACGCAGCCCGGATGTGCTTCTTAAACTTTGCCCAATTTCGAATCTTCTCCTTACCATGGCGAACCCTAGTTTGCTTCAATTGTTGCCACCAAGCCTGCGCACGCCCATGCAAGCGGATTGCAACAAGTGAAACTCGACGATCTTCTGGAACTTCCTTGAATTCCATAATCTCCTCGACCAGTGACAACCAGTCCACGACTTCCTCGGGTTTGAGGCAGCCATCGAATTGTGGAATCTCCACCCTGAACCCTTGTTCCCAACGATTGTCGGGGACACAGCGACCTGGAGAGCGATTCCGAGCATCCGGAGCGAAGGGATTATCGACGTCCGTGACGGTCACGTCATCGCGACGAAGCATATCATCCATACGCTGGGACAATAATTCGACCTGACGCCTCAGATCATCGTTCTCACGACGAACTGATGCAATCTCGTCAACATTATCAACACCATCAAAACCAGCGGCGGCGGCCTGGCGAACAGCACGACGAGGCGGCATCTTCCTGGAACGGTGAGGCTCTGATACCAACTGATGTAGAGTGTGGAGCGGAAAGGAAGAATTATTTACCGAATTCGTTGATTCAAAGTGAATACCGAATAAGATAGAAGTTGAGTAGAACTCGTTTTTGGTTTATTTCATCAAAATCTGAATTACAATGGAAAATAACAAGTGCTTAAATAGAGAAACTAGTACCCAAAGTCCTAATACAATAAGGAAATTATTACCCAAACCCTAATTCGAAAATAAAGGAAACATGAAAAACAGGAAATAATGAACCGAACCCTAAAATATCAGTTTCGCCCCTCTAAACGATCTCGGATGACCGAAAAACATCTTAGCTCATGGCAAAGCGATGGCTTTTGCTCAGGGGCTCGTTTCGACCCGAAAAATGCTAAGGTTTCGCTAATTTCGGAAACTGTTGCATTTTCGGGTTCTCTAGCCGATTTGCCAAGATATCTTCAATATGCACTGCATCACCAAGTCTTCGGGCCGGGTCTGGACCGGTTCT
Source organism: Erodium maritimum (assembly GCA_963921825.1). NCBI lineage: Eukaryota > Viridiplantae > Streptophyta > Magnoliopsida > Geraniales > Geraniaceae > Erodium > Erodium maritimum. The sequence continues at coordinate 59,801,202 of OY997590.1, read as the reverse complement.
GACTCGGGTTTGGGTCGGGTCTGGGATCGGGTCCAGGTCAGGCTTGGATCCGGGTTTGGACCGGGTCGGATCCAGGTATGGTTCCCGGATCCGGGTCGGTAGATTTATTTATTGAATTAATTAATTATTTGGGTTTAAAAATTGGTTAATTTAAAGATGTTTTGGACGTTCCGAGGACTTTGGACTTTTGAGAACTGATTGGACCGTTTGCCTGTCTAAAACCCAGACTTGGAGTTCGTGGACTTCGCCCTAGAAGACGGTGTTGGCCCGGTCGTCAGCAGCTAGGAGACGCTGCTGTAGTATCGTCTTGAGGTAGGGAAAGTAGCGGATACCGCTTTAATTACGGAATGTTACTAGTATGCATGATTAGGGTTTAATAATAACCAGAAAGGTCCTAGTTGGCTTATAGGAACGACTGCTTTACTTAATTGATTAAATGAACGAGTCTAGTAACATGTAGGACGAGATTCACTAGTTACTTGCGTTATCTGCTTTCAATACTTGGAAAATTGCCATGTTGGTAGATGGGCCATGTCGAGCCCTAGGATTGCGTGTTGTGTGCTATAATCGATGTGTGAGAGTCTAAGTAAGATTATACTCGGTGTTGCATATTGTGACTATGTGTGGGCAAGTGTGCCATGTTTGATAATGTGAACCCTTGGTTGTGATATGACCGGGTGAGTGACAGACCGGCTATGTGCTATGTTTAGATGGTCTGGTTGGTATACCGAGACCATCAGTGGTTTGTGCTGTGTGTTATATCCTGTTTTGGGGTGTTCCAAGAGACGGCGTATCCGGAGCGGACTTACACCGAGGGATAGTTCCGGTGAAGTGTATCGAGGCTAAGGATGGCGTGCTCAGTACTCGTTGTCCGGGACGATGTTTGACCGAGGCGTGTACCGATCTCGTACGTGTGGTGAGAGATGCCCCACGTCTGTGTGCATGGAACCCTTCGTCTGTGTGCGGAGGAAGATATTGCCCCACGTCTGTGTGCGTGGAACCCTTCGTGTGTGTGCGGAGGAAGATATTGCCAACGTCTGTGTGCGTGGAAGACATCAGATTGAGTGATTTCCGGTCGAGGATGTTACCCTTCGTCTGTGTGCGGAGGAAGATATTGCCCATGTCTGTGTGCGTGGAACCCTTCGTCTGTGTGCGGAGGAAGATATCGGGACTGATGTTGTATGGTCCGGTACGTTATGAGTGGCTGTGTGCATATGGTGGTATGGCTTATGCCGTTAGACGACATCTGTGTGTGTCTCGTCCGTGTCTTTTTCTGGCTGTTTGGTTGTGTGCTGTCTTACGACATCTGTGTGTGTCTTGTTGTGTGCTTTATTCTCATTGGTTGGTTGTGTGCATTTGTATAAGTACGTTTAAGCTTGTGGAAATGGGCAGTAACGGGGAAGCGTGTTGTTGGGCTTTGTGCATTGGGTTAAGTGAGACTTTGGTCTTGTGAGAGTGTTGGGGGACTCGAGGTGATGTTGTACCTGATTTCTGTGTACAGTGCGAGTTCGCACGTGTGGTTGGTTGTAAGATAACCGTGGTCGTTTTCCTTTGAGAATTGTTAGGTGGTGGGTGTCAAGAGCTGATTGTGGGAGGTGGTAGTGAGTTCGGTTCGTTGTGAGTTGTTTGGCGGGTTGTACCTGAGTGAAGGCCAAGTGTTGTCTGGGAGTAATGGTTTATTTGTTTCTAATAGTGGTGCGTTACTAGTATGCCCTAATTGGACGGTTACCCGTGGTGATGAACTGTGGTTTAGAACCTTAACTACTTTTCCTACTGAGCGTAAGTTCACCCTCTTACTTTGTTGTGTTTCAGGTGTCGAGCAGGTGTTGTACTAGCAGGATTCCCGGAGCTAGGGAGCTGACGGGGATTCGGGCTGGTGTCTAGAGACGTACCGTCGTCCTTCGAATTGTTTTACCGTTGTACTCATCGAGCTGTTGACTCGTGATGATTGTTAAAAGTTTTAAAATTTTGAATTGAGACTTGTTGGCTTTATTTTCGATGAAAATTTTATTGTTTTAGATTACGTCTCGAATTCGGTCAAAACCGGATTTGGGGCGTGACAAGTGGTCCCAACATAAAACCCACTAGGATCCATAACCGGCACCAAGCCTAGAGGGCTTTCTGTTGGGCCCTTAAATTTAGTCTAAAAATTAACATTTTTTCCTGGTATAGGTGCAAAATTAACGGAAAAGCCAGGCCCATCTCCCTATTGGAGGCCCTTCGGCACCGAACCTTTCCCACGACACCGGGGAGCACCTATGCATCCTACCAGACCTTGGGATGCAATATCCGGCTCCGAACCACAAGCAGGGACAGATCAAGGGTTATAGAAAAGTACACCCTCCCATTGGCATATGCTCGACCAACATGAACGGGTCCTCTTTGAGTCAATTGGTGAGAGACTATATGAACGGGACTCCGGTTGCGCATCTTGAGCGACGACCATACTACTTCGACTTCGGGTAGCCCTCAACACCCGTCATACATGAATCACACTAGAGATGTGAGATACCTACCTCATACCTGCCGGGATACTAGGGACAGTTGGACTGAGCCTAACCCCGAGGCGACACTTAAGACACGAAAAGATGACCCATGTCGGTACCTTTCCCCTCCTCGGGCAGAGGAATATGGCCTCCCACACCAAAGGATGAAGGAAATTGTTGCCTAGCCAATATGGATGGTATCACCGGAGTGTACGGTATCATCACCTCAACCTCCTCATCTTCCTCCAAAGAGCAAGCCGAGATGTCATCCTAAAGGTTGAGCAGTTGGGAGTCTAGACATGTCGAAGAGGGAGGTGCCATCGAGGTGGAGTCGGCTTCCTTGGGTTTGAAGAATCTACGGTGATGGGTCATCCCGGGTGGTGATATGAGCATCGTTGGGATCACGGAGACACAAGCAGTGCTGCAAACCCCGACCCCCTCACAGAGAGCAGCCACCTCCAGCCTCCCGGGCTTCGGGCTCCCCTGTTCAGGCATGGAGGCCTTCCCTTTAAGAGGGTCTCGGACTAGTGGGGGAAATTGGTTGGTGGCGGGGTACTATCCTAGGCGGCGCAGTGATGGTGGTAATGGAAGCGGTGACGATCGGAGCAGATGTAGCGATGAGGGGAGCGGATTCCACTGGTGGTTGGAGAGCAGGGACAATCACATGAAGCAACGGAGCCTGCACATCGCCGAGAGCGGGCGCCCGAGCCTTCAACTCGACAGTGGGGGCGGCGGGATAAAATTCACCAAAACCCTAGAGTTTCTTGTAGAGGAAGCTAGGGTTTGGTTCATCAAAGGTTGACCTTGTCGAGCTTTACCCATAGGTTCAAACGTATCAGGGAAGAAGGACATGGTTGTCGTAGGCAAGGGAGGAGGGATATGCGTCGTGGAGGATATGGAAGAGAGACCAGGGCAGCAGAAGAATGCTTAGGGGTTCTTCTGCGCCTCGGTTTAATGGTAGGCCTCATGACCGACGAGTGGCGAGGTGGAGACACATGTGGGAGAGACTGCACCAGGGTTGACTGCGATGGGACAATACCGACGAGGCTAATGGTAGTCAGGTCGGTGGCAAGAATAGGAGACTCCACAGGTGGGGTAGGGTTTCCTCGGGAAGAAGGAGATCTCGACAAATCGCGAGAGAAAGCGTTTTCGAATTACAATTTTTTCTATGGGTGATTTAGTCTTTTTAATTTATTAAAGGGTTACTTTCACCTCAATACCCTAACTATGAGTTATTTTCACCTCAATACCCTAACTTTCATTTGTGGCACCTCAATACCCTAAAATGCCGTTTTGTTTTACTTTCATACCTATCGTCAACTTTCCATCCACTTTTGGATGGAAAATGGTCATGTGACCCTATTTTTTCTGAAAATGACAAATATACCCCTTATTCTATTAAAACCCTAAATTTCTTTTCCCCCTTTTTCATTTCTTCTTTCTCTTCTTCTTCTCGTCCCGCACACCAGCTCCCATCTTCTCAAAACACCACTGTCCAAGGCGACCCATCAACGCCGTGGCCAGAAGCTCACCGGAGCGTCGCCAGAAACCCGTCGTCCCAAAAGCAACCCGTTGTCCCACGAGCACCGCCAGAGGAAGCTCGAGATCAAGCTCGACGAGGCACAGAGGGTTCAGTGGCGAGATGGTGATGGTGTCCTCGAACCCTAAATCGCAGGATTCGACCCCCGAGAGCGCCACCTTCTCCAGACCCAGAGCCACCACCTTCTCCAGACCCAGAGCCGCCACACCGTGGAGTGCTCCAATGTCCTCCAGACCTATATTTTTTGTTTTTAGGGATTTAGTTTTTTTTTTATCATCTGTATATTTTTGGTTTTCAATTGAGAGGATTGTGAATATTATTTGAATCGGTATGTTCTTGGTGGTGGCTTTGATGTGGATTTGGTTTGAGATTTCAAGGGTGAAACGGATCTACAGATCTAGAAGATGAACAAAATGAAAAAGAAATATTTTTTTAAATAATTAATCTAATTTTAAGAATAAAGTATCACAAAAAAATTTAAAAACTGATTTTATTAACAAAAAATATTGTTTTAAAAAATAAAAAATCAATTTAGTAAATAAAAATGATTTTTTAAAAATAAAAAATGATTTTTTTTAAATAAAAGCTGAATTTTCAAAAATAAAATATGATCTTTAACAATAAAAACTGATATTTCAAAAAAATGATTTTTAAAAATAAAAACTGGTTTTTGAAAAATAAAATCTGATTTTTTAAATTAAATATTGATTTTTTTAAATAATTTTTTTTGAAAACTAAATAGCATGCTTTTGAAAATTTGAGTGTTAATGAGGGGTATTTTGGACTTTTTAAGTGTCTTGGATGGAAAATGGATGGAAAGTTGACGGTAGGTATAAAAGTGAAACAAAATGACATTCTAGGGTATTGAGGTGCCACAAATGAAAATTAGGGTATTGAGATGAAAATAACTCATAGTTAGGGTATTGAAGTGAAAATAACCCTTTAGTAAATGAATTTCGTTTGGAATTTTAACTAAAACTTGTAGTTTGTGCGATATTAACCTTTTACGAGATATGCACATGATAATAGAAGTGACGGCGGATATGTTTTTGAGATAAAAGCAAGGTTGTAAAAAACGTTAGGCGCTAGTCAAACGGAAATGGGTCATAGGCACTAGGCGGGGATTAATCGAGGATTAATCGAATTATTATTTTATTATTTTTTATTATATATAATATCAAATTTTATATTATAATATATAAAAAATATTAATAATATTAAACATTAAATATATTTAAAAACATAAACATTCTACTAAACTAAAAGTATCACTAGCATAATTTTATACTCTCATTTAGTTGGTAGAAGATTAGAAACTGTTTTTTTTAATTACGAATCCGACCCCACACTTGATCGACCCGCCCACTTAATCGACTAGGCGGTGATTAACCGGCCGAATCGGGGATTAATCGGTCATATTCTGTCCAAACGGTCTAGAGCGCCCTAGGAGAATAAATCGGGTCGACAGAGCCCATTTCAACGCCTAGGTGGGGCCTAGGCACTTCCAGACGGGGATTTTTACAATCTTGAATAAAAAGTCATTATCAAGTTTATTTTTATACTTTCCCCAAAAAAATGTGTATTTTGACATTTGTATACCTTTTTGATAACTTAATTACGTATATAAATATGGACAATAACCATTTTATACAAACATATGTCTCAATTCTTAAGTCTAGCAATACGCTTATGCTATAAAATGTCATTCGGTAGCATATTATTGCGGTTACCTTGCTAAAATTTTACGTAATAATGAGAGAACAAACAAAAGTTAGCGGAAAATGATGTCGCTGAAAGTGTCCAAGCTTCATCCCAGAGCCCTAGTCGCTTGTCGCTTGCAGGTGAGTAGAAAGCAGCCAGAAGAAATTGAAGGAGAAATGTACAATATGTTCCAAAATAAGAGAAATTTCGTCAATAAATACCAGGTTTGTATTAAGAATTGATGTTCCAATATGTTTGATGTCAATCATATCTGTTTATTGTTTTGTCTGAATTAATGTTGCGCCTACATTCTTTGTTATGAGCCGTCTGCAACCACCACCTAAAGGTCCACAACGGTAAGTAACACCACATTAGGGCATACTTTTGGGCTAGTGGGGAAGGCCTGAAGCCCATCATTAGACAAGCCCATCACTGAGTAGGTTATTGTAAAAGTGTCTGAAGAATTAGTGTGGTCATAAACTACACCTCTAACCTCTCCCACCCAACATCCTATCCTACCCAGAAAATAAATCTTCATTCAGATCTTTTCTTTCTACCCACTACATATTTTAGTTTAAACCATTAATTTAATTGTAACCAAATTGGACTTTGACTTGTTTTGCACAGCATAGAAGTCATGAACAAATTGATGGTAGTTTGAAGACACATGTTGTAAATGTGCATATTGATTTTAGTTTCTCTTATAAAATATTTTTAATTTTTTTTTATATTTTGTCGAAACTTACTTTGAAGTATTGGTCACGAATATTATACTACGCAACGTTTCAAAATGATAAATCTGTTATCTGAAGTATTGATCACGTGAATATGTTAGTAAAAATAGACGAAATATTCTATTCCGTTACTCATATGACCTCATATGTCATTTAGGATAGTAACATGACAATTTTACCCTTACTTATTTGACATCTCTACATTTTATAAGGATCGATAACGAGGATACGATGATAATGTTTCTTATAAAATGTATATTGGTCAGATAAGTAAGGGCAAAATCGTTATTTTTCCATCCATTAAGAGATACATGAAGTCATATGACTAACGAAATATAATATATCGTCTATTTTTACTAACAGGATCGCGCAACCAATATTTAGGTTAATGCATTTGTCAATTTAAATGTTGCGGAGTATAGTGTTCGTGATCAATACTTAGAGCAACTCCAATGATAGTGATTTTGTCGTGACAGACGCACCGTGGCAGCAATCTTGAAGAGAGAGAAACTCTAAAATAATAATATTTGAGGAGAGAGAATGTTTATAGTGGCAGGATTTGCTCACGACTCTACCACCGACTAAAAAGGATTTTTTTTGACTATTTGTTCTTGCTACTACATCAATCCCATTACTTATTAGTCTACTCATTGAAGATGCAGTGGTATGAGGTAGTGGTTTAGATGAGAGGAAAAGTCAAAACATAGCCAAACCACTGCTCCAAACTATTGCGCTGTGATTTTCCATTGAAGATCCTCTAAAAAATTAAGCTTCGATATTTAATCCTTTAGGCAAAAATAGAGTATGTGCAAGTTACTCAACGTTTTTGGAGGGGTGCAAGTTGGCATTTTGTTCATAAGTATGGCATATTGTTCACAAGTTCCATGGTTCACAAGTTCCATGCCGAAAGCCAAGAAAGTGAATAGCATTTTGTACAAGTGTAGTGTGGGTAGATATTATAATCGCAATTCCTATATATCTCTCGCACCAGAAGTAGAACTGTAATCTGAAAATGACCGGCGACCCAATGGCCTGCCGAAGAAGACAAGATCCATTGAACATTAATTACAAGCACACCCCTCCAAAAGCCCTTGCGTGTTTTGGACTCCTATTCACTTCTCTCTACTCGATTTCCAGTTTCCACCACCAACATTTAATGCTCTCATTTACTTTTAAGATTAGATACAATTCGGTGTGATGATACATTTGTCAATCGCATTAAACAAATGGGAGGGACTGCAACTATACTATATTTGACTGCTTCTCGTGTTTTTTTTCTTCTACTATAAATCATCAATTAGTTTCCTTTGGTTTGGTATCCCGATGTTTGATTATAACTTGGACAGCCTATTCATTGCTTTTTAAGAATATTTTCATGCTCTTACAAGAGTCTTTAGGTTTCATTATCAAAATTAATGTTATTTTCAACAGGTTATATACCTGATTCCATATCTTTTTTTATATATATATATATATATTTTCCCAAAGGGTATGATCGTTGGGTAGGAAACCTAAGAGATTGTGATTCTTTTCTCCCAACAAAAATAAAACATGATCATTCTAAGAATCAATGCCAATTGTGCGAACAGATAATGTGAAATAAATCACATTTTATGTGTACGATGCAATGAAATAAGGATTTGTATTTATTTTAAGTACAAAACTGAGTCTTTTCGGTGCGTTTTCTCTGTGTTCGTCTATCACTCTCCTCTCTATTTTTGAGATTGGTGTTGGTGACGATGGGCCTGTCTCCCTCCTCCTCCTCTCCTCGTCGGAGCTCTATGCCACTTTCTTCTGCTCCAACCTCGTCCTCTTCCATGTTATCCCCACCTCCTCATGTTTCAACCACGATCTTACAACTCTCTCCGTCATCAAATAACCCCTCCATCCTACTGGCTCCCCTTCACGGGAAATCAAAACCACGCCACTGCTTCTCCCGACCCCAACATACCCTTAACCTCGTCCTCAGCCCATACTTTCATCATCTCCTACAATCTAGGGCCTTCCAAGCAACATGCAATGAGTTCCCTTATGGGTGAAAGATTGGACTTTCACACCAAGCGTCCACCTTTACCGCTTCAAAAATCCAACTCTAGTGCCTAATCCGTCCATTTTGGAGACCATCTAAGCGAAGCTTACTAAGGTCTCCGTTGAAGGCCAACAGAGCGACGACTTTGAAGACGACGATGCGGTCATAGATGTCCCGGCCAACACGGTTCATACTGTGGACGATGCCCGATATCGATATGCCCTCATCGGCCGTCTCTTACCCGAAAAATGAGTTAGACCCTGAACTCTCTGCACCTGGATAGCTAATACTTGGGATGTGAGGGGACTTACGGTACAGCCGCTGACGGATAAAATCGTATTCTCTTACTTCCCGTCTCAAGACGCGTTGGATGGTATTAGAGCTAGGAGCCTTGGTCTTTTTACGAGACCGTGTTGCTCCATACTCCCTTACCTCCACGGACCCAACCGGAAACGTTAAACTTCTGGTATGTTCATATGTCGGTAAGAGCCTACGATATTCCGGTGGAGGCTAGAACATTCTAAATAAGAGATTTCATAGTCTCTAACTTAAGAATGGAAGTACAAGTCCGAAGACCGAACAACCCGAATCAATCAAATCAGTCAAGGGACTGAGATACTTTCCTTTGTCTTCGAGTGGAGATGGATGTTACTCGTCCGTTCTGTCGCCAGCTCAAACTCCAATTTGATGATTTTGTAGAATTTTTTACGGTCCGACTTGAATATAAAAAATTGTTTAATTTTTGTTACCGGTACGGTTGTCTCATACACATTAACCGGACATGCATGGCAACATGGTTAGTTGGTGATTTAGTTTGGTAAGAAAAGAAAAATGTATGAAAATGGAGTGAGAAGAAAGAAAAATAAAAGAGGGAAGCAGATCTGCGTGGAGAGAAGAGCCAGGATCTGGAAAACTATACCTTTGCGGGTATAGTGTGGTCCTCAACTCAGTGGCCCAAACTCTTACGCATAAATAAATCTAAGCTTCGTCTACAGACTTGACTTGACTCTTGTGTGTTTTTGGTAAAGTTCAGTAACCATCAAGTTCCAGGGTATTGAAATTTACATTCCTACCCTCACACCAATTAACCAACTGACACGTGACCTGATTCCGGAAGCCACGTCACACGTGCCGAAATTGCTATGTCCACAGTAATTGCAGCCAGATACTGGTTTTTAATTATGGACTCACTGACACTAGACAATTTCAGATAAGGAAAAGCCAAAGCTGGATGACGAGAACGTGACAGCGTGGAAGTTGGTGCACGAACTGGATGGTGAGCCTGCACACGTTGGGGTAACCAGATGTCGACACGTGTCGAGGGTCAACATCTCGATGTTGGTGTTCGGCACATCAGATTAGATGCTTACGCAGGCAGGCCACAACTTGTCGTCACTCCAAATTTTCATTTCTTACTATTTATTTATTTTCTCATAAAAAAAATCTTGTACTTGGTTATAATAATAATCGACTCTTCCTTCCAAAAGAAAAAAAAAAAACTTGTACGAGCCCACTTCTTCTTTCTGTGGTGCAATAAAAACCTCAACGTTGCCTTGTCTCATCGGTGTTTCTTTTTTATTTCTCTCTCTATAGAAAGAAAAGGGAGATAAAAATCTCCACTTTGTGTGTCTGGTTGGAGCTGATCTGTTCTGTATGGGGGCGTGCGTGTCGTCGCCGGAAGGGTGTGCCGGAGGGAAATTCAGGCCGTCGTCGAAGCAGAAGAAGAGTAGCGGTGGCGGTGGTCAACGGAGGAGAGGGATCAAAAAGAGGGTGTCTTACTCTTATCGTTTGTCTGCTGACGGGGCATTGGAGAGGGATCACAGAACCGCCGGCCAACCTGACCGCTCCTTCACCAACCCCACCTTCCAAGGTCTCTCTCTCTTTACATTTTTGTTGAATGGTATTCTTGTAATTTCAAAAAAAAAAAGATTTTTTTGTTGAACAGTTTGGTTTGATGGGTTTTGGCATTGGGTGGTTTATGTTAATTCATGGATTAGAATTGAGGACAAAGCAGGGTGTGGATAATGCTTAGTCCATTTTGTGTGGGGTGTAATTTGGATAAATTGTTTTGCATAAAACCCGGGAAAGGAAATGTGATTCTTGTGGAAACTAAAGTGAAGATTGTCTTTTCTTTACAAAAAGCTGAAACGGCTGCTTATTTTGGATAACTTGTATTGGAAATTGAGGGCTGTCCTTTTCTCTCATCCTAAGCTCAAGTAAGGTATTAGTTTTATGTGAGGGTCATGTGATGTGGGCACCATTTTATCTTTTCATTTCGGATCCAATTTGTGATTTTGTTGATGAGCTTAGCTTCAGTTTCGTGGCAAGTAATTGCAATTGTAATAGCTAAGTGATGGATGAGGTTGACTAATTGAAATGCGGCTCTGTAGGGAATTGACCAACTGTGTTCATGAAAGACACAAATTCTCATCCAGTCCTAAACTGATAGTGATGATAAGTACTTGTGTTGTAAGACTCTAATAATGTCGCCCCATCGAGCCCTTTTAACTTGAGATCTCTAAATGCGGAAAGCAGCTTGAGCATTCATCTAATGCTGAGTACATGTTTCTGTGAAGACTTTAGATGAAGTATGTAATTTGAAGGGTCAAAGAGAAGTATTTGTTTCTTCTATGTGGAAATGTCTGTAAAGCACCAGCTATAGTTTAAGTTTTCTTTGAGCGGATGACATGACTTTGTTATGATTTAATGGGGTTTATGAGCAGGAAGCATTGAAGATGCATGGTTTGATTCAATAGCTGTGTTCGAATCTGATTGTGAAGACGAATTCGAAAGCGTTCAGGATGGTATGCTTTCACTATGTCATCAAGTGTCTGACAAATTTGAATCTTCTTCTTGTAATAAACTATAGATAACTGTTTTATTTGCAGATGTGTTTTCTCTTAATGGTTTGGAAGGAGCATCTATAGCAGGTATATATGCTTACATTGAAGTTTTAGATGTTTAAATGTCTCAAGAACCTGTACTGACATATCGGGTAATAGGAAATTCTGCACGTAACTCTGTGAGCGAGGCTGCTAGGAATCTAAACATTCTGGTTTCAGAAGGGAGGCATCCTGTGTTCCTCGATGAAATCTCCTCCTCTGTAGATGATGATTCTGGCAAGGAAGAAGGGTTGTTGGATAACTGTGGAATTCTTCCGCATAACTGCTTGCCTTGTCTAGCTTCCACCGTCCCTTCAGTTGAAAAGCGAAGATCGCTAAGCTCTAGCCCTCCAAATGGAATGAAGAGACCTGCCAGACATTCCCTTAAATGGAAGGATGCCCATTCTAATGCCGCTCTAGGTCAGTCACTATTTTCAAACCCTTACCTTGGGAACCTACATATTCATATTACTTTCTTTCATTCTCTTTCAGTGTCTTCAAAGATGCTACTGCGACGCCCAATAGCTGGCTCTCAAGTACCCTTTTGTCCTTTAGAAAAGAAGATGCTCGATTGTTGGTCAAATATTGCACCAAGTTCTTTCAGAGTTCGCGGTGAAAACTATTTAAGGTATGTACTTTGAGAGCCTAATTATCTGATTTTTAAAACATACATGCATGTGGTGTGCTTAACTTGAATACTCTCTGGCAGGGACAAGAAGAAGGACTTTGCTCCTAATTATGCTGCATATTATCCGTTTGGTGTCGATGTTTTCTTATCCCCTAGAAAAGTAGATCATATAGCTCGCTTTGTAGAGCTTCCCGCTACTAGTCCTTCTGGGACCATCCCCCCTATACTTGTTGTAAATGTTCAGGTATTCCGATCTTTTCTCTTGAATCACACACAAGGATACATTACAATATACATTAATTTCAATTTTTTCTCATTGCTGTTGGCTTGACTTTTTGTGTGTGGATTCTGCAGACTCCTTTATATCCTACTTCCATCTTTCAGAATGAAATTGATGGAGAAGGAATGAGTATTGTTTTGTATTTTAAACTTTCAGACAGTTATGCCAAGGAACTCCCATCCCATTTTCAAGAAAATATCAGAGTAAGATGGAGCCATTGTTACTTATTTAGCATTTCGATATTAATTTTATGGTCTAATAATATAAGTTTCCATCTTGTGAAACAGAGGATGATTGACGACCAAGTGGAAAAAGTAAGAGGTTTTCCTGTTGGTACAATTGCTCCGTTCCGAGATAGGTTGAAGATATTGGGGCGTATTGCGAATGTAGAAGATCTTCATTTAAGTTCAGCAGAGAGGAAGCTTATGCAGGCTTACAATGAGAAGCCAGTTCTTTCGCGGCCTCAACACGAGTTCTACTTGGTTAGCCTCTACACACACCTACTATATTGGTTATCTTCAGCGCTTCCTATAGACTAAACAGAAAATGTTTTACAGGGAGAAAATTACTTAGAGATCGATATAGATATGCACAGATTTAGTTATATATCAAGGAAGGGGTTCGAAGCATTCCTAGACAGACTCAAGCATTGCATTTTGGACGTTGGCCTCACCATCCAGGCAAGTTATCTATTATCTCTTGTATTTTTGGTAGCCTCTTTCTGAATCAAATTACTCCTTACAACAGGGGACCAAAGCTGAAGAGTTGCCGGAGCAGATCTTATGCTGCATACGGTTGAATGGAATCGAGCACTTGAATTACAATCAACTGATGATAAGTGAAGACACTCTTTGATTCTCCTTCAGGTGTAAGATTTTTGAGTTAAGATCTAATAATAAGTTTTAACTATTAGCATCCATTGTGTTGTGACTTATGAATGTCTATATCGGGGAAACATAAGTAGCTCATTGAAACTAAAACTAGAAATGAAGAGGCAATCATAGAAAAATACCATATTACTATTAGGTTATGTGAAGAAATCAAATAAATGTTGTACAAGAGCCGATGGAATCCTTAAAAGCTAACAAGGAGTAAGAGGCTTACCACATAAACCTCTGTTTCCAGAGTAAGAGCTTATGGGGAAGTCACTCAGAGGTTTGCCGGCAGGAATCTCCCCAACCAGGAGATTGCCCGACAAATCCAATTCCTCGAGCTTTCTTAGATTCAAAAACGCACTTGGTATGTGACCTGTGAACTGGTTTTTCTGTAGCTTCAGCTTCTCCATCATGCTTACATTTGCTAGAGCCTCAGGCAAGTTGAAACCGAGCTTGTTGAAGCTCAAGTCCAATGTATGCATTTGTCTCAACTTACCTACCGTAGCTGGTACTCTCCCTTGTAGATAGTTCCTTGATAGATTGAGATACTGAATCGCTAACTGCGAGCCTTCACCCATCCCCTCAACGCCACCAGAGAGGCTGTTGTCAGAAAGATCGATATACGTCAAAGAGCCATCAGGAAACCTCTGTCCAATCTTGAAAATCTGACTTACGGAGCCAGTGAGGTGGTTTGAATGCAGGTCTAGCACACCCAAGTTGTCCATATTGGTGACGGAGTCAGGAATGGTTGAGACGAGCGAGTTTCCTGATAGGTTGAGCAAGTAGAGCTGGGTGAGGGTTCCGAGCCAGTCAGGAATGGCTCCTGTGAGACGGTTCATTGACAAGTCTACTTCTTGTATAGGACTCGAACTTGTCCTCAAGAACTCTGGAACTTTGCCATGGATTCCACATCTCGCCAAGTAAATGCGTGACAGAGAAGGCAATGTTGGTAGCCAGGTTGGGATCGAGGGTAGGTTGATGCGGTTAAAGGATAGGTCTAGGGTCTGTAAATTCTTGAGGGAAGATAGCTGGTGAGGCAGTGGTTCTTGAATCTGATTATGTGAAAGGTTTAAGAGTATGAGCTTGGAGAGTAGGCCTATGGATTGTGGTACTTGGTTAGATAACCTGTTGGCTTCGAGATAAATCTCGGTCAATGCAGACAAATTGCCCAAACTGGCCGGAATCGGACCCCCAAGCCTGTTGTTTGCTAGAGAGACTCTCTGGAGAGATCCTAGAAACCCAAAACTTTCCGGTATGTCTCCGGTGAGATTATTGTCATGTAGTCTTAGGAAACCAAGAGAAGTCAACTGGCCTGAACTTGATGGAAATGTGATTGCGCCTCTGAGGAAGTTGGTGTCCAAGTACATCACTGAAATGGCCGTCAGGTTGGCGACGGAGGCAGGAATGTTCCCTGTCAAGAAGTTGCTTGAAAGATCAAGCTCTTCGAGAGCTTGCATCTCTCCGATTCTGTCAGGTATGCGACCAGAAAGAGAATTACGGTGAAGATCCAAATGCACCAAACTAGTCAGGTTGGTAAGTGAATCCGGTAGCTGACCGGAGAACCCATTTGAGTGGAGGAGTAGCCTGTTGAGATTGTGAACATTTCCTAGGCTCCAAGGAAGAGAACCAGACAGTTGGTTCTCATGGAGCACAAGCTCTTGGAGTTTGGTCAGCTTACAGATGCTCTCCGGTATGCCACCGGTTAGGCTGTTACCGTAGAGGTAGAGAATCCTGAGCCGTTTGAGCCGGAAACCGATCAGAGGCGGGATTGCTCCCCGGAGGCCAACCAGACCGCCGAGATCAAGAACTTCAAGAGAGGTGAGGAGGGTGAGAGAAGGGGACAACCGGCCTTCCATCTCGGACTGGAAGACTGATTCATCGGTGGATATGAAACCCGGGAGGCGAATCTCCGTGACCCTGCCGGACACATTGTTGCAGGAAATGCCTTCCCAGATGCAGCAACTCCGGCCAACCCAACTGGCAAGCCGGCCGGAGGTGTCCACGTGGATTCTGGCCTTGAAACCGTTGAGACCCTTCAAGTCATTGAAGCTGCATGATTCAGTTGCTGCTACACTAACCACCAACACAACAACTGATATCAGCACAAAACCCATTTCTGGCATGGAACTCAGTGAGAGTCACTGTTATGAGCCTCAAAATGAGTTAAAGAAGAGAAAAATCACAACCCTTTTCCTTTTGCTTTACAGATTGTAATGCTGAAAAGCATATTTGTGTCTGAATCATGACCTCCTTGGTTGAAGGAGTCTTTATATGAAATTCAAATAAATAATCTGAATGGACGTTATAATATTAGTATGTAACATGTCTGAGAATCTGAGATCTCTATCCCCAAAACATTAAACTAATCCTCAGTGTGTTAGGTTCAAGAGATACAAAACATCTCTCCCTAAATCGTCAATGTAGCAGTTGATTTGTCACCTCCCTAAAACCGTTACCTCAAAATCAGCCCGTTCACAGCTTCCCGGAGTGCATCAGATGCTAAATGCAGTTCCATCACTGTCCCTACAAAGATTATGATCATACACCACTAGGATATTGTTTTAAGAATAATTGCAAAAAATAGTATTTTGGGGTTTTAGGCTCGAGCAGATAATGTCAAGATGTTTATAGTAAAATAAAAGAAATGTCCTCAATTTTTTTTGGCGTACCTTTATCAATTCAATTAAATTGAACGAAAAGTTAAAACTACCCTTTTAAAATATATAGTAAACATTATATTTTTGAAATATAAAGAGTAAACTATACTTTTTTTTTTAGAACAAATGACAATTCAGGTGATCGCAAAACTGTTATCACCATACAAACCAAGAATCTATAATAAAACTGAAAATCAAGTGCTGAATAGTAAATGTTGCTCATGGGCATAGAGGCGGTCGGAGGGGAAAACTGCGATAGCATCCAAAGACACTGATACAACATGCTCCAACCATAAGACACTGATCGAGCAGACCAAGTGGAGAGTTTATAGTGGTGGACCGATAGCTCCCCGGGAAGTCAGCGTGCGTCGTCCTCCCTTGACTGATAAATGTAGGGCTCCTAAACGCGGGAGTGCTGACCCCGAACTGGTAAGGAAGAATCCTATCGACTGCTGGCAGAACCGTTGCCACCATTCTGCCAGGGAGGTGGTGCAGTCGACCAACCCCTCCCTAGGCCTCTAGAGATTCATTCCTGGAGGCGGGGGTGCTTGAAGCCCCCCGCCGCTAACTGTGATACCCCAACGGATGTCGTCGATCCCTCCGACTCAGGTTCCTCATTCCTCTCCAGCCTTTTCTTCCCTGATAGTGACGGTGAAGGATCCCTAGGCAGTCATCCTACCGGAACCTCCACAGCCCAGCCGGTTGGGTCCCCGAACCAACCCCATCGACCCGATCCGATTGGGTCCGACCCGGTACGAACAACCCAGACCCGACCCACACCGGGTTCCTCCTCAGCCCATGATCCGTCTGGCCCGACCCGACCAGTCTTGCCCGCCCCATCACCCAGGCCCATCACGGCCCAGGTCCAACGTTCCGGAACCCCATCTTCCTTCCCCTACAGTGCCGCCACCCTCTCCATCCATCCGCCGAACTCAACCAGCGCGACCACCGACGATCTCGACCACGACGGTGGCCACGGTTCACGGACAGATCGGCAATCCCTCGCCGTGTCCGTGTCCCAGTTCGACTGTCCCTTCGATTCCCCCTCCCCCACGGTGTCAATGGCTCCGGTGACACCATCTTCACCGGCCGAGCTCTGCGCAACATCAACCTCACCGTGACTCGCCACGTCCTGTCCTTCCCCTGCGACGTCCATCTCAGATCTCGGATCGTCACTAATCTATACATGTTTTCAGATGTTTATACTAACCTATAAAAATATTGAATATTTACTCTAATTTTAACATGTTGTTACAACATGAGTTTTTCTATTTAATTCTATTTATTTTTACAAAAATACCCTTAATCAGTATTTTAATTTATACTCTCTTATCCTTCCAACCCTAAACTTTCTCTAGTCTCACTTCAAGCCATAACTCTTTACCCCATTTATAATAATAAATATTATTTTATTTCAAATCAAATCAAATACTTTTTTTGTATAATATTTTAATTTTAAAAATTAATCAGTTTTTTGAAATATTCTTTAAAGTAGTATTTTAGATATATGTAAATCTATTTTTAAGATCTAAAATTGTTTTTTAATCAAATTTGATTTATTATCACTTTAATTAATATTTTTTTAAATTAGGCTTTAATTTTTTATAATACATGTCTTTAATATTATATTTTTTATGTTTATTTAATTTATATAAAAATTGAACAAAGAATATTTTATGATTTTTCATGAACAATTTTTATTTTATTTTATTTTGGATTCATTTTTTAGAAAACGAAGAACAAATATGGGAATGGGCTGGATGCTTGCCCCCTTCAACCGATCCATATCAACTAGGATAAGTATTTTCAGGTCGAGTTTGGAACTGAGTACTATGATACCTTTGAGGCGTGTGTGGGGACGCACACTTCGGCCTGTCAAGGTCGGTACAAACCCGATATCCTAGGTACCCCGTTTCTTGGTGTTCTCCCTGGTTGTCCGTTATATCACGAACAATTTCAAGACGAGTCAGGAGATGATTACTGTGAGCCACAACTGATGTCACGCCCAAATCCGATTTTGACCGGACTCGAGACATGAACTAAGAAACAATAATGAATGAAAACAATTTATAAAAGAAATAAGTTCAAAAATGATAATTCAGCCAATAAATCCGACCTGTGCAAGTCAACAGCTCGAAAAAAACCCAGTAAGAACAATGTTTAATAAAAATAGAAAAGTATGTCACTAGACCATAGTAGCCTAAGACTCTCGCTAGCTCCCAAGCTCTGAGAATCCCGCTAAAACGAATCCCGCTCAAGACCTGCAGAACAGTAAAGTAAAGGGATGAGCTTTCGCTCAGTAGGAAAAGTAGTTAAGGTGATGAGTATCCGCTCACCACCACGAGTAACCGTCCAATTAGGGCATACTAGCAAGGAACAACAACTAACGATAATCACAGAATTCATATAATCACAACCACACTCACATGACTATAACCACACTCACTCATCTCACACAACCAATCACCAAGTAACAACATATAGTGAAACGATCACATGTCCCGTACAACAGTCCCCGAACTCCGCCGGTTGTCCATAACCCGACTCGACCATATCGTACCGGACCACACAACATCGGCCTAAATATATTCCCGGAACACACATCGGGGTACCAATCACGATACATCATAACGGATCACACATCATCGGCCTAGATGTCTTCCCGGAACACACAACATCGGGGTACGGATCACACCATCCTCGGCCTAGACACCCTACACCGGCATACCCCCTTGATGTAGATGTCGTACCAGAACTAGTCACACCGGGGGACCGCGTACGTGGGACCACACCGTCGGCTTAGATACCACCCTACACCGGCATACCCCCTCGGTGTAGGTATCATACCGGAATACACCTCGTCTCGGAACATACCACGAAAGTCTCAACACGCCACAATACCATAGTTCAACCACGACATACCAACCGAGCCAACTTACCACAACACATCACATCGGTCTATCAATCACCCGACCATATCACAAACATTGTTTCACGTCATATCAAGCATATCACACTTGCCAAAGCATAACAACATACTACACTGAGCATACCATATCATGATTCTCAATCCAACAACGGATAAACCACACATCAAGCATTACAATCATATATCATGGCATCACAATCAACACACACAAACCTAAGGGCTCGACATGGCCCACATGCATTTCTACAACACGACAATTCCCAAACTTACGGCTCGACATGACTCGTAAGCTATCCCTCATTTCACTCGTTCCTCACATCCTACATGCATACTATCATTAAATAAAGTGTTCGCAACCTATATGTAACGAGTAAATTTCCGCAATTAAACCGGTATTCACTACTTTCCCTACCTCGATCGCTTTCCTAATGCTTAGTCACTCAATGCGCCTAATAGCCTCCTCCGTCTTGCTCGGGTCCAAGGTCTAGGATTACAAGTAATACGAGAATTAATCAATAATTCCACAATTGGTTTAAAGAGGAAAACATTCCCAATTAACCCCAAAAGAGCTCGGTCATAGGTAATCGTCCCAATTACTCGAAATCCACTAAAAAGGGCCCAAAAGACTCAATTCTGATATGTCACGGTTCGGGTCACGGAGCCTTGACGGGCTCCGTAGCGGGTCGGGTCACGGACCCGTGGTCTGCACCGTCACGGTTCTCCTCACGGAGCCGTGACTTGCGTCGTCACGGTCTCCATCACGGAGCCGTGACGTCCTCCGTCACGGTCCCCGTCACGGATCCGTGACGGGTCTGGACAACTTCATCCTTCTTCTTCCTCCAGCTCCGATTTCACAAAAATCAACCTCAAAACCTCCAATTTTGACCTTCCCAAATCTCCAAATCAGTCCCAATAACACCCAACACTTCGATACCCATGTGGGTCTCATTAACAACAATAAAAACCCATTAAAATCTATCTTCCAACTCCATTTTCTCTTCATAAATCATCATCTAACACAAAATAACCCAAACTCATGAACACCCAACTAGTTCAAGCATTTTTTCATCAAACCCATAATTGATTATTCTTCAAAACGAATTTGGTTTAAGGTCTTACCTTAGAAATGGAAAGGGGATGAAGAAAATGGTGTTTTTGAGATGTTTTGAGGTAGAATCAAGCTAAAAGTCTCTCAATTTTTCATTGCTTCTTCTTCAAGCTTCAATGACTTCTCCTCATCCTCTTCTCTCTCTCTCTAGAATTCGGCCACTAGTGTAAATGTGCTGAAGTTTTTGTTCCAATTCTCTTAAAACCTAAAATGAGTTAGAGCAAGAACAACGGAACGGCCCCGCTCCCCGCGCAGCGACGTTCGCTGGCCGGGCGCGCTGGCCGTTCCGCTGTGATCGTCGAAAAACACGGCCCCGCTCCCCTTGCACGCGCTCCCGCTCCCTCTGCACGCGGTCCCGCTCCCCTCTCGCTGGCCGGGCGCGGTGGACGCGCCTGCGCGCCGTCTGCTGCGCTGGCAGCGTCTGGGGCTGCCACGTGTCCCGACCGTTGCACACTAACGGCTAGTTTTTTTTTTAATTGAAAAATCAACAAATAAAACCCTATAAATACCCCTCTCCTCTCATATTTTTCACACCACTTCCTACTTCAACTATCCAACTTCACTCTCTCCTTCCCAAATTCTCCTCTCTCGTTTTAATTATTCTCGTGAAAATGTCGGGCAACGCTGGGTCTCATGCACACTCAGTTGGTGACGAACGAGAATTCACCGAGGACGAACTGGCACGAGGTTTCGGAGACATTCTAACGGGCAATCGCTCCAACTCCCCAAGCTCGAACCCGGGGTCGAGTTCAGGTTAGTGCAAACTTATTTTATTGTATTAATGCATTGTATTCATTTTTTTTGATTAATTATTTGCACTTATGTTATTATTTTATTTTTGAGCACTTAATTTATTGTATAAAATTTTTTTGTATTAAATTTTTGAGCACTTAATTTATTGTATAAAATTTTTTTGTCAGGGCAAAACCGTCCCCAACAATACCAAATGGCGCCAGGGTTCCAAGTGCCATCACAATGGAGCCTGCCCCCACAAGGTTTCCAGATGCCACCGTTCCCACCACAATCACAATGGGGCATGGGACCCAATTCTACAACTACGAGGGTCATCCACTACCCGACGTAGAAACCCCCCAACCATCCTCTTCCCAACGACGAGGCCGAGCCCCTGCCCGAGGCCGAGCCCCTGCCCGAGGCCGAGCCCCTGCCCGAGGCCGAGCCCAACCCCGAGCCCAACCCGAAGAACCAGAGCCGGATGGCCGGACATTCAGCAAGGAGGAGGACCACCACCTCATAACTGCCTGGTTGAGCACAACAAGAGACGGTGTCAAGGGCAACTCGCAAACCGGCAGCACATTCTGGTGCGAAGTGCAGAGGAAATACAACTCCAAGGGAGGTTACCCACCTCGCCGCTGGGAAGCCATCAAGAAACGTTGTCTCAGAGGTTCCAGCCAGACAAGGAGGATGCTCGGCTATTTGAAGAGGTCCAAGGCCGAGAAGCTGAGCGGCGCAAACCAGGAAGAGCACTTGAGACGTGCGAAGAAAATATGGGAGGATGATGAGAAAGTGATTAAAGACCACCCGCTAAAGTTCGACCTGGATCATTGGGTCATGAGGCTCGAGGGCAATGAGAAGTTCAATGCCTAGGAGGGACAGCGGTTGGATGAGGCTGGGGCTTACAGCTCAACCCCACCTACAAGCACAGGGGAGGAGGGCACACCTCTCAGTGGTGAGTCCCAACCACCAGAATGGGGAGGAAGCGAGAACTACGAGGGGACTCAGGTCCCTCTCAGCGACACACCCCCATCCCCTGAGGCCGCCCCAAGTCCTCCTCGCCGACTGCAAGGGAAGAAGGCAGCGAAGGCCGCAAAGAAGGGGGTCGTCCTCACGGCCCAAATGTCTGCCTTCGCGGAACTGGAACGTGCACGAATCAACGCTGAACGTGCACGGTTTGAGGCTCAACGTTCACGTGGCGAACAACAGGAAAATAAGTTTCGCATGATACAGGCATTAACCCAACAGTGGGAAGCAAACATCGCCAACTACAAGGCCCTGGTGGGGACGGATACATCTTCCTACAACGAAGAGGCGTTGGCAGACCATAAGTTTTGCAAGACCCAACTGCAAAGACTCATCACTAGCCTTGAAACCCAAATTGATGATTTTCGAAGCCAACCCCCACCACCAGATGTCGACCCAACAGAGGATGATTCTTGAACTTGTATTTTGTTTTGGGTTGTATTATCGCATGATTGAATAAAATTAGAAGTTCATTTCTATTCGTGTTGAATTTATTAATTATTGATTGTCTTTAATTATTTATTTCCAAAATTGTTTAAATTATGACTAAATTAAACGGTTTCTGATAACGAATTAAATAAAACAGGAAAATATCAAATAATAATCCAGTCAGCACTGTTCTGCACTCCCAGGACCTCAAGGTCCTTTCTGTTGCAAAACACCCACTTTTCTGCATTCCCACTCCCTGACTTTAGTCCAGTCAGCACAAGGTCTGCACTCCCACTCCCTGACCAAGGTCGTTTCTGTTGTACATGCTCTTAAGACCCTTTTGCCCCTTTGCCAAAAGCCTCTCATGCCTTAGATTTAGGGGTATTTGGGTCATTCCTCCCATCTTTCTTCTCCCCCAAGCCAACATGGACAAGTGTCCATGTGGGGACCACCTCTAGCCCAATTAAATCCAGCTCAAATAATTTAATTAGTTATAGTCCTTAATTAAGCTAAGTTTGACCCGAATTGACTTTTTCTCAAAATTACACCTTTGAAAGGAAACGACCCAATTAAGCTAATCGTAACAACGACTAAGCTATTTGTGTCCCGGAAAGGTCCCGAATGACTCCCGGAGTCATCGGTTGACTTTTCCGGCGGAAAGTCAACTTTCGCCTAAAATCACCGGTTCGACCGGGGGCGGTTCTTACAGCTGAGTAGCCATTCGCGTGGAAATTGTCCACCATTATTTGTCCCTGACATAGCCGGGTATCTAGTCATAGGGTTAGCGTATGTACCTACAACTACAAGTCAGGACTTCTGTCTCACACTTTTGCTTTCCAATTTATTTTCGGTATTGTTTTCGGTCTTATGGTCCCGCTTGCGTCTGCACGTCTGATTTTTTATTAATAAAGATTCTCTTACATGCTAAACAAACATGGGAAAGGAGAACTTTTCAGTAATTTTAATTTCCTTCCTCGTCGACGTTGTTTACAGAAGGTGGAATTTTTCGACATAGGAATAGGTCTTGTTGGTGAAAAGAGAAGCTTCACGAAGCTTCGTGAAGAGGGCTCTTAGTTTTATCAAATCAAATCACCAGAGAAGCTTCATGAAGACACGAGTCTTGCCTCGCCGGAGTTCCGCATGTGGTCTCCTCACTATGACCCTTGAAATTATACTTGAATCCCTCGCCTCATCGTTCTGGCAGATCTGCAGCTCGCTGTGGCAAGCGTCGAACACGTCTTCGACGATTGAGAGACATGTGGGTTTTGTAGAGACCAGAACGGAGATGAACGCGATGTCTTGAGGGTTGACACGACATGGATCTTCACCACTAAGAGAACATAATTAGACCTTGACTGAAGATAAAGAGATGGAGTTGTGAGGATGAAGATGAACATGAACATATGGAGATGCGAGGATGAAGATGAATAAATAAAAGTATAAATAATTTTGATTTTAAAAAATAAATCATTTTTATAATTATAACATAATATAAAAACTGATTTTATAAAAATATATATTTTTTAGTTATTCAATAATTTATTATTTTAAAAAATTAAATCAAAATTTAAAATATATTTTATAAAAAAATTAAAATTTATAAACATATTGTTTTTGATATAATTTATTTAATACATTTTTTTTATTTTTTTAAATGATATATACAATAATATATTTTATGAAAATTTAAAAGAGTTTTTATTAATGTATACATATATTTTTTAAATATTAAATTAAAAATATTTGAAAAAATAATTATTCATGGATTGCTGATTTAATATTTAACAGACTTTAGGTTTGGAATAGTATGGGGTGTAAATATGGATACTAATTGAGGGCAACTTCGACATTTTAGAAAAAATGTTGGAAAATTGGATGGTAAAATGTTTCATCACAACTCTGTAAATTAGGGTATGTATTCGTTATTTATGTTTTTAGGTGATAATAAGTATCCGATGATCGTGTATATGTTGGGATAAGTGAATGTAATTAACCCATATATCTATTTATACCTAATTCACTTTTCGACTACTGCACTTGACTACAAAAACGGTCACCACTAATCAAGTGAAATTAAATAAAAGTCATATTTTGAATTGGTAGTACTCAGATGTAAAATACAACCTCAAAACAGTATGAGTCATCTAACTACACCTAAACCAAATTCTATATGAACGCTTTTCAGTCTTCTGAATTCGTCTTCAGAGAACGGAGCCCGTATTTTCTAGGGAAAACCTCAAAAACATGCCCTCGAACAATCTTTGCTAGCATAAACATGCTGTGCTTATCTTTCTTTCTCAAAAACATGCTTATACCTTTTGTTTATTATCAAAAAATAGCGACTTACATTTTTATTTTATATTTTTCTGTTACTTTGGATGGAAAACGAATATGTGCTCGACACATAGTCTTTATATTTATCATAAATACCGAAATTGTCCCTATTCCTCTAGTCTAAATAATGGATATGATCGTAGTGAGTGTTCAATTTCTTCTCCAGATGTCATTTAGGTGAGAGAAATAGGGACAACTTCGGTATTTATGATAAATATAATGACCATGAGCCAAGTACATGTTCTTTTTCCATCCAAAGTAACGGAAAAAAATGTAAGTCGCTACTTTTTGATAATAAACAAAAAGTATAAGCATGTTTTTGAGAAAGAAAGGTAAGCACATCATCTTTATGCTAATGTTTTGATAATAAAGATCATAAACAAAAGCGGTGCCTACACCTATTTTGATAATAAGGATCATAAACTAGAGTTTAGTGTTGATAAAAACATGAAATGAGGTGATAAAACACATGTAATTTATTGATAAACCAAGTGTTTAATGTTGATAAAACTAGTGTTCAATGTTCATAAAACACATGTGATGAGGTGATAAGAATCATGTTCAATTGAGGAAAATAAGGTGATAAATCTAGTGCAAAGTGTTGATAAAACCATTGTAAAGTGTTGATAAAATCAGTGCAAAGTGTTGATAAAAATTACCCATATATAATTTTTTTGCGGTTAAATATTGAAACTTACTCTTAAGTATTGGTCACGAACACTACGCTACCACGTTTGCAAAATCACAGATGTCATACATAAAGTATTGGTCACGCGATTCTATTAGTGAAAATGGACGGAATATTCCATTATGTTAGTCATGTGATAGTTAGTTGAGGGTAAAATAACGATTTTGACCTTACTCATATCAACCTTATGACTTTTTTTTGAACAAAAGGTGCAATTTTATTACTTGAAATTGATTACATTATCGAGACTCGGGAAACAGGCTCCCCGACCACCAAAAGATTAGTACTAACGAACAGTAGTTCAATGATCCTTGTAATATCATAACCGTCACAGACAATATTTTGACGTCCCTTGGGCAATAAGATACTTTGAGTATCAGAACCGTCACGGACGGTATGTTGACGCACGCCCCTTGGGCACTGAAAGAAGACGGTACCAGAGATCCTGCGGGACCTCGATGGTAATGGGATTCTTCTTGGGCAAATAGAGAAGACGGTGAGGAGGAGCGGGGTACCGGAGATCCTGAGGGACCTCAACAGTAGTGGTGATTGTGGGAGGCAAAGCATCGCATGGGGACCCCTCCCAGGGCCAGTCCCTAGAGCACTAGAGACCTATCGTCATTGACCCTGCAAATACGAAGTCAGAAAAAAATAACAAAGACCAATCGAGAGAGGGGTCGATGAAGAAGCAGTGGTGGAGGCCAGGGAGGAGTCGGTTTCAGGAACGAAAGTGACAGCTTCAGAGGTGGCGACGACGACGAAGTCCAGGGAGAAGGACGCGCCAGTGGCTGCATCAGAAAGGAGGACTGATCGGGATACCTCGGAGGCCCAGGTGAAGGTGCAACCCTAGGCAACACGCCGCCCGAAACAGGAACCAGAGCAATGTCGTGGTAATCCTGGGAATTTGGCGATCTAGGGTTCAGAAGGAGAGGGATAGGGCCGTTGCTTGGGTTGGAAGTAACCCAAGGCCGGGACGCCATGGCAGCGGAGAGGAGAGACCAAACCTACGTTGGGAGAGGTGGAGGCAGCGCCGGGGAGGGGTTGAAACTCTAAGTTTGTCCACCATTGGAGGCGCAAACCCCCTCGTGAGCAGCAGAGGAACAAGAGAGGGTGAAGAGGATGAACGCTATATCGACGGAGCAACAACACCAGATTGAGGCCAGGAGAAACGACGACGACCCTAGAGACAAGCCGCCGCCTGAATTAGAGGTTCTGAAACCCTAGCAGTGCTCATTACTTCCGACTAGTCTTATAATTCACTTTAATAATGAAAATTATCATTTTATCTTTATTTTATAATAACTTTATTTATTTTGAAGTTAATGGTGAATTTCTATTAGATAATTTTTCGTAATAGGTTTAATACTTGTTATTAATTTAAATTTCTTTCCAAATATGACACAAAATCAAAGCTCACACAACCCTCTAATCATCATCATCATCACACTAATTATGTTTAACACCAATCAAACCTGCAGAATTATTAATTAGCAGCCCATGACTTTATTAGCCAGCAACTTAGGCATTTCAGGTACGGTCCCATCGTTGCCGGCAAGCGCCTTGTACTTGTCCTTCCTGGTGAAGCTCGTGCACTCATACGACAGCGTGGCTGCGATCACCCTCTGTATGTAATTGGCCACCTCGTGGCTCGTCTTCCCCCCGCCGCCGCACGTGAGCCCCGCCGGCAGCTTGTTGAGGAACGTGACCTCGTACGCGGGGCTCGGGTTCATGAAGAAGTAGAAGGGGTCCATCCCCTTCCACCCACGCGCCGTCGTGCCGTGAAACATGCTCATCCGGTTCACCATCGCAACCGGCACTAGATGGTCGGTGAGCTCCGCGAAGAGCGCCGAGAATCGCAGCAGAAAAGGCTCTCGGCACGTGGTCCCCTCCGGGCAGATGGCCAGGTCGCCCTGCTCGAGGAGCTTCCTGATCATGGCGGCGTCCGTGGCGCGGTCGCGGGAGAGGCGGACGGTCTTGATCGGGGAGATGATCTCGGAGAGGCGGGAGACGGAGTAGGTGACGGCGGGGACGGGGCGGCCGAGGGCGGTGGAGAGGAAGATGGGGTCGAGGAGGGTGCGGTGGGAGCAGATGAAGAGGACCCCGGACTGCCCGGTGGACTGTTTCGCCGGCGGAGGGGGGGTGCCCTTGATGGTGACACGGACGCCGAGTGCCCAGAAGGCGTAGTAGACCAAAGGCATCGGGAGGAGAGATCCGGCGGCGATGCGGAGGCAAGCCAGAGGGAATCCTATCGGAATCCACAACACCGTCAACAGCGCCATCAGGGGGCTCGGCTTCTGGACCAAACGCCCGTCGTGGAAAATTATTGGTTTCGGAAGCTTGTTGCTTGGGACCGCCTTCACGTCAGCCGTCACCGGCGGCACCAAGTAGCCCTCCTGTTACCATCAAAAATAAGTCAACAAATTATATGCATGGCATGTGATCAATGTGTTATATCTTGATATTGATTTTGGTGATTTAGAGAAAGTCCTAAACTACAAAAAATAATACACATGTTTTTATTTCAAACAAAAATACATGTTTTTTGATCGAAGCCGTTGACTTAGGTTGGTAAGACAATCAATGGATTGGTGATTCCCAAAGTCAAAGTGTGAAATTAATTACCTTGCACAAAGACATAAATGGATAGTCTGTGTGGCGGTCACCGAGGCCAACATGAGGCTGTTGGTCACCAAAAGTCTTGTTGAGAGCATTGGCCTTGTTGTTGCCGACAAGCACGCCGGGACTCTGCACGAAGCCGGTGGCTCTCCCTTTGCACACCCCGATCTCCGTCCCCAAAACGACGTCGGCTCCCAAAACGTCCTTGAAACTGGCCTCCACCATCACCCTTGGGTTCGCCGTCAGAACGCACCGTTTCCCGCACGCCGTGAACACGCGCCACGCCTCCGGGTGCAGGTCGCTCGTGTAGAACTTGGGCAGCACTGCTCGAGCCACCGCCTCGATCTCCGACACCTTCATCCCGGCGAAGGTGGCGAAGATCAGGACCTTGATTCCGGTGGACTCCGAGACCAAGTAGTAGAGGACTCCGGCCACCGGGGAGAGCAAGAGCAGGAAGAGGAGGCGGAGGATGCCGCCGACCTCGAAGGCCACCAGGGCGAAGTACGGGAAGGAGCTGCGGCCGCGGAGCATGGTTCCGTCGAGGTCAGCCACCACGGTTTGGTGGTCGCGGCCGGCAGAGGAGCATTGGTCGATGGTTGGGAAGGTGGTTATGGGCGGTTGAGGAGCCATTTAGTTAAGATAATGTGATATTGTGTTTAAAGAAAGAAATAAAAAGAGGAAGGAGAGGTATTATTGAGCTTTGGTTTAATTGAGATGTTGGGTATAAATAGGAATGACGAAATGTGCATGGTTTGGTGAAATGAAAAGTTATTGACAGCTTTGTGTTTGAGGGTTAATTTTAATGGCAGAACCGAGGACTTGTGGCTGTGAGTGTTCTTGTTTTTAGAGGACACGTACTTCAGACCTAAACTTCATGCATCTCTTTCTTGTTCCCATCCATCTAAACAACATTAATGTCCTTAATTAAGAATATAATTGACGTATATTTCCTTGTCCCATAATAACATTCTTACACTTTTTTTAAAAACAAATTCATCTAATAAAAACGAATACCAATTGATTATCGTATTTACTTTTCATTGAGCGGGTCAATTGAGATTTTAACTCTTGTATCAAGTTGTTAGTGTAGGTTGTTTCCATGCAGAATCTGATACTTAAGATATGATTTTAAAATATGCTTCATGGATTGGCATTACCGTCAAGGATGGTAACATTTTGTTCCCTTTTGTTTTCGGAAACACAAAAATTGATAACCAAGTGCCAGTTCCTTCGAAATGGGATGATGTATACTCTAAATTAATTGGGTCACTTTCACAATGATCATAGACATATCCGATTTAATTTTGGAGGTACTTGAATAGCCAAGTATATCCATGCTAACAAGGCTAACTGTCGTCTCATTTAAAAAAGGAGAAATTTCAGTATGATACACAATTTTTTTTATACTTTCATATCTAAACTAAACATTTAATTTCACTCTGGTACCCAATCGTTAAGTTTATGTTAGTTTGGATGAAAAAAGTTAAAAAACTGATTTATATGTATTTTTAAAAATAAAATATGATTTTTATGTATTTTTTAAATTAAAATCTGATTTTTTTTTAAATAAAAATAATTTTCATAAACAAAAACTGAATTTATAAAAAAAAACTGATATTATTTTTAAAATAGTGAAATTTTCATTTTAATACCCTAACAATGGAGGGTATTATTGTCATTTCACTTATTTTCAAGTTATGAGTTCAATCCGATCAAGGTGAAGCTCGCCACTACGGAACAGAGTACAGATCCAAGTTTCGACTCTGATCCAAAAACTGGTGGAGAAGGGGGCGATCAGAGTCAACAGGCCATGGTTTTGGAGAAGGAGCTCACTGGTCGAGCCCCTTCTGATGCCGGCCGGACCGCGCAGAAGCAGAGAGCAGGAGATCACGGTGAAGGTGAAGCGGTCGAGGATGGGTGTTCGATTTTCCTGTTTAATCTACCCTGGGGAATCACTGAGGAGTGTGTCCGCAATACGCTGATGCCGTTCGGAACGGTGAAATCCGTCTCGGTGATTAAAAAGCCCAATCGCAACGGAAAATACTTCGGTTTTGCAGAATTCGCGTCGTCGACGTCGGCTCGTCAGGCAATTGACACGTACAACGGCTTCAAGTTCAATGGCTATTCACTCTTGGTCGCTTTTGCTCGCCCAGGTACAGGTGTGAAGAACGTCGCCGTTGCCCGTGACATTTTGAACGAAAAACAGAGCATCGTTGCTTCGCACCAGAGTAAGGATGCTGATCGGTTTCAGGCTGGGGCGGAGTCTCTGGAGGTGCAGCGGACGAGTGGTGATGATGTAGACACTGGTTCGTTGCCTGTTCGGCCGGTGGAGCCTCCCTCGCCGGCACAGGCGTCCGGCGAGAATTCTCGAAACGCGTCGTTACTTCCAGCTGCAGATCTCGATCCCGTTACTCAGGGGATTGCGATTGCAGAAGGAAAGTCAATCTCGGAAAATCAGCATTTGAATGGGACGCAATCTCCGGGCGTGTTCGCAGGGACGTCTCCTCTGATACGCACGTCCGGAATGCAAGAGAGGTATACTGGGCCGGGGTTGTCATCTGTTATCGGGCCCTCTTCTGTAGCAGGCCCAGGTGCAGCAGCAGGTGTAGCTGCAGGCCCAATTGGTGGCCCAGGTCCAGGTGCTCGAAGGTCAGTTAGTGACCCGAGTCTTTTGGACGTTTTTAAACGCATCGGTACTGATTTATCCCCAGATCTTGTTGCCCCTGTTGGCACCCATGTGGTTCATGGTAGCCCGCAGTCGTCTGGCCAGACAGGTTTACGAGTCCATGCGTCACTGGTGGACTCGTTACTAGAGAAGGCTGATGTTATTTCTGCGGATCATCCCTGGAAAGATATTCTTCTGAATCCGAAAGTTGTCCCCGTCGAGGTTCCAAGGAAACGTGGCCGTCCAAAAAAAGGACAGGCAAAAAAGTATGCTCCTCCAGTTGTCTTTTATCAGACGAGAGCCAGAACATCGGCAGCTACGGGGGGTCAAGCGGGACGCCTCACCATCGACATTGCTAAACAAAGTAAGGATGGGGAGTGGAGTTTTAGTAAGAAGACTGTGAAAAGGGTTGTTGCCCCGCCCCCAATTTTCGTTTCCTCATTGCAGGTTGAGGTTGAAGAGGGAGTTGATGAGGATGACGTTGCCCCGGAATGGAGTCCAGAACACTCAACTCATGTTCCGGTCTCTAATCGCTTTCTTTGCTTGAATCCGGACAGGAAGTAGGCAAGGAAGGTGGTGCTCTGTTTGTTCCACTTTTCTGTTTCAGTCTGGCTTTAGTATTATTGTTTAGACTGTTGGGTTTGTCTGTTTTTGTTTTCGGTTATTTGTTGCTCCTTGTAGCAGTTTTGGTAGGGGGAAAAAGCTCTTCCTGGGTTGTTTTCTCCGCTTCGATTCTATGCTTTATAGAACGAATGCTTAATAAATTATTCGCTTATCAAAAAAAAAATTAACGGTTGGGTACTAAAGTGAAATTAAATGTTTGGTTTAGGTATGAAAGTGTAAAAAAAAATTTCCAGTATATTATACTGAAATTAAATGTTTGGCAGGGTATTATACTTAAATTTTCCCTTTAAAAATATGAAATAATAGTTAAACACACTTTTGTTTCTTTAGTTTGATCGAGTTTAAATTACATAAGTTACTAAAAAGGTGACCGTTTTTTCTCTTAAATTTTGATGTGTATTTCACTCTCAGTGTTAGGCTATAATGGAGATTAGTCAAACGTTTTTTATCAGTTCGATTTTTTATTGAAAGAGAGATACTTTCGGAGAAAGAAGCGTCGAAAGATCAAAAACCATAGCAACGATTACAAAAAAGAGCACCCACAATGAAGATAAAGGGCATAATCCTTTAAAAAAACACAAGAGACGAAAGGACCGAAAGAAAAACTCCCCAATCTAATCTAACCAGCTACGAATGACCGGGTAAAGCCTTGATGTCATTAGGAGCCTTAGCCGCCGCCTGATTCCACATCTCCGCAGTTGAAGGGCGGCTTGGATACCACGCTCACGACTAAAAGAACGTGTCGTAGGCCTATGAACAACAAAAGTTATTGACAAAGGTTTCTTAACTACATGACCTACATAGGGCGAATGCTGAAGCAAAGTAGCCTTCCAGGGACCCACACGAACCACTCAACAGTCGCTGTCGACTATGCCCGGAAGATTGAGTTGTGGCATAAGAAAGCCGACGTGGAGGTTTTCATCGTTCTTGGACTTCATCTTGCTTACCGACAGAGGAGAGCTAGTTGGAAATGAAGGATGAGATGGACTCACTATTGTCAAACAGAACATGGGAGCTAGTTGAACTTCCAGCTGACAAGAAAGTGTTGCAAAACAAGTGGGTCTATCGGATTAAAGAAGAGCACGATGAAAGAAAGCACTATAAAGCGTGGCTGGTAGTCAAAGGTTTTCAGCAGAAGGAAGGCATTGACTACACCGAGATTTTCTCCCTAGTTGTTAAGCTGGTGACTATTCGAACAATTCTTGGGTTAGTGGAAAAAAGAAGATCTACACCTTCAACAGATGAACATGAAGACTGCTTTCCTTCACGACGAGTTAGAAGAAGAGATCTACATGAGGCAACCAAAAGGTTTCAAGGTCAAAGGCAAGGAGAAGATGGTGTGCATGCTCCAAAAAAAGTTTTTACGGTTTAAAGCAAGCTCCAAGGTAGTGGTATACAAGAAGTTCGACAGCTTTATGAAGAAAACCGAGTTCATGAGATGTGAGGCGGATCACTGGTGCTATTTTAAGAGACTTGGGAATTCATACTTAATATTGTTGCTCTATGTTGATGACATGCTAATAGCTGGAGCAGATCTTACAGAGTTTGAGAAGTTAAAGAAGAGGTTGTCGAAGGAGTTCGAGATGAAGGATCTTGGGACTGCAAAGAAAATTCTCGGGATGAAGATTACACAGAGCAAAAAAGGGTTGAAATTGTCACAAGAAGGTTACGCGGAGAAGGTCGTGAAAAGGTTCAACATGGACGATGCCAAGTCAGTTAGAACTCCTCTAGGTAGGGCTGAGTAGAAACCATCGAATTCACCGACACCGCTCAGAACTGCCCGCAACCGTCACTGATTTGACCGGAACCAGGACGACTCGGGCGTGGTGCTGGTGAAGATTATGGAGAACTGAGCTTCTCTCGCCGGTGGTCGGTTTTGGGAAAGGAAAACTGTCGGTTGACCGAAAAAACCAGCACCGGCATTCGTCGTAGACGATAATACTCCATATCCATGTTCTGCCATTATCGTCGTTCCGCACTTCTTTAAATGCTTACTGTGTGCGTGTTTTAGAAGATGAAGAAGAGTAGGGCTGTTTAACAAATAAATGGGTTGAAAAGTGTGAGTTTTAGGCCCATTTTTAACAAATCAAATGGGTTATACTAGTTGATTATGTTTCATCCCATATCAAATTAAATACATCAGAACCATTTATTTTAGGTTTTAAATCTCAATCGTTAATTTACTTTAACCTACTCCTATATATATTAGAGATGTTTTGTTCATATCCCTCAATTCATCTCAACTCCAAGCTTTACATTCTGTTTATGTTTTGCCGAGCCCTACTCTATTTCTCTTCTAACTTCTTCAACGTATATTCAGGATTCATCATCTCTTTCTCTCGTTTCTACTTCTCAGTGTTGTAAATTTTATGTATTTTAGTTCTTCGGATCAATGGTGTATTGGTAACCAAGAGGTCTAAAACTAAAATTATTGTGTTATTTGTTTTTTCTTTTTTGTGTTTATATAGTGTTGTGGATCAATGAACTAAACTAGCCACTGAGCCTTAGATCCATGTTCATTTTCTTTATATATGTTTTATATCTGATTAACTTTCCTTGATTGATTTATTATACATATGTCCTTATTTGTTTAATTTTTTTTCTCAAAATTTCATACATAAAACACTAAATAATGTGAATCTGACTACGCTATCATTTTTAATTCTTTTTAGATATTGAGATATAATTTTAACTAAAATCCATATTGTGATATGTTTTGGATCTGTGATTTATGTTGATTTTGTGGTATTCAATATTTGTCTACTTATTTTGTTGGTATAACTGTTTATAATAATTTTAGGCTTCGAGCTGTATTTCTTTTGTCAGATCTGTCTTTTTTTTTTTACTGATGAATGATGATTTTTATGCCTTTTCGTTTATATTTTGCATAATATAGGAACAAAGAATCGAAATAAATTATATCAATGGACTGGAATTAACTTAAACGTAGATAAGAATAAACTTTATTTATCAGTACGTCATGGAGTAATTAATTTGAGTTTAAAGATGAAATAAAGGGATGTTGGATTACTAATTAACGGTTGATTATCTAGATAAACTAATTTAAAACTAAAATTGGGCCCAGCTTTAAGGGGCCCAAATCAAGGCCCAGTGGGCTCGGTGTGTTCAGTGAATAACCGAAACCGGCAGTGTGTTTAGCCGGCCGGTTTCCATCATTACTCCCGATTATGGTGCCGGCTCCGGTGGTGCCTGTTGTACCACCAGATGTCTCGGTTCCTGTGGGAGGAGGGGCTGTCAGTAAACATTACTGTTCACGCAAAACCCAAAAACTAAACCCTAAACATTAAAAACTAAGCCCTATACACTAAAAACTAAACCCTAAACCTCAAAACTAAACTTTAAACTCTAAGAAAAGTAATCCCAAAGTCCTAATATGAATTAAGGAACCAAAAAATAAATAAAATACCCAGAATCTAAAAAGACGATTTTGACCCTCTAGATGACCTTGGATGGCCGAAAAACATCGTACATCACAACAACACAATGTCTATTGCTCGGAAGACCATTTCCACCCAAAAAACTGCTAGGGTTTTGTCAAAATTTGATACTGACACCAATTCAGGTTCTCCAGTCGTCGATGCAATTCTGCCGATTCAATATGTACACAGGTGTTGGTACATCAATGAAAAAGTGCTGG
The DNA here is from genome assembly GCA_963921825.1 of Erodium maritimum. Lineage (NCBI taxonomy): Eukaryota > Viridiplantae > Streptophyta > Magnoliopsida > Geraniales > Geraniaceae > Erodium > Erodium maritimum. Next base: position 59,766,581 of record OY997590.1, on the reverse strand, counting down.
TACATCAATGCAAAAGTGTTGGTACTTCATTACACATGTCCTGGTACATTACCAATCGGCCACTAACCCACCAATCGGCAAGGATTGACCCGCCGATCGGCCACGATTGACCCGTGAACAGTAGGCGCGCGCTCGAAAAGGCCCCGTGTCGCTCTCCTGTGAGTTCGCAGTTCGCACATTAAGGCTTGATTCGCATTTGATACCGAGTATATATATATGGGGACTATCCAGTAAAAACCACCCTTATTGTGCAAACTACGAACTCACCAGGTGCTGACACGTGGCGCGCACAGTGCTGATAGTTTGCGCAGCACAGTGCTAATAGTTTGCGCCTATTAGCATTGTGCTGCGCAAACTATCAGCACTGTGTGCGCCACGTGTCAGCACCTGGTGAGTTCGTAGTTTGCACAATAAGGTGCGGTGTTTTATATATTTATTGTCCACGTGTCAGCATCTGGTGCGCTCTGCTGACATCACTTTGGGGGGATCATGTGGCTCTCGTGGGTTCGTAGTTTGCACAATAATGGGGGGTTTGTACCTGATACCAACCCTATATATATATATATATATATATATATATAAGATAACAATCAGGTACAAACTTGTATCTTTCGTCAGAACGTAGAACTATCAATCTGGGCCCTTGGATCGTAGAATTAATGGCCCAGATTTAATGCATATCTTTTAATATCTTTTTAATTAATGCATATCTTGTAATTGATTTCGTAGTCAATCACCCCCCCTGAATTTCGGTGGCCATCCGATCTGGATAATCAATGGCCCAGATTAGTTCTACGTTCTGACCCGAAATAGGGTTTGTACTTGATTGTTCCCCTATATATATATATAAGGTAGCTATCCAGTAAAAACCACCCTTATTGTGCAAACTACGAACTCACCAGGTGCTGACACGTGGCGCGCACAGTGCTGATAGTTTGCGCAGCACGGTGCTAATAGTTTACATGCACAGTGCTGATAGTTTGCATTTGTGCTAAACTATTAGCACCGTGCTGCGCAAACTATCAGCACTGTGCACGCCACGTGTCAGCACCTGGTGAGTTCGTAGTTTGCACAATAAGGGGCGTTGTTTTATATATTTATTGTCCACGTGTCAGCATCTGGTGCGCTCTGCTGACATCACTTTTGGGGGATCCTATGACTCTCGTGGGTTCGTAGTTTGCACAATAAGGGGGGGTTTGTACCTGATACCAACCCTCCATATATATATATATATACACACACACACACACACACACACATACATAAAGTCAGTATCGAGTGAGAACACGTATTTATTGTGCAAACTACGGACTCACAAGAGGACTGCACATGTCCTTTTCGCACGTGCGCGCACAACTTTGGTTCACACACACATCTCTGGTACTCCCCATGCAAAACGCTTGTACCCTTCCATACACCTGCTGACACGTGTCTTTTTTTCGCGCATAAAAAGTGTTGGTACCAACATGAAAGTGCTGGTACATGTGGTACCAGCACCCATGTATATAAATACCAACAATACCCCCTCCTATGCAAAGCACTGATACCTTCCATACAATACCGACATGTGTCCTTTTCTGCGCATGAAAAGTGTTGGTATGTGGCACCACCACACATGTGTATATAAAGTACCAGCACTCGTGTATGTAAGGTACCAGCACTTGTGTATTTGACGCAATCCATATCGTAGACGTATTGATGCGGCCGTTTGAGAACCTAAAAAGGAGTCAATGCTAGATTCTGATAAAACCCTAGCATTTTTTTCGGTGGAAACAACTTCCTAAGCAAGACTCACAGCTTTGCTATGATGTACGATGTTTTCCAGCTATCAGGGGTCATATGAGGGGTTAAAATCGTATTTTTAGAGTTTGAGTGTTTATTTCCTCTTTGTTTTAGGGTTTTCAGATTTCCATTATTCGTATTAGGATTTTGGAATTACTTTCCTTGTTGTATTAGGACTTGGGGATTTAGTTTCTCTTTATAAACACATGAGGCTTTGATTGTAAATCATTTTTTTTTCTGAATTAATAAACACAATACCAACACTTGTGTGTGTATTGTACCAACACCTGTGTGTGTATTCTACCAGCACCTGTGTGTATATGGTACCAGCACTTGGCATGAGGGGTACCAGCACTACGTGCGCGCTACCAACACCACGCGCGATACCAGCATTGCGTGCGCGCACACAGGACACGTGTTGCCCTCCTATGAGTCTGTAGTTTGCACGATAAGGGCGGTTTTTACTGTATATCATCCCTATATATAAGAGGTAGAAGAGGTCATTGTTTAAGCTTAGAAACAATATGTTAACATTACACGGTTGAACCTTTACGGTTCAAAATTGAGTGAGCTCTATTTTTGGCATAACTTGTTCAATTCATCTCTTTTACTCGTAGAGCTCCAATAGGTTGATCCTCCTACTGGTGAACTCGGTAGAACAACCAATCAGCTAAAGAGACTAGTCTTTACTTTATCTGAAGTTGATGAACTCCTCAGACAAGCAATCAACCCAAAAGACCATATGTGTATGTGAAGTTGCATTCACAAAGACTATTATGGTTTCCACCTTAAGGGTCTCTGTATTAGTGTGTGCTACAACTAATAATGTATACATTGACTACTTGAGTGTCTAATGGATTTGTAAGTTGATTACGATATGGGTATAGTATGAGAAGTGAAAGAGATAGTTGAGTGTATTGATAGACTACTTGAGTGGCCAATAGGTTTGGTTGAGAGATCTCGAACCCTTGAGTTACAAGTGTTTTGTTACCAATGACATCTGATGGTTTCTGGTTGTAATTAATACTAGCCAATTGAAATTGATTTTATACAATGAAAATTGATTTCAATGAGGTCATCGATAAGTTGCATTACGGCCAATCCAAACGTACAACCAATGTGGTCATTAATCAGGTCGTATCTCATCCCATATGACATCACACTATCCGAACATAATTAGACGAATTTTGGTAGAATAAAAAATATGGATAATCTTGTTTGTGAGAGAAAGAATGAAGATAACCCATTATGAGATGAGTACGATGTTTTCAAAAAATCAAGGGTAAATTTCTTCTCACTACCCAAAATTTTTCGAATTTCATTTCCACAACCCTACAAAAATTGTAACTCGCTACCCTAAAATTCCATGTGTCTCAATTTAGTACCTAACGTTAATTTCCCATCCAATTTTAGAAGGAAAATAGTCATGTTCCTGGCACATGACCATATACTTTAAAAAAAATACTGAAATTACCCTTATCTTTTAAAACCCTAATTTGTATCCCATGTTGCTCACTTCTTCCTTTCCTTGCATGCCAATCCATCTACTCCCTCTCTCCCTCACACGTAGGAGCTCCAATCAATCCGCCCAGAGCTTCACCTGTAAAACCCGCTTCGCTTTCAAAAGGGTATTAAATTGCAACCTAAAAACCTTAGGGTAGGTTTTTGAAACAAGTGGTAAAAAAAAGGTCTGGACTAGGCCAGGCGCGCAGGCCCAGCCCAGCCCAGCCGCCCTTGGGCCCGAGCCACCTGAGGCCCAACCGAGTCAAGCCTGGGTATTTAACCCCTCAGCTTCTCCGAAAACCCTAAAATTTTCCTCACACGCAGCCATACCCTTCTCCTTCTTCGAACTCCTCCCGACCCTTCCTCCCTCTCGGTTCTTCGATCTCGACCACACCTAGCTCCGACCTCCCGCCTCCATCTCCGACCATTCCCCTCTCACCTTCCCCTCTCTCCCTTGCTCAGTTCCGAGCTCCGTTTATCCCTCACCGAGCCGCCGCCGTCCGACCCTCCTCCCTCACCGTGTTCCGGCCGCCACTCCCTCACCGACCCCTCCATCGCACTCTCTTCCCCCGACCACGAGCGCCGCCGTCTGTCACGCCATCGACCTCGTCTCCGGCCCTCTCCCTTCCTTCATCTCGTCCTCTCCGTCCAGCCACCGCGCCACCACCAAGCCCGTCTCTTCCTCTCCCTCGATCGTCCACGCCGGTGCTGCCCCGCCACCGGAAAGACCTGCAGAACCGGGAGCGTCGTAGCTCCGTCGAGACCCCACCGTGCGTCCAGATCTGACACGGGCACGAAGCCGCCGTGTCCCGTCGTTTTTTCGCCGACGCCACCGTCCCTTTCTCTACGGTTAGGCCCCGGCCGACGCCGCCCTTGCCGGCGGCCGACCGGTTCGAAACCGAACCTTTATTTCCCGTTTTCGATTTTCTGTTGAATCTGGGTTTTGTTGAAACAATCCTTTGTATCTGTTGGGTTGTTCGAAACAGACTTGAATCGAGAAGTTTGTTAAAAGAAAATTAAACTAAAACGAGTTTGGATTTAAAAGCTGAATTTGTGATTTGGGACTGAAAACGTTGGATCTTAGGGTTGGATTTAAATGGAAACAAAAGTCAAGGTTTTTAACAGAAAAGATTTGAAAACAACAAAGGAAACAGAAATCATTTTTGGATCTGGTTTGGATGGAATCAAAATCAAAGAATTTGAAAAGAAAGAGGTATTAAAATGAAAAATCAGTCTTAAGAAAAGGAAAAGAAAACGGGTTTAAATGGAAAGGATAGGGTTTTAAAATGGAGAGAATTTAAAATCAATTTGGGTTTAAAAACGAGAATCAATTTCGGAAATAAAACGGTTTTAATCAAAAAGGAAAACGAAACCAGAGTCGAGCAAAAGGTTTTCTTGTTAAGATTATTGGATCGGAACTGGATTGAGATTGGGAACCTGAACGTTTAAACTAGACGTTAAACGGATTTAAAACGGAATTTGAGCAGTTGAACGAATCTGGAACTCTAGTTAAAATGGACTGCTAATTGGGTTTAGAAAGGGACAAAAGCGGACCGCTGAATCGGACCTCGTGCATTGGGACCGTGCCTCGCATGCACCGGTTTCGGTGCTCGGGTGCTCGAACCCGATCCGTCGTAATCCCGCTTTTATCCCACTCAAGCTTAAGGGACAACTGTCGGTTCTAAACTGGACTAATCGTAACCTTTAACTTAACGGCGGAACCGTTATTAATTTGTGGCTTGGTGTTCTTTTAGATCGTGCTGCGGACCGAGGCAAAGGGAAGCTCGGCGAGTGACTGGGATCATCTCGGGTTTTAGTGGAGCGCTTTTGGAGTTGTTTACGAGGTAGGGAAAAGTAGCCGGATCTCGGCCCTGACTAGGGAAAGTTAACAGTAGAATTGCATGTGACACCGGGGTGTCGTGGGTTGAGTAGGTTATCGAATATTAGAAATGCATGATACGGGATTGTAGCGTTTATCAGAAAAGCATGATACGGGAACGTAGCGAATATTGGAAATGCATGTGACACTTAGTAGTGTCGTAGGAACAGAGAACTTATCGATAATTGAATTACTGGAGGCATATGACCATGCCCGGAGGTTGTTTGTGAAACTAGTGATCTTAGGACTGTTGGAGGCATCGAGTATGCCGGAGGTTGTTGTGCGTTATTTATTGTTGAGTTTGGGTGGCTTGAGAGCCCGTGTATTTAAATTGGTGTCTTGGGTGGCCATGAGAGCCCATATTTAATTGTTGGTGTCTTGGGTGGCCATGAGAGCCCGTGTATTTAAATTGGTGTCTTGGGTGGCCATGAGTGCCCGTGTCTTACTGTTGATGTTTTGGGGCGGCCGTGAGTGCCGTGGGGTTGTGAACCCGTGTCGTTACTTTTGGTGGTTTTGAGTGGCCACGAGTGCCCGTGGGGTCGTTGACTCGTGAGTCATTGTTGGTGTATCTTGGGAGGCCGTGAGTGCCTGTGGGGCTGTTGAGTCCGTGTTTTAGGGTTGGTGTCTTGGGTGGCCATGAGTGCCTGTGGAGTGCTGAACTTGTGTTGTTGCTGTTTGTTGAACTGTGTTTGTGATTGTGATTGTGGTTACCTGAGGTTGTGGGCCCGCTTCATTAAATGGGGGTCCTCGATCACACGCGTCTGCACGTTCAGACGGGGTAGGGGGCCCGCCCGTCAGTAAAGGGGTCCTGGCCGCGCGTGTGTGGTTCGGTGGTTGTGAGTGTGATAGGTTGACAGCCTGATCCGACTTAGTGTCGATGAACTGCAAAGGTCGACAGCCTGATCCGACTTAGTGTCGAGGAATTGCGATAGGTCGATCCTGGACCTGAGTAAGGGAGGTTACTGAGCAGCTGGTTTGCGATCCTTTGTGATCTTGTTTGGTGTGCGATCCTTTGTGATCTTGTTTGGTGTTGCGTCGTTTCTTTCGAGTCCTTGGGAGAGGTCGTGATCGTTGTGTCGGGTCTACTTTACGAGTCAAGGTGTTGATTTGGTCAAGGAAGGTAACAGTGGGTGTATGATCAGTCAGAGTCCTTGGGTTGGGGACAGTGTCCCCCGGTGTTGACTTTATTATTGGTGTTACCAGCATTGTCTGCTAATTATGTCGTAGTCAGTCTGTTATCCGTGGTGGTGAGCGAACGCTCACCCCTAGCTGCGTTTCCTACAGGTACTGATCACAGGACGGACTAGGTGAGCTCTCGAAGCTTGTGGAGCTAGGAGCGGAGTCCGGGTTGTTTTTGAGTCTAGTGACGGATACCTACTTTTGTCCACTTATTGGAACGTGTTTAAAATTGTAATTATTATTTTGTTGAACTAAACTGGTATTGTAAAGTGTTTTAATAGAAATGGTTTCAAAGTGTTTTCTTATTTTAAACGTTCGTGTCCCGAGTTCGGTTTACTGAAATTGGGGCGTGACATCACCACCGGACCTCCATCTCCATGAGCTCACCACATCGCCTCCACCTCCACAAACCCACCACCGGAGGTCTCTGTCTTGGACGAATCCCCCACCATCCTCCTCCTCAACTCCCTCACCGCAGCCAGTCACCTTCATCTAGCGGTGAGAATATGGGCAACTATAACGCTTGCGTGAGGCCAGATAGCATGGACGACAAGATAAACATATCCCCAACAACCGGAGGTGGAAGAAGAAGATCGGGGATCAGAAGCCCTGAGAATTAACTTGACGCCCTGAGAACTAACCCACAAAAAGGGCGCGGCAAGCGCACCGGTCGTCAAGTAGTATTTCGGTTCAAGTCCGGTTATCGTACCCAAGGGAGCAATAAAACAGTCACTCGATTTAAAATCCGTTAGTTAATCTGTTTATGAAAAGATTTGGTTTTGGTTTTAAAGATGTAAATAGAAAGTTGAAAAAGAAACTAAAGTAAAGTGAGAACAAATACGAGGCAAAAATAGCAGATGTTGTGAAATTCAGAAGAAAAGGTGATCTAGGACTTTAACGGGGTCACAATATGACGATTAATTCGCAGGGATTTGTGTTTACATGTGCAAAAAAGGTAAGTTTAAAGGTAACGGAAGTTCTCTCGACTGGTCATAAACATCTTTCGATCGAATTAGGTCCCTAGTATAATATGACCACCTAGTTATTTCTAATCTGGGTGTAGTGAGACATACAGCATTACGATTCATGAACTCCTCTAACTTTCGGTTTATACGCCTATAACTGTTACACTCGTTTTAACCTAACTTTATTAGAGACTAGATTTAAACCCGAGTTACATAATCCTTAGTCCTTTTAGTCACTCTCATCTTTCGATTGTTGAATGCTAAAACCTAATCAACTATCAAGTGATCAATTTGATGAAGCATTAAGTTCAAATCATGCAAACAATAATCCAAACACAAATTGCACATAATAAACACGAACCCATTGAATTAATTCATCGTATTGTTTCCCATAGACCTAGATCATTGGAAATTTAGCTCATGGAGATGAAGGAAGAACACAAAGAAGAAGATGAACAAGAGAAAAACATATTTCAAAGGTAAAGTTGATACAAAATACCGATTCAATGATGAAAATCTCAAAGTTGCTTCAATCCTTGCTCCTAAGCACTTCTCTCTCACCAAAACTCAAACCCTAACTCTCAATCTCTCTAAAATAATTCCCAATACAAGTTCTTCTTTTTCTTAATGGATGCTCTTCTATATATAGGACTTCAAGACCTTATTCCCTACTCCAAATCGGAATTGGAATAGGTAAAATTTGGCTTTTAAATGAGGAAATTTCCTATTTTTATGCAGAAAACGGAGCTGGGAGAAGGTCTAACGCGCGTTGCACGGAGCGTGGCCCGGAATGGGCCCAAAAACGGGCCGGAATGAGGCCCGGAACGCACTGGAAACCGGCCCGGAATCTGGCCCGGAATGGGCTATAAACCGGGCCGGAATGAGGCCCTGAACGGGCCCCTTCCCGTATCCGAACAGTGACGGTCCCTTGACAAAAGTTGTAGATCTTTGAATTCTCTTCGATTTGATATATTATATGAAGCAATTCGGAGTTCGTATAGCGGAGTTATGCCCTTCGCAAGATCAGTCAGCTTCCAAAACTCCTAAAACCGGGTTTTCCTCTATTTTTGCCCTTTTTTCGATCAAAGCACCTACAAAACACAACGAGAGACAAAGTACGAGTAACGAGAGAAAAGTGCACCAAATTGTACAATCCCGGGACTAAAAAGCTCAATAATGCGAGCTAAAAACATCTAAATGTATGCATTTTATGCCTACATCAAGAAGCATAACCCATATTCGGGGGAGGTAATTTAGTAGCCAGCTCGATTCGAAATCTGATAGCCCTGATTCGGACTAGAGTCAAGCTCTAGGTTTGGGTTTTAGATTTAGGGGTGGAGACGACGAACAACAGATACACGATGATGTAGGTAGGCAAGAATTAATAGAAGGCAAGAAAGTGAAGAAGTTCCTATCAAAACTTGGGGATGATGTCATTACCTTTGTCTAGTATTGAATTTTTTTTTATTATGTTCCTTTCAATAATAGTTATGATGCGTGCTATCATTTTAAATACGTCAAAAAAACTATTTTTTTGGTTGTTTTTTCTGTTGAAGTTCCTCATTTATTTGTGATACTTTCAAGGTTATTTTATCATTTTTGATACATTGGTTTTTGTTTTTCAACATCAAAGGGTTCTTGGTAATACTTATCAACAGAGATAACTATTTGTTTTAAAGGTCTTTATTACTTCTCTTTTTAACATGTGTTATTACACATGCATTTGGTTGATACTCTTGTAAAAGGATGCTAGTTTAGGACACATGAAGATGTTCTATACAAAGGTTCATGTTTAACACATTTACTTAAAAGAATCCCTAGGAGGCAATTCAAAACTCATAGTTATTTGTGACATCTCCCTTAATGACAAGTCTTTACTTTCAACTATCGTTGAGTGTGCATACAATCATTTTTTATTAATTCATTGTAGGATAAGAAGGAACCATGTTGATAAACTTATTTGATTCGTCATAACTATATAGAGTTTCTTCAAAAAAAAATAACTATATAGAGTTGGCATCAGGTACAAACCACCCCTTATTGTGCAAACTACGAACCAATATGAGTCATAGGATCCTCCCAAAGTGATGTCAGCAGAGCGCACCGGATGCTGACACGTGGGCAATAAATATATAAAACATCGCACCTTATTGTGCAAACTACGAACTCACCAGGTGCTGACACGTGGGCGCGCGCGCGCACAGTACTGATAGTTTGCGCAACACAGTGCTGATAGTTTGCACGCACAGTGCTGATAGTTTGCATTTGTGCTAAACTATCAGCACCGTGCTTGTAAACGATCAGCACCCGCGCGCGCATGGTCAACACGCTCACGCGCATGGTCAACGCGCGCTCTGCTGACGTCACTTTGACTGCATCCTGTGGCTTAGATTGGTTTGTAGTTTGCATAATAAAGATGATTTTTACTGGATAGCTACCCTATATATATATATACTTATTAAATCACTTCTGTTTTATTTAAAAAAGTTATTTAAATAATCACCGAGGGTATTTCCATCATTTTAGCTAACAAATTGGGCTATTTGTTATATAACTAAACATCTGAGTAGGTATCAGTTAAAAAAAACTTTGGGACAAACATCAGTTAAACGATACAAGTTTGAGGTCAGTATTTGTAGTTTACCCTAAAATTTACCCAAAAAACAATAATGATAGACATAAATTTGGTAGAGAATTTTCAATATAAAACTAAAAAGTTGTACCATTTAAACACGGTTACTCATTTTTCACGCGAGAATTATTAATCATTAAGTAAGAAGTTCTAGTCACAAATAGAAAGTCAAGTTTTGTTAGGCAAGTGGAAAGTAGTTGTAACTAGCATTACTTCATGTCATAAATCTCTCTAAATAAAATCATGTCATAAAGCATTGTCCATATGTTTTTCAATATAAAACTAAAAAAGTTGTACCATTAAAACACGGTTACTCATTTTTCACGTGAGAACTATTAATCATATGTTTATAGTATACGAAAGTCCCATCCCCGTCCCTGTGCCATGTCTTTGTCCCGTCTCCTGTTTGGCCCGTTCGGTCTAGGATAGCTCGAACCCGTTTCGATTGATAACTTTCTTATTTTACATAAATTGACGAGCAACAAAATTAATTTATGTATTCGTAACAAAAAAATCATGTATTTATTGTTATAAAATACGCAAATTCACTTTTAAGTCTTAATGATTTCTGTATTACGGTTGTTTTTGAAAAGTATTTTCAATATTGAGTATTATGCTTGTTAGACGGGTTAGTCCATAAACCATAAAGATCAAAACTAAACAAATATTACTAATGTATATCGGAGTACATAAAGTAACAAAATCGTTAAATCAATATATAATCGATACAATAATCTCACGCGATGATCGGATAGGAAACTGGTTTGTTGAGACCCGCGAACCGGTTTCCTTAAGAATTTTTATTTCCCCTTATGAGCAAGTATCCAAGGATATAACGACAACATAAACGAACTCGAAATCATGTATAAGAAGTAGCACCAAGTAGGAAGAAAATGGTTACTCTGTTCTTGGAGGAGAAGAGAAATTTTGCAGGTAAATTTTCTGTCAGAATAATGAACTAGAATAGAGCTTAAATAGAGAAAAAGGGAGAGAGTTGAGAGCGAGCTTTTGGAAAAAAAAAATTAGAAATATCAATTTTTTGTAAAAATAACAATTTCAAAAATTAATTTGCATATTATTGCAAATCGTGCGTGTGCACATATGAGTTCAAGCATGTGAAGGATGAACGGGCCTTAAATTTGCACCCCCTACGCATACGCGCGCGAGAGAGTAATTCATCCAAGCAATTCAAATATGCTAGGAAGGTTATACTATATAAATCTAATGAAAGCTTGACAATCTTTTCATGTGGGACTTTATAAGAATGATACATTTTATATTTGCATTTTTCTCAATAATCAAGTTCAACGGGTGATCTTTGAGTTTTAATTTCTCATTCACCTCTTGTCCGTTTAGACCTCATGATATCTTGTTGGAGAGATCTCACTTCCTAAAACACGAAACTAATATTTTCATAGTTCTAGGATGACTCAATCCAATAGATAATTGAGTGTCAAGTTGACCATTTCCACTTGTCCAAACTCATTATACCCAACAATGCTTTCAAGTAGTACTTTCAATCCCATGTTTATTTAATATCAACCATCAAAATAAGATCACCTCTATGATACTTTTAATTATTAATATCAGAATGGAAAGTATCTTCTCCAGCTAGGATCAAATTACCCTTGGATTGGGGACTACAGATCATTTTGCCATCTCTATATATAGTTCATGGCAAGAACATGACTAGATATCAATTGGGTCTCCAACTGTATCAGTAGACTAAGTTTATAGTTATTATGTGGAATCGGGTCTGGCCTAGTATAATGGCCAAGTTTGAACGGCAAAGACAATAATGCGGATTGGTCAAGGTCTTCTTCGATTAAGTTTCAAGCTTCAATGAGAGCAGCCTTCTTCTTTTATCCGTTTTCTGAATCAAGTTCGTTTTCAATTTTTTTATTTGTACCTAAGTTTTCATCTTACATTAAACAACTATGAGGTCAATGAAGTTGCTATGCATTAACAAGAAGAATGAGATGGATATCATATACTATTCGTCTTGAGCCCCTCCCTCTCTCGCGTGTTCTCTGGCCCATCTCACCACGCTTCCCTTTTCCCAAAGCTGGTGATGATGATGTCGTCATCCTCTACATCTTCTCCCCTCCGTAGCTCCTCTAAGCTTCATCTTCCCTCTACTACCCCCTTCTCGACCTTCAGCCCCGACGACATCCACGATGCCCTATCCGCATCTGCACACACTGATTTATCAAGCTCCCCCCGCCCTCTACCTCCCTTAAATCCGATCGTTTTGTTGATTCCGCCACCCCTCCCCCCGCCGCTTTCCCGCCATAAAACGCATCAGAATCGTCCACCATCTCCACACAAAACCTTCAATCGGGCCAAATCGGGACCCAAACCCCACATGCAAGAAAATATGGCAAGGAAATTACCATAACTCCTCATCCGACATCTCCTCTCAGCCTCAAAATTGCCAATCCAACCCCTTCCCCCAAACCCAACAACCCCATCCGACCATGACTTCAGGCCATGCAAGCTTAGAGGGGTTGTAAATAAGGCTATTGGATGTCTCCTTAGGCCCTTCCCAGATGGACGATTTTTTTTGCAGACAATGACGAGTTGATTGAAGTCCACGCAAATACAGTGTCGCACATAGATAACTTCCGCTACTGTTATGCTCTCGTCGGAAGATTCCTCAAGGAGAAATGTGTAACGCCTCGCTCCCTTTGCTCTATCATTACAAATGCCTGGAATATGGACGAGATTACGATCCAACCCTTAACGGAAAAAGTCATGGCATTCTACTTTACCTCTAAGGAGGAGATGGACGGTATTAGAGCAAGAGAAACGTGTTCCTTCTATGACACAGTATTTCTCCTAATGCAACTACCACCAAGAACACAGCCAGAGTCTTTGTGTTTTCGCTCAATTCGAATTTGGGTAAGAGCTTTTGACATCCCAATAGAAGCTAGGACCTCCTAGATGCGAGCGTTCATCGTCTCAAATCTTGAAAGGGAGGTTGAAATCGGTAGAGTAAATCCACCGAGAGCTCCTAACACACTCCGCGATGGGACACTTTTCGCTGGCTACGGGTTGAGTTGTGCGCTACAAGGCCACTCCATCGCCACCTTATGTTGCAGGTAGATGCGGACGCTAAACCGCTCAAAGTCCGATTAGATTATGAGAAACTACCAGATGTTTGTTATCGGTGCGGACGTCATGGCCTTGCAATAAAAAAATTGCATTATTATCCTTCCGGGGGTGGACAAGTTTGCACACAGATACGAGGACTCGCTCCGGGCTCCTCCCCAGTCCAGACAGAAGGCTTTTTCTACTCGGATTGGAATGCTATGCCTCTTCCGGCCCCTACCATGCCTTCTCCGGTCCCTGAAATGGCTCAATCATTTTTCACTAACCCTTCTTACCCGATTATTGTGTCAGGTGCACAGGAACGACCGCGACCCCCTCTACCGAACGTGTATGACTTATCGATCATCGATAATTGGGGCTATATGATGAAGTTGAGCCCTCAATCTTGTCTAAAGATTAGGTTTTCAACCGGGGGGGGGGGGGGGGGGAGGTAATGTTGAGGGACTGGGGACGCGGGAAGGGATTGGTAGTACCTCCACTCCCCGCATATCATTAAGTCCACAGTCTTGCCTAACCAGGAGGCACTTCCACCCAATGAGGATTGGATGGATAGGAAGCAGAAGGAGAGGGGTAGAACACCATTTGTAGGGACAGAGGTTCACAAACAGGGCTAGAAATCCCAACCTCAACCTGGTCAACATAGTCTCCAGCACGAGATCTTAGCTGGTCTCGAGCAGACGAAGATCTCCGTCTCTCCCTACATCAGACCAAAAATGGAGCCCAAAAGAATATAGTAGGTAAAGAGGGTACCTACTATATTCATCATTGACCCTATCTAGGGAAATGGGTCAAAGAACCTAGATATTGAAGCTGCCTCAAGGAAAATGACCTTCACTCTCATGGACATCGACCATAATGTGCAAGCGGCCCTATAGGATATCACTTTCCCTGTTTCGACGAAGGCTGGAAAGCAGCCTCGTCGTGAGTTATAATAGGCCTTTGGTTCCTCGGGAAGCCGACCTTTTTGGCCTCTCAAGATCTCTTTGGTATCCATCAGGGGGATCAGGCAAGCCATGAGTACCTCCTGTCTGCTCTTGTGACCCAAGGCAATCTCCTGGAAAGGAATTTAGCTCCTTGGACTCGCTCTATGGAGTGTATATTTGTTAATTTTTATCTACTATGTCTCATAGGTTATTTGGATTTCTTAGCCATGACTATTAGAGTACCTGTCTATCTACTAAGCAGGGACTTCTGATTTTATTCCTAATTTGTTTCAGATTCGCCTTTGATGATGGGTATTGTAATTTGCTACTTGAATGAATGAATATTTACTCCTTTCTCAAAATAAAATAAAATAAGAATGAGATGAGTTCTGCGTTTCCTATCTTGATCCCTTTTATTTTTATTTTATCTCAAACTTAGCTTTTTTTTGGCCAAAATAGTGCAATTTTATTTATAGAATTCTTCGACATAGGAGTGCGTCAGGAAAAACTTCCTGACCACAAAATAAAAGAGTCAGAACATTGTAAGGAAACCCAATAGGTTCCTTTACATCAGACTCTGAGACGGATGAGCCGATACAACCGGTGTTGAGAGGGCCATAAAAGCATACTGAAAGTAAAACTATTCTAGGTTGAGACGATTGATTACTGCTCAAGGTGCAGCCAAAAATACTAGATTTGCTGTATAGACCGAAGCAACAATCACTGATCTCGGGTGGAGGCAGAACTCTTCTCAGGGACCCCTCCAAATGTCAGTCCCTGGAGCAATGGATTCCTTTAATTCCTCTGAGCGGGATTGCTTTCCCGCCTTTGGTTGGTCTTCCCGGGGCTCACCAGGGGCGCCCCTTTTTAGTCCATTCGCTCGGATTCTAGCTAGCTCCACCTCCTCATCGGTCATGAGAGCCTTTCCTTTCCGAGAGTCTCAGTGGAGTGGGCTTGGACTAGGTAGGACCAGGCTGGGCTGGATGGGCCGGTTAGGAATAGGAAACCTAGGTGGGACCTGGCCCGGATAGAGGATGACGCTTGCTGTGCAAGACACAGCCGTGAGAGACGTTGCTCCCGGCATCGACGACGGTTGCTCTCTCCACGGGCTGGTCGACCGTGGTTTCGCCACCACGAGAGAGGGGACTTTCACGGGATCTGGTGGCTCTTTGACGGACACAGGCGAGAGAGGTCATGGTTGTTCATCCTTACCACCAAGGGGTTCGGCCGAAGGCTACGTGGTCACCGAAGCAGTGGTCTTCAACTTAACCGGCCTCCCTCGGCGTGGTTTGATTCCTGGCATTGTGGAGCCCGCCGAAACCGGAGCGGCCGCCAAGACGAGAGGTTTATCGGTCGGTTGTGTTGGCGAAGGAGCGGGCAATTGTAGTGGTGGCGATGGAGGGACGAGCAATTGTAGTGGTGGGGATGGCGAGGAGAGGGAGGGTATGGTGGTCATCGACGCAGATTGGGTTTTAGGTTTCCTGCGGCGTCGACCCTTTAAAGGGGAGAGGACGTCGGACGAAGGACATGACGGCGACACCTTGATCGAGGCATGCATGTCAGATGATGGGATGAGATCGGCTGGGCCAATCGGCGTTACATCGGTGGGGACAGAGGTAGAGATGGTTAGCTCCATAGGCTACAGTTTGCTTTCTCGTGAGAGAAACTTCTCGACAAGCGAGAGAGTAAAAAAAATGTCACATCTCAAGCTTAGCTTAATTTGATTAGTTACAGAATATTTTTCTAATTAAACGAGTATTTGAAGAAATTACAATATTGAGTATAGAAGGAAACACTGTTTAGTCGACTGATATGACTAAAGTATAGAAAATGTGGTGAATTTAATTTGGTCACTGAAGATTAGTAGCATCCATCAATCTAGGGATTGCTATAGTCTTATTAATCAGAGTTCATCCAAAATTGACAATTCTCTTTCAACTTATTATGCCAAGTTCACGCCTAATTAATCGTGGTTCATTAAATGCGATCCCATGAATCCTTCTTGTTCACTAATTACATTATTAATAGTTCTATTAACGGTGCAGAATGAAGATGTGACATGACATGAAACTAATAATACATTTTTGTTTTTTTCTTCCTCAGCAAAAAATAGTAAAACTGACGTGGCAAAAATTCTAAACTTGGAAAAAGAAAACGACATTTTAAGCGGTGTTTATATATTTTAAAAACAAGACCACATCATCATTTCCATCACCAACCAAGTTCGCATGACACATGTTCCCAACTCCTCTCCTCTTCAACAGTCAAGTTTAACACATTTTTGTTCAAATTACTTTAACGTTATACCTCTCTTTTAACTTAGGAGTTACTCTTATAACATATTTTGGACAAGAAATAAACGTTTTTATATAAAATTTTAAACAGATATTTATATGATTTAAGTTTGAGTTTTGCAAAGAAATAACAGAAGTTTAAATTATTTTGCATAAATTCATTAAAAAAAACGTATCATAAAATTTACATTTTACATATGAAATTATCTTTTAAATTTTCATATTTGACATGAAATTAATTTTCTTAACATAGTGATTGAACTAAAAATTAAAGCTTCACAAATTTTATTTTATGCTTCATAGGTTTTGTTGAGATATGTGAATATTTACACACCTCTATAAACAAATCAAACACAAAAGTTGAGTTATGGAATATATATATAAAGGTAAATTATAAATACATATCCCAAATTTGTAGCGTTTAACTGATACCTACTATAAAGCTTTTTTTAACTGATACCTACTCAGATGTTTGATTATATAACAAATAGCCTAAGCCGTCAGCTAAAATGATGAAAATGCTCTCATTAATATTTTAAATAATTTTTTTAAAAATAAAACTGAAGTAACTTACTAAGTATATATATATATATATATATATATATATAAAACAAAAGTGATTTTTAAATATTTTTTTAAAAATAATTATTGAAGTGTAGTTGAGGGTATCAGTTAAACGTTACAAATTTGGGGTAGGTATTTGTAATTTACCCTATATATAATACGTATAAACAAAACATTTGAGAAAACAAAAAAATAATCTAACTTCCAACAAAATAATTAAAGAGAGCACCTACATTGATTGATAGTTGATCAGAACACGATGATGTGTACACACCAAGACCGCTAATTTATTTCCTTGCTTATTTATTTTTGGGAAGATTACACATTATCTATTTTATTATTGTTTTTTTGTATCACCTCCTTAATTATTATTTTTAACACTTAACCTTCTTAATTTCATTTTTTTTTCATTTTATTCCACGTCCATTACATTTTTAGATGGAAAACAACCATGTGCAAAACTCATGGTCTTGAATTTTTTGAAAATACCCAAAATACTCATTATTTATAAAACCTAATTAAGCTAACCATAACCTAACTTAAACTTAACCTAACACACACTCCTTTCTCTCCACACCACGCCTCCACACCTTTTCTCTTTGGTTCTTCTCTTTCTAGTTCTTCTCCAACGATCTCATCTCTCCCCCTCACTCCGGCTTTCTGCTGCTACGAATCTCCGACCACAGGGCCTTGCAATCAGAGGTCCGCCATGGAGGTTCGGTCATGAAGCTCGGCCATGGAGCTTCTCTTTGATTTTTGTTTTTGTTTTTATCAGATAGGAGTTTCTTCTCTTTGATAATTCGTTTTTATCAGACAGAGGTTTCTTCTCTTTGATTTTTCAGATATGTTCATATATTTTTCATATTAGTTTAATGTTAGATTTCAAAAAATTGTTGAATTCAATCCAAATTTGTTGGTGTTGGAGATTATTTTTTATTTAAATTGATTGTTTCATATTTTAAGAGGGGAATGATAAAGACAATGTTTGTTTCATATTTTAAGAGGCAAGTTTTTTTTTGGAGAAATGGTTAATTAACTTATAAAGGGGAAAATGTTTCGATCTTAAAGATAAATCAATGGTTTTTATTGAATATTTTGAGCATACACCTCGATTGAGCATACATAGAGATAGTTGGGTTTGACTTTTTGTTCAATTTTGATTTTGTTGTTATAATTTATCTACGGAGGATGAAGATGACGGTGGCTTGTGATGGATGATGAACACTAATTAAGAATTATTAGGGTTAGGGTTTATAATTCACAATTAAGAATGAATGTTCAAAAAACTTATGATGATTATTTAATGAAAAAAAATGAAAATTAAAATAGTTTTAAATGAATTATAAAATTAAAAATAGAATTAATTTATTAAAATTAAAAACATAATTAATTATTTAAAATTAAAAACATAATGAATTAATTAGTTGATAATAAAAATAATTTTAATGGCATATTTCAGAATTTGAAAGTTTTTGAAGATTATTATAGACATTTAATAGGTTTTATACTTTACATAACAATGAAATGGATTTAAAAATTTGAATGGTTAATGAGGAGTAATTTTGTCTTTTAAAAAAACGATAAGATATAGAGAATAAATCAAATAAAAACCATGTATTAACGTAAAAACCGTGTGAACCCATTCATGTCATCCATTTCATAAATAAATAGATGAGATTCAATTAAGTGGTTGACTGCAAAAACACATCACTTTTTGTAAGTTGTAGGGGCTTTTCAGTAAAACTACCATATTATTTTTTATCAATTCATAAATTTATTTTTCTCCGCTTTGTTTGAACTCCGATTGACTTCAAACTTGCGTCAATATTTTTATTTTTTCAAGGGTTTTCTATTAAGATCAGTCATGAATATATTTTGTAGAACGAAAAAATATATATTTCGAGGTTGATTTAAGAAAAACTATATCTGTGTAATTTTTATCAACACTTTACACTAGTTTTATCAACACTGAACATTGGTTTTATCAACACGGAACACTAATTTTATCACCTATCTTACCAAAACTGAACATGATTTTTATTACCTCATCACTTGTTTTTATAGAAAAATTTGAAAAAAAATATGCTTCCTAATAACATGTAATTTATTTCTATGCTAGTATAATGCAAAATTGGAAAAATATGCATTCCAAAATTTTTAAGACAAAAATAACCTTCTTTTAATTGATACAAAATTCATAATTTCACATTCACTATTTTTCATCTTCCATTCACATCTATTTTGAAAATATATTCAGGTTTAATTAACTTATTCAAATATATTTTTGAAATATGTATTAAAAATTTATATAAAAAACAATTTATTCAATTTTATTAATTATTAAAATCAGATTTTAATTTATTTTTTTGAAAAATCAGATTATTTTTATAACTATGTTTAAAGAAAAATAAATTAATAAATAAATTTAATAATTAATAAAATAAAATTGAGCCAAATATATGTTTTATGAAATCTAAAATATTTTTGAAAAAAGCATATTCTAAATTAAAATCAATGATATATATACATATATATATAATTTAAAATTTAAAAAATATTTTTTTCAAAAAACCTTAGATGCTATAAAAAATATATTTTATTCAGTTATACTAATTATTTAATTCAATTTTTTTAAAAATTTATCGAAATAATCGTTTTTTTTTTTGAATTTTTATAATTTAAAATCTGATTTTAATAATTAATATATTAAATAAAATATTTTTTTATGTAAAATATTAATATGTATTTCGAAAATATATTCGAATAAAATAATTAAACATCAATTTATTTTTAAAGGATTGGTTAAGAAGATGAGAAATAAGGAGGGTAAGATAAAGAATTTTGTATAAATTAGAAGGTTATTTTTGTCTTAGAAAATTTGAAAGACATGGTTTTCCAATTTTGAGTTATGCTAACATAGAAATAAAATAGATGTTATTATGAAGTATTTTTTTTCAAATTTCCCTTTTGTATCACCTCATCACATGTCTAGTTTTATCAACATTGAACATTATTTTCATAAACAAAGTCTGAAACAAAAGACCTAGCCGCAACCGCACCCTCTCTGCCTCCTCCTTGAAGCCGCAGGCTATGGCCTGGGCCATGGTCCTTTTTCCCATGCTCACCACACAAAGCGTTTTCCTTACCCCTTTTGGGGTCTCTCCTTACCCTTTTTGGGGTTTCTCCTTACCCCTGCTGGGGTCAATCGTTCCGTTCGACGTCGCCGATCATCCATCCGTTCGACGTGTGCCACTCTCTCGCATCATTCCCGACAGTCAACTACCCCCCTTCGGGCCGCACCCTCCCTGAAATGACCGGAGTCCACACCGCCGCTATCGGTCTCTTCGCTCTCCACGACGTCGACTTCGGCAACGAGGTGCAACCACCGATAGGACCACCTAGGCATCGGCCCTACGTAGCTCCAGGGCAGACTCAATCACACCCGAACACCATAGTGACCGTAATCGGAGCGATCCTGAAGGCTCGCTGGATCTGGGACCCGAGAGGAGGGCCTCGACAACCAAAGCCGGTCACCTCGAGATTGGACGATTCAGGCGGGGTCGAACCAATGATGATCATTCTGCCAACGCTGGGAGGTCTCGGGAAGCTTGCAACCACAAATATCTACTTTTGGTCGTTTTTATGTTATCATGTTTGTCATTGGAACATTTTTATTTGTGTTTTGCTTTGGTTTATTTTCGTTATGTCTCATTGTTTTGAGACGTCGGTAAGGTGATGTCCTCAGTTATTGTCTACGATGTCAAGTAGGCTATCTTTATGGGTCCATGAGCGCTGGACTTGCTACGGTCGGTCCGGACATATATCTGGAACCCAGGGCGGTTACGCTCTACCTTGTATGGTTTCTTTTGTGCAGTAATGCACTTCCCCAGTTACCCGTTTAAAAAACATTAGTTTTATCAACACGAAACACTAGTTTTATCACCTCATTTTACCAAAACTGAACATGATTTTTATCACCTCATCACTTATTTTTATATCACCTCATCACATGTTTTTTTTATTAATATTGAACACTAGTTTTATCAACACTAAACATTAGGTTTATCACCATATCACATGTGTTTTATCACATCATAACTTGTTTTTTTATCACTTAAGCACATGTGTTTTATCACCATAACATATGTTTTTTTTATCAACATTAAACACTATTTTTGTCAAGACCGAACACTAGTTTTATCACCTTGATATGAAACAATTATTAGTGAAGATTTATCAACACTCAACAATAGTTTTATCACCCCGATATAATCTATCTTTTTCGTGCTTCAAAATATATTCATGAGTGATCTTGCTTTAAAGCCCTTGGAAAAACAATAACAATGACGCAAGTTTGAAGCCAATCGGAGTTGAAACAAAGTGTGAATGATTAAATTAGTGAACTGATCAAGAAAAAAATGGACACTTGTCCACATAGCACCCTGCTATTATTGTCCGTGAGTTTGGTGACTTGTAGATGATTATGTGGCATCATGGTGAATGTTGGATCTTAGAGCATGTACAGTGGGTCAAACCAGATGATCAAACCGTATAGTGATTGTACAAAATTATGGTTTACAGGTCTTACAATAAACTGTGCTCTACAGTGGTACAAACCGGATAAGGGCTCGTATTGTGAGTGGATGTTGATTGTATGTTGAATTGATATTTTATGATTTAATTAATTTTTTTATTAGAACATTAAACGTTATATAAAATTGAAAAAATTTGAATAAAATAATTAGTAATAAAATAAATTACTTATAAATAATTTTAACACATATAAATGAACTTCAACTTTTATTCGTCCCCATTTAATACAAACCCAACAAAATACAAGTTGAAGCATACAATCCATGTCCGACTTATGGTCATTGTCGAAGACGTTTCAATTCTTGTTCAAGGTCTTCCAGTCGTGCCCACAATTGGGACATCATCATACCGTGTCTAGTCACCTAGTCGTCGTTGTAGTTAGAGATGTCCTTATCTTGAAAGGCCGCATATTGGACGAAGAGTTGTTGCCATTGCTGAGTTAGGTCATGATATTGGAGGCCCCTTTCTAGGTTTATTCGTGCCGCCTCGGCTTTTTCTCGTTCAATGTCCACCAAGACAGTCATTTGGTCGGTGAGGGTCTGCCCCTTCCTCTTCGAAGACTTCTTGCCCAACAGTCTTTCAAGAGGGGGTGTAAGAACCGCTCCCAGTCGATCCCGGTCGAACCGGTGGCTTTTAAGACAAGGTTGACTTTCTGCCGGAAAAGTCAACTGAGGACTCGGGAAGTCACTCGGGGCTTTTCCGGGGCCCAAAAAGCTTAGCCGTCATCACGGTTGGCTTAATTGGGCCGTTTCCATTCATCTAAGTATAATATCGAAGGGAGTCAAATTTGGTCAAAATCGAGCTTTTTATCGAGTCTTTACATTTAAATTTGGACTGCTGGATTTTAAATGGAAGAGAGTAGGCCCCACTATGCCTAGTGTTACTAATGGCTTGGAGGGAAGGAAAGAGGCTCAAAAGTCATCTCTACCCTCACTAGTTGTCCACAAAAGGGATAAGAACTAAATGGTTTTTGGTCTTTTACACCTCTAGGTCTTTTAAGGTGTTAGATGACACAAAATCAGCTCACACTATAGTGTTGCAGCCGAAAATCACAAAGGGAGAGAGCAAGAGAGAAACTCATTTCTTGAGGAAGAAGATAGTGAAGAAAGTTTGGATTTTGGAGCTAGTTCTTCATCCTTTTGACTCCATTTTGCTTCCCTCTCCTTCATCTCATCATCCTAAAGGTATGGATGCTCTCAACTCTTCATTTCATCTACTCTCAATTCTTGGGTTTTGGGGGTTTTGGCTTGAAAGTGATGAACTAGCCTTATGTTTGTCTATTGGAGAAGGAATAGTGAAGTAGGATGTTGAGTTGATACTTTTGTTGAAGTTTGATGAACATGTTGGAGCTTTTGATTTGATTGTGATTTGGAGAATCATTGGAAACTTGTTTGTTTTTTGATTCCTACCATGGGTAGATGAGCTTTGATGGTATTTGATGGTTTTGGGAGCTGGAAATGGTTTAAAATGGAGGTTGGTGGTGGATTTTCGGAGAAAAGGAGCTGGAGGTTCAAGAAGGGCGGAACTGCCCTGGAGCGTCACGGATCCGTGACGGGTGACGTCACGGCTCCGTGAGGGAGACCGTGACAGCACACGTCACGGCTCCGTGACGTCTTCCGTGAGGGTTGGTGTCACGGCTCCGTGACCGTGTCCGTGACCGACCAGTTCAGAGGGGTTTTTGAGGGTTTTTCCCCCGTTTTGATCTTGGTTAAGAGCTGAACTTTGGAGGGGTTTTGGGAACCTTTTGTTACTGTCAAGTGGAGTCTAATTAGAGCTTTGTTTTGTGATCAAAGACCTCAAGACCTTGAAGAACGAAGACCTTGAAGAAAGTAGACCTTGCTGGTACCCGTGTGAAGGACGGTGTGGTGACCATCGCTTGTGACAACAGAGTGTTGAGAGGAAGACCACGAGGTAGGGAAAATCTTAACTTCTTAATTAATTAACGCTTAGTATGCATGTTAGGTTAATAAAAATGGAAAAGTCCTAGAATTGCATATAGGATGCGAATAACTAGAATAATCGTCTTTCAATTACTAATAATCGGATGAGTCTAGTATGCATGTTTAGGATGATGACATTTAGTGAAGCTTGCTTTAAATACTTGGGATTTGATTTACTGGTAGAGAGGCTGTGAAGAGCTCTCGGATTAGTTGTGTGCTAGGTTCACATGCTTGATTGCTAGTATTAGGATATTCAAGAGTCTAATGGAACTAGATCGAATGCATGCTTGATTGTTCTTAGTTTTACTGAATGCTTGAATGATCATTGATTACTTGAGTGATGATTAATTGTTGATTGAACGGATGATCGAGTATGACTGGTTGTGCCGAGCGGTACAATCAGGTGATCGATGTACCGTGAGTTCGTAACAGGTAAGTATACGGTAAGTGTTGGATGATATTGGATACCTTCTTTGTGATGAATGTGTGTACTTCTAAGATTGAGGATTAAGTGAACGTCTTTGTGTGTTGTGGTGAAAGTGTGTTTCGATGAGTGTTGATTGATGGATGAATGTTTATGCTTGTTCCCTTTATTCTTATTCTTAAAATGTATGAATGTTTGAATGTATGTATGTATGTTTGGTTCGGTACTACACCGGGGGGGGGGGGGGGGGAATCTGGTGCCGTTGTGATGGTTGGAGTTGGACAGATATAGTGGGATAATGAGTGATGTGAGGGGCCAGAGGGCTCGGTAGATCCTACGGGATATTGTAGAGCCTGAGAGCTCGGCAGATCCTACGGGATATTCATTGATTATTGGGGCCAGAGGGCTCGGTAGATCCTACGGGATATTCATTGATTATTGGGGCCAGAGGGCTCGGCAGATCCTACGGGATATTGAGTGACGTGAGGAGCTTATTGCTCGGCAGATCCAACGGGATATTCATTGATTATTGGGGCCAGAGGGCTCGGCAGATCCTGCGGGATATTGATTATTGGTCATTAAGGTTTCACCCAAGTGGTGTGTCCCACGGGAGCACTACTTGACTCCTTATGATTGATGGTCCTATAAAGGCATTTCCGAATGGTTTTCGGTGCCCCGATGCATGTACCTCCTCTAGACCGAGGGAAAATCTGACATGACATGGATATTCTGGTGGATTGGAACATGGAAACCTAGGTGATCCCAGAACTTATCCATCGATCGGAGGCTTGAGAAAGCGAGTGGTTGGCGTGAGACCAATTGTTCCCGTTTAATCTTTATGATACTTTATATTAATTCTTTTATGGAACCTTTCAAGTTAAAGTTATCTTTAAAAGTACGGCATTTATCTTATTCTATCTTAGTTCTTTATATCATTTCATCGTACTTATCTTATTCTATTTTGTCGCCTATTATTTCATTGTCAATCGTATTTCTGTAATTTTATTAAGCTACCTTTGTAAACAGTTTACTATTTGACTTAAGGGTTGAGTTATTAAGGTTTTTCCTACTGAGCGTAAGCTCATCCCCTTTTGTTTCCAACTGTGTTACAGGTGTGCCAGATGTCTAGTGAGTTCGAGGCTCGGGAGCTTTTGGACTTCTTGGGGTTTTTAGTAGAGTTATGTTGGTTTTGTGTATTGAACATCCTTTATCTTACTATTTACGTTGAGCTATGACTCACGAGGATTTGAACTACTTGTTTATATATATATCTTTTTGATGGAGCGTTTATGAGAATTTTAAGGTTTTATTAATTGTTTATGATTTTTTATTTATTTTAACTCAGGTCACGTCTCGAGTCCGGTCAAATCCGGATTTGGGGCGTGACAGGGGGTCTTCGAGAAGAACCTCCCTCGGTCGTATGAGAAGAGGGTCTTTCTTGAGAACCTCCCTCCATCGTATGAGAACGGGGTATTTCTTGAGAACCGTCCTTGGTTGGTTCGGATGGTGGACATTCTTGTTGGGAGTCACCATCGAGAGGTGTGTAATCTCCACTGACGCTAGTGGGTGGGATTGAGATGTAATTCCCAGCCTCATCCTACCGTTGTCGGCGTACAGTAGCGATGGTGCCTTCCTCGGCGATGAACTTTTCCTCGTTCTCAAGCAACGCAACCCAATGACCAAGCTCGAAAATTTTCAAGTCACCCTTCACCCTTTGCTCCTCTAGTATATTACGCCACATCTCCTTCGCCGCCCTCATGTGGTCATCGTGGTTCCATCCGCTATGGTACTCGACCTACCATAGCTTTAGTAAACCGAGGAACCTCTTCACGCGCGCCTGAAGGGTGTTCCAATGGTTCTTCACCGCTTTCTACTCGAAATACGGGTGGTCTCCTCCCTTGTTGTACTGATTCATCACTGTGCACCAAAATGTGTTACCTAGTTGGGAGTTTCCCATAATCGGGTCTTTTGATGTCTGGAGCCATTTCCTTATGAGGTGCTTCTTCGCCTGGATGGGCCATCTTTTCCTCTCTTTTGTTCCGCGAACAGGTCGTGGTTGGGAAGGATCTGCAGAGGATGATTGGGACGACATACGGGTGTCGCTGTTTCCAGGCATGTGTTGTAGCCATGGTAGGTAATCGGCGTATCCATAGTAGTTTGGTGGATGGCTGTGTTGAGGTGGACTCGGATAGCTTTGCGGTTGACCCGAGTAGTTTTGCGGAGGACCCGTGTAGCTTTACAGTGGACACGGGTATGGGTTGTACGGATGTGGGAATGGGTAGTTTTGCCCTGGGTGGAATTGACCCAGACCAGGGTTAAATGGAATTGGACCTGTATTGTATTGACCTGGACATGTGTTCAGACATAACATTTATATCGGGTACATATATACATTGAAAAACTAAATTACACGACTAAATTAAAAAAATTAAATTATCGAGTTTGAAAGTACCTGAGCTGGAACCTGGTGGCACATAATGGGAGAAAGCGGAGTTCTCGGATGGTTGCGTCAGCAAGTCGCGGAAGCTGCCTAGGTCATCGGGAGACAATCCGAAATCGTCCATCCTTCGTTGCTCGTCATCCGATGAATACGAATGTTGAGTTTCCGAGCTGGACATTTTTCGATATGGAGAATAAGAGAGTGAAATAGAGTGGGAGAGTGAAATTGTAGAAGTGTTGGTGTGAAATGAGAATGGAGTTGGGGGGTATTTATATGGTTTGAATGTAAGAGTTTCATGAATAATAATAATAATAATAAAAAAAAAATTCGTTGATTTCCGAACGTTGCCCAAATTTCGGATTTTTTTTCTTTTGAAGGCCACTTGTCACGTGGTGACTGGAGGAGGCGGCGACCCGGGTTGAACGAACCGCAGCCCGTGTTTCTGGGGCGCGAGTCGCGGGCCGTGGACCGAACTGCTTTTTTGCAGTTTGTGGGCCACAAAAATGACACACCACAGCGGGTCGTCCTGCGTCCTGCGAACCGTAAAAATAGGGTTCGGTTTGCGGGTCATAACACGAGTCGTGTTAAGAGATGTTTTTAACTGATTTACCCTCATTAGAGATGTTATGTATAAGTTTCCCTGTTTAAAATTCTTTTGAGGTAATCGTAAAAATAATATTTAATTTTGAAAATAAGTATCCAATGAATTCAAATAAAGTAGGAGAACGGCTACGTTTTGAGTTAGAAGGTTCCCCTTTTTCTTTTCGAACCAGCAAAAACAGTTCAACAAGAATCTATTTATTTATTTTTGAAATTAATGAGAGTTATTAATAAGAGTTATTTTTTCTGCTTCATCTCTCTCCAGCGCCTCCTATCCCAATTCCTCCGAATTCTGGGTTAAGATCGAGAGGGGCGTCGGAGGAGCTCGGGAGTGGGGACCCTTTTGCTTACATTGCCCCCAAATTTGGTACATTTTGTATCAGTTCGGTGGTGATAGATGAAGCGAAGCAAGCTCGACCCGGTGGTGCCATGGAGTCGACTCAGGCTTGTTCAAGCTCTAATCGGCATGGTCTTCCTTTACCTCCTCTTGATGAGCTTCGAAATCCCGCTCATTTTCCGAAGTGAGTTCATGTCGGTGCCGTCGAGCTACGGATCTTTCGGGTCCATCACCGACGTTTTGCCCAGAGCTCGGGTGCTGGAGAGCGAAGAGGATGTTTCCGACAGGGACGCCCCGAGCCGCCCCTCCGACCAGCCTATGAGGGTCTCTCGCGGAGCGCCGTACATGCTGCCGACGCCGACCGTTTCCGGGTTGATGTTCGACGAGAGCGTGTTCGATGTCAGTAAAGACGAGTTCTTGGAGCTTCACAAGTCCGCGAAGCATGCTTGGGTGGTGGGGAAGAAGCTCTGGGACGAGCTCCGGTCCGGGAAGATGGAATTGGACACCGGCGAGGGCAAGGGTAAGAATCGGTCGGAGGCGTGCCCGCATTCGATTAGGCTATCCGGGCCGGAGCGAAATGGGGTGATTGTGATTCCTTGTGGGCTCACGCTGGGGTCGCATATCACAGTGGTGGGGAGGCCGCATTGGGCGCATGCAGAGCATGATCCAAAGATTTCAGTGTTGAAAGAAGGAGATGAGTCGGCTATGGTGTCTCAGTTCAAGATGGAGCTGCAGGGGTTGAAGACTGTGGATGGTGAGGACCCTCCAAGGATACTGCATTTTAATCCAAGGTTGAAGGGGGATTGGAGTGGAATGCCTGTGATTGAGCTCAATACCTGCTACAGGATGCAATGGGGTACACCATTGAGGTGTGAAGGTTGGAAATCTAAGGCTGATGAGGAAACCGGTATGTCATTATGATTTTCTGTTTCCAAGTATTTATGTGTATTATAGTGATTGCCAACAATTAGCGGAGGTTTAGCATATGTGGTTGGGGTCCTAGTATTGAGGTACCATGTAATCATATTGTAAAAACTAGGGAGTGTTAGCTGTTTTCTGTATGCATAATACAGTCGTTTTGATTGAATAACTTATCTCTGACTTTGCTGTTACAAATACAATGCCCCAATTTAGTAATGTGATGTAAGTTCATTTTGTATTTTATGAAGTTGATGGACAGGTGAAATGTGAGAAATGGATCCGAGATGATGATGATCACTCAGAAGAGTCAAAGACCATGTGGTGGCTCAACAGGTTAATAGGGCGTAAGAAGGTAACAATGGACTGGCCATACCCGTTTGCAGAGGACAAGTTGTTTGTTCTAACCTTACGAGCTGGCTTGGAAGGTTACCATGTCAATGTCAATGGGAGACATGTTACCTCTTTCCCTTATAGGACGGTGAGTATCCTTAATATATGAGATTCTAAGTACTCGGAAATTTAAAAAAAACAAACTTATTTGTTGTAACTGTAACAGGGATTTGTTCTGGAGGATGCCACTGGACTATCTGTAAATGGGGACGTTGATGTACATTCTGTATTTGCTGCTTCCTTGCCTACATCACATCCATGTTTTGCTCCTCAAAGGCATCTCGAGATGTCAAGCAAATGGAAAGCCCCTCCTCATCCTGATGGGCCGGTGGAGCTTTTCATTGGTATACTTTCGGCAGGCAACCACTTTGCTGAGCGAATGGCTGTAAGGAAATCGTGGATGCAGCACAAGTTAATCAAATCATCAAATGTTGTAGCTCGCTTTTTCGTAGCACTGGTAAGGGTGGGTGTGATAATATTCGAAGCATTTTACCTTCTTAGTACTTACATATTGTGGAATACATTGACAGCATGGAAGAAATGAAGTGAATTTGGAGCTAAGGAAGGAAGCTGAGTATTTTGGTGATGTTATCATTGTCCCATACATGGATACTTACGACCTTGTTGTGTTGAAGACTGTCGCGATCTGTGAATATGGGGTTAGTGATACTTAGACAGCCCTATCTCAAAATCTTTTTCCATCGTAATAAAATTTATTTGATCACCAATGTATTGATGGACCATTTGCAGGTTCGAACAGTGAAGGCTAAGAATATAATGAAATGTGATGATGACACATTTGTGAGGGTTGATGCTGTGATCAAGGAGGCAAAGAAAGTAAAGGCAGGACGGAGCCTCTATATTGGGAACATGAACTATTATCACAAACCCCTGCGCCAAGGTAAATGGGCGGTCACATCTGAGGTATGAACTATTCTTTGACTTGGTTCCCTTTTACGTTCTGATCACGTGATAAAGTTGAGTAGCTTTTTTTTATCATAATAATATGTAATTTGACTCATAATATCATATTATCGGGTCAAACTAGTTTCTTGTGGCATATGGAATTAGATGGCCAGAACTGTGTCTAATTAGACAGTTGCAATGACATGTTCGCTCTAAGTCATGACTAAAGGCTTAAGCTTTTTTATATGGGTCAATCCTTATACTGCTCTGCTTTTCCTCGTGGTTTGTAGTAGATAGGTCCCATAAAAAGAAGCTACTAGTTACTTAATCTATATACATGAAGCCTTGCTGGTACTTGACATAAGATCACCCTACATCTCTCTTAAAATTCTGTTTCCTTGCAGGAGTGGCCAGAAGAGGCATATCCACCGTATGCAAATGGACCGGGATACATAGTATCATCTGACATAGCAGAGTTCATCGTCTCAGACCTCGAGAAACACAAGCTGAGAGTAAGTAAACCTTAACTTGAACTTCACCATCAGACATTGATGATTAACGAGCGTTGTTACATGGGAACGGTGCAGCTGTTCAAGATGGAAGACGTGAGCATGGAGATGTGGGTGGAAAGGTTTAACAGTTCATCAAAAGAAGTGGAGTATGTGCATAGCTTGAAGTTCTGCCAATTTGGGTGCATAGAAGATTATTACACTGCGCATTACCAGTCGCCGAGACAAATGGTATGCTTGTGGGACAAACTAAAGCATCAAGTAAATCCCGAATGCTGCAATATGAGATGACGAAGATGTGTTATTATAGAAGTTGTTGTAGTTGAGAGAGTGAAGATAGCATAGCATATAGAGCTTCTTGTATATAGGGAGTTTTGGTTCAATTATATCCATATTTAATTCTTTCATTATTTCACTTTCCTAATTATTACTATTGGGTAAGGTGACATAATAAAGGATCATGAACTTTGATAAATCTTTTTTATGAAGAAAAAGTGAGTAAGTGGGAATGTGGTCATGATCAAAGTTAGGGATGAGAATCAAAACTCTGGGGATAAAGCTCTCCCACTATGGCTTCTCTAGAGCTTGCACTAGATAAATATACAAAAGAAAACGATGCTCGATCATAGTGGGAATTTGATCTTTAGACAAGAAAAGAAACAAGTTATTCCACGATTTTTAAAAAGCTTAAACAATCCCCATCATCAACACACACCATTCCAATACAAGGAACAGAGAAATCAAGTCATCTTCATCAAATTTGTTCAACTCGGGGTCAGAAGAAGACCAATACCAGAAACCACGCCAAGGAACACATGAACCTGGTTGCGTAGTGGCACGATGGAAGCTTGAAGGCGAGACTGTAAGTAGGTCCGAAAGAACAGTCTCTGGTGGTGTTGAGACCGTCGGCACAGTTACAGACAAACGCATTGTAATCTCCGGTGTACCCGCAGACCCCATTGGTCTTCTCGCAATCTGAACAAGGCTTCGGGTAGTCATCGTAGACGTTGAACTTGTAGTTGAGCGCGATCCCGTAGTTCCAGTCTTGAGGGTTGGAATCCTGACCGTTGAAGCTGTACAAGGCCGAGTACGAACGGCACTGTAGCTTCCCCAAGTCGAGGTCAAAGGAGGGGCCGAGGTCAACGGGTGTGTAGACACAGCAGGTGGAGATGGGGAGGTCGAGCAAGCTGATGGCTCTGCACGAGTACAAGAAGCTGCAAATGGAAGCGCCTTGCTTGTCGCACAAGGAAGCATTGGGCACGCAACAGTCGAGGAGGGTGAAAACGGTGTCGTCGTGGAAGGTGAAGGGGGCCTGCCAGTCGAGCCCGAAGCCTGTGCTGGGCTGGGTGGAGGAACACGTGGACATGGAGGGGTCCGACACGTACATGACTTGGCTGGAGTAATCCACGGCCGTGATCGGGTAGCGGCCGGTGTGGGTGGTGAGGGTGAGGGTCTGCTGGTCTTGGTCGCAGGTTACGTATTGGTGGAACCGCGGGTCGCCGCAGCCGGATCCGGTGCCGAAGGGATACTTGACGGCTTGCTTGCCGCAGGTTCTTTGGCAGGCTTGAGACGAGACCAAACATGGGACATAAAACAGAGCAATTAACAAGAAAAACAGAGCATTCAGCTTCATTTCTATGGCTATTGCCATAGAGTGAGATAGAGTTGAGTGAAATGATGGAATTGATAATGCGAAGCTTCTCCTTTGCACAAGTATTTATTTTCGTGTAAAGAAGGTGCCAAATGATTCCTTTTAGGAAGTGGGGAACAGAGGATTTTAGGGAATGTTGCGTTTTAGAATTTCATTGTCATATTATATTCTAGTAAGAAGCTGACCAATGAGGAAGATAATATGCTTTTGTTTCATCAATTTTTGGGATTGGTTTACCCACCAGAGGTTCTTTCTAGAGAATTTGTTTATATGGATAAATCCAGGCGCATTGAATCGTTTCGGATTGAAATTTTATTTGTGTAGATGTAAATACTTATGTGATAAATAAGGGGCCACTAAATAATATTTTATTTTGAACTTTTTTTAGAGGATATCTAACCCGCTTAAGGTAGAAGTTTCCGTATGAAAAGTTAAGTTCTATTCAATCTAGACAAATTGTTGGACAAAAGTGAGTTTAAACTAATTGGAAACGGTCAATTTGATGATAAATTATCAATCGGATCGACTCATCCTAAAATTATGAAAAGATTAGTTTCGTATTCTAGGAAGTGAGCTCTCTCCAATGAGATATTATGATGTCTAAACGAACAATGAGTGAATGAGAAATTAAATGAACTTAGTTGTTGAAAAGTTGCAAATGAAAAATACATCATTATTGTGTTGTCATAAGCGGAGCCATTCAAGATCCGGGGGCACATGTGCCCCCCTCAACTTCTTCAAAACCTTGTTGACTACTTTTTTTTTCCTCAATTTCCTAATACAATTTAAAAATAAATAAATTAATGTTCACCCCTGATTTTATTTTTGTAAAATCTTTTTTTGTTACCTTTTTCTCAATTTCTCAACATCATCCGTTTAGTTCTCAACTTTTCAATTATTTTATATTACTTATTATTTAAATTCTTTATTTCTAATTAATCTACAAATTTTATTTTTATTTAAATTATATTTTAGGGATAAATGTGTTAGTTGTATTACTTCAATCAACTTATTTTTTATTACATTGATATTGACATTTAATATTTTTTTATTAATTTATGTGTGATTATATGATTTTACTCGACGCTATTATGATTATGGAAAAAATAGTTTATGTTATGTATATTACGAAGACTCGGTTGAGAAAATTGAGTGGGAGACCAATAGATGAGTGATAGTATGATCATATACATCGAGAACAATATTTATTATTATATTTATAATAAACGTGTTTTCAAATATTTTCAAAATATGAAATCTCGACGCCACTTCTTGTAAAATAAGTAGTCATTTTTTTATACAGTATTCGTATTTTCAATGTCACTTTGTATTATATTGAAGTTATGCATTGGTATTATTATCAAAAAAAAAAATTGGTGCCCCCACCGAAAAACCTAGCTCCGCCACTATGTGTAGTCTCACATGGAAATATTACCAACTTTCATTGAGTTTATATGGCGTTGCCTTCCTAGCATGTTTGAATTGCTTGGATGAAAGACTCTATGTGGGTAAAGAATGCTATAGCGTATTTGGGCAGTAGTGCCTGTTCCGTTTTGCTTCGGGCCATGTTAAAATCTCAACAATTAAAATCCAACTTCAGAATATGCAAATTAAGAAAATATAAAATTGATATCTTTTTCAGTTTTGGAAATTGATATGTAATGAGGAAATCTCATAATTTATTATTTCTGAAATTTATATTATTTCCTAAAACAAGTATTATTTCGAATTTTTTAATATTTCCGAAATTTATATTTTTTTTAGGATAACCATGCAATTGTATTAAATCATAAGAGAATAGTTTGGTGGGTACTGAAACCGTACCCCACCTACATAGGCAAAAACCAACCTGGGTGGGCATGTAATCATACTCCACCTACATAATTCAAACCAACTAAGAAACTGAAATGAAACGAAAGCAATAAAATCGGCTCTAGTGAAAGGTTGCGGAAGTAGGGGGTATCTGCGATAGCGTCTGGTGACACCGGTACAACATTCTTCTTCCAATTGGTACGAGGCGGAGCCAGCCACGTTTAGGGGAACACTGGTGGACCTACATCTCCCCCGGTATGTCAGCGTGCGTCGTCCTCCCTTGAGTGATAATGGTAGGGCTCCTGAACGCGGGATTGCTGACTCCGGACTAGTAGGGGAGACAGTTATCGACTGAAGATGGAACCGTCGCCATCTATCCGCCGGGAAGGGGTCAAAGTCGACCCACCCCTCCCCGGGCCACCTCAGACTCATTCTTGTAAGCGAGGGTGCTTGTAGCCCCCCGCCGCTACTGCGTGTGATCCACTCGCATCCTGCATGAGCCCAGTCGTGCAGCCCATCCCATCCCCACGGCCCAGAGTCGGCCCCTTAGGGTTAGGGTTCCCGTGCAGTACCCCCTTGCCCTGACTTCTTCGCCTAACTACCGCCGCTGCCGACGAAAACTCCACCACCAACCCCAAAGCCGCCGCCCGCGCCGGCGCACGATCTCGTCCAGAACCTTGTCTGGCCCGCTCGCTTCCACCCCGACCATCACCCACCGATCGCCGGACCAAGGATAACAAAAGGGACGGCTCCTTCTCCTCCCCGGGCGATGACAGATCCAGCGCAGCCGACCTCCTCTGCCAAGACGCCGCCGCCGTTCCTGACCTCTGAACTTCCCCGTCACGAGCTCTCCTCGCCGATCCTCGCCAGCCTATCTTCCCCTCCTGGCACACCGGGATCCAGCAAATACAGTTTCGGATACACGATCCCCATGGTGGGCTCCGACGGCGAAAGCCCCCTCGGGAGCCACCGTCCCTCACCTGCGACAAGACCCCCTCGGGAGCCGCCGCTGATCGCAAAGCCCTAATAGGGTTGCGTCTGCTACCCAAGCTATTCCAAGGAATAGTTTCTCCATGGATGGTGGTTGCTTCGAGACTCGGAGGCACCATCATGGCTAGGACCATGGCCTTGATCGTGGCCATGATCCATCATTCCACTCTGTGCGGCGCCGCAGCACTAGGGCAGAGAGAAGACATCAGTTTTTTTTCTATTGCTTACCAGAATGCTATCATAATGTTCTTTCCGAAATTTATATAATTTCTTAATATTATATTAATTTCTAAATTAATAATTAATTACCAAAAAATATATTTCCAATATTTGATATTTCCGAAAATTGTTGTTTCCAAAAACTCGCTCTCAACTATCTCCCCTTTGCCTATATAAGCTCTTTTCTAGTTCATTATTCGTAGAGACGAAATAGACACGAAATTTACCTACACAATTACTCTCCTCGTCTAAAAACAGAGCAACTGATTTCTTTCTATTCGGTGCTACTTCTCATACACGGATTTGAATCCGTTTACGTTGTCGTTATATCTTGGGAGACTTGCTCAGATGGGGCAATAAAAAGTCTTAAGGACACTGGTTCGCGGGCCTCGACAAACCAGTTTCCTCTCCGATCATCGCGTGAGGGTACTGTATCGATTACGTATCGTTTTTACAATTTAGTTACATTATGTACTTCGATCTTTATTATAATATTTGATTACGTTTTATTTGTTCTTTATGGTTTATGGACTAACCCGTCTTACAATCTTAAGACTTTTTATTTTGCAAGTTCCATAGACAAAGAACATGTTGTCCTTGTCGGAGTTTTGATTCAAGCTAAGTCTGAAAGATTCAAACATGTTTTATCTAATTTTGAAGAATAGTATGAAAACCGGAAATGTTCAAATCATGTTTATCTTTTTTACCACCGCGTGTTTCCGCCAATGCTTTTCAGCCTTCAATTCACCGAGATTTTTGTTGTTTCAACCAACATTTTCAATCTGTCGACAACTACAGTCTGTAGGTAATCTTCTATTTATAATCCAAATCTCCACCAATTTTATAAGGGCCTATAGTAACCTATCTCGTTTTATTTGGGGTTATATAATTTTTGGTACCCTTATGTTTAAAATGACCAATTTGGTACTCTTTTGTTTTGTCCACGGATGGAAGTGGCATATTCCGTTAGAAAACTAATGGAATATTCCTCTAAGTTAGTAATGTGCAGTTAAGTGGGGTGTGAAATGACGATTTTACCCTTTCTTATTTTAAGCTTATAAATTTGATAGAAAAAAAATACCATTATACCCTTAGTTATAATACAAGAAATAATTAAATAATAAAAAATAAAATAATTTTTTAATGAATAATAACAAGGGGTAATTCCTTTTCAGTACCCTAAAACTTTCGGATTTCGTTTTTAGTACCCTAAATGTTTTTTGTGCCACCTCAATACCCTAAATCTTTATTTATTCCATTTTAGTACCCGCCGTTAACTTTTCATCTGATTTTCCATCCAAGACAGGTAAAATGACCATAATGCCCCTCATTAACAATCAAAATTTCAAACTAATGCCATTGATGTTCAAAAATGATTTTTATTTAATAAAAATAATTTTTAAAAATCAATTTATTTTTTTAAATTCAGTTTATTTTATTTTTAAAAAATATTTAAAAAAATCAATTTTTAATTAAAAATAAATTTTGTTTATGAAAAAGAAAATTTTATTTTTTAAAATTCAAATTTTATTTAAAATCAGTTTTATCTTAATTTCTTATATTTTATTTTTATTTAAAATTAAATTTATTAATTATTTTTTATTATTTAATATTTAATATTTTGTTTTCATATTTTTTATTTATGTTTTTAAAAGTTTCCTTGTTTATAATAATCATTTTAGTAATTAATTTTATTCAACAAAAAAAACTGTAGGGTTTAAATGTGATAAGGGTATGTTTGGAATTTAAAAAAATTGAAGTCATGTGCCATGCAGATGCGATTTTCTGTTAAAAAATAGATGAAAAGTTAACGGCTGGTACTAAAATGGAATAAATGAAGATTTAGGGTACTGCTCTGGCACAAAAAACATTTAGGGTACTAAAAACGAAATCCGAAAGTTTTAGGGTACTAAAAAAGAATTACCCTTAATGAAAATAATAATAATAAATAAATAAGTAAACAAATAAATAAAAATAAAAATATAAATAAATAAATGGTTTAATTTTATAAGAAAAATGAAAATTAAAAAAATTATAAATTATTCAAAAAAAATTTAAAAAATTATTAATTATTTTCGAAAATAACAAATAAGAATTTATAAATATATATTAAACTAAATTTTTTGTAAAAATTCAATTCATTAAAATAAAATAAATTTATTTGTATGAAAAATAAATAAATAATCTTATTAAAAAATAAGTTTGAAAATAAAATCAAAAGTCAAAAGTCAATATAAGGGTGAAATGGTCATTTTACATCAAATGTAAAAGGCAACCAAATCGATATAAGGGTAAAATGGTTATTTCACATTACTCTGTTAGTTTTTTAACCCCATTAAATCAGACCGAACATACTGATACCAAATTGGAATAAAAATTCAAAAGGGTACCAAATCGTTCGTGGACGGAACATAAGGATACCAAAAAGTATATAACCCTTTTATTTGATTGCGTATTTATAAAAGCCTTATAACTAAAATGTTTTTTTTTGCCTTAAAAGGTGTAGATTTTGTTAATAATAGGAGAACCAGTACAAGTAAAGAGTTCTCAGAGAGCTCTTAACACATAAGTCTAAGACAATATACGTGTCATATACGATATTGAAATCGCCCCATAGGCATGCAAGAAGGGGGATTGGAAAACGGAATCGGTAGTACTGCTCAATGTATTGCCTAAACGTTGCACAAGGGTCTGTGCAATGCGACCGAACCTAAACTCCTTAGTAGTAGAAGGAATGACTTTCACTAGGGACCCCTCCCAAGACAAATCCCAGAAGCCATAGTGTCCTAACATTCCTCTTGGCGAATTGTTTTCCATCCCTCGCCTGATCTTCATGGGGTTCTCTAGTTGACCCCCTCTTAAGTCATCCAACTCTAGTCGGGAAGGAACCTGAAACTTCGGTTTCCTTGCCTCTAGAGAGTTGGCCGACCACCAAGTTTTTCCAGTCGGGATCACCTAGTCCGGCTGGGATACCTACCTGTTTTCCTATACCATTAGGTAAAATGTTCTGGGATACTATCAGGCCTCTACCTTGATGTGAGGCGCCATTAGGTACAATGGTCGGGGACAAGGGTCCGAAACCTGGTGGGACGTTCGGAGACACATTGACCTCCCAATCGGTTGTGTACTACTTGGCCTTCCGATCCTTGTAAAACTCCAGCATCTTCATCAAAGCGTGGGGTACCACGCATCTCCCGGTCACAATCCCGAGCCCATGACTGATCCTCCCACAATTGAAGTAGAATGTGGGGAGCTTCGTGTAGGTGAGCGAAACCCGAACGGGGTCCAGGAAATCCGTAAAACGCAATAGCAGATGTCGACGACGAGGACGTTCAACGGGGTTCCAGAACTGAACCTTTACCCCCTCCTCAACACAGATCCTATTGACCGCACGGGATCTCCACACAGGTACCCAAAGTCGCGCCAATTATTTCTCATGTCGACTTCGTCTGGACCAATGGAGAGAGACCATGGGCATGGACCCATAGCTGCATACGATCCGGGGTAGGAAGTTCCCTGGCTAACGGGTCAATGTCCCTAAGGAGGAGAGGAGAGGACGTTCATCAAAGCACCTAGGTTCATTTCCCCGGACCCATGCCCGAGCTTCCACCGATTCAAAGTAGAACCCAAAGATCCCCGGTCATATGTCTTTGATAACCAAACCCACCGCCAATCGCCCCCATATGCATTGGTGATGATGCGTAGTATGACTTCCTTTTGGGGAGGCCTCGGGGCCCAGAGCTTACCCATCATGCAAAATTGTCGGTGTGCCAACACAAATGGATTAACCGGTGAGTAGGGAACCATCACTTCCGTTTCCTCTTTGATGCAGTCCAAATTGAGAACAGAAGAGGTATCGGTGTCAGAATTCGACAAGTCCTAGCCTATTTCGGGTCGAAATAGGCTTCCAAGAGGGTTAAATTCGTATTTTTAGAAGTCCAGATGTTATTTCCTGATTTTGTTAGGATTTGAGATTTCCTTTATTCGAATTAGGGTTTGGGGGTTTAGTTTCCTTACTGTATTAGGACTTTTGGGTTCTAGTTTTCTATATAAGCACTTGATAGCTTTCATTGTAATTCAGAGATTTTTATTAATAAACACCAAATACGAGTTTCTACTCAATCTATCTCTTTCGTTATTATGTTGAATCAACGAATTAGATATCTATTTTTCTCGGTATTCTTCGTGAATCAACGAGTTCGATAAAGAACTCTCCTTTCCGCTACGCACTCTACATCAGTTGGACTTTGTCGAATTCAGACACCGATACCTTTTCTGTTCTCAATTTGGACTGCATCACTCTTCCTCCTCGAGAGAGCATAAGGAGAGAGACAATTCTGGAGACTTTCCATGGTTGACACAAGCAAGCCCGATGGCACCGAGACTTCTGGTGTTAAGCTTTCATCTAGCGGTAGCGTCGTTCCTCCTTATCGAACCATACCTGCAAGAACAGTGAGTAAGGACGGGATCGCCGGAATCCGATCAGCATTAAGGAGGGAGAGGACAACATGTAGAGGCGTCTCCATCTCCTTTCTCCGGTCGTCGTCGACGAGCGCCTTCCCTCGACTAAGGTCCCTTCGCAGCGGAGGTAGAGACTCAAGACCGTCTCTAGTGATAGGAGGAGCGGCTGGTGGAGGGTTGCGTGAAGCCGAATACACGATTAGGGTTTTCACCGGACGACCCCTCCATGGCCGATGATGGCGTCGCAGGCGGTGTGGTGAGCCTTGGAGAGAAATCCATAATCTCCATGGCCGATGGTGGCGATAGAGGTAGTCTGGAAGAGGTTGACTCCGACCTCATCCTACGTTGTGCCTTTAAGGGGCTCGAGACCTCAAATTAAGGTCGTGGGGGTAGGGCGATCAGTGATGCAGAAAATTGCATGGTAGGAGACGGTGATGTGACAGGTTCCGGTTCCGACGATGATAGGGATAAGGAGTACCATAGATAAGGATAGAGTATTCTCAGAAAAAACACACGGCATGGGGTGAGAGAGTATTATAACTAGAATGGTTAGGTAATTATTCTTTGGGTTTACTCCATGTCCTAACCTCGTACTACACTTAATTGTCAAATCCGCACCCAAGTTTTGGAAAATTGTCAAATAGTAACGAATTTCAAAACTGAATTATTAAAAATCAAAAGGTACTGTTTAAATTGACTTTTTCCGTGAACAGTGAGTCACGTCATTTTATAATGGAGCTTGCGCGAGCTGAGGTCACGAAGAGATGAAATTTGAAGCTTGGACACAAAGAGATGAAGTTCGAAGAGCTGAGATGAAGAGATTAGGTCACAAAGAGATGAAGTTAGGCCAAGTTAACATCCGTAGGAAGAACATATTTGAGGGTAAACTCGACTTTTCACTTGGCCAAGTTAACGTCCGTTTAAAATTAGAAACAGTTGGCAATTTCAGTTAATTAACCGTTACTACATACAATTTCAATTGTACAGAGTTTGGATTTAACAATTTCTGAAAGTTGGGCGTTAGGACATAGAGTAACCCCTTATTCTTTTAAGGTATACCTTGTCTTATGGGGTGATTTCCCCTTTATTATAATCCGTAAAACAAATAAAATTACTTGTTCGACTCTCTTCTCTAGATAACAAATGTTCCATTAAAAAATTTGATACTCACGGCTATTCAGTACTTTATTTGGGTGTAATATTTGACAGTAAAATGTATAGTCCCTCTACCAAAATAGATTTTTCATTTCAATCCACATATTATATTCTACACCAAAAGTTAATTTCCAATTTTTTAATAGTAGAATGATTAAATAAAAAAATTAAATATTAGTTTTTGTTTCCAAATATTTAGACTATTAAAGTGTCTAGAAAATTATGTTATAAAATTCGTCTGTTATACTTTTTCTATTGTATCCAGGCTATACGATTTTCCACCATGTTTCTGAAGTCTAACTAACTCTGACCCAGTCATCATCATGCACAAACTCAAATTCTTGACTACTTACTTGGGCTAACAAAAGTTGACTGTTTCATCAAAAGAAAAGTTTGGGATCTATCATCGGAAGTTTCCGACCATGAAAAAACGTAATCGACATAACCTCAAGGACACAAAAATCTATTTCTACAATCACAAACACAGTCAACGACTTTGGTTTCTTGTCCGAAACCCATCGCCAGACTCCTCTGCTTAATTTGGCTCTGTTTCTAGGCATGGCTGACGTGAAGGTTCTTGGAGCTTGGCCGAGCCCTTACGTGATGAGACCGCGGATCGCTCTCAATCTCAAGTCCGTGGACTACGAGTTCCTTGAGGAGACCTTCGGGTCCCCGAGCCAGCTCCTCCTCCACTCCAACCCCGTCCACAAGAAGATGCCTGTTCTCCTGCACAATGGAAAGCCCGTCTGCGAATCACTCGTCATCGTCGAGTACATCGACGAGACCTGGTCCTCCTCCGCCATCCTCCCCTCCGATCCCCACGACCGCGCCACCGCCCGTTTCTGGGTTGCCTACATCGACGAGAAAGTAGAGTCTCAGTCTGTCACATAGGTCGTGCTCTGTTTCACTCGATTTTAAACGAAATGGGTGTTTGTGTATTGTGTATGTGCAGTTGTTTCCGTCCATGATGAGGGTATCAGCCTCTCCGGGCGAGAAGGCGGCGGTGGAGCAGGTGGTGGAGAGACTGGTTCTGCTCGAAGGGACGTTTCGGAGGATGAGCAGAGGGAAGGATTTCTTCGGAGGAGACGAGATTGGGTTTGTGGACATCGCTCTGGGGAGCTTCCTGGGTTGGATCAAGGTCACCGAGTGTACTCAGGGTGTCCAGCTTCTCGACGAGGACACCACTCCTGGCTTGCTCAGGTGGGCTCAGAGCTTCTGTTCTCATGACGCCGTCAAGACTGTGATGCCTGAGACTGACAAGCTTGTCAAATTAATTAAGGGATAACTTCATGATACCCAGACGACAGGCTTACAAGTTAATTCAGGGGTAATTTTATAGACATTATACAAGTCACTCATTTTATATATTCACATTTCACGATATAAATCTATATGATTATGACATGTATTTAGCACCTTTTGCTGGCCTTAGAAATTTAAATTTGTGTCCGCCTTTAAGTAATATTTAGAGTCCGATCATTGTACCCAAGGGAGGAACCAAGTAGTGTAGGACGTAAGGGTTAGTATATCAACAATAAACAAATTCATAAAAAATAATAATAATAGAAATTGTCAAACGAATTTAGAATAACATTTACCGATCAGCTAGCTTACTGATTAGGATTAAGTAAATTGGAGTTTAATCGAGGCGTGGTACTCCACTTTCCTTAAGACACTTATTGCCCCGTATGGGCAACGGTCTCCCAGGATACAACGATTAACGTAGGCGAACTCAAAACCGTCTAGAAAGTCACCAAGAACAAGGGAGTGGAGAGAAAGAAGAAAGAGAGACCATTTTGGAGATGGTTTTGATGTATGTCAAATAAGACTAATGATGTGAATATTTATAACCTTTAGGAAAGGGCAAAGTGGGGAATTCATAGGGTGACAAGTCCCATGAATTCCTCATAGAATTGATTGTCAGTCAATTCTAATTAACTCACATTAGTAGTCTTAAAGTTTTTAAATAAATCAGACTTTTAATAAAAGGATTAATATGATATTAACCATCATATTTTTCATTATCATCCAACAATCCCCCACAAAAATGTGATGGTGAAAGAGAGGATAACAAGGAGGTGGTGACTTCTCAAAGTCGATACCTGCATAGGATAGGTAGATGTTCATCCTTGAACCTTCCCTTGTGAAAGTATATTTAATCCGCTGACTGACTAGTAGACGCGATGTCCTTGAACTATTCTGTCGTTTATGCAAATGATCATATACCCCACACAGATACCAACACGAACGGTTTCGGTTCTCATGGGTGTGCCCGTTATGGTCATGGGCACTGCCTGGTTCTGCAAGAGTTTAAGATGACTAGCCCCATTGGCCACCCTTGAAGCGACCCCACTTCCTCTCACATAGGTGATTCACTTTGCTCAATAATCTTGATGCAAGGACTCATTAAAAGCAATGCTTATCCTCAACATGTCACTGGTTTGCATCATAGGAATGGACTAGGGGTTGGACCCCCA
The DNA here is from genome assembly GCA_963921825.1 of Erodium maritimum. Taxonomy (NCBI): domain Eukaryota; kingdom Viridiplantae; phylum Streptophyta; class Magnoliopsida; order Geraniales; family Geraniaceae; genus Erodium; species Erodium maritimum. The sequence goes on along the minus strand of OY997590.1, from coordinate 59,723,924 downwards.
CAGTGACTGTACACGGTTTATGCAATTAGGTTGTCCCATTGAACCTAGATCTTGGGATCTCCAGTCAACTAGGATGGGTTTTTCCTTCGCATAAATCCTTTAAATGGGCTTCAGTCACATTCCCTTGGATGTCTTTTTCTCAACTAGATCTCAATTTAACGTTTAGATTAGCGGATCCGCGGTGTTATCCTTTGAAATATAAGGCAATACCATTCGTTTGAGATCAGTTGTTGTGTCAACTCAAGTTATGTGTCTTATTAGTAGCTACTGCATTATACTCGTATATCGTAGACACAGATCTTAGTCGATCGGAAATATTCCGTGTAGTGGGACCGACCCCCACATTTATAAGTATTATCCAAAGTTGAAATCATTCAACTTGGTCAAAGTACAAGACTTGCTTGATTTAAGAATCCAAATTTAATCGTTCTAACGTGTTTCGCAATGAAAATAGAAACCGATTAATTGGTCACTAATCAAACTAGTCTTATAATCGATAACTTGTATCACAGAGTCCTCAACATGTTTTATGTCATCGTTTCTACATCATAGGAATGGACACGAGTTTAATCCCTCATAGTTACCTTATAAGGTTTATGCACTTAGGTTGGCCCATTGAACCTAGATCTTGGGATCTCCAGTCAACTAGGTTGGGGTTCACTTCACATAACGCCTTAAATGGTACGAGTATTAGTCACATTCCCTTGGATGTTTGTCCAACTAAATCTCGATTTAACTTTTGAAAGATCAAAAGGCAATAACTCTCGTTTGAGATCAGTTGGTATGTCAATGACACGTGTTGACTCAAGTTCCGTGCCTTATTAGTTGATGCTATATTATGCACGCATAACTTGAACACGAATCTTGATTACCCGAGAACCATCCGTCAAGAATTTCCCTTTAGTAATGGGACCAACCCCCACATTGACGGGTAATTATGAAAAAGGTTTCACCTTTTTCCATATCTATCCAAGATTGAAATTAATCAATTTGGGCATAAAATCAACTTTGATTTTTAATTCTCAATTAAATTTTGAGAGTCAAAGTTTAGTCATTCTACCGTGTTTCGCAACGAAACAGAAATCGATTAATTGAACAAAGATCAAATTAATCATACCAATGAGAAGTCGATACATTCGATGATCAGATTGTTTTTTAGATCCACATCGATCTTTTATAGTATTCAATTTGTCATTTTTGATCGTATAGTTTTCAATTCGTTGAAACACTTCTCATTTTTATCTATTCGTACGTGTTCTACATTTAGAACCGAATAAGATTTACGTTACGAATTTCACGAATCCATGTGTTGATCGTCTTTACGTGTTTCCAAGAAACCGTTCCAATTTATTTCCTTCTTATAATTTTTTGGGGAAATAAGAAACCGTTTAGGAAATATTCCACTTTGTTTCTCTCTTGAGTTTAAAGAAAACCGTTTAGGAATTTTATTCCAAGTTCGTTTCTTTCATTTTTGAATTCCGTATGAATTCGGAATTTGTTCAAGAATATATAATTTCCTTGGAAATTAATCTTGAAACAAACGTTAATTTTCCTTTTTATTTTCCACGATCCGTTGTAGAAAATACGTTTTTTTCCAAAATAGAAAACCGTTTAGGAAAATTATTTCCAATTTGTTTTCTTCTTGAAATTTTAAGAAACACGTTTAGGAATTGAATTCCAAGTTTGTTTCTTTTGGGAAAACGTTTAGGAATTAAAATTCCAAGTTTATTTCCCTCGATTTTGAATTCCGTATGAATTCAAAATTGAATTTCAAGTTTGGTTCTCTTGGGAAAACGTTTAGGAATTCCAATTTATTTCCCTCGACCATGAATTCCGTATGAATTCGAATTTGTTGATCATCTCCACGTGTTTCCAGGAAACAAGATCGATCAAAAAGAAACCGTTTAGGAACAAGTTCCAATTTGTTTCTTGAATCAAGGGAAAACCGTTTAGGAATAACTCCAAGTTTGTTTCCCTTATCTTGAATTTGAAGAAAACCGTTTAGTAACGTAATTCCAATTTGTTTTCTTCTTGAAATTTTAAGAAACACGTTTAGGAATTGAATTCCAAGTTCGTTTCTTTTGGGAAAAACGTTTAGGAATAATTATAATTCCAAGTTTATTTCCCGACTTTGAATTCCGTATGAATTCAAAATTTGTTAATGAATTTTTTTTAATTTCCCTTTGAAAATCATTCATAAGAGAGAAAAAAAATCATTTTTTTTATAACTGTCCAACCGGGTCAGATGACCCGTGACCCAGTACCGGACCGGAGGACCCGAACCCGCAGCCCTGACCCGCGCGCAGCTGACCCGGCCAGTTCCCTGACCCACGTGCCAATCCTCTTTGTCTTGGGCCGGTTTTAAGAAAAATGTTGGGCCCGTTTTGTTTTTTTTTTTGGCTTGTAGGGCTTCTGCGGCCCACAGGCTCTCAAAAGGTAAAATTAACCCTAAGACCCACATTCATCAGCCGCACAGTCTTCTTCAACCTCCATCTCTCAAACGCAGAGCAATAGCAACAAGCAAAAGAGAGCTCAACCTGCATAGTGAAATTTCCAGCAACAAAAAGGAGAAACGAGTCGAGTTTCCAAAAAAATATTTCGAGCTGAGTTAACCAAAACGCAGGTAAAACTCACTACTCAATTTTTTTGTTGTTGTTTCAGATTCACAGATCCGAAAAAATTGTGATTTCCAAAAACTTCTTTTTCCCGTTCCGATTTTATTTTTTTTATTTTCCTTCCGAAAACCAATATAAATTTTCCAGATTCAAAAGTAGGTAAAATCGGTTTCGAGCTTCAAAATCAGATTCGAAATCATTTTGGGAAATATCCAAACTTGAACCAACGTTTTTTTCCCAGTGAAAACAAAATCGTCAGTGTTCTCCATAATCGCACCTAATTAGGAGAGGGGAAAAAAAATTCGGTTCAAAAACTTTTGATATTTTTTTCCCTTCTCTTCTTCAAAATCGCATTTGAATCCGATAACCAAAAAAAAAATTAATTCGGCTGTCAGAACAGATTTGCGAAGAAAAAAAAATCATTTTCAGTCCAAACAGATTCCAGGAAAAAAAAACAAAATCAATGTCGGAATTTTTTTTTCCAGCACAACATACCTGTCAAAACAGATAGTTAGAAATAGATAATCAATTGAATTCTAAATTGTTGTTTACAATTTCTGTTCAGGTACTTCAATTCCAACGATCGAAGAATCTGCAAAATTAGAATTGTAGAACTTGTAGAACCTGTTCATTGTCAATACACCTTGTGTATAAGTGTCTTAAGATTGTAGGACGTAGGGGTTAGTATATCAACAATAAACAAATTCATAAAAAAATAATAATAATAGAAATTGTCAAACGAATTTAGAATAACCTTTACCGATCAGCTAGCTTACTGATTAGGATTAAGGAAATTGGAGTTTAATCGAGGCGTGGTACTCCACTTTCCTTAAGACACTTATTGCCCCGTATGGGCAACAGTCTCCCAGGATACAACGATTAACGTAGGCAAACTCAAAACCGTCTAGAAAGTCACCAAGAACAAGGGAGTGGAGAGAAAGAAGAAAGAGAGACCATTTTGGAGATGGTTTTGATGTATGTCAAATAAGACTAATGATGTGAATATTTATAGCCTTTTGTAAAGGGCAAAGTGGGGAATTCATAGGGTGACAAGTCCCATGAATTCCTCCTAGAATTGATTGTCAGTCAATTCTAATTAACTCACATTAGTAGTCTTAAAGTTTTTAAATAAATCAGACTTTTAATAAAAGGATTAATATGATATTAACCATCATATTTTCCATTATCATCCAACAAGTAGTAATGAGGGTATTCCATGGGATACCATCAACAAATGAGAACCTAGTGGAGTGGTTCAACAAGGCTTAACAATATTATCCAAAGATCATGGTTTGAATCTCAGTTGGAACACCTTGAGATTTATTTTTATTTATTCCGTTTGGGCTTCTCTTTATTTTTATTAATTCTGTATTATGCCCCTTTTCTTCCTCCCCTACTCCACAATCTGTAATTTTTTGGGCTTCTCTTTAGGACTGGACTTCATCAGTCAGCCCAAACATATGATAATTTATCAATTTCAGTCCAAACTTATATTAATTATTTCATATAATCGCGAAATAAAGGGTACACGACAGCAAAAAAATCTTTTAAAGTCATTATGCCCCTTTTCTTCCTCCCCTCCTCCATAATCAGTTATGTAATTTTTTTTTCATCACCTGTATCAAACTTTCTAATCTTCGGTAACAAATCAAGGTAAACTCCCGATTCTGTAATATATTAATTATTTTCTACTTGAACTCTTCTTTACTTAGTGAAATCAATCTTTTACTGATAGTTGAGATTTGAAATTCAGACCTAAGAATTTATCGACCTAAATTTAAAATTTCGATATTATATTTGTTGACCTAAATTAGTGGGAAGCAATGCTTACAAATATGGTTGGGATGAGTACTTCCTGAGCAGCCACATCATATCCATTGATGTTGTAATTAGTTGGTTATAAAATTAAGAAATTGTATAAATTTGTGCAAGTGATTGTGACTGGATACATATTAAAATTAGATTAAGAAATAAGTAATTGCTTAACTGTTCCCAAACCAACATATGCCAAATTTGGCACATTTTCTACTTGATTCGCGCACACCCCATGCTTAAAGAATGAAGCATTTGTTATGTACATGTCGTGTGCCTAGCGAACGAACTCTAGTTTCCATTTCTTGTTTGGTCATCGTCTTGTTCTTGACTTTTTTTGCTTCAAATATCTATAAAATCATAAAGAGATGCACAATACACATCCAAAGAGAAAAGCGGATCAAACTCTACAAAATCAAAACTGAAAAGCTTATAAAAGAGAGATAAAATGTAAAGTAGATGCAATTTTATGCATGAGTCACTCTTCCTAGATGACTCCTTTACAAAACCAATACGATTTGCTACAATCCTGATTGGAAATTGGCATGATCCTTTAATTGAAATACTTGTAAGCATGATCCCCATTAAAATTCCTCTTTTTTTATCGGTAAAACAAATATATATAAATACTAATTTTTCAGAGAATAAAAGATAAGGCACATGCAAAGACTATACAAACATGAGCACCGAACTAGTTTATGCCTCGCAATAGAACAAGAACAACAACAACAACAACAACAACAAAGATCTGAGACATTCCTTAGCCTCGAACCACTTGGTCAGAACCTAAAATTGCTAACATGAAGCTCGAACTAAAAGACCCGAACAAGGGGGAACTAGTCTAAAAAACTTAATTTTGCAAACATGAAATTCAATAGAAAAAATGTCTGAAACTCGAATTTTACAACCATGAATCCCACAACTATTACAACAAAGGAAGGTCTAAAACCAAGAATTTCCAATCATTAAGCCCACGGAGAACACGGGCAATCCCAAATCCTTACTAGAACAAGTAGTGAAGTCTCATTAGTTCCCCCAACCTCTCATAGTGGAGAGATTAGTGACAACCAACACGTCGGCGGCCAACATAACTAAACAACAAGACAAGTCTGGTGGCCAAAAAGACATTGGAACTCCCTAACCCCTAGAACCCAAAACCTCTTTACCCTTCAGACAAGGGGCGAAAGACCTTAACAACTCAGCGGAGGCCAACACATAACACATTGTCAAGCCCCATCCACCATAATGGACGGGAACAAATGAAGAACTAAGAGGACTCGAATATAGAGGTCGGAAGACACCACAATAACAAGTATGACAAGGGACCGAACACCTAATGAATTTACCTCGAGGAGTTCTGTCACACCACGAATTGTGAAACCAAACCAGCTTACTCTTCAACAACACTACTAAACCTCACCCCACATCCACAACAGGGCAGAAAATCACCACCAAAACAACAACAACACCCACCATAACATCACAAGCTAACACTACCCAAGAAGGAACAATCCTCACCAGCACCACCTATCCAGTACGGAAGAAGAAGCAGAAACTAACTTGCTAGAGGCCAGCACCGAGCCCAATAAAATTACGGTGGCTAGATCCGAACAACACACCACGAGGAATTACAAATTGCTTAATCACGTAGTCTAACCCCAATAGGAACTTCGAAACGGCAGCCATACACAAGTTGGAACAAGACCTCGCCACTAGTCATCATTATGGCGGCGAGGCCCCGAAATCTAACATCGTACACTAGGAGAGGAGATAAATAGGGAGAGGAGAATAACAAAGCCAAAGCATACTGAAAAGAAAGAAACAAGGTAGTGAAGTTGTGATGGACGGGCAGTGTCCACGGCGGAGCAAAGGGCCAAAGAACAGATCCGGACCACGAGATTTGGAAACATGTCCAACAGACCCCATCTCAGATATCGATGGATCCGGCCATAAGAAGAACATTCCCATGTACGAGAGCTCTACCGTGAGGGAAGTTGACAAGAATGAAGCCACGAACAGTGTCACGATTGCTTGCGTGACAATCAAGTCTGAGGAAGAAGAAGGATAGAACGCAACATTTCATGCTAGTCACTTATGTGAAACGGTGCGTTAAAAGGAGATTAGAGTCGTTACTTCTTTTTGTGAGAATGCCACGTGTGCGCATGGGATTGGTAGCCAAAGTCAAGGCTACAGTTTGTCTTATACCTTTGTCTGAGGAGTCAAGTTGCAGAGCCAGAACAGACCAAGTTGTAGAGTTGTTGCAGGAGCACTAAATGCGTGTTGTGGTTGATCTTTATATCATAAGAGATGCTCTAGCGTTTGGGTTATGTTTTGGACCAAGTAGTTGTAGCATAGAAGTAGTAATTCTCGTTTGAAACATTGTAAGAGCTTTGAGCTCCTCATCTATTTTAATCAAAGTAGTTCCTTGTTCATTTTCATCTCAATAACATTCTCGCTCTTGATAGTGGTATCAAAGCCAACGTCTAGTGTCTTGGGAAGATGGTGTCCAGCGAAATAACGGAAGAATGTGCAACCCAATCTAGTGTAAATGAGCTTTGAGCAGAAGTGGATAGCCTTAAAGCGATGGGAGAATATAACTGAGCTGAGATGAACGGCTTGCGCAAAGGAGTGTAAACCTTGCTGTAGCGACTTCAGTTCCTTCCAGCAAGAGGACACGCGACTCCTCAGGAAGGGTTTACCAACTTTGACTGAGTTAAATCCATTGCTTCCTCGGTCATGTGCAACCCTTCATCTCCATCTCCTGGTACTCTCAACCTAGTCCCATAAAATTTTCCTCCACCACATACCTTACCAGCTTCACCAAACATATCCCATCATTTCCAAGATCAACCTCTGCCACTAAATTTTTCTCACCACAAACAGTTCCACCAGGAACAAGCATCCTCATCCCATGTACCTGCACATCAATCATTCCTCCCGTCCATGGCTCATTCGACATCTCCTCACCACCCATATGTCAAACATCCACCAACACGAGTCCAACACAACCACTTCCAACCTCACTAACAACCAAACCAGATGAAATTTCGAGCACTATCTCTATCGTTCCCTATGTTCGACGACGCTGATGTCAGGGGATGGATTCGTAAATCCACTCTATACTTCTCCTTCTACGACACAACAGGGGACCAGAAGGTGCGTTTGGCTTCAATACATCTCTCCGGACTTGTGGAGTACTGGTTCATAAAGTATACCATAAGAAAAGGCATCAACTGGTGTGATCAATTTTGTTTCGACTTGGTTTGGAAGTTCGAAGACGTGTTGATTGAGCTGAAACAACTTCAGCAGATGGGATCGATTCAAGACTACGGGCTCAAGTTTGGAGAACTTAAGGTATTGATAGCAACTCGGAACCATAACCTTTACGAGGAGTTCTTTATCTCCAACTGCATTGGTGGCCTAAAGGCTCAGATCCGTCCTGATGTCCAACTTTTTAGTCCTCGCCTTACCTGATTTCTCCAAGCCTTTCATCATCGAGGTTGACGCATCAGACTCAGGAATTGGTGGTGTTCTAATGTAATCAGTTCGACTTATAGCATACATGAGCAAACCTCTAGGCGAACGAAGCAAGGCTCTAAGAACTTACGAGAAAGAACTTATGGCGATTGTTGCCTGCATTAAAAAATGGTGTCATTATTTCGAGCATAACCCCTTCATCATTCGTATAGATAAAAAAAATCTTGAAATACATACTGGAGAAAAAGTTGGGCACATCGTACCAACATAAATGGATCTCTACGTTGATGGGGTTAGATTATTCCATCGAATACAAGAAGGGGCACGAAAACAAATCAGCATATGCTCCATCAAGGATCCTTCACGCAACCATGGCTGAAATCTCAACTCTTACTCCGGTTTAGATCTCCGAAGTTCTATAGAGCTATGAGAACGATGAAGAAATTGAGGGGTTATTCTTGCAATTACCCTTGGCTCTACACTCGATTCCAGGTTACTCTACTTAGTAGGGTATGCTCTTCGTTGGTGGGAAGATTTGCCTGACAAAAAGTCATGGTGTGAAGGAGATAGTAATGGAGTTTCTCCACAGCTCTGCCTTGGGTGGCCATTCAGGTGTCTTGGCTACTTCTAAATGCATCAGACAATACTTCTTCTAGGCTCACATGGGAAAGGATATTCAAAGTTTTGTTAGTGAATGTGACACCTTTCAGCGTTGCAAGGAAGAAAATGTGACTTCGCCATGCCTCCTTCAACTTTTTCCGATCCCATCCACTCCATGGACCTATATTTCAATGGACTTCATTGAAGGTCTTCTAATTTCAGACGGATTCGATAACATTTAGGTGATCGTGTATTGTTTCTCCAAGTACACTCTTCATTCCTCTCTGATATTCGTATACAACTGCAACCTTGGGGAAGTTATTCTTCAATACAATCTTCAAACTTCATGGACTCCCTTAGGATATATATTTCGACTGTGATCGTCTCTTCCTCAGCAATTTGTGGTCAGAAGTCTTCAAAAAGGGTGGGGGTAAACTTTCAACATCCTAACATCCTCAAACGGACGGTCAGACGGAACGTGTCAACCAATGCGTCGAGAATGTCAACTGAGCCATGACGCATCAAACTCCGAAGAAATTGCCGCAATGGCTTACCTTGGCAGAGTACTGGTACAACTCCACTTTTCATTCATCCTTGGGTCTTTGTTCTTTTGAGGCCTTGTATGGCTACGCTCTGCCACTCTTCGGCATGGCAGGTGACCCCTCTCCAGTTCCAGGAGTTGAACAATTAGTTTGCACAAGAGCAGAGCTCTCCAAGTTACTTCAGGAAAATTTTCGCAAGGCTCGGCACTAGGAGATGAAGTCACAAGTAGATAAAAGACAATCTAAGCGTGCATTTCATGTCAAAGTTTGGGTCTATTTTAAGCTCCAACATTATCACCAAAGCTCTATCAATTTTTGCAAGACAATGAAAATAGTTGCACGATACTATGGCCCCTATCAGGTGATAGAGAATTTTGGATCAGTGGCTTATCATCTCCGTCTGCCATAGGACTCAAATATTCATCCAACCTTCCATGTCTCGCTCCTTAAGAAGAAGCTTGGCCACAAGAACCGCCAAGTTAATTCCCTTCCCGAAACCATGGAGGATGGTCGTTTCAAATTACACCCAACTGCTATTCTGGAAACCCATGTCATCAATCAAAAAAATGGAGCGATTGTGTAGTTCCTCATTCTCTGGTATAATTATGACACAAAGGACGCGACTTGGGAGGATTCCTCTCTCATTCGCTCTCAATTTCCGGACTGGATAGCAAAAATCAAGGCTTGAGGACAATCCTATCGAACAAGGGTGTATTGTCACGATTGCTTGCTTGACAAGAAAGTTCGGTGAAGAAGAAGGATTGAACGCAATGTTTCATGCCAGACACTTAAGTGAAATGGTGCATTCAAAGGAAATTAAAGTTGTTTCTTCTTTTTGTGAGAAGGCCACATGCGCGCATGGGATTGGTAGCCAAAGTCAAGGCTATAGTTTATCTTTTACCTTTGTCTGAGGAGCCGAGTTGCAAAGCCATAACAGAGAAAGTTGTAGAGTTTTTGCATGAGCACGAAATACGTGTTGTGGTTGATCCTTATATAGTAAGAGATGCTCTAGGTTTTGGGTTATGTTTTGGACCAAGTAATTGTAACATAGAAGTAGTCATTCTCGTTAGAAGTATTATAAGAGCTTTGAGCTCCTCATCTATTTCAATCAAAGTAGTTCCTTGTTAATTTTCATCTCAAGAGAATTCTCGCTCTTGACAATGGCCACCAAAGTTGAACAGTTGAAGACGACGTCGGATCTGAGTCACGGAACCAAAGAAACCAATGTCTTCATATATGGGCCAAATCAAGAAGAAGGAGTCACAACACACCAGGGGAACGAGTTAGACCAAAGTAATAAAAAGAGACAGAGCCTTCGACGATAACCATGGACAAGGGTCGCGGCTATTGCCGCCAGCGGTTAGAAACAAAGAAGTAGGGTTATGGAGAGAAAGGGTTCTCTTTTAGAGAGAGAATATTGAAAGCTTTTAATTTAAAAGTACTCTTTCCAGACAAATATTTTCTATTCCACAGATTAAAGTGTACCACTTCGACAACCATCTCTATCATTGTTGCCATGAAGTCACCATCCGGAAAAGGATAAAGACACTTTGTTTCCCAAAAAAGGAATCACTAGGTCTCAAACCTCTTCTCTAGAAAATTTGTTTGTGTATACTTTTTGAGTTTAGATTTGAGTGTACAGTGTATACACGGTAAGGTTATTTTGTTTTGGAACCTCTCTCCCAAGCAATGAAAGTTGAGATATGACTTTATCGGTGCAATGAATGACAAACATTTTCTCTTTCAGATACTACTTTCAACCATATAATTGGATTCTTCCCCGATGAAAATGATCCTCAGTGCTTGTGATCTTCTATCTTTGATATGAATCACTCGAGAAAGTCCTTCCTTTCTTCTCTGGATGACCAAACTTCAACCGAGAACAAAGTGAATCTTGAGTTCGTTCTTTGTGATATTTCATTAAATAGTTTCATTGAGTCTAAAATCTAGCTATTTGTTTGGTTATATCCTCAAGGGAGGTGTTGATTGTTCAATCAAATATTGAAGATCAGGAATGAAAAATTCACGTGACTCGATGGGCATCTAACAAACCCAACCCGATCAGGGCGAGGAGTGAGACATTGACTGGGGATACTGACCGAGGTTAGGGCGGGTCTAGGGTTGGTACTCCCCGTCCTGAACCCGTCCTTATATTGTATTTAATAAAAATGTCTTATACATTGATTCAAACCAAAGACCCAACAATTATTAAAGGTCATTCTTTACCAACTCAACTAACACATGTTTGTATTCTAATTATATCAATAATTTATAAATATGAAATCCAACACCCACATGAAGAAAATAAAATCGACATAAATGGGATGAGATTAAAAGCTGAGACGATTTTTAAATAATCGAACCATTCTACTAGGTCAACTGCCACAAATTTGTACTTCTTATCTCTTTGTGTGATATAAATGTACATAAACCGTATGTGATTTCATGTATCGTCGTCCTACACTCTCACATCACTCACATTATACTGAAACACTTCTTGTTCTCTCTATAAAATTAGACTTTTTCTTTATTTTCAACTCCCTCTCTCCTAGTTCTCTTATTAAATCCAGCATTAAGCTCTATATGTTGAACTCATTTTGTTAGTAAATATTTGTTTTGGTCCAAAGCTTTGGACTACTTTAAGTTCAATTTTTTCAAAAAAGATTTTCATTTAGAGACAATCGGGACAGGGCAAGTAATCTGGGTTTGAAATGACCCAAACAGGTTAGGACGGGTAGAGTATGCTAGGGGCATGGTCAAGTATGGGATTGGTTGGTAGATCAGGGGAGAGATAGGTTTCACAAAACCCTCTTCGTTGCCATCCTAACAAGATACATGTTTTTATAGAATTTTAGACTTTTCAAAATGAATCAAGAATTTGTTATTTAATAAAACATACTCCCAACTAAATTAAGAGCAATTAACATATGAGAAATGAAACCCAGAAAAAAAACCAGCAAACCCCTAAACGGGTTCATCACTTTGTCAAAGTCGTCGCCACCATCGATGGCCGCTAGGGCTCTGGCCTGGGGGGCTTCCGAGGAGGGCTTGTGCCTCGAGTCTATTGGAGTCGCATATCCTTGTGTCAATGTTTGGTTCTGTCAAAGGATTCTCCGAGCCCCGCCATTCCGTTTGCCTCTCTCGTCGCCCCCCACCGTCAGAGCTCCTCACTAGCCGTTAGTCTATCTCTCACCCTCGACGTCCACTCGCTTTGTTCGCTCTCCCTTCTCCATTGTAGACTCTTCATCACCTGAGGAAGTCGTGGCTTCGTTGAGATGGGTTTCGCTGGAAAGCTTTCCCCCCAAGATGCTGATGAACTCGTCGGATTCAGTCGGTCTGGCAAGCTGTGCTGTGGTCACATCTAGTCCCTTTTCGTAGGACTGTATGTCGCTCCGACATCTTTAGTGAGCGACCATATCTTTTTGGGCTGGAGCCCCCGAGGCCTTCTCGGGCTGGTGCACTGTGGAGAACCTGGCTTTGCTCATGCCGATGTGGTTCACATTGGTCTCGTCCTTGCTGGGTCTGGGCCCACCGAACGTATTGGCCTCGACTCGTGGCTCTTCCCCCTGTTCTCCTTGGAGTCGTTGGTGTGACGAGTCTCTCTTATGTCATCCGTGGTCGCCTTCACGTGGGTCGGTGTCGTGGCTGCCTCCATATGGGCCGTTGTCATGGCCGCTTCCAAGTAGGTCTTTTTCGTGGTTGTTCCCAAGTGGACCAGATGTGTAGTTTTCCCGAGGGGACCAAGATATCTCTGTGTCTGTTCCCGGATCTCATGAGCATGTTCATCATTGTAAGTCTCTCTCTGGCTCTCGTCTCCTACAGTCAGGCCTTTCGACCTCGGACAATCCAATGCCCCTCGTCCCGGCTATACAGTGGCGACGAGGATCCTGAACCGAACCCTTTGTGGTCGGGGCCAATGGGGATCGGAAACCCGTTGGGCCTAGAAACAAACAAATTTTTCCGACCTCCTATTCTAGACATGGTTTTGTATGGGGAATCCTACTAGTAGGGTTGATTATAATCACCGCCTCGCAAGCCAAGACAACCACCCGGACAGGTATTTAGTCTCTTGATCTAACGTATTGTGCTTATCTTTTGATGCCGACTTTCTTCTATTTCGTTGTTATAGAAATTTTTATTATGTTCTGCTTAGCGTGCCGGATAACCTGTTTTTGCAAACGGGAGATTCCGGACAAAAACTCGTTCGTTTTTTGGTTTTATCACTAAATTGTATTGTTGTAATAACTCAGAATTGATGGAATGAAAACTTCCCCTTTTATTAAAAAAAAATAGAGAAAACAGGATGTTGGTTACGATTCATGAACGTACCTTGATCGTTGGGTAGGCACCATCGGTTCAGAGGGTAAAGTGATATCTGTGGTCGATCTATATCTGTTATATTCATAAATCTATTTACTTGTAACACTGCGCACCAGTGGTCTAGTGGTAGAATAGTACCCTGCCACGGTACAGACCCGGGTTCGATTCCCGGCTGGTGCATGGTTTTGTAATCATTTTCAACCGTCGATTTAGGGCCCGCGCCGTGTCCGAATTTGGACCATACAAACCACCAACCAAGAACAACATTAATCTCCACATTAAACACAAAACAAAGCCGTTTGGAAACAACAACAAACGTCACGGATATCGTCACCGTTAAGGACACAAAAATGAAGGTCCCACAAATCACTATCTGAATCGGCACCTACCCTGTTTCTACCATCATTAACACAATCAACGACTTTAGTATCGGTACCCTCTCCTCTTGTATTTATAGCCTCACAACCAGACCGAACAACCCACATTCATCTCTCCCTATAGCTCTGTTTCTAGTTTCTAGCGATGGCTCACAGTCACAGCGACGTGAAGGTTATTGGGGCTTGGCCGAGCCCTTACGTGATGAGGCCACGGATCGCTCTCAACCTCAAGTCCGTGGACTACGAGTTTCTGGAGGAGACCTTCGGGTCCAAGAGCCAGCTCCTCCTCCAATCCAATCCCATCCACAAGAAGATCCCTGTTCTCCTCCACGCCGCCAAGCCCGTCTGCGAATCGCTCATCATCGTCGAGTACATCGACGAGACCTGGTCCTCCTCCGCCATCCTCCCCTCCGATCCCTACGACCGCGCCACCGCCCGCTTCTGGGCCGCCTACATCGACGACAAGGTACTCTACTCTATACTATACATGATGCTCGATTTCTGTCGGTATGGGGTTGAAATGGGTTTTTTGGGTATGCAGTGGTTTCCGTCGTTAAAAGGGATAGCCGCCGCGCAGGGCGAGGAGGCGAAGAAGGCGGCGGTGGAGCTGGTGGTTGAGGGCCTGGTTCTGCTGGAAGGGGCGTTCCAGAAGATAAGCAAAGGGAAGGCTTTCTTCGGAGGAGACGAAATCGGGTATCTGGACATCGCTCTTGGAAGCTTCCTGGGTTGGGTCAAGGTCACCGAGAGGACTCCAGGTGTCAAGCTTTTCGACGAGGAAAAGACTCCTGGTTTGCTCAAATGGGCCCACAGCTTCTCTTCTCATGACGCCGTCAAGAGTGTGATGCCGGACACGGACAAGCTCGCCGACTTCGCCAAGCTTCTGGCCGCCAAGTTCAGAGCTCCTACTTCCAATTAGTACACTCAATAAAACTGAGGAATTATTGTTATGAAAAAGGTGCTGTCTTTGCGTTCGAAATGGTCTTTTTTGTTCTGAGGTTTAGCAAGATAGTGGTGTGTACTGTGTATGTGTATGTGTTCAATAACTAATGACTGGTTGCTTTTGCTTTTGATTTTTCTGGGCAATATAAATTTAAATTAAAAAAAAATTTGGAGATAAATGAAGAGTACAAACCGGTTTAACAACAGATCACAGAATTTTAAAATTTCAAAGCTAGACGCAATCAACTGTATGGATACAACCATGAAAGTGCAACAACCAAAAATGTATAACAAACAAAGAAGATACAACAACACAATCCACAACAGAAAAAGACTCCAGCATTGATATAAATGCACAATCTCTAAACAATCCCAATAAAAACATACAATGCTGTAAAAATCTGGAAACCCAATTCTCACTATAACCCAAATATTCTAATCATAAAACCCTGCCTTTGCTTTTGTTGTGATCGATTAAGTTCCCACTTCTCATCTATTCAAAAGCAAGTGAATGGGAACTTTTGTGTTGTCCACATCCTTAACATGTGTAAGGACAAGATCCATGGTTTGTGAGACACTTGACGTGTAAAACCAGAACCAGGATGAGGTTTCAATACACATGACATGGCAGTGGACGCAATAGCCACCTGCAAGATAAGGTTCTGTAGCAAGAGCATATTTGAAAGAGTCACGCATTCAGAGGTACAGACTCACATGTAATACTATTTTTAAACGAATTCAGAGAATCCTGCATTCAAGATGCACTTACTCACATGTAATGCTATTGTGACTTTTTTTCTTCTTGTGAAAGATACTATTCTGACTATTTTTTGAAAGTAATGTTAATTTTTTTTTGATAAGCGAAAGATTTTATTAGGCAAACGTTCTACAAGAAAAGTAAAACGAAGCGAGAAAAACGATCCTTAAAAGGACCTTTTCCCCAAACCGAAACAGGCAAAAAGCCAAACGAAAAACAAAAACAGAACAGGAAGCAAACTAAGCAGAGCACCGCCCTCCAAACCTACTCCCTATCCGGATTCAAGCAGAGAAATCGGTTAGAGACCGGAACAGGAACTTCCGGAATACCCTCAAACTCGCTATACTCGACGTCCTCCTCAACCTCACCATGCTGAAGGGAATCAAAACCTGTGGAATGAGAAACCGCCTTCTTCACAAATTTCTTGCTAAAACACCATGTTCCGTCTTTACTTTGTTTAGCAATATCAATAGTGAAACTACCAGCAGGGCCCACTTTAGATTTGGCTCTTGTCTGGTAGAAAACAGTTGGAGTAACTGTCTTTTTCGGCTGGCCCTTTCTTGGGCGACCACGCTTCCTTGGAACCTCTACGGGAATACTGGGTTTACTCAGAAGAATGTCTTTCCACAGACTACACTGACACTCGATTTCCAAAGATTCTTCAACTCGAGGCTGGAAATTTGGGTCCGAGCCCACAGCCGATGGACCCAAATCAGTATTCATGCGGTTAAAAATGTCGAAAAGGCTCGGATGACTGGCCGACTTTTGTTCACCTGGGCCTGGCTTTGGCCTGGTACCTACACCTTCTTCAAAACCATTTTGAACTGGACCTGCAATTGGCCCAAGGCCCACCAAAACCTGTCCAGAAGCTGCACCTCCACGCACCTCGTCGCGCAACATACACTTTTGCGTGGAAACGCAGGCCAATTCCATCACACGGGCTTGGGCAAGTTGATCTCCTCCTTGTGGACCTAGAATACTCGCCCCACAATCACACCCAAGCGGTCCAGACGGAGCCGACCCACACCTTAAACCCTCTTCCCCACGCATTTCAGAAGACAGTCGCGCCTCAGCTTGCAACTCCAAACCAGGGACGCGATTTGAAATCACGGGGATTACGGGCATTGAATCCAGGATTTTCGTAACAAGAGAATCAACAAACACTGACGTAGAATCTGGAACTCCCGTAACGAGCGTGAATGATCTGATTTGCTGGGATCGCTCAGCCTCCGTCAATTTTGCAGAAGCTGCGCGCGCATAATTAAAACCACCACCGTCCGGCGAGACTTGTCGGAGAAAATCTGCCTCCACTGAACCAGCAAATGTGCACCCAATAGTGCTCTGTTTTGAAGGTAGAAGTACAAAGGAGTTGGACAAAACACGCCCGTGCTGTTCCGAGTCCGGTCGGGCTACTGCTACCAGGAGTTTATACCCGTTCAATGTGAAACCGTTGAGCACCTCAATGGCCTGTAAAGCCAACTCCTTGCTTTGAATTCTGCAAACCCAAAGTAACATCCTTTCTTGTTTGGCTTCTTTAGTACCACAGCTGAGAGAACGTCGCCGAACACTCCCAAAGAGTTCTGAACCCAAACCGAAGAGGTATTATAGGGAAGGTTGTAAATAAAAATCTTACAACCTTTGGCCTCATCAACGACCAGCAGCGTCGCATCCAAACCCACAAGATCAATCCCCTGTTTTGGACGCGAAAATGAACTGAACAGCTCGCCAATACCTCCATCCTTATGCGTCTTCTCTGAGGCAAAACAAGTCCCTGCAGAGTCGCCCTCCAAAGGTGCGCGTTGTTCCTTGGCCGGAATCGGTTCGTTCCGTGGCTTTTTGGCCACAACTTTCTCGGTCCGAGACACAACTTTCTTGGACGGAGACGGCTTCACCTTTGCCTTGGCCAGACCTTCAGACGGACGTTTCTCCTTGGCCGGTCCTTCAGAATCACGTTTTTCCTTGGTTTTGGCTTCCTTTTCTTTGCCCACCTTTTGCCACCAGAACTAACAAAAATCTCACGATACTCTCTGTATAACGAGACCAACACAGCTCCAAAAGAGGAGAAAGGCAAGGGCTCCACACCATCACCGGCAAGTTTCCGGCGACCGGCAACCATTAGAGAGAAAAACAGGGCTTAACAATGTTAAATTTTATAATGTATCAATTCCAACTATATTATAAATAAAGTTTATACCTATATTTTAAAAAAAAAAGATTCATTAATGATTAATAAACCTTACGGACGGGATAATACAAACTGTAAACGTTGTATTTGTCAGTCGTTCTCGGAAACACGAGGGATGACTAACGGGATGGATAGCACTAGAAAAGGGCAACACAACACCTAGATAAACAACAACAGGGGAACAAAAAAACATAACCAAGATAAATGAAATACACGACTAGACACGCTACCAGAGGCAGCAGCCACACCTACCAGAAATCCAGGATTTCGATAGGGGAACAAAAAAACATAACCAAGACAAAATGACAGAAACAACAACGAGGGGCATAAATTATCGCGGCCAGCCTCCGATTTCTAGAGCGAGGAGGGAGGCACCGGCAAGTACATATCTGATCCGCTACTGGTGCACAGTTCTGGCTGGATAAACACGATAAGAAGGAGCGCGACTGAACGACTTGGATTGCGGTGTTCCGACGAAAGGTGGGTGAAGATTTGACCATTTGACAAGAAGAGATGTGTGATGAAGAGGCTTGACTAGAGTCGTCATCGTCGAGAGATAGGGCCCGGGGGAACGGACAACCGACCGCCATTGTTTGGGGAAAATGGTCGAAGCATAAGGACGTGGGGGGGAAGAGCAGGGGGAGGATCTGGCCAGAGACATGCTGAAGTAGGGTGGAGGAGGGTGGATCTCACCAGAGGAGGACGATGTGTACCAGATCAGGTAGGAGGGGTCGGGGAAGGACATGATCTGGTCCGTGGAGGGCGGCGAAGGAAGGGGAGCAGCATCAAGCGGTGATGGCAACGGACGACGACGACAAGGGTGAAGAACGATGTCCAACTGTTCTGGCTAGAGCGAAGCTTCCAAAGGTAGGCTCGCGCGTGGAACGACTACGAGCATGAAGCTCTGATGGCCAAGATCTAAAATGGTGTGAGGGAGACAAATAGAGGAGGGAGATAAGCTTCACTATAATGTTAGCTTGGAAACAAATAGAAGAAGGTACAAAGAGGGGGGAAAGAGGAGTAGAAGAGGAGGAGAAGGCCGTCGACAGCCATGACCGAAGCCATTGTAACCACCACCGGTTGTTTGAGAGAGAAGAAACAGCTCCTACCTATATTAGAGACGAAATTAAAGACTTTTTGTATAAGGTTGAGTCCTTACTATGCATTTTTGGAGACAATATTATTATGACTTGGAAACCAACTAATTCAGCTATTATTAGTTCAGCTTCCGTCCCATGAGTATCTTTTTTAATGGACTCTACAATGGAGTTTTAAAATTGAGGTCCCCGTTTTCTACAATAAAAACCTCAACATCTTCATCATCTACTATTTCATTTGGCGGGACACCTCTAACATTGGGCATGAAAAGTATGTAACTAGTTTCAATTCTAAGTCCTATTTCTCCATTATGACCTTTCAATACAATTTATCCTCCACACTCTTCAATGTTACACTGGAATCATCATGAAAGACTTTAATATGTTTATTATTAATTGGTATCCTTCTAACGTCTCTTCCTCTGACTTATGTTCCCTTCCATAAGTAACAATGATTACCACTCACCACTTCTGTAAGAATTTCAACTGTGTAAACTTATAAATTCACAGTAAAGGCAAATACTTTTAAACAAACAAGTTAGTTTATAAATATGCAAAATATCGATCATCTTGGGGGAATGGTCGGTCGACCAGGTTGTGTTGTAGTGCTTTATGGTCTATGCAAAATCTCGATAGACCAAGTTTATAGTGTCAAAACTAGATCGAGACAAAGGTATGATCGATAGATCAAGTTTTTTCACTCGGGGAAAGTCTTTCTAAATCTCGATTAACCACCCTTCATAGTCGATTGTCCCTACTTAATTCTCTCAGTTTATGCCGATCGACCACGGCCAGTCTCGATCGAGACTTCCGTCTGCAATTGGACAACATGCCCAAAAATTCGAGAAACGTAATTAGGTTACACCTTCATCGCCATTCCAAGGTACTCTTCACTAATTGTATACATTTTTACGATAATATACCATTTTCCCCATCCAGTAATTCAAAGATTAAACCCAGAAAAGAAGAAATTAGAGCTTCCATAATTGGTCAATACGAAGGAAGACGAAAAAAAAGACGAGATGAAAGCATGTAATGAAAGACAGAGATGAAGCAAAATAAATGATGGTGGCCGGCGCACGAGGCAAATCAAGCTCGGGAAGGGAGGGGGAGGAAACTTTATTTTTTGGATTTTCTTTCATGCTATATTAAGGGATACATAAGGGGTAATTATACAGTTTATAAAATAATACAAGGGTAATGAGTAATACACTAAATTTCATTCAAGGAAAATATTATAGAGCAAAATATTATTTGAAAAAGATTAGAGGGAAAAAACAAATTTCTAAAACTACTACTAACAAGGAAATGGAGTTGAAGTGTTTCTTTAAAAAAACAGAGGGGATACAACTTTATTCATAATGTCCAAAGAATGTAACAAATACTAGTCTAAAGACCCTAGGCTTTAAAAGAAAGTTCGTACTGTCGTAGGCATACCGACACTTTTGGACCCGTTGGAAAAGTCTACTTTGCATAATATACACTAAGGGGTATAAGCGATTGACTAAAACATAAAAGCCAAAACAGGAAAAAACATAGATTATCCATGAGTCAAAGTTGCTTTGGGTGTGGTGTAATCCCAATGGAAAGGAAACATTGGTGGAGGGGTGTAAAGACCTGAAATTTGATTGGTCTAAAGTGACGGTTTTAAGACTACAGGGTTAGAAAGCGGAGCGAAAAATTTAAACGAGGGCGAAACAAAAAGGAAAATAAAAAAAGAAAAAGAATAAGAGAGAGTTGAATTTTTGGGTCAGCTCAAAAACCGGAATTGGGCCGAGCCAGGGCAAGGACCAACTCGCGCGCGCGGCCCACGAAGACCCGACCCAATTATCGCGAACCCTAGCACTAACACACCATCGCGTCCCTTCAGCTTCAGATCGCTTGCTCCCGTCTCTCTCATCGAGCTCTCTCGCTCTCTTCTTCGCCTTCACAGCCTCGCATTTCTCCGGCGACCTGAAGCCACGCCAGACCTTCCCGTTCCTCCACGACCAGCCAGATCTACACCCCTTGCCAGAAACCACAAATCCCTCCTCCCCTCTTCGTCTTCTTCTTCCTCCTCGTCCTCTTCGAATCGAAGCTCGACGCTGCAACTCCGAGCTCCGTCGCACCTTCATCGGACCCAAATCAGAACCAGTGAGCTTCCTACGACCTCAATCCATCCTCCCCACCTCTTCTTCTATGATTTTGAGCGAGTTCGAACTCGTTCTGTCCGAGTTTTGGCCGGGGGGAGCTCGCCGGAGCTCTTCGCTCCAGATCTGAAATCTCCATCGCCGGCGACGCTCTCTCAGGCCAGATCTGAACGGATATGTACCGGACCTCACGTCTGCGACATCCCCTCGTCGTCCCGAGCATCCTGATGTCTTCCCCGCCGTCTACAACCTCCCCAGCCTCGTCGCCGCCGTCCGTGGTCGTGGATGAGACCAGAACCCTCGCCGACGCCGCCTCGGACCAAACAAACTCGAACCAGACGAGTTGGGCCAGAATATTGGGCCGAGAGGTGGTCCTTGAGGCCTAGACAAGAGCTTGGGCCTGGATTCAGACTGGGCCTCGGCCTGGATCTGGCCGGGCCTAGGTCCGGATCCTGTACCGGATTTGGATCCGGGTTTTGGGCCGGGTCTGGTTCGGGTCTGGGTCGGGCTCAGGTCAGGTCCGGGTCAGGGTTCTGGACCGGGTCTGTACCGGGTTCAGACTCGGATTCGGGTCGGACTCGGGCCGGGTCAAGACAGATTAATTAAACTAAATAAATAAATGTTCGACTTAAAAATTAGATAAATACCTGGACATCGGACTTTTAAAGGACATTTGGACAAAACAGACTACTGGATTTAATTATCCGATTTGAGGACCGTTACGGGTTGAATCGGGGCTGATACGTCCCTTTTTGTGTTAAACTAGGCCGTTACCACGAGCACGGAGCAGACCAGTGTGGCCAGGACGTCAGCAGCTAGGAGACGCAGCTGTCGGCTCTTCAAGAGGTAGGGATTACCTCGAACCCGCTTTATTACGGTTTTACTAGAATGCATATAGGGAAACCTAATAAACCGGCTAAAGAACTAGTATGCATATAGGAAACGAACAACTAGCGTAGACGTATCAAACTGTGAACATTTACGATTTCTGTCTTGGGAATTGTTGTGCTGGTAGAATCGGGCCATGTCGAGCCCGTAGGAATTGTGTGCTGAATGTATCTGTGTATGCCTTTGATGCTTGAACGGTTAATAAATAACGAACATGAAAATGAATAGAATTGAGCTAGTGATATATGTTGATGATTTGTGTGGTTACTTCTTGTCTCGTTGATATGTTGAACTGGGGTTGTTGGGGATTGGATACCGGTTAAGCCGATGGGGTTACCACATGGATTGTGGTGTTGGCAAGTGATGGTAAGTGTGGAACAGTTGTGAGTGTAATTAAGGGATAAAGCTTATTATACTCGGTGTTGCATGTTGTGACTGCGTGTGGGAAAGTGTGTCGTGTTTTGTGGAAATGTGAATCCTTGGTTGTGTAATGGTCCGATGAGTGATAGACCGACGTGATTGTGATTGTGAATGTGGTTATGATTGTTCTGGTGACATTGGTTATGAATTTTTCCCGAGAGGTGTATCGTACCTTCCGTCGCGCCGCCGGTAAAGTGTGAGAGAAGTACTTCCGCAAGGTGTATCGTACCTTCCGGAGCGTGAACGGTAAAGTTTGAGGCTTGGTGTACGATGGTACACGAGAAAGGTGGTTTCCCTACCTTCCGACCGTGAGTCGGTAAAACGCTGTGTCCCGCGAAGAGGTGGTGTCCCTACCTTCCGACTAGCACTCGGTAAAACGCTGTGTTGAGCACCGCGAGAGATGAGGCCGCGAAGAGGCGATTTCCCTACCTTCCGTCGATCGGTAAAACACTGCGTCCGCGATGAGGTCGACCGCCTATCCTGACTTTGTGTTAGGGAAGTTGCGTGCGGTTACGCCGGGCCCAGAGGGTTGCTCCCTAGACCGTGCGATGGTTACGAGTTGTGTGTTTGAAATTGCTTTGAATTGAATGAGTATTGCTGTGTTGTGATTATAGGTGTTTTTTCTTTGATATGAGTTGTGTTGCTGAGAATGCCTTGCTTTGATTGTTGTGAATTGTGTCGGTGAGTGGCGTTGACTATGTGCTGTCGAAACTGAGTGTTAGTGATTCCTTGGTGTGGCCTCCGGGTAGGCGTTAGTGAGGAGTGGTGATGGTATAGTCAGATCTTGTGTGTTATGAAGAGAGTGTTGACGTTTAATTAGCTTAAGTGTCGTATCGTGTATCAAACATTTAATTATATTTTGAATATGTGGAAAGGGCCTTTTGGTAAACCCGATATAAGGACGTTTTCATGGTTTTCCCTACTGAGTGTCAAGCTCACCCCTTACTGTGTTTTCTACAGGCAGTGGATTTGATTTGGAGTAGAGGACGTCGCGGAGCATGGGGCTAGCGAGGGTCCGGGTTATGTCATTTTATGATTCGTCGTGACGTAACGGGTATTTGGATTTATGTATTTTACTGAGCGTATGACTCAGAAACTCTAATACCTTTTGAACTATTTTATTTACCGTTATCGAATATTATGGTTTTAAATTGTTATTATTTAAAAATTCACTAAGTTGCGTCTCGGGCCCGGTCAATACTGGATTTGGGGCGTGACAAGGGGGTCATGTGGTTGATTGGGAACAACCCCATAATACCAAACCACACAACGCGATACCAGATATGAGGGTCTCCGACCTCACTAAGCTCAAGAGGACGGATGGGATGTTCCAAAACTACACCAGAATTTCTCGGCGGGGATTGTGAATGGTATATTACAGGTACCAGCCCCAGTACCCAACCACACTGATAAATGATATTGGACGCATAATCTGAAGGGTATGTATACTTGTAAAGAGGGATATCGAGCATTGTCACGAGAAAATGAACATTGGCATGTAACTGGTGGAGCCACGGTCTGGACGGGCATTTGGGATTTAGATATTCAGCCGCGAATCAAGATATTTTTATGGTGGCCTCTCCCAGTATTATGCCCAGTTTTTCAGAATGATCGAGAAACATCGTACCATCTTTTCCTACATTATACCTTGGCCACAGAAGTTTGGGCGCGAGCGAATATACCGGTACCTATACTCCCAAACGTTATACTTGATACTTGGTTGACTCTGGTTATGGAGCTTCAGGATATGGCTACAAAAAGAAAAATAGCAATGACGGTTTGGGAGATATGGAAAGCTCGGAATGACCTCGTATGGGAGAAAACACTACCGGTGGCGGAGGAACTTATAGCCACAATTCGTAGCCACCAACACAGTTGGACCGAGGCCCACCTGCTGATTGCCCGACCTCCGTCCAATCACCAACCGAGGATATAGGGTTGACATCCACCTCCATCGATCTAGGTAACGGTAAATGTGGACGAAGCTACTTTTGCCGACACCAATTAAGGGGGATGGAGCTGGATATGTTGCAATGATCGAGGAAGCGTGGAGGATGCTCGGAATAGAGTATCCATGGTTTACTAAGGGCAGAGTATGCAGAAACAAAGGGCTATACTTAATACTTTGCAGTATATCCGAGTACAGGGGCGATTGAAGGTACTGATTCAGAGTGATGCACAATATGTGATAAATTTTGTCATAGGGACCACTAAGCTTTTTTCCCCTGTGGGTCGACTCATTGAAGAATGTCGTCCAATTATCTTATCTCTCGAGGATGTCAAACTCGAGTATATTCCAAGGACAGCGAACGACGCATCTCACTGGCTAGCTCGGAAAGTCCGTTCTGTGTCTGTCCAGTCGTCGTTCGGGTTTACTATTCCGTATGCACTTGATTGTATTTTGAAACACTTCAGATAATATAATTACAATTTATATTTAAAAAAAATCGACTTTTTTATAATATAAATATTGAATATAAAAGTGTAACTTTGTAATACAAAAGGAACCTTAGGGGTCCAAAATTAATTTTGTTTGGAGGTCAAAAAAACAAAAAATTTCATTTTGAGGACATGTATTAATCAGTTTTTCAGAAAGCCAGTAATTGTTGGACCATTGCTTTAAATTTGCGTGTACAATCACCATCACTTCTCTGATTTAATGCAAATTATCGACCGATTTTGCAACCCAGCACAAATTGACAAGTAACAACGATCGCTTTAGGACATCTTTCTTATTCGTGGCCGTATAGAAAGTTCAATAAAATCAAAGCATGCTTCCAAAACCTTGTACAGAACAAGATAAGTCCCAGTAGCTATCTCAAGCTTCCATTGGAGTCCCCGATCGAGTTTCTTCTAAGTTCCAGCTCATAAATCTATCGCAATCTGGGATCTTCTTCGATCGGAGCTCTATTTGAAGAGTAGAGAGAGAGAGATGGCTCAATTGAGATTGGACCGATGGGGTTATGAGGTCAAGACTTCCTCTGATTCCTGCATCTCTTCCCTCAACGCCTATTATCAGCAGGTGGGCCTGTTTTGTTTCTTCGTTTCATCTGTTTCCTTCATGTGGGTTTTGATTTTTGGTGCAAAATCTCAACTGGGTCGGTTGATTTTGTATGAACAACAGGTTCTCAGCTACGGTAGAGAGAGGTCTGTGATTCTGGAAGCGACGCGCCATGACAAAGATTGCGTCTTGGCCAACATTTTGGCCGCCCATTTCCTCTCCTCCAGCTCCGACCCCACCGATGCTGCTTCGCATTTGGAGGCTGCCAAGTCCAGACTCGTAGGTTCTTCTCTGATTTCGATTTTTGCTGCCCATTTCTGGAAAATTTTATTCGAACTTTTGGGATTTTTTTTGGTGCTTAAAAATTAGCTTTTTTCAGGATCAAGGCACCTCGTATGAGAAGGCTGTTTATGATGCAGTGAGTTATTTGATCTCTAAAGATAGGGACGATGACATCGCTGTCCAATTACATGCCAAGGTTCACCTCTCTACTTGTTTCTTTCTCCAGTCATTTTCTCTTGCTTTCCATTTTGGTCCCGAATTGGTTTTCCTGAGAGCTTCATTATGCACAGCTTTTAGATTGAATTTTCACTTATCTTGCGTTCACATAACTTTGAGCTGTTCTGGATGAGATAAGTGTATAACAAAAGCATTGCTTTACAGTGTAATTTAGTTCCCGTTCTTTATGCTTATGGTCTCAGAAATTGTTATGGAGTGTATTGATGATTGTCACATCTGAAATCTGCTTTAAGTAAATGTACTGTTAATCTTAATTTGACTGCCTCCATAGATTACTAATCACCCTAATGTTTGCTGTAAAGACTCATTTGAATGGGAATACACTTCATGGAAGAAACTGAGTCCCCTACATCACTTTAGTGTTGGGGTTTTTATAGGTGACTTTGTTAATAATTCAGAAATTGAGTTATGGATATGCATGCAGTGTTAGTGTAAAATAATCAGGTTCATGCTAAGCAATTGATGCCTTCCGAATGAGCTTCAGTATCTATTTATAGTTTCATCTTTCCTAATTTCATGATTATAATATTTTTGGTTTATGATTTCTGTTTCTGCAGCTCTTAAAAGATTTTCCGAGAGATCTAGTATCTCTCAAAAGAGTTCAAATATTGTGCTTCTACATGGCCCAACCTGATCTTTCTTTGAATCTTATTCAGGAGGTTTGTTTCTATCAACCCCTGAATGGTTTGTTAAAATTAAGTTGCTCCTGATTTGCCAGTTTGCAGGTTCTACATGAAAACCAACAAGAGAGTTATGTGTATGGTATGCTTGCTTTCTCATTACTAGAGCTTGGCCTGATGGCAGAAGCTCATGAAGCTGCAAAGAAGGGGAACGAGATCAACAAAGATGACTGCTGGTCACATCATGCTGTAAGTATGCAATATTTTAATTGTTTTGATGGTTCATATTGTCTGAAAATTAATTAATCCCCATGATATGCAGTTATGCCATGTTCTTCAGTATGAGTGTCGATTTAAAGAAGCAGTGGAGTTCATGGAATCGTGTTCTGCTTCATGGAATTCTTGTTCATCCTTTATGTATGCATGTTAGGTTGTCTTACTCAGATTGTTTTCATTGTTAGACTTAGGTTTATTTGTTCAACAATGTATAATGTTGTTGATCCTCAGGTACACTCACAATTGGTGGCATGTAGCTCTTTGTTACCTGGAGGGCAATTCCCCAATGAAAACTGTGGTGGACGTTTATGACAATCGAATCTGGAAGGAATTGGAGAAAACTGATGCTGTACCTCCAGAGGTAACCCCTCTTAAGTTTACCCGGTTTTATGTATGACATGAATCATGATACTAAGTTTCTTACAAGTAGGTATACTTGAATGCACTTGGTTTATTGCTGAGAGTTAGTGTACGAGGTGAAATGGATGCCTTCGGGGACCGTCTGAACATCTTGGCAAGTTGCGTGGCAGATAAAGTGAGTTAACAATTTATCATGTTAATCATACAAATTTACTTCATCACGTTGCGTAGTCCCAGAGGATGGTATGATTATGTCAAAGGTTTTGTTTATGGAAATTGAAGCATAGAAATTAGATCCCTAGCAAGTTATGAGTGAATTAAGGCCTCTGAAGAATATACGTTTTGGTAATTACGGGATACATTATTGAACTACTGGCCCGATAGTTCAGGACATGCGGTGTTGTTTGTTCTTGGCCATTTTTCTTTCTCTCTCACATCGTATCGTTGTGCTGTTTTGGCATATCTAAATCTTTAGGGTAACTGGTATTTAGAGTGGCACCTTGATGTGTTGATATTGTGGGCTTTATCCAAAACCGGAAACTACTCGAAAGCAGAAGATCTACTCAGGGGATTGAAGTCCAGGTCATGCCGAGGCTCTTTAATTGCTAACTCTATACGTATGAGTTCCAGCTAACAATTTATAGAAAAATTGTTCTATATATGCAGAATAACTAGGATGACAAAGAAGAAGCAACTAAGGATGCGGAAAGCAATTCTGGTTTACCCTCTTTAATTGCAAGATCCTGATATATTTTAGCTGTTAATGTTCTGAACTTATTTGGGGTCCATCTGTTAATGTTGTCAGCTTGCAGAAGCTCTATATGAGTTCGGGAGAGGCAATGACAAGCATGTAGTGGAATTGCTCGGGCCAAATTTTGATGCCATTGATTATAAGGTAAACCAAAATCTCATCATATGCTATTTTCTCTTATGTTGGTTTAAAATGAAGGAAGTTCACTGTGTCATTTGTTGCCAGATCATTGGGGCTTCTGATGAACAAGCCGATGTCTTTAACGAGGTCTGGTACACTGTGTTGTTGAATAGTGGGGACGCCACAAAAGGTAGGGCAAAACTGCAATAAAACATCCACTTTGAGTATGGTTCTAACCTGTGGTATTTAAATCACAGCGGTTGAAGACATGAAGAAGCGAGTGAAGGCGAGGGAAGGAATCCCTTTTACATGGCGCCTGCTGGTATGTACTTTCCTGTGTCGTATTGTAAGACATTGTTGTTTAGCTCGAAATTCATGTTTCTTATTGCGTTAGGAGAGAGGCTATAACATGAGTGGCAGCCTGGAAGCTGCTGAAACAAGCAAGAAGGCTTCAGCTCTTGAATCTGCATATTTCAAGTAACTAGAATAAGTGCAGTTTGATCCATGAACACTGTATCGTACGTAGCTGGTTTGGCTGTAGTGTTGTACAGTGCCAGCTCCTGTAAATCTATGTCGTGAAGGACAGTTGTTTCAAGAGATTCATAATAAGGCCGGTATTACTAAAGATTTCTCTCTGAAAACCCTAAAAGTGCCCCTCTCTTCCTCAAGCTGCAGCCACCACCACTACCGGTGGCCACCGGTCTCGGGGGCTGGCCCTCCTCGTCCGCCCCCGACCAACCCTCCTCTCCTCCGTTCAACCTCTACCACGAGTCAAGTCGGGCTTTGCCCCGAGCTCTACCGTCATGCCTCAATCGCCTCTCCCCCCGCCTGCCACCGCCCTCCCCTCCCCCTTGGAGGTATGTGCGTTGTCGGGTCCGGTCTCCTCTTCCTGGGCCAGGTACGCTTCCATCTGGGGGCTTCAGATCTACTCAGCCAGGTCCGGCCATGGTTTCCCCGGGACGAGGTTCGTTGGAGAGAGCTACGTTCCAGCCGCAACGGTGCTCGTCGGTTTCCTTCATACTAGTTGGGCTTGTCGGAGCCTCCTCGGTCCGATGCTCTGTCACGCCCCAAATCCGGTTTTGACCGGACTCGAGACATGAACTAAAGATAATAATAATAAAAGTAAAATTAAGCGAAATAGATCTCCAATAATAGTTTAAACCGAACAATCCTGATAATAAGAGTCAAAAGCTCGAAACCACGTAATAATAATAAGTTTAATACAAAGAGGAAAGTACGTCTCTAGACCGCCTAAACTAGGACTCTCGCTAAGCTCCCACGCTCCGAGACGTCCTCTAAACCAACTCACGATCGAAACCCGTAAAATAGTAATGAAGGGGGTGAGCTTTCGCTCAATAGGAAAAAGTAGTTAAGGGGATGAGCTATCCGCTCACCACCACGGGTAACCGTCCAATTATGGCATACTAGTAAGCACAATAACTAACGAATCAGTTAAACAAGTAACCCAGGACAACGCTTGACCTCCACTCGGGAGCAACCCGTAAATCAAACCCGATACTAAACCGACAATCGTACATTTCTTCTCAACTATACTTTAGCACCCGTCGCCTAAACGATTCTCAATGGACAACTACCACGGTTATCTCACAGTTGACTACGCGTGCGAACTCGCACGACAATACACGGAACTCAGGTATAAATGTATTCAAAATCACAAAGGATCACATAACAGACATAAGTAATCACAACAACCAAAACAGATCAACACACAGAGTAATATCATTCACCACCACTTCCACACCATTAGTATCCCAGGGCAATGCGCCAGATTCCCATAACCCGACTTATCCATATCGTACCGAACTCGACATCGGCCTAGACATCTTCCCGGAACACACAACATCGGGGTACAACTCATAACATACCGGACCGGAATCCTCCGTCGGTTGGGTTGTTAGTCTTAGTGCCCGTAGTTCAATCCTAAATGTCCAAATGTATATATCATCGTTAGCAATAAAATTAAAGCGGCTTTATATTACTTATGTGTTGGAGTAATATATCGATGTGTGCTCTGATCTATGCCCACCATGCGAATAGAACCATAGATCGAGATAGATCACACTCGATGGGTCCCTAGTCAACAAAGCTTCACTAGAAGCGACTAGTATGAAAGATGGCTCTTTATGGCTTACGTTCTGTTAGTCATTGGAATGAGATTCCGGAGTCTGATCATAGATATCATGTGGGACATGATATTGGACGACCCGCCCTGAATATGTGCCATAGATTAAGTCATGAACATATTCAGTGTTGTAGCTTGTCATGTATCCTTAGACCAAGGAGTCTTTGTGATCGCTATGTAGTCAACAACTGAGTTTGACCTGAGCCTAACGTTGTCCGTAACAGGGCTTCCATAACGGCCAGGATTGGCTTGGGGACGGGCTACATGAGTGACACGAAAGACGGCTAAGGGATTTATCCCTCATACTAAGGTATGGGAAAGATATCGGTTCTCGGCCACTTGATCGAGAGTGACTGGAAGAATAGCATGGCCATGCACATGATACTGGGTATCATATCTTCAGTCATCTCACATATCAAGGAACGGTGATTGAGAATAATAAGGATGACGGCTCTATGCCTTATCTCAATCAGGATATCGGAGATAAAAGGATAATGACAGGGACGACGGAAAGGTTAGAATCGACAGGGTCGATTCGTTATGTAATGTCGGGCAATACTAAAGTCTCGTTAGTTGCCACTTAAATAGGATCAAGTAAAATGGGATTTTATGTTGATCTATTGACATGCATAAACCTAAGGGTCACACCGGAGGATGAAACTCATTGACACATTTATGGAGAATGGCCAAAAGGGAGTTGTCTCGGGACATGACCAAAACTGGGTTTTGGGTCATGTGCCCGTAAGTGAATAGGACTTTACGGATCGAGACAAGGCTTGGAGTCTTGGGATTGATCGCGTCGGATAATGTTGGACATTTCCGGTATGGAAGGCTTGGAGGCGATGAGCGAATCACGGGACCTCGTTGGAAATGGCCACGGGCCATGTTCCAAGAGGCCCATGAAAGGCCCATGCAACCAAGGCCCATGGAACTAATTAATCAAGTCTTGATTAATTAGTACTAAGTAAGCAAGACAAGGATTAAGGTGTTGGTGATTCACCACCTAACCCAATCTTGTCTTGCCATACTTTGTCCTATTTACACCTTACTTGACACCATACTTGTCCCATGCCTTTAGTTGGACAAGTATGGGTTTTGTTATGTTTAAGTCATCTTTTTTCAACATAACAAACACTAGACAAGAATAGGAAACACATTTTCTCTCCCTCTTCCATGGCCATTTCGGGTTTGGCTAGTTTCCTCCTCCATTTTTGTGTTCTTGAGTCCTCAAAGAGAAGAACTACGTGGCTTTGATTCCCATGTGGATACGTAGGCGTCTTGGAGACTCAAGCCAATCATTCGTTAACCGGTGTTCTTGTTTTGGTAAGAACTAGTGCTGAATTTTTCTCTTGTTAATCCATTCTTTGTTAGTTGTTTCATGGTTTTAATTGTCTCTTGGTTTTCATTGATTTTCCGCTGCGAGTTGGTTCATCTCCAACCCTACCTCGAGACCCAACAGTGGTATCAGAGCCGTGCTACCTTCGGGATTCACAAGACAGTGTTCAAAGTTTCGGTTTTGCTTGAAAGTTTCGTTTTTGGCATGTTATTTTGCTAAATTGTTTGATAACATGTTTTAAATTATTGTTTATGGATTTAATGCATGTAAAATGAATTTTTGAAAATCATTTCAAATCTGGAAATTTTGAAAAAAATTTGATTTTTCGGGTCTCGGGAGCGGGACTCTCGGGGAGCCGAAACCGGGACCGAACGGGGCTCCGTTGGACGGAGCTAGGCCAAGCATGACCATTGGATGGTTGATATGCCAAGGCTAAACCGTTTTGTTAGTTATGACGAGTTTGGAACCGTCATGATGAACTCGAAGATCAAATGTTCAAAAGTTTCATTTTTGAACGGTTTCGATAAACCGAGCATCAAAAAATTTCGAAACTTGGCTATTAATTAAAACCGGAAAATCACATGATGTTTGATAACATGCTTGTTTGATAACACGATGTGTGATGTGATGTTGGCATGGTGTACATAATAGCCCCGAGCTCGATTTAATTATTTATCGCTTTTCACGGCCTGCGAGCCGTTAGAGTTAGCGTGTAATTATTCTTTCAAGGTGTGGTCGTCGAACCACTTGTTTGTAATATTTATTTATTCCCGACCTGCGAGTCGTGTATTAAATTGTAATATTTTACTCAAGACGAAGAAAGGGCGAAAAGGTCATTTGGTGGCTTTTCGGGTGTTGGCATCGGCTTGGAGTCGGTGGAGCTCAAGAAGCTAGTGGGAGTTAGTTTAGGGGGCTATTATGTGCACATTTATCGCTTTATGCTTGGTTTAGTTTATGCATGATTAATTCTATGTGTTTTAGAATTGCATGCTTAACTTTATTTACCGAGCATATCACCTCACATGCAAAGATAAAATATGAATTTTAATCCTTGTGTGTGAACCCTTAGAATCGTCATTACATTGGATGTAGTTGATGGGTTCAAAGGAAGAATTACATTGGATGTAATTTGAGGCATCATTGCATTTGGAATGTAGTTGATGTGCTCATCGCATCTAGGATGTGCCAAAGTTTTGAACACAACTGGACAAGTAAAAGCGGGTCATGTCCGATACCTCCCAATAATCAACACCTTACTACCTCCCCGTCCTATGGGTGTCGTGCGCATTAGCGGAGCATCCATGGGGAAGCGGGGTAGTAGGTTTGGACGACATATGTGGGTGTCGTGCGCTTTAGCGGAGCACCTACATAGTGACGAGCCATAGTTGAAAATTGGTGGACCCGACTACGATTCTCGGCCTGAGGTTGAGCTAGGGTAAAAGATAGGGTAAGTCGTGTACATAAGTACATACCCTAGCCAAGAGTCACATTGGATGTGATTGGATGGAGTCCTACCTACATAGCTCGATTAAGTGGTGAGCATTAGTTCAGCTTAATCGAGTGAATCAAGGATCTTGGTTTCAAATTCTAAAGGTTTAGAATTGATTGTTGGTGTTTAAGCTTGATCTTCATAAAATTTATTCAGTTTACTGATTGAATTTTATCTGTTGTAGATCAAATGGCAAATTCAGCGAACATTAATAGTTTGTCATTAAAAACCATTCTTGACAGGGTCAAGCTAAATGGGACAAACTATTTGGACTGGTACAGAATTTTGAGGATAGTCCTCAAGTCTGAACGCAAAGAATATGTCCTTGACAAGGCTGTCTCTAAGACCATATCAGAGTTACATGAAGTGTCATTAACTGCTGAGAAGAATATCTCAGGGATCTGGGATCTAAGGATATTCTGATGGTCAACAAGGGAATTGGAAGTGGCATGGGCTGGGCCCATGCGCACTTGGCAGGAAAGATGAGACACCTGAGAATGTCTGCTTCTACTGCCAACAGCCTGGTCATTGGAACCGGTATTACAGGAAGTTCACGGCTGATCTGAAGAAGGGCAGTGGGACTGCGCCTTCATCAAATAGCTTGGATGATCTGAAGAAGGGCAGTAAGACTGCGCCTTCATCAGGAAACCTGGATGATCTAAGGAAGGGCGGTGGGACCGTGCCTTCAATCGGTATTAACTCTATAGAGCTACATCTCTCTACTTCCAAAGATTCATGGGTATTAGATACCATGACTGAATCTCACACATGCACTAATATATGGTGGCTGAAAGTAGGAGAGATTTGGAAAGCACGAAATGGACCTCAGAGTTGTGGCAACTACTGTAGGATCCATGAGTCTTGCTTTGCCAAGAGGCCTTGTCTTAGTATTGTATAATGTATATTGCATACCTACTTTTAGTAGGAATATTATATCTGTATCCGTGTTTGACAAGGAAGGATATAATGTTAATATTGGAAATGGAGTTTTCAATGTTCTATGCAATGATATGTTTTATACCAGTACTGACATGGTTGGAGGATTGTACATATTAGATATGGGTAACAATGCCTCAAGTTCTATATATTCCGTTAATACCAAGAGGTCTAAATCCAACGATTTAAACCTAACTCTGTTATGGCACTGTCATTTGGGTCGCATAAACAAGAAGCGCCTATCAGCACTTCAGAAGTGCGGGCTTTCAGGTTCATTCGAATTCCATTCGATCGATAGGTGCAAGGTTTGTTTGATGGGAAAAATGACTAAAGTGCCCTTTATCGATCGCGATGAAAGGGCGGGTGAATTATTGGGGCTTATACACTCGAATGTGTTTAGACCAATAAGTTCACTTGCCAGGAGGGGTTTTAGCTACTTTATCACATTTATTGATGATTACAGTAAATATGGTTATGTCTATTCGGTGAGACATAAGTCTGAAGCTTTTGATAAATTCAAAGAGTTTAAGACTAAAGTAGAAAACCAGCTCGACAAAGGTATTAAGGCACTTCGATTGGATCGAGGTGGAAAATACTTGACCACAGAGTTATTAGATCATCTAAAAGAGAATGGGATCCTTTTAGAATGGACTCCTCCTGGGACACTGTAGTTGAAAGGTGTAGCCAAACGGAGAAATCGGACATTGTTAGACAATGGTCCGTTCCATGATTAGTTAGACTGATCTCCCAATCTCTTTCAGGGTTTATGCTCTAGAGACGACCGCATTCATAGTGAATCGGGCTTCGACAAGGGTGTGGAAGGGACACCATTTTAAAAAATGGTACGGGATGATGCCTGCTTTGTCCTTCCTAAAGATTTGTGGTTGCGAGGCTTATGTGAAACATTTGGTTACGACTAAGCTCGAACCAAGATCTGAGATATGCACCTTCGTGTGGTATCCCAAAGCAACAAGGGGATACTATTTCTACAATCCCAGTGAGAACATGGTGTTCGTCGCTTGGGGTGGGGTCTTTATGGAAAAGAAGTTTTGTTTCCAAAGACGTCATTGGGAGGACTGTGCATCTCGAAGAAATTCAGGATGGTACAGATCTGTTTAAACCAATTGGCAACCCAGTAGAAAGGAGCCAGAGACTGTCGTAGAGTAAGAACCAATTCCTGTTACAATTCCGGAAGGTCCAAGGCGATTTGAAAGGATCAATCTTCCACCTCCAAGATATGGTATCCAGAGGTGACAATGAAGTCATGGTGGATCACGATGATCCAGCCACCTTTCAGGAAGTCGTGGATGGGCCCAACTCCGAGTTATGGCTGGGAGCCATGAGGGAGGAAATGTAATCCATGTCGGACAACCGAGTCTGGGAACCGGTTGATCCCATCAATGGTGTGAGGACCATAGGATGCAAATGGATCTTCAAGGTGAAGATGGACATGGACGGCAACCCTCTGACCTACAAAGCTCAACTGGTGGCGAAAGGTTATAGGCAGATCCAATGGATTGACTATGAGGAAACCTTCTCCTTAGTGGCTATGGTCAAAATCGATCCAAATTCTTCTTGACATAACTGCGTATCATAATTACGAGATATGGCAAGTGGATGTCAAAACCGCTTTCCTAAATGGAAATTTGACTGAGTACGTTTGTATGTCTCGGCCCAAAGGTTTTGAAGATCCGAAGAATAAAGGAAAGATTTATAAGTTGTTGAAATCCATTTATGGATTGAAACGAACTTCTCGGAGTTGGATCCTTCGTTTTGATGAAGCTGTAATTGGATTTGGCTTAATCAAGAACGAGGATGAATCTTGCGTTTATAAGAAGGCTAGTGGGAGCAATATTACCTTTCTGGTTCTCATTGAAAACGACATCCCAACCTTGCACGAGACTAAAGCTTGGTTGAGGAAGTGTTTTTCAATAAAGGACTTAGGCGATGCTTCTCATATCTTAAGGATTAAGATATGTAGAGATCGCACCAAGAGGGTCTTGGATTTAAGTCAGGGAACCTATGTGAACAAGGCATTGAGTAGGTTCTTAATGCTCGATTCAAAGAAAGGACTCTTACCCACTAGTCATGGCATTCATCTCAGCAAGACTCAGTGTCCTAAGACACCTGATGAGCTGAAAAGGATGATGAGAATCCTATGCGCCTGGGGGCAGGATCGATCATATATGCCATGACATGTATGAGACCAGACGTCTCGTAAGCCTTATGTTGTACCAGTAGACATCATTCTAACCCGGGGGAAAGATGATGCTGAACTAGTCGTCGAAGGATGAGTAGACGCTAGTTTTCCAAGACAAATCCAGATGACTTTAGAAGTCAATCAGGATATGTGTTTACGCTGAATGGCAGAGCTTTAGCTGGGAAAGCGTAAAGCAAGATACCATTGCCGAATCTACGATAGAGGCCAAGTACATGGATGCTGCAGAGGCAGCTAAGGAGGCTATGTGGATTTGGAAATTCATGGCAGGGCTGGGTGTAATTAAAAACCCATCCAGTCCGGTGAATCCATTTTGCGACAACACAAGGGCCATTGCGCAAGCTAAAAGCCTAGATCGCATAACAAATCCAAACATGTACTGCGGCGTATCCACCTCATCAGATAAATACTGAACTGAGGTGAAGTGAAGATAACCGATATTGCAACAGATGATAACATAGCCAACCCGTTGACTAAGGCAGTGTCACTGCCTGAACATGTTAGACATGTAAAGTCGATGGGGGACATATTGGAGTTTAGATTGGAACTAGGGCAAGTGGGAGATTGTTAGTCTTAGTGCCCGTAGTTCAATCCTAAATGTCCAAATGTATATATCATCGTTAGCAATAAAATTAAAGCGGCTTTATATTACTTATGTGTTGGAGTAATATATCGATGTGTGCTCTGATCTATGCCCACCATGCGAATAGAACCATAGATCGAGATAGATCACACTCGATGGGTCCCTAGTCAACAAAGCTTCACTAGAAGCGACTAGTATGAAAGATGGCTCTTTATGGCTTACGTTCTGTTAGTCATTGGAATGAGATTCCGGAGTCTGATCATAGATATCATGTGGGACATGATATTGGACGACCCGCCCTGAATATGTGCCATAGATTAAGTCATGAACATATTCAGTGTTGTAGCTTGTCATGTATCCTTAGACCAAGGAGTCTTTGTGATCGCTATGTAGTCAACAACTGAGTTTGACCTGAGCCTAACGTTGTCCGTAACAGGGCTTCCATAACGGCCAGGATTGGCTTGGGGACGGGCTACATGAGTGACACGAAAGACGGCTAAGGGATTTATCCCTCATACTAAGGTATGGGAAAGATATCGGTTCTCGGCCACTTGATCGAGAGTGACTGGAAGAATAGCATGGCCATGCACATGATACTGGGTATCATATCTTCAGTCATCTCACATATCAAGGAACGGTGATTGAGAATAATAAGGATGACGGCTCTATGCCTTATCTCAATCAGGATATCGGAGATAAAAGGATAATGACAGGGACGACGGAAAGGTTAGAATCGACAGGGTCGATTCGTTATGTAATGTCGGGCAATACTAAAGTCTCGTTAGTTGCCACTTAAATAGGATCAAGTAAAATGGGATTTTATGTTGATCTATTGACATGCATAAACCTAAGGGTCACACCGGAGGATGAAACTCATTGACACATTTATGGAGAATGGCCAAAAGGGAGTTGTCTCGGGACATGACCAAAACTGGGTTTTGGGTCATGTGCCCGTAAGTGAATAGGACTTTACGGATCGAGACAAGGCTTGGAGTCTTGGGATTGATCGCGTCGGATAATGTTGGACATTTCCGGTATGGAAGGCTTGGAGGCGATGAGCGAATCACGGGACCTCGTTGGAAATGGCCACGGGCCATGTTCCAAGAGGCCCATGAAAGGCCCATGCAACCAAGGCCCATGGAACTAATTAATCAAGTCTTGATTAATTAGTACTAAGTAAGCAAGACAAGGATTAAGGTGTTGGTGATTCACCACCTAACCCAATCTTGTCTTGCCATACTTTGTCCTATTTACACCTTACTTGACACCATACTTGTCCCATGCCTTTAGTTGGACAAGTATGGGTTTTGTTATGTTTAAGTCATCTTTTTTCAACATAACAAACACTAGACAAGAATAGGAAACACATTTTCTCTCCCTCTTCCATGGCCATTTCGGGTTTGGCTAGTTTCCTCCTCCATTTTTGTGTTCTTGAGTCCTCAAAGAGAAGAACTACGTGGCTTTGATTCCCATGTGGATACGTAGGCGTCTTGGAGACTCAAGCCAATCATTCGTTAACCGGTGTTCTTGTTTTGGTAAGAACTAGTGCTGAATTTTTCTCTTGTTAATCCATTCTTTGTTAGTTGTTTCATGGTTTTAATTGTCTCTTGGTTTTCATTGATTTTCCGCTGCGAGTTGGTTCATCTCCAACCCTACCTCGAGACCCAACATGGGTATCTTTCCGTAGCATGGGGCACAAATCACATCACACATACCATACCAGAAACTCAACCTCGGCCTAGGTATCCTATACCGGAATCCTCTTCGGTTTAAACATTGATCTGAAATACCCTCCTCGGCTCTAGGTATCCTGTACCGGAATACACACATACAGTACAAGCATCGCACCGGAACCAATCCTCGGCCTAGATATCCTATACCGAAACCCTCCACGGTATAGATATCGTATCGGAAGCCTCGGTCTAGATATCCTATATCGGAACCATCCATCGATATAGGTATCGGACCGGAACACACCGCCTCGGAACATATCGTGCCGGAACACACACATCAGCCGCGATATCGGACCGGAACATCATCCTCAATCACATCTTACCAAATATACCACACCAGCATACCACACCAAACACATCTTATCGAACACACCACATCGGTCTATCAATCACCCGATCATATCACAAGACGATAATTCACAATACCATGTGCCACGTTCTCATAGCGTATCATGATTCTTAATTTAACAACAGATAATATCACATATCGAACAGTACAAGCTACTAATCGCAAACAAGCGCAATCAACACTCAATCCTACAGGCCCAACCAGGGATCCACATGTGATACTACATCACATCAATTCCCACACTTACGAGCACGACCTGGCCCGCAAGTGGTTCCATATTTATATGACTACGCTGGTTATCCACATCCTACATACGATTCTATATTATATCGAGAACTCATAACCTATATGCATACTAGTAACTTTCCGCAATTAAACCGGTATTCACCACTTTTCCCTACCTCAACCGCTATTCAAACGCGAAGAACCATGAATCGTGTCACGCCCCAAATCCGGTTTTGGCCGGACTCGATACGTGACTTGAGTTGAGAATAAAATAATAACAAAAAACGCAACCTTTCAACAATAGTAAGCCTCAAAGTTTAATTCCAATCAAAGAACTCGATAAAATGGTTTCCGAAACTGTAATAAGATTCAAGCTCCGAATAAGCAAATAAAATATGTGGCTCAATACAATGACCAAGACGTCTCTAAACAAGTAGGGGTGAGCTTACGCTCAGTAGGGAAAATCATAAACAACTCAACCTTTAGATCGATAATAAAACTTCTTTAACAATATAACGCAAATAACGATTTAATAAGATTAACAATGAAATGCTAATAACGCTTTAAATATTATCAAACAATGGAACACTAATAATCAGAAAGAATGAGAAAAGTTCCATATTCTCAAAATATAACAATAACTTAAAAAGATCCATGAAAGTACTATCAACGTATCATAACTACTAAAATGGGAACACGTAATATTACACCAACCACTTGCTTTCTCAAGCCTCCGATCCATGAATAAATTCTAGTGTCACATCGGTTCTCATACTCCGATCCACTAGAGTATTCATATCATATCATATTTTCCCTCGGTCTAGAGGTGGCACATCCATCGGGGCTACCGGAGACCATCCCATAGGGACGCTCATCGTCGGGATTCTCGGAAATGCCTCCAAAGGACCATATGTCATAGGGAACCAAGGTAATGCTCCCGTAGGACGCATACACTTGGGTGAAACCACAGTAATCATTTCTCGCAGAGTAACCCATCCAACTGCCCCGTATGGTCCAATAACCAATGCCCTCAGGCTCCAATAATTCAATCCCCGTAGTATCCCGTAACCAATGCCCTCAGGCTCCAATATTCAACCATTATCACGAAGAATTTGTCAAACTCCAACACTCGACCATTATCACGAAGAATCTGTCAAACTCCAACACTCAACCATTATCACGAAGAATATGTCAAACTCCAACCACCACAACACCACCGGATTACTCTCCCCCGGTGTAGTACCGAACCGAACAATCAAACGTTTCAAGAACAATAAATAAGGGAAACACACCATAACTTATCCACCAATCAACACTTATCGAATCACACTTTCACCACAACACACAAAGACATTCACTTAATCCTCAATCTTAGAAGTACACACGTTCATCAATACACACTACACGGGATTCATACCCACAATTACCCTTACCGTCATACTTACCTGTCACGAACCATCGGTACATCGATCAACTGATTGCACCGCTTGACACAACCAATCATACTCGATCATCCGTTCAATCAGTCAATTAATCCACATTCAATCACCCAAACAATCAATTAAACATTCAATCAAGCGAACAATGCAAACCTTCAACCAAGCATTCAATCATACAAGCTAACTAGTTTCATTAGACTCTTAGTTTATCCTGAACTAGGCAAACAAGCATGTGATTCTAACACAAAGCTAATCCGAGGGCTCATCACGGCCTCTCTACCAGTAAAACAATTCCCAAGTATTGAAAGCGAGCTATACTAGTGATTCACATCCTAAGCATGCATACTAGACACGTCCGGTTATAAGTAATTGAAAGACGATTATTCTAGCTATTCGCATCCTATATGCAATTCTAGGACCTTTCCGATTTTATTAACCTAATAGGCATACTAGCATTGAAATGCACGAGAAGTTAGGACTTTCCCTACCTTGCGGTCTTCCTCTAATAATACTCTGTTGTAAAGTCGATTAGTCTCTCCTCCGTTCTTCACACGGGTTCCGGAGAGATCTTCGTCTTCTCGGGCGAAGTCCAAGCTCTCGGGCAAAGTCTAGCTCCGAGTCTGGGTTTACAAATA
Organism: Erodium maritimum; assembly: GCA_963921825.1. Lineage (NCBI taxonomy): Eukaryota > Viridiplantae > Streptophyta > Magnoliopsida > Geraniales > Geraniaceae > Erodium > Erodium maritimum. The sequence continues at coordinate 59,683,033 of OY997590.1, read as the reverse complement.
AACTCACAATCAGATCAAGCATGGTGCAAAATAAATTCAATACGTTGCCTTTAAACTCGAACGGGATAAAAGCGGGCTTAAATGTCGAATAGGATTTGAGTACCCGAGCACCGAACCCGGTGCACGTTTACCGAGGCACGATTCTCAATGCACGGATCCCAAGGCACAAGTTTCAAGGCCCGGTTCCCTAGGTGTCCGATTCATCGTTCCACTTTTAGTCCCGTACAAGTCCGATTTTTAAACGTCCGTGGTTCCAACTCCGTTCACAATCAAACACCCGTCTTAAATCAAATCTGGTTTCAATTTCCTTTATTTTAAAAAAAACCCTTTTATATTATTTCTATAATCTAATGCTCTTCGTTTCAAAACAACAGATTTTGTTTCAAAAAGTTCAGATCCACCAGTTTCTGATTTAACCAGTCCAGATCTAAAGACGTTTTTGTTCCTCGCTACCCAGAACCAGATCTAAACGAAGAACTCGAAAAGTAAAAAGAGGAACGAAGCAAAGATAAGGGTTGTCGGTCAGAATCCGATCGACGACGAAGACATCGCCGGCCGGGATCTCACCGTAAAGGAAGAACAACGGCTAGACAGGGTTCCGGTGGCGGCGAGCTTGGCTACACGACGGTGGGGAGACCGAGAAAGGAGAGGGAGCGGTCGCGAGAGGCTCGTGGGTGTGAACGCCGGCGACGGCTCGGGCGAGGTCGGACTGAACGGCGAGGAAACGGGAGAGAGGGTCATGTGGTGAGGACGTGATGGGTGGTGGCGGCGGTGGTCTGAGAAGCCGGAGAAGAAGGGAAAAAGGGCGGTGGCGTGAGGTCGTCCGGGGTATCGCCTGAACGGGAGGGCGGCGGCCGGGACACGACGAGGGAGGTCGACTGCGATTCAGGGACGAGGGAGGTGTGAGAGATGCTCGGGACGGTGGCGAAGGGAAGGCCCAATGAGGCCGGCGGTGGGGGAGCGAAGAAGAGAGAGAGGAAGTGAGGTGAGGGTCGGCAGAGAGAGAACATAAGAGGGAATTAGAGTTTTCACCCAAAATTTCTGGCTTTATAGAACGGGCCAGGTTAAACGGGCCACTGACACGGATTTGGGCCGCACGGCCCAAGCGAGAAGGCTGGTCTGCTCGGACCGGGTCCAACCGGGTCAGGCCCGCCCGGTTCAGCTTTCCTCCCTTTTTTTAATAACTTATGCAAAAAGGTACCCCCAAGTTTCAGATTGCACAATAAAACCCTTTTAAAACGAAGTGGGTTTTACAAATCGCCTAGTAGTCCCTCTGCCGTGCTCGGGAACAACGTCTGAGATCACAAGTAATACGAGAATTAACACTAATTCAAGGACGGTTTAAAGAGTAAACCCCCAATTTAATCCCCAAACGTTCGGTTAAGGATAACCTTCCTAATTACTCGAAACACCCAAAATGGACCCAAAAAGATCCATTTCTGATCCATCACGGAGTTGGTCACAGACGGTTCGGGTCACGGAACCATGACTTGCACCGTCACGGGTGAAGCCATGGAACCGTGACGTGTGCCGTCACGGAGCTATGACGTGCTCCGTCACGGATCCGTGACGGGTCTGACAGTTTCGTCCTTCTTCTTCCTCCAGCTTCTTCTACACGAATTCAACCCCTCAAAACTCCATTTTTAACCTCCAAAATCTCCAAAAATAGTCCCAAAAACCTCAATACCCCAAGACCCATAGTGAGTTTCATCAAAACAACAAAAACCCAAATGATTTCTATCATCAATCTCCACTTTTCTCCACAAAATCAACCTTTAAATCAAGACAAACCTCAAACCCATGAACCCAAGCCTAGTTCATGCAATTTCTACCAAACTCACAACCCCAAAGTTCATTGAAAGTGGGTTTTTAATGGGTACTCATCTTAGGAATGAAGAGGGGATGAGAATGAAGTAAATTTAGAGAAGATTGGTGTTGAGAATCAACCAAAAGAGCTCATTTTCTTCACTTTCTTCTTCTTCAAGTAATGGAGGCTTCAACCCTTCTCTCTCTCTACCAATTTCGGCCAAGGTGTAAAATAATGAGCTGAAAATGCTCCTAGATGCCCTTCGACCTAGACTAGAAAAGACCCTTTTGCCCTCTTGCTCTCTTTCTCCTCATTTGGCCCAAAATAAGGGAATTGGGTCTTTCTCCACTCTTTTCTTCTCCTCCAAGACAACATGGACATGTGTCCATGTGGGGTCAACCTCTACCCATGATTAATTCAGCACAATTAGTTTAATTCGCTAAAACCCCTAATTTGATCGCGTTTGACCCGGATTTGACTTTTTTTCGCAAAATTACATAATTGGAAGGAAACGGCCCAACTAAGCTAACCGTGATGACGGTTAAGCTTTTTGGATCCTGGAAAGGTCCTGAATGACTCCCGGAGTCATCAATTGACTTTTTCGACGGAAAGTCAACTTTTGCCAAATTTCACCGGTTCGACCGGTGTCGACCGGGGGCGGTTCTTACATGTTCGCCGGCTTCCTTCATGCTAGCTAGGCTTGTCGGAGCCTCATTGGACCGGGCTTCTCCAAACGATAACGCCTCACAGCCCGTACAGTGCTCGTAAGATCCGGGTTCACCGAACTATTTCTAAGAGCAACTACATCAGGGGGACTGAAACCCTGAGGCCTGAGGCTGAATCCTCTGCTGATTGGGCAGGGTTCAGCTCCCTGCCCCCCTAAAACAGAGTGTGCTCCACATCAAAGAGGCAAGTATGGAGGCAGGGTTTTCAGAAATGTTTACTTTGTAATTAATTAAGCTTTTAACTGAATCTATGAACGTCATTTTTAAATCAACAACTACTAAATAAAATAAAAAATTTAAAAATTACATAACTTAAAAAAATACATAATTCAAATTGACAATTCATTTGGTCGATATAAGCTTCTGCGGTGATGAATTCTTTGATGACCGTTACTAATACCATATTTTTTTTGAAACACTGACAGTTACTATTCCTGATAATAACGTTTGAGCCTCGTCGTCGGATATTTTTTATCGCAGCAAAAAATAATTTTTAAATTTAAAAACTGATTATTAAATTTAAAAACTGATTTTTAAAATTTAAAATAATTTTTTAAATTAAAAATATATGTTTTTTTTGTATATATATATATATTTATATATTTATCAAAAATTAATTATTAAATATATTTATATTTATATATTTATGGGCTAAATATTGAAACTTGCTCTTACGTTTTGGTCACGAACACTATACTACCCATGTTTGAAAAATCATATTTGTCATACCTAAACTATTAGTCACATGATTCTGTTAGTAAAAAGTAACAACATGACATAAAATGACTGTTTTGCCCTTCTGAATTTAAATTAAGTTACTCATATGAATTAAATGACTGTCTGTCCTTCTTAATCATATCATTAATTTTTATTTAATCATTAATAATTCATTAATTTTCATATATTCTTTTTTATTAATAATTTTATTCTTAATTAAATCAAAACAAATCATAAAATTTTCAAAAAATTATTTTTTTATTTACTTTTTCTATTTCTTTATTTTACTTATTCTTTTTAACTCTTTAATGATTTAAGTATTTTTAAACTGAATAAAAAATAAAAAAAAGAAATATTCTTCGTCTTCTCAAATTCTCATCGTCTGCGAGGGTTTGGAGCTCCTGAGTTCAGTAGAGGCGTGCGGGAACGATGATGGCGAGAGAGGTGGAGGACTTGGTGGTGTACAGTCGTCGCTGCGAATCTAGAAACATTCGACAACCCCCTCCATCGATACCCATGGCGGCAAACAATTTATTCGTGCCTCTGCAATAGATCTGAACGATTTGGCCGTCGCACACACCACCGACGATTTGCAACATTAACCGAGACCAGATTGCGTCCACGGTCTCTTGTCTGTTCTCATGATCTCTGGCCACTAGATATTAAAAACCCACGCTAGAGACTCTCCAGATCTACAAATCCATGGTAGGGACCTTGAATTACAAGGCTTCAAAACCTAGAACGGAAATGGGAGTGGGTGAGTGGAATAGGAATCTCGAGTTCCAAACCTTCGTTGCTGTAAATCGATGAACCATGTTGTTGCAAATCGTCGGAGTTGGAGAAGACACCTCAACCACAGATATCGCAGAGATTACCGGCGGTTGATGGTTTGTCCTTACCTGGTCTCGCGAGATTTGTAGATGATGGTTATCTCACCGTGTTTGGCGAACTCTGTTGGCGGTGACATCCTGCAAGATTTAATGATGAACACTTCTTGGTTAAAGAGATGAACATTTTGAACTCAGACAATTTAATATTGCAGGCATGAGATTAGGTAGGTTTATACAGGATATATAGATAGATGGGTTAACTCCATGTACTGACGTTGTACTAAGGTCAACTGTCAAATCCGCACTCAAACTTTGAAAAATTGTCAAATAGTATCGGATTTCAAAACTTAATTACCAAAAACAATTAAATACTGTTAAACATGACTGTTTCCGTGAATAGTGACTCACGTGCTTCTCACGTGAGTCATTTTGTATGTGTGAAATCACAAGATTGCCCTTTCATTTTCTTCTCTCTTGAAGCCCTAATTTGGCTGTCTCACGTGTTTCTTCTCTCTTGTCAGTTTCAAATACCATTTTAGAGGGAACTTAAGCGATTGGAAGTTTAGAATCGATGGTTTATCTCAATCTAAGAAGCGTGGTAGAGATTGCAAACATAAATAGCTCGAGAATAGAGTTTATGGCCCAGAGGATCATGTGATTGGAAGTTTTGTTCGGTGTGGATTTTCAGTTCATGAAGTTGTTAAGGCATCCTCATATTCTAGAGTTTATGAGCTGAAAATACACAGATTATAGTGTTCCTGGGCTAAAAATCCCCAAATTGTAGGGTTCATGAGAAAACAATCCCCAAATTGTAGGGTTCTTGAGAAAAGAATCCCAAAATTCTAGGGTTTGTTTAAAAATCCCCAATTTCTAGGGTTTACTTGCTGAAAATCCTCAAATTATAGGGTTTGTTTAAAAATCCCCAATGATAGGGTTTATGAGCTGAAAATCTCCAAATGATAGAGTTTATGAGCTGAAAATCTCCAAATGGTAGGGTTTGTTTTAAAATACCCAAATTCTAAGGTTCTTGAGCTAAAAAAAACAAATTCCAAATATGAAAGTGATATTTTTTGTTTGGGGATGATGAATTGTGCAAGGATAGTGAATGAAGCAACTTATTTAGAAGATGCTCTCAAAGACGAACAACGAAAGAATGAGGCTTTTCAAAACGAAAGAATGAAGCATATATCTATTTAGTTCATGTTGTGCGAATTGTGAAAGAATGGTGAATGCAGTAAAGAAAATTAGCAGATCATTAGTACATATGAAGATTACTGTTACATAAATGACATTAACTAAATAGATACGAAATGAATATATGTTATAAATTGCAATATGGTTATGTTGAGCGAGTTCCTAAAAACAATTTCAAGATCTCAGAAATATTTCAAGATCTCAGAATATTTCAAGATCTCAGAAATATTTCAAGATCTCAAAATATTTCAAGATCTCAGAAATAGTTCAAGATCTCAGAAATATTTCAAGATCTTAGAAATATTTCAAGATCTCAAAAATTGTACTTAGTAAAGGTCATTGAGTCCAAAAATGATCCACAATGACCTTTGTTCCTACATATATATTTTGCTAGCATAAGAGCATAACAGTCAGGTTTGACGTTTGACTTATTTATTTTGGAACAAAAGTTACCGTAAAAAGATATATATCTAAGATAACCATCAATTTAGCCGATTTTTTTGTTCCAAAAATAAATAAAAGGGGTAAGTACATGACGTTTGACTTTCTTCCAGATATGTACGTAGAAAAAAATCATGGCGGGTTAATTTTTGAGACGAAAGATCATTAGAGGTCAATTTTTGTAGTTATCCCTAATATGGGCATTATCTACTGGAATAGGATCAGATTACACCTAATCTAATTTTTTGGCAATTAAACAACCCAAAATAAATAAAGATTTACGAAAGAATATTTCAAGATGGGCCTCTAAAGAATAACAGTAATGTAGTGTGGATGGATTGGAAATAATACTAGTTTTTTTTCTCAAGATGATTGTGTCCTACTTGTGATTCCATGAATTCAGTCTTTAATGGTGAATTGAATTGATGTCTGACAAAGAGAGGCAGCATGAACAAGAGAGTTTTAATCATTCTCTTCGTTTAACTTTACAAACAATATGGTTTCACTTTCAAATTCACAATTCACAAAAGATTCTAGGTAGCCATAAGAAACATTCATGGATGCTCTACTTTATGTAACAAGTGATCACCATAACATAAACAAGATCTAAGAATATTCCAAGATCTCATAAATAGTTCAAGATCTCAGAATATTTAAAGATCTCAGAATAGTTCAAGATCTCAGAATATTTCAAGATCTCAGAATATTGAAGCAAACATATCTGTCAAACATATAAACGCTATAAACGCTAGTAACCTTAATATTTTAAACTCTCGACAAAACATGTTTCATAAACATTTCGCCATTTAACCAAATAAAGGTTGATCCACTAACATGTGGCCTGCCACATCTTACAACCAAATAAAATATTGTCTTAAACTTTTTGTCCAAAATAGAGTAGCGCTTCATAAACAAGACTAGTCTTTTCCATTTGCTCGAGTAGCCCTTCGTTTTCCTAACCTTGCAGCAGCCTGCGAAAAATGAAACCACATATGATGTCAACTTTGAAGGTAGTATTTCTCATTTGTATATGCAAATTAACAATTCCTAATTTGCAATTTCTATATTATGAGGAAGGTAAAAGATGAACCTTTGCATTGTCACTATTATCGGAGGATATGGCTGCTCTTCCTTTGCTACGAGTGATGATCTCATGACAAATTTCTGGTTGCATCTTCTTCTGACTTGCCAGTGATTCCAAGATCTCAGACATGTTAGTGATTTCCTTACCCAAATCAGCACCATCATCTCCTTCAACATCCTCGCTACTATCCTCGTTTATAAGTATGAATCTTCAAACTACATTATCATCCTTACTACCATTCTCATCCTCATCACCTTTATTTTCTTCTGAAAATTCAAACAGTGAAACTTAGCATGCTAACCACAACATATACCAAACAAGCTACACCTAAACTAAACTAAAGTGAGTGCAGAATGGTAAACTAAAGTTTTCTTATTTTTTTAGTGTCAACTTACACCTAAATTCCATAAAAGTTAGAAGTCAACCCAACAGTCACACAAATGGGATAAACAACAAATTTTACCATTTGTATAGAACTAATAAAGTAAATTCAGTATAGTTAAAGAACAGATTTGTCAGTGTCTGTTCAGCAAGATTTCTTTAGAGCAATTGGAGAAAACCCTCACCAGAAAAAGATAAACCCAATGACTTGTCTTCAGTTTGAACAAGTACAGCTACATGGTCATCTTGAGCACCAAGGTCTGCTACAGGATCATCGTGAGCACCAAGCTCCTCAAATGATGCTTCTTCCACTAACCTCTTCGCCATCTAGTAAAGCACATCAAAGATTGACTAACATTAGAATAAAGTAAAAAAGATAAGTAATTGATCAAAGATAAAACCATAAGAATAAATTTTCCCCATAAGAATAAATCAATGTCATAACACCATTCATTTTCACCAAAATGGGCACAACGTTCTATTATGCAAAGCACTCTCCAACTGGAACTCTAGAAATATAAAAGCAGTACAAACAAGTAAAATCTTTTACATAATAAGTTCCATAAGTTTATCAATAAGAATCCCGAAACAAAAAGAACCATATCAGCAACATAAAGCATCACACCTTAATGTACTATTTCTGGTGCAGATTCTATTGTACCTCTCCCAAATACAAAAACATATAATCCCAGAGATTGATGTTAACAATTAGCTTTTGCAAGACAATTATGTGTTCTTTTTGGAACCAGTAATTCATATAAATATTCACTTTTCTGGAGGTTGTAGTTTGTTCACTGTCTGAGAAATTCCGTGTTGTGGGTGGATAGTCCCACTGTTGGGTGCACTCATTCTTGGACTACATATACAACTAAAATAACTTTGAATCAATTATTTTCTAAAGACCATTGTTTGACATTAAAACGCTATTATATTTGATTCACATGTTAACACAATTAGTTGGAGACTCAAACAAGCATGAACATTATCGATTCTATAGCCCACAGGGGAAAGCAGATTTCAACAACAACCAACATGAATAAAAAATTAAAGTGGTGATTCTTAAGCAATTAGAGGAGAAAGAACCTACGGGGTGGATGATGTTGAAAATGGAACAAATCCAGTACAACAAAAGAAGCTTTTATCTTCCCCACAATCACATGCTTCTCCGACAACCTGAGGGCGCGAACCAAGATGATGCTCTGGCTCTCGGAATTAGGGTATCCGTTCCCGATGAAGACGTTGTAGAAATTGAAACTATAGCTAAAAATTGTCGAAGGAGGGAGAGAAAAATTAGAGAGAGAGAGAACCTCGTTAGGTCAACCAGGGAGATTTCCGCAAAAACCCAAATCAGCAGAGCAGTCCACAATTTGATTATTCAGAAAGACATGATCGAAGCCCTATAAACCCTAACAAAACGAAATTCCTAAATCGAGTTCAACAACACTTACCTCAAAATCGCAAGGATGGAGCTTGTTGACGAAATGGAGCTTGGGCAGGTCACCTTGCAAGCTGAAGCAGTTGAGGAAATGGAGCTTGGTTTCAACGCGAAATTGACCTTGTTGACGAACGTGAAATTGATTTGAGAGGGATCGAAGTTGATTTGAGCGAGAGAGAGGGATCGAAGTTGATTTGTGTGTGTCCATAGCTGATATTCAACAACAGATTTTAGAGGGAAAAACCGACTTTTCACATGATCAAATTAACGTCCGTCCAAAATTACACACAGTTGGTAAATAAAGTTGGTCAACGTTACTACATGACAATTTAAGTTTGCTAGGGATGGGATTTAACAATTTTTGAAAGTTAGGAGTTAGGACATGCAGTTACCCCTAGATAGATATATGTTTCTCAATATTTTATTTATTTATTATTATAATCTATTTATTTTAATTATGTTTATTATAATCTGAAGATAAAATGGTAATTTCATTTATTCTACTTATAAAGTTTACTTGAGAAATGGCAATATCATCATTGAACTCTCCACTAACTGGCACACGTGTCACATGACTAACGGAATGGAATATTCCATCCATTTTTACTAACATAATCACGTGCCCAATAGTTTAGGTATGACAAATATGATTTTTCAAATATGGGAAGTGTAGTGTTCGTGACCAAAACGTAAGGGTAAGTTTCAATATTTAACCCTATATTTATATATATAAATCAGATATTTAACAAAATATATATTAAACTGATTTTTTTTTGCAGACCATGCGTCACACAGGGAGTGGGCATCAGGGAAGCAGCGAGTCGCGAGGCCGAAATCAGCCTCGTGTTTCGGCCGAAGCCTGCAATCTGTCCCGCGCCCCGCAAGCCCCGCTCCCCACATCGCGCCGGAGTCGAACCCCGAAGCTCACCCCCTCAGCCTCGCACCCCCGCCCCCCTTCATCTGCCCCGATGTAGTTGCTCTAAAGATCAATGTTATCGTTGGACACAATACTCACTAATATTATTGCATACTTTCATGGCTCAACTGTTAAAGGCCATTATAGAATTCATGCGACATACAAACGAATTTCAACCCATCTTTATTAGAAGAAGCTCCATCCCTTCAAAGACTATCTATGATCATCCTCTTCAAAGAATTTGGACTGGAGTCTCATCGGAAAGCGTCTCAATGAATGAATGAGCATGATGAATTACAATTCTACATATCTTCTGAAAATACTGACTTCAGACAAAACGGAAAATTTTGAACTCTAAATTGTGCTAAAACAATGATCGAACAAAAGGAAAGCACGGTGTCATACACTCCGGTCTCACCAAAAGACATATGGTGTCCACAAGGAAGCGAAATAGTGTTAGCTGAACTTTAGGCATTATTAGCCACATTGCTTTGACATTATCTCCACTATCTTTCCCTTACTTATTCTCCACACGTTTAGGTCCACTAACGTATACACCACCCTTTTTCCTTCTAGTGCTACTTAATATGATTTGTATTTAAAGAGAAAATGGGGTGATCGTACTTTCAAATGTGCACTTCTTATTTTGCTTTTCTCTCAATACTACAACTCTTTGAAAGTTTTATTTCTTTTTGCTATACCTTTAAAGTATAATTGCTTTTTATCGAACATATTATTTATTTTTTGAGCGAAAGGTTCTATTTTATTAATATTGAAAAAAGAGTCAGTACTAAGAACGGGTCCATAGATGGTCCGTTTCAACAAACTCTATGACAAATCGTCGTTGCCACATATGATTTTTTAAAAATGTGATACTGTTGAGAATCGCTCAAGATGGTACATAAACACTACTTGATCCTATGGGGAGACTCTTTTCGTCATAAGGAGAGTGATCAAACCTGATCTCAACAGTATCAAGGGGAGGATAGACTTGCACTAGGGACCCCTCCCGGGCATGGTTCATGAAGCCCTGGTTGTCTATCATTCCTCCTGACGAGGTTGTTTGTCACCCCATGCCTGATCTTCTCCAGGGTTCTCCAACCGACTCTCTTTTCGTACTCAGTGCCCCAGATGGGACAGTTCACGAAGTGTAGGTGGACCCACCCATCGAGCATTGACCCTCATACCGAGGTCCCCTCATATGCTCCCCAATCCCTTCCACTCTACCCCAAAGTGTAGGTGTTATGTTTGGGGTTACTATCGGGCCTCACCCTCGAGGTGATGGGTCCTTAGGTGTAGTGTTCGAGGTCAATGGAGCAAATCCTGGTGGAATAGACGATGCTCGTGCCTTAGTTCCCCAATCAGTAGCATAATTCTGCCCAGGGTATCTAGGTTGAACTCTAAGAGTGATTTATCAAATCGAGGTACCCCTGGAATCTCTCGGTCACAATCCCAGACTACGTGGCCTATTCGACCACATTTGTAGTAGAATATGGGTAGCTTGTCGTAGGTCAGGGTAACCATAATTGGTTTCTGGAATTCCCGAAACCGGAGGAGCATTGACCTACGCAAGGGACGATCAAAGGCCATACATAATTTCACCCTCATCACTTCTCCTAGCACAAACTCCATGGATCGCATGGAACATCCACGCATTCTTCTAGTACAACTTCAATGGTTTCCCTTGTTGGCCAGGTCTAAACCAATGGAGGCAAACCCTTAGCACAAACCCATAGTTGTAGACGATCCAATTTGGGGAGATACCCTGCAATTGAATCAATATCCCCGATAAAAAATGGGTAGTCGTCAAAGCATCATGGCTCGTTCTTACGAAACTAAAATTTGGCCTCATGTGACTCAAAGTAGAAGGTATAAGTTCCCGGTTCGAGGTCCTTAATTACCAGCCCCATTGCCGACCGTCCCCATGCTCTAGTGATGATCCTTAGCATGAAGCCATTTCAAGGAGGTCGATGTGCTATCAATTTCATGACCATTCTGAAGCTTTGACGGGAAAGAGTTATGAGTTTCATTGGAGTGAACGGGACCACAATCTCTATGTCTTCCTCCTCCATGATGGAGCACACCTAGAACCCATCTTGAAGGACGGATATAGGTGACTGCACCACCCGTGGGGATGCGGATCGAGTGGAACCAGAGGCATCGCCATGATTGGAGAAGCAGGCCAAACCGGATGTGTTGGTAGAGATACTGGAGTCTGCAGTAGTATCGAACCTTCCGTCCTCATGGAAACTGACCATCTTGAGGTAGAGGGTCTGATGAGTGGGGATGACTAAGTGTCAAGTCCTTTTTTTTAATGTGCATCAGGACACGATCATCTAGCAATATATAAACAGTTAAGTACCGATCGAACCCACAGGGAGTATAGGTATCACTAGTATTTTGCTAAAACCTGAGGACATGGGTTGTCACTTCCACATCCCCGAAAGGGACAATAAAGGGAAAAAAAATGGTTGTATAGGTTTAGAAAGAGATAAAATCTATATACATGCTACCACCTAGGACACATAACATTTGATTCACACAAAGAGTCGGTCACACGTACAAGTAAACACGATTTCCAATTAATGCATGGTTTGGTTAACGATGTGTAAAAACAATAATTCTTTCCTTGTGGTCTTAGAACAATTAAGTTCTTAGGTATACGGTATCATGAAATTAACCACATACTAGTCACGAGGGGAGTGCTCAAGACCATTGCCCGTACCGATATGTGAGCCACCAATCATCGGAAAAGCAATCATAATAGGGTATAGTTGTATGGTCTTGAGTGAAGCTCGAACAATCATCGAACGAGAAATAAAAACAACGGATGCATGTCACTCTCGCTACCAACTACTAAAAGTAGAGATAACTACACCATTCATCTAGTCTACTCAGTTATGCCTAGTTCACTTCCTAATCCCTGAATACCATCAATAATGATGAACACCAAAAATCAAGTAGAACTAAATAGAGTATCGAATCACGATACTCTTGTACTACATAAGCATAAGTAAACTCTAAATCATGTACGAATCTACTTAGTACACCTAGTTCACTTTTTTAAAACCGAACACCACCGATCAAGATGAGTTCGGTAATCAAGTAGAACTATGTAGAACATCGAATCACGATATTATGGTAATACACAAGCGTAAGTAAATTATATAGGGTGAAGGTGGGAGAGCTTCTGTCTCTAAGCTCTCTCTTCTTCCCCTTCAACCCTAAAGCGCTGCCCTCTGCCTTCGACTCTTCCGGCGACATCTGTAGTAAGAAAAAAATTACAAAGATGGTGAAGGTGGGAGAGCTTCTCTCTCTAAGCTTCTCTCTCTCTAAGCTCTCTCTTCTTCCCCTTCAACCCGCCGCCCTCTCCCTTCGACTCTTCCGGCGACATCTGTGGCTTCCGGCCATGGATGTCGCCGGTGGAGGACACCTTCTGCTCCTTTCTTCTACCTTTTCTTCTTTCATCTTTGCTTTTCCTTCCCCTCTTCCTTTTTCGTTTACTTTTCTTAAATCTACTCGCCTTCTTCTCCCTGGTCGTGTCGCCCCTTTTTCCGACTCTTGGGGCTCAGAAGACTGACTCCCCCTCCTCCGTTTGCACTGTTTTGAGTTTGGTCCGGCTCAGCCCGATGGTTGGTGTCGGTTTTGACACCGTGTGTGATGCCTTGGGTTGGGTCTGGGTCCTAGGGGTCGGTTTTGTTGGTGACAGGGTTGGGCTTCTCTCTCTCCTTCCCTTTGGCTCCGTTCTTACCCTTCCTGTTTCTCATATCTGTTTTTCGTTTCTTCGGACCCGGTTCCCTTCTCGTCCTTTAGTTTCAGGCTTTCCTTTTTAAGTTTCTCCCTTTCTTTCTCTGTTTTCTCCGGTGGTGGAGATCGGTTGGGCCGTGGTTTGGTGTCTGTTATGGCATCGGGAAAGAATTTCTAGGGTAGAACTTAGGGTTTGAGTTCTGAGATTTGGGGCGTTAGGGTTTGGGTTCTGGACCGACTTTGGGTCTTCTGTTTTATTCTTCCTTTCTTTGCCCCTTTTCCCTGTTTTCTTCTGTCGAGGAAGTCTGGAGAATTTGGGGCTTTCTCTCTCTTGTGGGATCACCAGAGATGCTGGTCCTTAGTGGGCTACTTCCGGGTAGCTGGGATGAGATTGGTGGAGTGCGGAAGTTGCTGGAACATATCTGGTGGAGCACGCTCCTTCTTGATTGATCGATCACAGAGGGGCCTTGCGGTATAGTTCTTTTCCTTCCACTTCTTGTTTTGGGGTTCTGAATTATCTCTCCCGGTGGTGTTGGCCCCGGAATCCAAGAGATGTACTTAAGGCTTTCCTTCTGCGTTTGGCGGGAAGGTTCGTTCCGGGTGCTGCAGAGGTCAAGTGGGCTCGTTTCTTCTCTTCATCTTGGTTCGCTCTTCATGGTGGTAATACTTGGGTACTTAGACCCTTAGTTTGTTGTGTTCTTTTGTTTGGTTTGGTTGGTAGCCCTTGTTGGCCATTGTTGTCTTAATGTGTGACATAACTACTTTGGTAAGAGTCCTTTGTCTAACTCTTGTGTGGGTTAGTTTGTTTGTACTTCATGGTAGCAAAATCTTGGTACTAGACCTGTTTCACCCTTGGAATGGGTTTGTGTTCTGGTTTGAGGTACCTATAAGGTATGCTCGTGTTTGTAATGTGGGTTCTTCCCATAATCTTGTTTTCAGTTTGAAAACCTGATTCTGATAAAAAAAAATTACTGATAAAAAAAATGTAAATTCTATACAAGTGAAATCTCGTCTCATACTACATCGAATCATGGACCGCTCCAAACATCAATCTACATAGTGAACACAACAATCATGGAAAAATTATAAATTGTTCGGTCGGGTTGAAACACACAAGAGAGTCGAAAATGTGGGAAATCCTAGATAAGTTCACTGAATGACTAAAGTTTTTTTTTACGAACTCTAGCCTAGATCTTGATACACACTCAAGAGATGAAATAGGTAGCACATGAAATAGGATTTAAAATCATGAAAATTCGAACACAAAGTAAGAAAATCATGCTTGAACATCGAGTAGCTTAAATATAGATTTTTTTATCAGCAAAGATTTTATTGAAGGGTTCGCATCTTTGAAGTAAAGAAAGCGACCAAGGGAAACAAAGTTCACCTCTAGAAACAGTTGCAAACGGTACCCAACAAGGGGCAACCAACTGAACATAACCAAACTATACCCAACAAGGGGCAACAACCCAAACCATGCCCAACATGGGACAACCAGCCAAACAAGGGCAAAAACAGTAACAAAACAAGTAGAATTGGGCCTACAACAGAAGAAACTAAAGCAATACAGCAACTAGAAGGCCCAAAACTAAAACAAAACCCTAAAAAACAAGGAAAGTGATGACCTCGAGCCCCGAGCCACCATCGAGCCTCAACAATTGTAGAAGAGCCTGAACTTCTCGGAAAGTCTGCTCCGAACCAATCCGACCACCACCGGCCGAACAACACGGATCCACCACCGGACCACCAAAGGAGCAAACTGAGAGACGAAGCAGGTGCACCATAGCAACCAAAAGACCCGAGGATGCGGTAGAAACGAACTTACCAACTACCTCCCACCACCAAGACCCACGAACCGGCCAAAGGAGAGGAAGACAGCGACTCACCGAGATGAAACGAGACCACCAAGCACTGCTCTCAGCAACTGAAAGGTAGCCCCTCAACCGGCCAGCACCGATAAAAGACCCAAAGGGAGAGTCGTCTCCAAAAACCCCTAAATCACCACCGTAGAAGGATGAGAAGGGAAGTCCCTGATCCGAGCAAGCTGACCAAAGAAAACGTCGGGAGAGTAAGGAGACGTGGCGAGCTTCAAAGACCCACCCAAGCTCTCAATTGTACACTGCTCTCAACTAGTAGTGGTTGTCCCTCAACGGCCAACACCGTCGAGGACCAAGACGGGAGAGTGAGCTCCGGTCTCACCTCGTCCCTCCTCCGATAAAGAGGGTAGGAGAAAGCAAGAAGGCACAATACATAAGAGAAAAAAAGGAAAGAGAGGGAAGCTTAATCGCCGACCCAGAGTCTAAGAAACCAGATCGGATCTGGAAACGAAAGACCCCAAGAGCTCGAAGGAGAAACTAAAAGGTCCCCTCCCCAACATGAACAACAGACAAAACCCCCCAAAAATCCGGCCAATACCACGCCCCGATTCTTACGAGCTTGTAAGACCTAAAAACTGAGTAAAGAGAACAGATCCATGCCCAACCATGACCGAGAAGAGTAGATCTGTCGTCCTAAGGACCATTTTTGAAGTGACGAGGCGGTGGCGATAAACAAGAGGAAGTAAAGGAAGTCAGTGAGGGAAAGGAGGAGAGGGAAAAAGGGAGAGAGACAGAGAAGAGAGGGCAAACGATGGCCTTGGTGGCCGAAGTCACCATAGCCACCGCGCGCAGCGGCGAATGGAAGTCGGAGAAGAGGAGGGGGTTTTTTTTAGAGAGAGAAGCTCTCGAAAACTCTCCTAGCTTGTAAACTCACCATCTCCAATTCCCTAAAACTTCAACCAATGAAAATATGAAAAGTTGGAAATAATGGGAAGTTTCATGATAAATTGAAATCTCCTTAAATCGCTAAAATTATAGCCTCAATTGGTAGACTTGCTTTCAAAACTGAGAACACTGAAAAACTTAAGAGGGAAGAAGAGAAAATAGAAAGAAAAGAAAAACTGAAATTAAAATTATGTTCTGAAAATTCTGTGTAAAAAAAATCTCATTTGTAAGCTACGGTGAGGAATAAAACAAATGTATCTGCTTCGTAATCACGCGGAGAGGGAATAGAATAGCGCGAGTTGGCGCAGGAGATCCAGTGTGGGCAGGTGTACGCGATGCATGGTGCAACCAGCTTCCACAGCTGCTGGATCTTCGGTCACGGATCAGACAACAAGTCAACGAAATATAATGGACGGCTTGATGAGATCAGGCGCGCGGTCATCTGATCCAAAGGCTGTGAGAGGAGAAGGTGCACGGTATGCGGTGTACTGCTCCACACCAGAGTGTGGCGCTGGACGGCTTTCACTTTTTTTTACTTTAGACTTTCGTCGCTCATTCCCGCTCCGTTTGACTTTCGATCCATCTCGTTCTTGCCCCAATAAATTAATTTTTTTGTGGCCTACAAAAAAAATCAATCATGAATATGTTTGGAACAAAAATAAATATCAACGATGAACGACGTTTTGCACAATTATTAGTTATGCTAAAAATATAAAAATAAGGAACAAACAAGATAAAAATATGGAGAAAAATGTCCAATTAATGTAGGACATATTTACGCTCATTAGGGTCGGTCGCCGGCTGTGCTAGTGATGATGAGGCTAAGTTTAAAATCGTATATGGACGACCCCTCTTGGTTTTGGCCGTCAAGGTGTGACCCGGAACAAAGAGAATCAGGGTTGAATTCTTCGAAGAAGAAGGCTCCACAGAGGTGATCGGCAGCAAAGAAAGATAGGAAGAGGTTACTGTCGGGTGCATCTTCCTCTTTGTATGTGGCCGGACGACTTCTGAAGAGGCTTGGGAGCATATAGAGCCCAATTGACGAGGTGATTGTCATTGGAGAAAGTGGAGACTTGGTGATGATCATTGGTGGCTTGGGAGGTGCTGCGGTGGCCAAGAGAATAGGCGATATCATGATGGCTAAGGTTAAGGCTAGAAGGCTCCAAAAGAATATGGCACACGAATTCGTGAGAGTTATTTTTCCATCGAACATATTATTAGATACACTTACTTTCATGCTTCTCTCTCCAATGTTTTTAATAAAAGAATATGTTTATATAATCTAAATGAGTCTTCTTTTGGAATATATTTCTGTATGATTTATCTTGTACTAACATATTTTATTCAGTGTATGATATTTGTATGTTAATGGTTGTATTACCGATACGAGTTTCGATATCATCTGGTTTCGTTACGACTATACCTTCATTATTTAAATGGAATCATCCTAAGTCTTGGGTCATTGTAGTAAACCTTGTACCCAAAATGAATAGAAAAATTTCATGTATGAAATCAATCGGATTCGTAGAAAAGAATCAGCGTGACCTGATCCATAATGAACACGAACATACCTGATTATCCAAAACACGTTCCAAAGACCTAGACGATAATCGTAAATGTCTAATATGCGGATAAATACCGAAAAATTAATCAAACGCATAAGAAAAAAGAGAACACAAATTTTATGTGGTTCGACAATGTCCTACATTCATGGGACAACGACGAAATCCTTTTTTTTAAACCTAGAAACAATCTGAAAATTAAAAACCCAATTCTCTATCTCTCAATACACAATGTATGACGATTCACAAAAAAAATCCCAATATTTTTTTACCAATTAATATCTCCAAGAAATAAAAATGGTGATCAAGAAAATGACAATGCCTACCACACACGTAGCCAAGAACCCACCAAGCCAAAACATTTCCTCTCGGACAACAAAGGGTGTGCACGTGGAGCCTCGTTCGAGTTCGTCCCACGGTTGAGTAGCTTCAACCCATGATTGAGGCAGCCTCATGCCAAGACGCGACATCATCCCTCCTGCCCATCCGCACACATCTTCTTGACCCGCTGGCCGCGCGCCCCACAAGGGGAATCCTAGTCTTAGGTAGCCCCATTGACGTTATCCTAGTACGACTTTTTGGTTCCATGCGATAGTTACAAGGCACTTGGAAACAAACCAGCATCTTCCAGCAATAGCGGATGCATCACAGTTTTATCCCCCGTTCACTTAGAGAATGTCCCTTCAAAGGAGACATAGGTCATATTGTCCCCACGCATCGTATTATAGCTAGCTCCCGACCGCTAGTCTAGACTGGTTTATTGGGTTTGTACGGTAGCTCTCGTCAATCATGAGCGCACCAAATCATGCTTCCCTACCTCTGCCCTTTGATCTCCATCCCTAGGCCTTTCCTCCTCTTTGTCGGCCATATCTATCGGCCTAGCCCTCGGTTGGTCATATCTATCGGTCAAACATTCCACCAGCCATTTTCGACGGCGTCGGCCATGAGCAGCCCGACGCTGACCACGACCGACCGAAAACCTCCCCTTCTTCGGCCTCATGTCCGACGATGATGAACCGAGCTCCTCCGCCACGCTCCTCCTCCGTTCAGATGATCATATCTGCTCCCACCTTCCGCTGAAGCCCCGTACTCCGAGCCGTGCTTTTTATTTTTCTTGTTTGTTTCTCCGTTTTTTATGTCCCATCTACTGGAATCTAGAATGTCCAGTATGTGTGATTGTTGTCTTTGGTGGCGTGTCCGGTCGAGACTCTTTATTAGTGGATCTTTCAGGAGAGTCGACAGGGAAAACTGACCTGACCTGATAGTTGTTGTTTTTCTGTGCGTTATATCGCCTTTCTCGAGAGTTATATATCTTGTTGGTTGTCTCTTGCATGTTTAAAAACGATCGATAAATACAAAGTTTGTATTATTTAATTGGTAAGAATTATTAATGATATTTTTCTTTCAAAAAAGATATAATGGTACGGGGTTTTTCGCATCTCAATGAGTATAGGACAATCATTCTTAAATCCCGTTTTATGCTCTCAGCCATGTCTGCTTATTCAAATCAGGTATTGTTTGAATATTCTGAGTTCACTTCATATTTTTGGCACCCTCTATAGGGCGCGTAATACCCATAACTATAGTCCGTCTACCACGAAGCTTCTTCGTCAACCCTCCCCTGTTTTCAAGTCGTCACTGTGTTATCTTCCATGTCTTCCATTAGCGTCTTCAAAATTTTCTTCCTTCTCGTCTCTGCTTTTTTTAATCTTGTGTATTGAAAACCCAGTTCGATTTCAGTATCAACAAGCCTCACAACAAATAAATTCAACCTCTAATAGGTTTCCTATTACAAAAAGCTATTAACTTTCCTATATCTGTTTGACCCTCTTATTTATTTCACCAAACCCACATACTTTGTTCCTTGCTTTGCTTTTCATGGAACTGTTCGGAAAAACAGAAGCGATTAGGCTCAGGAGCCACCACAACAAGTACCTGGTCGCCGACGACAACCTCGAAACTGTCCGGCAGAGCAGAAAAGGGTCGACCCGAAAGTCCCGGTGGACGGTGGAGATGGTGGAAGGGAAAAGCCACGTGGTTCGGCTCAAGAGCTGCCACGGCCGGTACCTGACGGCCACCGATGTCCCGTTCCTTCTCGGCATGACCGGAAAGAAGGTGCTTCAGGCGGAGCCGGAGTCGGCGCCGGACTGCAAGGCCGAGTGGGAGCCGATACGAGACGGGGTTCAGGTGAAGCTGAGGAGCTGGTGCGGGAAGCTCCTGCGAGCAAACGGCGGCACGCCGCCGTGGCGAGACTCGATTACCCACGACGAGCCTCAGCGAAGCACGACGCAGCGTTGGGTGTTCTGGGACGTGGAGGCTGTGGAGGTGCTGGAATCGGACTCGCTGACGGATTACCTGTCGACGATGTCGAGCTTCTCGTCGGTTCCGGACGAGTTACTGAGTTCCATCTCGGACGATTTCGTGGGGTCGCAGCCCGGTTCGCCGGTCTCGACGGTGAAGACGAAGATGCTCTTCAAGTCAGCGAGGCTAGCAATTATGTGGACCAATTCTCCCAAGATGAGTGCTCACAAACCACAGGTGCGTAGATTTCACACAAGGTATCAATTCCATTAATACGATTCTTTCTGATGAGACTAAGGTCTTCAATTTCAATTTGTAGCTTCAACTTGTTCAATTCGATCCGGACAAGAGGTTGAGAACCGGGATGGAGGTGTTCCACAACGCCAAGACGGTGCGTCTCCGGAGCCACCACGACAAGTACCTCCTCGCCGCCGCGGACGAGGAGTCGGTGAGCCAGCACCGCGACGGGTCCACCAAGAGCGCGCGGTGGACCGTGGAGGTCGTCCCTGGTGGCGGTGGGTCCTCGTCCGTCATCCGCCTCAAGAGCTTTTACGGCCGGTACCTGGCCGCCTCGAACCAGCCCTTCCTCATGACCGGGCGCAAGGTCCTACAGACCCTCCCGGCGCACCTGGACTCGTCCGTCGAGTGGGAGCCCATCAGAGAAGGCTCTAGGGTCAAGCTCAAGACCCGCTACGGCAACTTCCTCCGCGCCAACGCCGGCTTGCCGCCGTGGCGCAACTCCGTCAGTCACGACGTGCCCAACAGAACCGTCACGCAGGATTGGATCCTCTGGGACGTTGACGTCGTCGAGATTCAGGCACAATCTCCGGTTCCTGTCGCTCCCAATTCCGACCCCGTAGACTCGAAAACGAGCTGGCGCTCCTCGCTGTCGATCAAATCTTCCAATTTCACGAGACATGAGGTGACAGATTTGTGAATCTACATCGACCCATTTCACTACTCGCCCTAAATTTCGATTATTTACTTTCATTTCGTACTTGATATGCAGTCTCATGATTTTTGTGGACTGAAGTGCAATGGAAGGATTATTTACTACCATATAGCCGATGAGGATGAAGATGAAGATGAGACCGAAGTGAAGTGGTTGATTTATGAGGGGAACGGCGTAGACGAGTTGACTCGGAGATTGGAGGAGGTGACCGGGTTGAGGGGAATAATCGTGTGCAGTCGCAGCCCGTTGAACGGAGAGCTGTTTCCCCTGCGCTTGCAGCTTCCTCCCCACACCACAACTATGCATGTCGTTCTCGTTCAATCCTCTCCTCACAGCGCTGCAACTGCAACCATGGAGAGCCCGTTGCTGCTTCTGACCCATCTTTAGGTTTCATAGAGATGTCAAGGCGTAAGTCTTGATTTTACACTAAATAATCAAGAGATTAAGCAAATGTTGTTGTATCACAATGACCCCTAATATGTTGTGGATTTTGAACAACGTTTTAATGATGTAATAACGTCTCCCTTGGAATACTTTGCTTATTCAGGCTTGTCATTCTTGGTTTGGAGTTGCATGAGCTGATAATTAGCCCATTATCTTGTAATTCACTGGCCTGCCCAATCCGAAAAATGAGTTGGGCCTTGTTGTTCGGGCGGACACTAGTAATCTTAAGGCACATGACGTAGAAGGCGCTGAGCAGGCCCATAAATACCTGACAGGCCCGTTTCACATGAACAACTAACCTTTTTCATTTCATTTTGTAGCGATGTATATGTAGTTTATATTGGTTTAAGGTTTTTTTGGATGTATTTTTAATTTAATAGCACCACGCAGAGTCTAGGAGACTCGTATCAAGAGCCATCTAAGATTAAGGTTGTGCGGTTGTCTATGTGACATATGCTGAACGTCGACCGAGAACTCATCTCCGATTTTAATATTCAAACATTATCCACTATGAGAGAGTGTCTCTGTCCTCTCTCAAGAAACCCTAGAGCTCAACGGTGGAATCATAATTTTTTTTTATGGGGTAGCCATCGATAATTAATAAAAAAACAATGATTGTAAAACATATTATTATTTTTAGAAGCAATGAATTTATTGATGATACCCTCTTCCAAGATTGAAAAAAGGGATGAAAAGCGATACAACCCAAAAATAAGGGATCAACTACGCCAACCTTCTCAAGCCAACAAAAATAAGAAAAAACAAACACCATGAATAAAACCCATCACCAAAAATCTACGCTTTACTTCTTCCAAAAGTATGCACCTCACTACTACATTTGGAATTACATTGAAATTTAAATATCAGAATCTAATCGAGGTAATTTCATTCTCATCTTACTCATATTTTGAAACCGCTTAATGATATCTAGGTCATCAATTGTGCTAAACACGTCTTTCTCTACAAGAGTCACTAAACAATCATTAAGCCATGGATTGGACATTTTGTTTCTCAACTCATTCTTCACAAACTTCATACCAAAAAATACCCGCTCAACACTTGCGGTAGCCACCGGTAACGATAAAGCTAGCTTTACAAGCCTGTAAACAAATATGTAAGTCTTGTGCTTCTTTGTCCAAACAAGAGTCTTAGCAAGATCAGAAATCCCTTTCAAATTGGAAAAGTTACCATCCATCCTGACACTCTCAGTATAATTTTCAAAATGTCGGCATAACTCTTTGTCACTTACATCTCTAAAGTCACTTGGATACAATCTCGCCTACCTTAGAAGTGATTTAGTGTCAAAAGCTTGAAATGAAGAGCAAAGACTCAAAGATGCAACGCAATGCAACAACTCAGTATTTTTAGGAGTAAAACGATCATTCAATTCCTTTAGTACCAAATCTATGACACGAAAGAAGCAGTCATTCTTGAAATAATGCAAATTTTTCATAAAGAGGCAAGACGTTTAGATTTATTGTCCTTTACGTACCTTGCATCCATGTCGGGGACATCAATCTCAATATTACCACAAGACAATATAACTTGTTCATAAAATTCATCCCATCCACCGTCCCTCATTTGTTGAAACTTTTTCTTAGTGATTCGGACAAGCTCCATAGCATTCACAATATCTTGATCACCCATTTCTTGAATTCCTCATACGGAGATTGTAGTGATGGTGTGGGTTGTTTCTCACTTGAAGAAGGAAGTTCATGAGCTTCTTGAATTGTTGAAATTGAGTCGAGAATAGAAGTATCTGGCTCCATCAATCTCGGTATAGACGAAAAAAACTTTCGCATCCTGCAATTTTAATAAACTTAATTTAATATAAGAAGTTCTTATTAATAATATATTACTTTAAACTTGATGAAGTAAAAATAGCACTTTGCACAATCAGCAAAAAACACAACAAAATAAAAACTCAACATTTGAACTAAAAGACCATCAACAATTTCTCTTAATCACAAAAAAAAAAAATTCAGGTTTGTTCTGTATCTTCTCTTGTCACAAAAAAATCTCAATGCCAAGGGAAAAAGAAACAAGGAACCGATTACTCCAATCAAAACTTTATTCTTCTCTTATTACTATCCAACTAATTTAAGTTTGTAAATTCTAGGTCTGAATTTTAATTCAAGAAAAAAAAATAGTGATGAGGATTAGGAGCTTACTTTGAGTAATTGAGTTGTCTGAATCGTGATGAAGAAGACCTGTTTGATGCCAGCAGTGGCGACTGCTGCCGTCCAAAATTTATCGCACAGAAAAAAAGGGGGAAATGAATTTGAGTCGCGCAGGAGAAGAAAAGGGGGAAACAAATGTTGTGTTATGCGCAACAAATTTGTTTAAAAAAATTAAAACTAAGGGTGTTCCAGCCCAGATTCGAACACAGGTTCTCATACGCATATTCACAAGGCTTCTACCATCAGGCTAAGTTCTCATATATTAAGGGTGTTCCATGGAACACCCTTATCCCCTTTAGTTCCGCCCCTGCTAGAGCTCTCCTCCAAAGTTCGCTACCGTGCTCTTTCGTTCTCCTCCGCAGGCGATCCTCCTAGTCTTCATGACCATGGAGGTCGTCGGCGGTGGTCTCCCGTTCCCCCATTCTTTTCCCTCAAATCTGGTCTCAGAGGCCGGGTCTTTCTCTGCCGTTCCTCTTCATTCGTCGCGACCGTTTTCAACAATTGTTGCTGACCTCCGGTTTATTCTTTTCCGTGCTTTGACTCATTTTCTATTTTTGGCCGGTGGAGAATCAGAAAAAGGAGAGTCAAACTCTCCGTCTGGATCGTCTTGGGTGTTGGCCTAGGCGAGTTATTTGTTGATAATTGAGCAGTGCGTGACAAAGTTCGGTCGGATCTACTTAGTGGTGGTCGTTGGGGCCTGGTTTCTGCTTCTAATCGTTGGTCCTTCATTTGATTTGTTTGGTTTCATCGCGTTTTTCCTGGACAAGTTGAGGATCTGATGGATCTGACTCCTCTTGGTGGTGCTGGCCTCAGGGTGTGTCGTTTCGGCGCGGAGTAGGGCGTGAGGGAAACTTTTGGTGCAGGTGCTGCTCACCTCCCTAGTAAGGTTCGTTACCTTCCTTCTAGACTTGTAGATCTTCTGTTCCCGACCATGTTTGGGTTTTTGGTTGGTTTTTACGGTCAAGCTAGTGTGGCTTTCGTGTTGGAGCTTCTCTCTTTGGTTGAAGATCTGCATGGTTTGGGTGTGGGTGCGTCCGTTTTGGGGTTCCGGTGGGTAGCAGACGGCGGTCAAGGGTGGGGCAATAGAGGCGGCTTGGTTCTTGGGGTTTCTGATCTGTTTAGGGTTTTTTCTCTTCTTTTTTTTCTATTGGGATCGGCTTTTGCCCTAGTTGTTGGGTCTGTTGTAGGCTTTGGTTTTTGGTTAGCCCGACCCTGTTTAGTTTTCTATGTTGTTTGTTCTCTGGTTTCCCCTTGTTGGAAAACTTTTGTTTCTTTTTTCATTTGTCGTTTCATTGGTGTCCCTGGTTGGGATTTGTTCTTAGTTTTGTTCTTGGTATTGTTGGTTCAACCCTCAGTCTGTTGAGGTGTTTCATGAGATTCCTATTAGAGTGGTATGCTCATTGTTGTGCTTCACCCCTGCTCTTTATTTCAAAGAGCAGTTTTATATATTGCTTTGCTGATAAAAAAACAATTATCCACTACAACATGTACGCCTCTCACTACCCCTTCTCGTGGTTGTGTTTTTATTCTCAGGGTTTCTTTGTGCTTGTCACGCCCCAAATCCGATTTTGACCGGGCTCGAGACTTGAACTAAAATAATAAATAATAAAAGCAATTTTAATACCAAAAAGAGTCTCAAATAATAGTTTAAAAGATCCGACTAACATCACGAGTCAACAACTCGGTAAAACCAAATGATAAACACGTTTAGTAGCAATAAAACGGTACGTCTCTAGACCACACTAGGCTAAGACTCTCGCTAGCTCCCAAGTTCCGAGAATCCCGCTAGCACAAATCACGCTCAAAACCTGTAGAACAACAAAGTAAAGGGGTGAGCTTTCGCTCAGTAGGAAAAAGTAGTTAAAGTGATGAGTATCCGCTCACCACCACGAGTAACCGTCCAATTAGGGCATACTAGCAAAGCACAACACTAATGACAACACGGAATCTCATAACCATAATCCTCAGTCACATGACTATAACCACATTCACAAACATACTTACACGACCATTATCGCACTGTACTCACATCACTTATTCAATCATCAAATATACAATATACAGTAAAACAATCACACGTCCCGTACCGCAGTCCCCGAACTCCGCCGGCTGTCCACAGCCCGACTCTATCATATCGTACCGGAACACACAGCATCGGCCTAGATATCTTCCCGGAACCGCATCGGGGCACAATCACAATACATCATACCGGAACACACAGCCTCGGCCTAGATGTCTTCCCGAAAATTCGTCGGGGCACAGTCACGCCACATCATACCGGATCACAAACCGTCGGCCTAGATACCCTACACCGGCATACCCCCTCGATGTAGGTATCATACCAGAACCACTCCCTGGGGGGCCGCGCATACGTGGGACCACACCGTCGGCCTAGATACCACCGTACACCAGCGTACCCCCTCGGTTTAGGTACCATACCGGAATACAACCCCTCTTGGAGCATGCATCAAGAAAGTCTTACGCATCACAATGCCATAGTTCAACCACGGTATACCAACCGAACCAACTTACCACAACACATCACATCGGTCTATCAATCACCCGATCATATCACAAACTTTGGTTCACGTCATACTAATCATATCACACTTGTCATAACATACCAACGTATCACAAGAGCATACCATATCGTGATCCTTAATCTAACGACTAGATAAACCACACATCATGCATCACAATCATAGATCATGACATCACAATCAACACGCAAACCTAAGGGCTCAACATGGCCCACATGCATTTCTACAGCACTACAAAAGCTTGAAAGTCAAAACATGGGCTGAAGGGAAAATGGGCCGGAACGAGGCCCAATCCGGGTGGCCCACATGCCCGGTACCCGAACCGACCAGTGCGGCACACCGGCCCGGAACCGGGCACGGTCCGTGCGGCCCACCGGCCCGGTACCAGGCACGGTCCGTGCGGCACGCCGGCCCAGTACCTACCACGGTCCGTGCGGCACTCCGTGCCGGACCCTGGCATGGTCCGTGCGGCATTCCGTGCCGGTCTGGGCTGAGGCTTTCTTCTTCCTCTTCTACTTCGTTTCTACGAATTTCTACCTCAAAACCTCTATTGATGACCTCCCAAAATTCCAAAACAAACCCTAAATCCTTCAACACTTCAATACCCACAATGGGTTTCATCAAAAACAACTTAAATCAAGTAATTTCCATCATCAAACTCCATTTCTTCTTCACAAATCAACATCTAAACTATCCAACCCAAAACCCACTAGTTCAAGTCATCTCTACTCAAACCCACAACACCAATTTCATCAATAAAAGAATTAAAGGATACCAACCTCTAGGAAATGAAGAGATGAAGTATATTAGAGAAGGTTTGGAAAAAGAAATGGCAAAAAAGGACCCTCCCCCCTTTCTCTTGCTTCTTCTTCAAGCTTCAATGGAGGCTCTTCCTTCTCTCCCCTCTATGCAATTTTCGGCCACTATGGAAATATGGGCTGAAACATGTCCCAATTGATGTATTAAACCCAGGGAAATTGATGTCCAAAATACCCCCTTGCCCTTTTCCCTTCCCAAGTCCAACTATTAAGGGTAGAAGGGTCAATTCGCACCCATTTCTTCCCTTCCAAGCTATCATGGACAAGTGTCCATGTGGGGACCACCTCCATTTTTAAGAAAATCCAGCACAATAATTTAAACCGTTAAGACTCTTGATTTGACCGAAAATGACCCCGGGTTGACTTTTTCATAATTACAGCCGTTGGAAAGGAAACGACCCAACTAAGCTAGCCGTAACGACGACTAAGCCTTTTGGGTCCCCGAAAGGTCCCGAATGACTCCCGGAGTCATCGGTTGACTTTTCTGGCAAAAAGTCAACTTTCGCCAAAATTCACTGGTTCGACCGGGGCCGGTTCTTATAGTGCTTGTTTTCTGTTTTCGGTTAGGGTCTAAAGTCGACGATGACATACATGGAATGGAATTGTCGTGGGTTAGGACAGATAAGAACCACCAAGAGCTGAACGAATTGATTGAAAAACATAGACCGGATGTGGTCTTCCTCACTGAAATATATCATTCGGACTCCCAAAACTCAACCTCGAAACTAGCACTCCTACGCCAGAATCTCGGTTTTCACGGGGGAGCGGACTGTCGTCAGTGAGGCGAAATAGGGGATCGCTCTTCTGTGGAATGAAAACTTCCAAGTTATGATTGAAGAACATGAAAAAACACACATAGACGTCCATGGGTGACTAGTCCGAGAACAGGTGATCCGATTCACATGTGTGTACGAGGAACCAATAAAGGCACAACGCCACGGGACCTGGAATTTACTTCGACGCCTAGCGAGGGCACAACAAACTCGAGACTGGATTCTGATGGGTGATTTTAGTATAATATTGGACCTAACGGAGAAGAGGGGGGATGGTCGTACCCGGTTGCTCTCATGTAGGACTCCGACATGCACTCACGGGTATGGGTGTTGAAGATCTTTCGATGGAAGTATATCAGTTCACTTAGGCATAGAAGAAGGATCCCAAATACTATGATGGAAATACAGATGGGTAGGGGCTCATGTCCACGAATGCTCGGGTTCAGTTTCTACAAGCTCGCCTTCGTAACGTGGGGTACACTACATCATACCATATGCCTCTTCGGCTTCAGCTGGTGGACAATCTGATGGGGACAACATCGAGGCAATTTCGGTTTGAGAATATATGGGTCCAGGACTCGGGATGTCGCTAGTTGATTCAACATGAATAGTGCAATTCAGGAGGTCGACATATTAAACACCATATCCATCGAATTGGTCAATCATTGGATGCTTGGGGACAATCGGTGTATCTAAAAATAATTAACAAGGTTCGAAGGTGTCAACAGCTGTTAGGTTAATTGAAGGACCGTCGGGACCAGGATGGGATCAGACGACGATTGACGGTTCAGAAGAAATATGAGATGGCACTTTCTCTCTATGAAGCTTTTTGGAAGCAGAGGGAAAAGAATCACTGACTGGTTGACTTGAACCGCAACACAAAATTCTTCCTTGCAACAGACACTTAACGACAACAATGAAATGTCATTCAGTTTCTTGAGACAAATAAGGGGTGGAGGTGACATGGGATACAGGGATGAAAGAAATAATGTTAAAAGACTTTCGGGACATATTATCGTAGGGAAGGTGGACCTTCAGGAACTCCCTATGTTGGTCCCAACTTTGATCTCAAGGGAACAAAACCAGCAACACGCGGGTGACGGATGAGGAAGCTTGTAAAGCAGTTTTCAAGATGAGACTGAATAAAACCCAAGTCCGGATGGACTGGACCCCCTTTTTACCACTATTACTGACCTATTCTACAATGAGAGGTCATAGTGTTTGTGAGGGAGGCAGTGGAAAATGGGACCATAGACGAGGATATGAACAACACAGTCCTTGTATTAGTTTTGAAGAAGTCGAATCCGAGGAAGATCACAGATCTTCGACCGATTGTTTTGTGCAATTTCTATAGAGATTGGCTCAAAAAGGATCCAATCCCAAAAGCACAACTTAAGCCCATGTATCTAACTCAAGACCATGTCCTTTTTTTGCTTATACTGGCATTAGGAACAATAGGGTTACGATAGGTTCCTTTTGTTCCAAACAGAGATGTGCAGCCACTTCAAGGAGGCAATGGGAAATCATTCATTGCTTCTTCATTTTTCACTCATCAAAGTGGCGTGAGCTAAAATGGAAGGATGAAATCAAGCTCGGTTCTTCTTTCTTCAAGTGCCGGTTGACATGGTCCTATTTATTTTTTTTCTTGAAGTGATACGGCAACAATATAAAGTGGCAGCCAAATCAAGTGAGTAAAGAGAAATAGTCTTGAGGTTTGGGGTGTTATTGAGGAAAAAAAAAACTAACCCAAGACAACAAAGGTGATTTCTTGATTTCATATGCATCGATATAAAAATATAGGTTAATTTCTTTTATGGATTATCGATCTTGTATTGAGAGATAGAGAATTAGGTGTGTAATTCTCGGATTATTTCTCGGATAACACAAGGAGCTTGTCGTTGTCCCGTGGATGTAAGCATATTGCCAAACCACGTAAAATTGCTTGGGTTCTCTGTTTAAATTATGCACTTTAATTATTGTTCGGTATTATCCGCGTATCAGACATTCGTAATTATCGACTGGGTCCTGGGATCGGGGTTGGAAAATCAGAAGATTGGTGATCGTTAGAAATTGAATCGCGTCGGTTCATTTCTACGAATCCATAGATTTTCCGGGGTGAGTCTCGTATTCCGGTTTTGGGGGTACTAGATTTACTTCAATTTCATCTTTCAGATTTTGTCCAAGGTGTTGGCCAACAGACTGAATCCCCTCCTTAACCCTCTTACTGTGGTGAATCAGTGATCCTTTGTATCGGGCATAGCCATTCGAAATAACATATCTATCTTGTACGATATAATTCACTCTCTTCGACGTCGTACCCAAGGGGAGAAGGGATTTGTGGAGTTGAAGTTGGTTATGATGAGTGGGGA
This sequence comes from Erodium maritimum, assembly GCA_963921825.1. Classification (NCBI taxonomy): domain Eukaryota; kingdom Viridiplantae; phylum Streptophyta; class Magnoliopsida; order Geraniales; family Geraniaceae; genus Erodium; species Erodium maritimum. Next base: position 59,653,055 of record OY997590.1, on the reverse strand, counting down.
TGACTATGCGTAAAAACACTCTTTTTACGTGCATCAGGACACGGTCATCAAGTAATATATGTGACGGTTAAGTAGCGATCGATCCCACATGGAGCAGAGGTGTCACTAGTATTTTGCTAAAACCTGTGGACGCGGGCTGTCACTTCCACATACCCGAAAGGGAAAATAAATAGCAGAATATCAAAAGTTTGTTTAAGTTTAGAAACAAGTAAATATGTATACGCTACCACCTAATACACATAAATTTTGATTCACACAAAGAGTTGGTCACGGGTACAAGTAAACATGACTTCCAATCAACACATAGTTTGGTTAACGAGGGTGAAATCAAATAATGATTTCCTTATGGTCTAAGGACACTTAAGTAGATATAGCTACATCACTCGACGAATCGGCCCAGCTATGCCTAGTTCAGTTCTTGAAAACCGAACACCACCGATCAAGATGAGTTCGGTAATCAAGTAGAACTACATAGAGTATCGAATCACGATACTCTGGTACTACACAAGCATGAGAGGACTCTAAATAAATTGGGGATAACTCCCCAAAACAACTATTGTTCAACTTTCGTTTTCACAATATAAATGTAAACTATATTATCGACCATATCACATCGTTGGGTGATTTTTTTTTCAAAAACCAGAATCTGCCGTGACAATTTTGACGAATCGTTGGTTTTTTTGGTGTGCCACACATGACTAAACCATAATCCACTGATTTGGTGTGCCACACACGTGCTTTTCCACCTAAGCACGTGTGTGGCACACCAAAAAAATCAACGATTCGTCAAAATTGTCAAGGAAAATTATGGTTTTTGAAAAACAATTCACCCAACGATGTGATATGGTCGATAATATAGTTTACAGTTATATTGTGAAAACGAAAGTCGAACAATAGTTGTTTTGTGGAGTTATCCAAATAAATTGCCTAATCTATTTAGCTACGCTTAGTTCAATCAACCTAACGACCGAATGAACCGATCATCAAAAAGAACTAAATAGAGCAACGAGTCACGAAGCTCTGGTAATACACAAGTGTAAGTAAATTCAATATACGTGAAATTCCGTCTCACACTAGATCGAATCATGGATCGCTCCAAACATCAATCTACATAGCGCACACAACAATCATGAAAAAAATCCCCAAATCGTTCGGTCGGCTTGAAACACACAAGAGAATCGAGAAAATGCAACCTAGCATATTCCTATCTCGTCAATAGGAAATGAAGACATAAACATGTCGGAAATCCTAGATAAGTTCACTAAATGACTAAAGTTTGCCTTTTTACGAACTCTAGCCTAGAATTTCATATACACCCGAGAGACGAAATAGCTAGCACATGAAATCGGGTTCAAAAACATGAAAAATCGAACATAAAGCACAAAAATCATGCATAAACATCGAGTAGCTTAAATATAGATGAATACCCATACAAGTAATTGGATGCCAATTAAGCTCAAAATTCCAAATCATGCCTAAAACATCACTAAACTCAAATTAACCATAAACCCATGCATCAATTTAAAAGAAATCAACATTTACACAACACTCATGACCAAAGATTGGAATCCAAGGTCATGGAATCCAAATCCTACTCAAGCATACCAAAAAAACAAGCTTTACAATACAATAGAGAAGAGTAGAGATTAGAACCGGGATTTGGTTGAGAAACCCAATCAAAAACTCATCTAGCTTGCAAACCCACCATCTCCAACTCTCCAAAGCTTCAACACATGAAAATGGAGAAGTTGGAGATGATGAGAAACTCATCGATGCTTGGAACCTCCTTGGATCGTCTTAGTTATGGCCTCAAGTGGTAGAAATTGTTCCCAAAATAAAGGACACTCCAGAACAAATGAATAAAAAGAAAGAGAAAGAACAATAAGAAAAATATATAACTTAAAATTATGCTTTGATTCAATAAAAATCTGATATGAAATAATTCTCACACTACTATTCTACGGGAAAAAGAAAAAATAGAAGCATGTGCTTCAAAATCATGCCGAACGCAAGCCGGAGAGGTTGAGAAAATGCGTGCAATCCAATGCGGGTGGGAGTGCTGACTCTGGCGTGCAACATGCCAGTTGTTTGTCGGATCTGATCAACGCGCACATGTAAGCCTGATCTTTGGCCAAGATGCGCGGGCTCATGGGATATGTGCGCGCTGCGCCACACCGGATGAATCTTGAGCATGCTTTTCCCTTTTTAAAATCTAAAATTTAATCGCTTATTCACGCTCCATATGACCTCCGATCGACCTCGTTCCTATGCCAATAAATTTATTTTTTCACGGCCTACAAAACAAGACCAATCACGAATATTTATGGATCACTTGAAAAATATCGACAAAGAACGAGGATTCGCATAGTTATTACTAAACGCTAAAAATATAAAAACGAGGCACAAACAAGATAAAAATATGGGGAAAACTATCCAAATTAAATAGGACACATTTACGCTCATCAGGAAGCAATATAAAGTGGCAGCGAAATCAAGTAAGTAAAGAGCAATAGTATTGGGGTTTGGGGTGTTCTTGAGAAAAAAAAAACTAAGACAAGACAACAAAGGTGACTTCTTGATTTCCTATGTATCTATATAAAAAGATAGGTTAATTTATTTTGTGGATTATCGATCTTGTATTGAGAGACAGAGAATTAGGTGTGTAACTCTCGGATAACACAAGGAGCTCGTCGTTGTCCCGTGGATGTAGGCACATTGCCGAACCATGTAAAATTGCTTGGGTTCTCTGTTTAATTTCTGCACTTTAATTATTGTTCGGTATTATCTGCGTATCAGACATTCGTAATTATCGATTGGGTCCTGGGATCGGGGGTTGGAAAATCAAGAGTTTTGTGTTCGTTACAAATTGAATCGAGCCGGTTCATTTCTACGAATCCATAGATTTTCCGGGGTGAGTCTCGTATTCCGGTTTTGGGGTACTAGATTTACTATAATTCCATCTTTCGGATTTTGTCCAAGGTGTTGGCCAACTGACTGAAGCCCCTCCTTAACCCTCTTATTGTGGTGAATCAATGATCTTTTGTATCGGGAATAACCATTCGAGATAAAATATCTATCTTGTACGAGAGCATTCACTCTCTTCGGCGTCGTATCCTAAGGGGAAGGGATTTTTGGAGTTGAAGTTGGATATGAGTAAGGCGTATGACCAAGTGGAGTGGACCTTTATTCTGGGTATGATAGGAGCATTTGGGTTCAGCCCACATTGGAGGGCACTAATTCTAGCATGCCTCCTATCTGTTTGATACTCAATATGAGGGTAAAAAAACATGACCTATTCACAACCGACTAAGGGATCCGGTAGGGAGACCTTCCTCCCCTTACATTTTCCTTTTTAGTATGAAAGGGTTATCTCGGATGTTGGGCCAAGCTACGAGGGTTGGCCGATTATATGGTTGCGTGGGGAACGCCGTTGATCTCCCATATTTCATTTGTTGATGACCGTTATATCTTCTGCAGATCCGAAGGAGGTTGAACAGCTGCATGACATCTTAACCTCATTTGGAGAATCACCGGACATGTAATAAATAAGGCCAAGTCCTCCATTTTTTCAGCATTAACACATATGATATTGTTCGTTTGGTATATTGTTCTACACTCGGTACATAGGAAACTCTCATGGATCCATATATTTGGGACTCCATAATATGTTAGGTCGGAACAGAGGTCAAAGCCTGAAGTTTATCTGTCATCAACTTCTTACCAAGATAACCGCTTGGGATGGCTAGCTTCTATCAACGAGAGGTAAGGAGGTGATGATCCAGTCTTTCTTGCATGATATCCCGAGACACGCATGAGTGTGCTCCTCCTTCCCAAAGTGGTTGTGGCGAAAATACATTTAGCTCTCGCTAGATACTGGTGTGAGGGAATCCCCAAAAGCAACGAAACTGCAGGACTAGGCGAAGTTATGTCAACCGAAGGATGATGGATGACTCGACTTCCGAGACATGTATGGCATGAAATTGGCCTTATTGGCCAAGATGGGTTGGCGGTTTCTCCTGGAACATGAAAATTTGGTGGAACGGTTCTTTAAGGCCAAGTATTTCCCACATGGTGACTTCCTCATGGCAAAGGGATGTCATAACCCAAGCTACATTCGGTTAGGGGTCAGGGAAACGCAGGAGCTTATACGGTAAGGGCTGTGTGAGACTATTGGGGATGGTAGTACTATGACAGTGAGTGGGTTCCCGTGGTTATTGAGGGACGCCCCGTGCATCCCGTGACCCTGAGAGAGTTTTTCGGGCTATATATGTGTTGTTACATCTAGGTTGGCAATGTTTGTGTCAAGCCAGATGTTATCCAAGATGCCATCTAACATCCTGTGAGTCCCCGGTAGCAAAGATAGAAAAGATGTCATCCAAGATGTCAACAGACATCTTGTGCATATTTTTGCGTATCTGGTACTGCATATTTGATTCCTAGTTAGAAGATATTTCTCTAATAGATATATGTTCTATTTAGGAAAGTCTCCAAGGTAGGGAAACAAAGATATTTTCCTTGATCGTGACTCTCGGGGTTAAGAAACCCTAGGAGGCACGATACAAGGGATCATTCAAGCTATAAAACTCCAAGTAAGGTAGCTTGGTTCGAATCATCAATCATATTCTCCGAACTTTATAAGTCGTAACTGACCATATTTGTTTTCCGAAAGGACTATTTATTCGTTGTTATTGTTAATAATTTCAGGTTTCCTAAGCATGTTGGACTAGCGTGTTGGGATACTGAATGATTTAAGCAAAAAAGAACATTGATGTGCTCATCCACGATTCGTAACTGAAGTGTGATGGAGTTGTATTTGCGTGATTGAAGTGTCACGAACAACTTTTGAAGACCGCAAGGCTAATCTGAGACTGAAGGGGTCGTAGAGTGGAATTAAGAATGACTCATGGATTCAGGGGGAGACTCTGAGATAGGTTTGCACTATAATAATATCATAGATTTGATCAGGAGGATCAGAACTTGTATGTTGATTGATTACACATAGTGAAACCTTTCCACTAGAAAAACGCCCCCAGATATAGATGATAGTGCACCGAACCAGGTAACCATATTGTGTGTCCTTGTGCGGTTCATTGTTTTTATTATTATTTCCATTCTGTTCTAAAGCACGATGTCATTCAACGAATCATAACATCTTACATGACATCTTATTGCTGCACCTAACCAGAATTTCAATTGGTATCAGAGTAGGTCACCCAATCTAAGAAGTGTGATCCTAAAGGGAAATAATTCTTTGTGTGCAAAATGGACAATTCAAGAGAAAGAGGCTCCGTAAATCGTCCATCAGTGCTTGATAAGACGAAGTATGACTATTGAAAAGCCAGAATGAGTGCATTCATGAAATCCCTAGATAGCAAAACCTGAAAGTCTGTGGTCCTTGGCTAGAAACCACCACTATTGAAACCTGAGGAAGGAAAATCAGTTACGTTTAAGCCAGAAAAAGTTAGTTAAATTTGCATTTGTTGATCCAAAAAAAGTTGTGCATTCCAGCTTTACGATTCGGCATGATCCTGCTTCATGTCATGCACTGTTCTGCAATCACGTCCCGCAATCAAAATTGACATCGACGTCGTTGAAAAGGAACATTTCATATGTTACAATATACACTTTCGAGCCTATTCTTCTAAGCAAAAAAAAAAAGCACAAGTAAGATCGTGTTATTCATGAAACTAAGTTGGAAAGAGACCCTCTTTTGTTGAGGTAAAAATTACTATATAAAGCATAATTTTTTGATAAAAATTTAAGTTAAACTGGAACGTAATTAACATTTTTTTTATAAAAAAATAAAATAAAAATCTCTCTCGCCACGTCGAGTGTCTCTCCCGAGAAACCCTATCCCTAGCCTTATGGAGCTCTTTGCTACCGCCACCGACAACTCAACTGCCACCCTGTTGGGTCTCGAGGTAGGGTTGGAGATGAACCAACTCGCAGCGGAAAATCAAGTAAATTCAAGAGACGATTAAAACCATGAAACAACTAACAAAGAATGGATTCACAAGAGAAAAATTCAGCACTATTTCTTACCAAAACAAGAACACCGGTTAACGATTGATTGGCTTGAGTCTCCAAGACGCCTACGTATCCACATGGGAATCAAAGCCACGTAATTCTTCTCTTTGAGGACTCAAGAACACAAAAATGGAGGTGGGAGCTTCTCAAACCCGAAATTGTAGGGAGAGAGGGAGAGAAGTTGTGTTTCCTGTTCTTGTCTTGTGTTTGTTATGTTGAAAAAAGATGACTTAAACATAACAAACCTCATACTTGTCCAACTAAAGGCATGGGACAAGTATGGTGTCAAGTAAGGTGTAAATAGGACAAAGTATGGCTAGACAAGATTGGGTTAGGTGGTGAATCACCAACACCTTAATCCTTGTCTTGCTTACTTAGTACTAATTAATCAAGACTTGATTAATTAGTTCCATGGGCCTTGGTTGCATGGGCCTCTTGGAACATGGCACGTGGCCATTTCCAACGAGGTCCCGTGATTCGCTCATCGCCTCCAAGCCTTCCATACCGGAAATGTCCAACATTATCCGACGCGATCAATCCCAAGACTCCAAGACTTGTCTCGATCCGTAAAGTCCTAATCACTTACGGGCACATGACCCAAAACCTAGTTTTGGTCATGTCCCGAGACAACTCCCTTTTGGCCATTCTCCATAAATGTGTCAATGAGTTTCATCCTCCGGTGTGACCCTTAGGTTTATGCATGTCAATAGATCAACGTAAAATCCCATTTTACTTGATCCTATTTAAGTGGAAACTAGAGACTTTAGTATTGCCTGACACTGCATAACGAATCGACCCTGTCGATTCTAACCTTTCCGTCGTCCCTGTCATTATCCTTTTATCTCCGATATCCTGATTGAGATAAGGCATAGAGCCGTCATCCTTATTATTCTCAATCACTGTTCCTTGATATGTGAGATGACTGAATATATGATACCCAATATCATGTGCATGGCCATGCTATTCTTTCAGTCACTCTCGATCAAGCGGCCGAGAACATATATCTTTCTCATACCTCAGTATGAGGGATGAATCCCTTAGCCTTATTTCGTGTCACTCATGTAGCCCGTCCCCAAGCCAATCCTGGCCGTTATGGAAGCCCTGTTACGGACAACGTTAGGCTTAGGTCAAACTCAGTTGTTGACTACATAGCGATCACAAAGACTCCTTGGACTAAGGATACATGACAAGCTACGACAATGAATATGTTCATGACTTGATCTATGGCACATATTCATGTCGGGTCGTGCAATATTATGTCCCACATGATATCTATGATCAGACTCCGGAATCCCATTCCAATGACTAACAGAACGTAAGCCATAAAGAGACATCTTTCATACTAGTCGCTTCTAGTGAAGCTTTGTTGGCTAGGGACCCATCGAGTGTGATCTATCTCGATCTATGATTCTATTCGCATGGTGGGCATAGATCAGAGCACACATCGATATATTACTCTAACAAATAAGTAATATAAAGTCGCTTTAATTTTATTGCTAACGATGATATATACATTTTGGACATTTAGGATTGAACTACGGGCACTAAGACTAACAATCTCCCACTTGCCGTAGTTCCAATATAAACACCAATATGTACCCCCATCGACTTTCCATGTCTAACATGTTTAGGCAGCGACACTGCCTTAGTTAAAGGGTTGGATATGTTATCATCTGTTGCAATATAGGTTATCTTCACTTCACCTCAGTTCAGTATTTCTCTGATTAGGTGGATACGTCGTAGTACATGTTTAGATTTGTTATGCAATCTGGGCTTTTAGCTTGCGCAATGGCCCTTGTGTTGTCGCAAAATGTATTCACCAGGTTGGATGGGTTGTTAATTACACCCAACCCTGCCATGAATTTCCGAATCCACATAGCCTCCTTAGCTGCATCTGCAGCATCCATGTACTTGGCCTCTGTCGTAAATTCGGCAATGGTATCTTGCTTTACGCTCTCCCAGCTAAAGCTCTGCCATTCAGCATAAACAAATATCCTGAATAACTTCTAAAGTCATCTGGATTTGTCTTGGAAAACTAGCGTCTACTCATCCTTCGACGACTAGTTCAGCATCATCTTTCCCCCGGGTTAGACTGATGTCTACTGGTACAACATAAGGCTTACGAGACGTCCGGTCTCATACATGTCATGGCATATATGATCGATCCTACCCTCAGGCGCATAGGATTCCCATCATCCTTTTCAGCTCATCAGGTGCCTTAGGACACTGAGTCTTGCTGAGATGAATGCCATGACTAGTGGGTAAGAGTCCTTTCTTTGAATCGAGCATTAAGAACCTACTCAATGCCTTGTTTACATAGGTTCCCTGACTTAAACCCAAGACCCTCTTGGTGCGATCTCTACATATCTTAATCCTTAAGATATAAGAAGCATCGCCTAAGTCCTTTATTGAAAAATACTTCCTCAACCAAGCTTTAGTCTCGTGCAAGGTTGGGATGTCGTTTTCAATGAGAACCAGAAAGGTAATCTTGCTCCCACTAGCCTTCTTATAAACGCAATATTCATCCTCGTTCTTGATTAAGCCAAATCCAATTACAGCTTCATCAAAACGAAGGATCCAACTCCGAGAAGTTCGTTTCAATCCATAAATGAATTTCAACAACTTATAACTCTTTCCCTTATTCTTCGGATCGTCAAAACCTTTGGGCCGAGACATACAAACGTACTCAGTCAAATTTCCATTTAGGAAAGCGGTTTTGACATCCACTTGCCATATCTCATAATTATGATACGCAGTTATGTCAAGAAGAATTTGGATCGATTTTGACCATAGCCACTAGGGAGAAGGTTTCCTCATAGTCAATCCATTGGATCTGCCTATAACCTTTCGCCACCAGTTAAGCTTTGTAGGTCAGAGGGTTTCCGTCCATGTCCATCTTCACCTTAAAGATCCATTTGCATCCGATGGTCCTCACACCATTGATGGGATCAACCGGTTCCCAGACTCGGTTGTCCGACATGGATTGCATTTCCTCCCTCATGGCTCACAGCCATAACTCGGAGTCAGGCCCATCCACGACTTCCTGAAAGGTGGCTGGATCATTGTGATCCACCATGACTTCATTGTCACCTCGGGATACCATATCTTGGAGGTGGAAGATTGATCCTTTCAAATCGCCTTGGACCTTCCGGAATTGTAACAGGAATTGGTTCTTACTCTACGACAATCTCTGGCTCCTTTCTACTGAGTTGTCAATTGGTTTAGACAGATCTGTACCATCCTGAATTTCTTCGAGATGCACAGTCCTCCCAATGACGTCTTTGGAAACAAAACTCCTTTTCCATAAAGACCCCACCCCAAGAGACGAACACCATGTTCTCACTGGGATTATAGAAGTAGTATCCCTTTGTTTCTTTGGGATACCACACGAAGGTGCATATCTCAGATCTTGGTTCGAGCTTAGTCGAAACCAAATGTTTCACATAAGCCTTGCAAACACAAATCTTTAGGAAGGACAAAGCGGGCATCATCCCGTACCATTTTTAAAATGGTGTCCCTTCCACACCCTTCGTCGAAGCCCGATTCACTATGAATGCGGTCGTCTCTAGAGCATAACCCAAAAAAGAGATTGGGAGATCAATCCAACTAATCATGGAACGGATCATTGTCTAACAATGTCCGATTTCTCTGTTTGGCTACACCTTTCAACTACAGTGTCACAGGAGGAGTCCATTCCAAAAGGATCCCATTCTCTTTTAGATGATATAATAACTCTGTGGTCAAGTATTTTCCACCTCAATCCAATCGAAGTGCCTTAACGAATCGACCCTGTCGATTCTAACCTTTCCGTCGTCCCTGTCATTATCCTCTTATCTCCGATATCCCGATTGAGATAAGGCATAGAGCCGTCATCCTTATTATTCTCAATCACTCTTCCTTGATATGTGAGATCACTGAATATATGAGACCCAGTATCATGTGCATGGTCATGCTATTCTTTCAGTCACTCTCGATCAAGCGGCCGAGAACCGATATCTTTCTCATACCTCAGTATGAGGGATAAATCCCTTAGCCGTCTTTCGTGTCACTCATGTAGCCCGTCCCCAAGCCAATCATGTCCGTTATGGAAGCCCTGTTACGAACAACGTTAGGCTCATGTCAAACTCAATTGTTGACTACATAGCGATCACAAAGACTCCTTGGTCTAAGGATACATGACAAGCTATGACAATGAATATGTTCATGACTTGATCTATGGCACATATTCATGTCGGGTCGTCCAATATCATGTCCCACATGATATCTATGATCAGACTCCGGAATCCCATTCCAATGACTAACAGAACGTGAGCCATAAAGAGCCATCTTTCATACTAGTCGCTTCTAGTGAAGCTTTGTTGACTAGGGACCCATCGAGTATGATCTATCTCGATCTATGGTTCTATTCGCATATCGATATATTACTCCAACATATAAGTAATATAAAGTCGCTTTAACTTTATTGCTAACGATGATATATACATTTGGACGCTTAGGATTGAACTACGGGCACTAAGACTAACAACTGCCACCGTCCTTTACGCATCGCCGCGTTCACCCATGCGACTCTTGGCCCGTGTGCTTCCTTCTCGCCCATCTTCTGATGTGGTATCTTCCTTTAAACCAAGACGCGAACAAAGATCGAAGAAATACCAATCGGGTTTGGCTTATCCGATCTCCCTCTCCTCACTGTCTGCTAATCTCTTGCCCCCACAATCTACGACCCTCGTGACTTTTACTCCAGGGTTCTCTTGATTCCTCTACAAGCAATGCTAGGCTTGGAACTCCTCCGCCAACCATCACCCTTGTCGATGGCTCGAAGGGTATGGCGCCATCCATGGTGGTCCCTAGTCTTACTTCGCCTGGTGTCTTCCCGTGTCTGCTTTCTCCATCCAGTGTCACGCCGCCCCTACCTAGTGCTACCAATGTATCGTCGCCCCCACGATACTTAGATCCTCTATGTGGGAAAGCACTTGTGGTCGAGCCGGGGAGGGAAGAACTGAAGGCACTCTACGAGGGGCGTTCAATCCCTGATGCGGAGAGCATCCCAATAATTCTGGCCCTGTTCACTCCGCCTCCAGAGATGGTTCATCGTCGTAGGACCTTCAAATCGAAGGAGGTCAGTTCTACATCAGGGGTACCGACCGTGCAGGATCCTTTCGAATCTACCATAGCTACCCTTCAAGGCAGGTTCTCGTCATGCTCGTTGGAGGAGGAGGAAGAGGTTGAGGTACTAGTGTCGTACTCCCCGGTGAGCCCCTCTATTATGGCTCGCCAGCAGTTTTCCATGATGGGTAAACTGTGGGCCTCGAAACCTCCTCATAAGGAGGTGTAAGAACCACTCCCGGTTAACGCCAGTCAAATCGGTGAAAAACAGGAAAATTTAAATTTTTTGGACAGACACTTAAATGAACCTTAATTTGACCCCGAGGGTCATACCGGACTTAAGTTGACCCCGATATCGACCAAAGTGAGTTCCTTGGGACTCAGGGAAACTTTCTGACCAATTTGGGAAAGGTTGACTTTTTACTGGAAAAGTCAACCGAGCGACGTTTTGGTCTGTTTGAGGTCCGTTTTGGATCCAAAAAGCTTAACCGTCGTCACAGCGGTCTTAGTTGAGCGTAGGTCGTGAAGTTTCGTAATTTCTTGGAAAAAGTGCCCGTTCGGGGCCCGAGACGGCCGAATCTGACTGAATAATATCTAGAAGATATTTTCCAAAAGGTGTGGGACCCACTTGGCACATGTCAATTATGATGTGGTGTTAGGTTTCTTGAACAAAACAAAAGATGAGACATGGATGCTAGTTTTGTAATTAAAGGATAGTTTTGTTTTTTTTTAAACAAAATAAAGATGAATGGTTGGAGAAGTGTTCGGCCATTCTCAAAAAAAGGAAGAAGTGGAGAGAGAAAGTGGAGAGAGGAAAGAAGAGAGAAGAAAGGGAGAAAAAAAGAAGAAGGGTTGTGGTTTTGTGATTTTTCCCGTCGATCAAACCGGTGGATCGTCTCAACGATCAAGGAATCGAGTTCACACCGTCATTCTCTACGGTGAGCACCTAACCGATTTTCATTTTGGAACGTTTGAATTTTAGGGTTTGAGTTTAAATGGTTTGATTAAGGTTGGGTTGAGGTTTGGGGTTCGTTAGCAACGTTTTGGGGCGAAAAGAAATGTTTTCTGTTGTGGCTGTGTGGGTCCCATGTTTTCGGGCCTCGGGTTTTTCGTGTTCGGGTGGTTTAGGACGATCCCCAAGTCGTTAATCCTCACCCGGAACGAATTTTGGAATTAAATTGTGAAAGTTGTAATTGACGGGTTTAGAAACTTTAAACGCAAATTAAATGATTCGGAACGCAGATTCGCCATGTCGGGCGAATCGGGCTTTTCCGGGTCCATTATCGACAATGTCGAGTAATTGGGAAGTTTGGGAGTGATCGACATTGTCAGGGTTACTTTTGGGCGTCAAGTTTATTAAAATTCAGTTTATGCCTGCAAGCTTAAAAGTATTTAAAATTGTGTTCTTATTAGATCGTGCCGCAGACAGAGGAAAGTGAAAGCTAGGCGAGTGATCTGGATCACGCCAGAGCTTGTTTGTGCGCTTTTGGAGAAGGCATACGATGTAGGGAAAAGTAGCCGGATCTCGGCCCTGACTAGGGAAAGTTAACAGTAGAAATGCATGTGACACTTGGGTGTCGTGGGTTAAGTAAGTTTATCGAATATTAGAAAGGCAGGCGACACTGGGTGGTGTCGTATGATACGGGAACGTATCGAACAATAGAAATGCATGTGACACTTAGTAGTGTCGTAGGAGCAGTGAACTTTAGATATTAGAATTACTGGATGCATCTGGTTAGGCCCGAAGGTTGATTGTTTAATTTGTGTCTTGGGTGGCCATGAGAGCCCGTATTTTACTGCTGTGTCTTGGGTGGCCATGAGAGCCCGTGCCTTTACTGTTGGTGTCTTGGGTGGCCATGAGTGCCTGTGGGGTTGTAGAACCCGTGTTTTTACTTTTGGTGTCTTGGGTGGCCATGAGTGCCTGTGGGGTTGTTGAACCCGTGTTCTACCGTTGGTGTTTAGGGTGTCCTTGAGTGCCCGTGGGGTTGTTGAACCCGTGTTCTACCGTTGGTGTTTTGGGTGGCCTTGAGTGCCCGTGGGGTTGTTGAACCCGTGTTTTACCGTTGGTGTCTTGGGTGGCCATGAGTGCCTGTGGAGTGTCAAACCGGTGTTGTTGCTGTTTGTTGAACTTTGTTTGTGATTGTGATTGTGGTTACCTGAGGTTGGGGGCCCGCTTCATAATAACGGGGGTCCTGTGATCGCACGCGTCTGCATGTTCAGACGGGGTAGGGGGCCCGCCCGTGAGGAAAGGGGTCCTGGCCGCGCGTGCGTGGGTTGGGGTGACAGGTCGACAGCCTGATCCGACTTTGTGTCGGGAAAAGTGCCACAGGTCGACCGCCTGGCCTGACAGGGATCGGTAAAGGGCGTGGGGGTTACTGAGCAGTTGGAGTGCGATCCTTTGTGATCTTGTTTAGTGTGCGATCCTTAGTGATCTTGGGTGTTGCGTGGTTATCTGTCGTGTCTTCGGAGGAAGTCGTCAATCGTTGTGTCGGGTCTATATTACGTGTCCGAGTGTTGAGTAGGTTGAGGAAAGTGATGGTTTGTGTGTCAGTCGGGTTACTCGAGTTTGGGGATAGTAGTCCCAGGTGTGGGTTTGGTGTTGGTGTTACCGGCATTGTCTGCTAAGTATGCCGTAGTCAGTCTGTTATCCGTGGTGGTGAGCGAACGCTCACCCCTAGCTGCTTTTCCTACAGGTACTGGTCGCGGAACGGACTAGGTGAGCTTCCGAAGCTTGAAGAGCTAGGAGCGGGAGTCCGGGTTTACTTTTGAGTCTAGCGACGTATGCCCTGCTTTTTGTCCGCTTGTTGGAACGTGCTTTTGAGTTGTAAATAATTATTTTGATTAACTACTTGATGGTTTTAAAGTGATTTATTTAAAATGTCTGAAAATGTTTTATTGTTTTAAACGTTCGCGTTCCGAGTTCTGTTCTACTGAATTTGGGGCGTGACAGCTTGGTATCAGAGCTCGAGGTTTCACACCTCGGAATGTACGTCAATTAGGTGGGGAGAGTCGAGTCAGTAAAGTCCCGTCGTGCGTTGGGTACGCAAGTCGGAAACCGTGTGTAGACCCGTAGTGTTTGAGTCCTGTTTGTGTTTGTGTGTATGTGCAGTACGGTTATTACTGGCATACTGTTTGTGTATTGCTGCGTGAAACATTTTTGAGCTGTCGCGACTTGACTCAGGGGCGCCCCTGTAGTCGAGCTTGACGGTGCTGATATCAAGTGGGTACAATGTAGTTCGGGGACGCCTGGACCGGGTTGTAACTACCTGATGTCAAGAAATGAGGTTTTTAATGAAGTGGAGAAAGTTTTAAAATTGGTTGGCCCAGTGGGCGTGTTTTAAATTTGATTGGCCCTGTGGGCGCGTTTTGATTTTGGTTGGCCCGGTGGGCGTGGTTCGACTTTGGTTGGCTCGGTGGGCGTGTATTGTGTTGTTGGCCTTGTCGGCTTGTGATTGAGGTTGACTGACTTGTGTTTGGTCGTTGAATTGTTGTACGTATGTTGTTAAATTGGTGGTCAAGCGTGTGTGTCGTTTAAGACTATTTTAAGGGTTAAAACGGGATAAGGTTCGAGTTGGAAACGAATTTGGGAAACAGACATGCGCGAGCGTCACGGACCCTGTCACGGATCCGTGACGGAGCAGCGCGTTTTGGCGAGTTTTGGGCCTTCGTCACGGCTCCGTGACCCCAACCGTGACGGGGCCTGTCACAGATCCGTGATTCCTGTCTTGTTCCACCGTCGTGATTGTGCAGTTTGAGTGTTGGTTTTAAGTGGCTGTGTTCACAGTTGTGTGTGTTGTGGAGGTCGTAAGTCCGGTGTTAAGAGGTGAGGTCTTGGGTTCGAGACTCATCAATAACCTACGGTAGTGATACAGCGCCTCGGTGTGAGAGTCTCACCATACAGAGAGGGATTAGGGTTGATGCGCTGCGGCGCCATGCGAACTAGATTCCCTTGTGTGAACGGGTGTTCGAGGTTTCCCTCGCGTGAACGGGTGGTTTGAGGTTTCCTTCACGTGAGTGGGTTATTCGAGGTTTCCCTCGCGTGAACGGGTGGTTTGAGGTTTCCTTCACGTGAGTGGGTTATTTGAGGTTCCCTACATGATCGAGTAACTAGGGTATCGAGGTTGTGAGCAATAGTGGTTTGCTTAGTTGAGAACGTGATCCCCGTTTTGAGGTTTCCCTTATGTGATCGGGTAATTGGGGTATTGAGATTGTGAGCAACAATGTTGGCTTAGTTGAGAATATGATCCCCGTTTGAGGTTTCCCTACGTGATCGGGTAATTGGGGTATTGAGGTTGTGAACAATAGTGGTTTGTTGAATTGAGAACATAATCCCCGTTTCGAGGTTTCCCGTACTTGAGAGAGTATTTGAGGTATTAATAGCTTGAACAATGTGATGTTTTGGTATCAGGTTTTGAGGTAGTGGTTTGCCCTGGTTAGATTGGTAAGTCGTTAGTGCTTTACTAGTATGCCATAATCGAACGGGTGTCCGTGGAGGTGAGCCGAACGCTCATCCCCTTTACTACTTTTCCCGCAGGGGACGAGTAGCGAATACTGGTTTGGTTGCGGAAAGTTATAAGTAAATGCATAGAGGATCGCGTGAGGGTTGTGTTATACCTTGTCGGTGTGACTAATGGAGTAGTTGTCCGGTCTCTGATTTGGGCGTCAGTTTTATTGGATACCGGGGTGTCACACTCGTCTACTTCGTCGAGTGGTGCTGAGATGTTGGGGATGAGTTTAGAGACGTTGAGTCCACCCCTGCGTCTGGACACGCCGGTTGGGGGTGATGTGGTGTGGACTAGGGTCTGTCGTGCCTGCGGAGTTAGAGAAGCGAACTGATACAGGAGGTTCGAGAGAGGGCTCAAGAGCCCTGATGCTGGATCGAGTCCTCACCCCGAGGATTCGGGTATGTTCGGAGTTGGTAGGCACGACGACGGTAGAGGAGCGAGGTCTTAGAGAGACCGCAAGGTTCCGTGAGGTTTGGCAGCAACTGAGCTTGTGCGTGTATCCGTGGGAAGGATACTTACGAAATGACAGCCTTTGATGTGATCCTGAGAAAGGATTGGCCGGCAAAGTGCCGAGCCAATATCGACTGTTACTGGCGACGAGTGACGGTGTCAACAGGCAACACGAAAGGTTCGTGTATTCTGGGCAGTAGGAGCGGAGTTCTCCTGTCGGCTTGTCCGCAGTAAAGGAAGTATCGGCCGTGCAGAGCCGAGAGTTATCGCGAGTGGCGTGCGAGTTCCCCGAGATCTTCCCTGAGGAGTTGAGCGGGTTGCCACCAGTTCGTGAGGTGGAGATCGGGATTGACCTGGTGTCGGGAACGGCAGCGATATCGATGACGCCTTACAGGTTCGCGTTAGTCGAGTTGACCGAGCTGAAGAGTCAACTCGAGTAACTTCGGGAGAAGGGGTTTATCCGGCCGAGCACATCGTCGTAGGTAGCGCCAGCACTCTTCGTGAAGAAGAAGAGTGGAGAGCTTCAGATGTGTATCGACTATCGGAAGCTGAACCGGGTTTACGGTGAAGAACCGATACCCGATGCCGAGGATAGACGACTTGTTTGACCAGTTGAGAGGGTCGATATGCTTCTCGAAGATCGATCTACGATCCGGGTATTACCAGTTGCGAGTCCGAGAGGGGGGCATCGCAAAGACTGCATTCCGGACACGCTATGGGCATTACGAGTTCTTGGTGATGCCTTTTGGTCTGACGAACGCACCTGCAGCGTTCATGGATCTGATGAACAGTATATTCCGGCCGTTCTTAGATCAGTTTGTGGTGGTGTTTGTAGACGACATCGTGATCTACTCGCAGAACAAGGCGGCGCACGAGGAACATCTGAGGGGTATTCTGACCCTGCTGCGCACACCTCAATTATACGCCAACCTGGAGAAGTGCGAGCTTTGGCTCGATGAGGTGGGATTCCTCGGTCACGTTGTGTCCCGTGACGGTATTTTGGTCGATCCGGCGAAGATTGACGCGGTTTTGAAGTGGGCGCGGCCCACGAGCGTCTTCGAGATCCGCAGCTTCTTGGGGCTGGCAGGATATTATCGGCGGTTGGTCCAGGACTTTGCGCGTCTAGCCGCGCCTATGACTCTTTTGACACGCAAGGGAGTCGGGTTTGTGTGGACAGAGGTTTGTGAACGTGCGTTCACGGAGCTGAAGGCTCGTCTGACTACCGCTCTAGTGTGGATAGTGCCAGAGCGCGGGGTCGGGTATGAGGTCTATTGTGACACGTCCTGGGAAGGACTGGGTTGCGTACTGATGCAGTTGGGTAGAGTTGTTGCTTGTGGCTCCAGGCGGTGGAAGACGCACGAGCGCAACTATCCTACCCATGACCCGGAATTAGCAGCAGTAATGTTCGCGCTGAAAGGCTTGAGGTATTATCTGTATGGCGAGCGATTTCGGGTGTTCTCGGATCATAAGAGCCTTAAGTGCATCTTTTTCCCTACGAGATCTGAACAACCGCCAGCGGCGATGGATGGAACTACTTGAGGAGTACGACTTTGAGCTACTATACCATTCGGGTAAGGCGAATGTGATTGCCGACGCCCTGAGTAGGAAGCCGATGCCGTGTCCTGCTAACATCTCAATCCGAGAGTGGGGCATGCTGAGAGAGTTGGGCACGCTCGGGTTGGAGCTAGAAGAGGTTACTGGCGGCGTGGCCATGTGCTTCTTGGTTACTCAGCCCACCCGACTTGGCCGGGGGATAGAAGCACAGTCGGTGGATGTCGAGACGGCAGAGATCCGGGAGAGAGTTGCCAGTGGTGTTGACGCTGAGGGCTAGGATCGTCGTGCTAATTGGGAGTTACGGTGTCGCGGAGGTTTGTTCATACCGCGTAACGGTGGAGGCGACGAGTTGCGAGAGTCGCAAGTTTCGCGTCTGACAGTGCACGTGGGTAGCACTAAGAGGAGCGCGACATCTGGTGGCATGTCTAGTGGAACGGGATGCGGAGAGCGGCCGTGGAGTTAGTATCGCGGTGCATCACTCGTCGGCAGGTGAGAGCCGAACAACAGCGTCCCGCTGGATTATTGTAACCACTACGGGTTGTACAGTGGAAATGGGGGCACGTCACGATGGATTTCGTGAGCGATTAGCCGAGTTCGCCTACAACAACAGCTTTCAGGCCAGTATCAAGATGGCACCGTTCGAAGCGTGTAAGGTAGGTCGTGTCGATCGCCCGTGTGCTGGACAGAAGTGAGGAATGAGGGTTTACTAGGTCTAGAACTGGATCGAGAGACAGCTGAGTCGGTCGTGCCGAAGCGTGAGCGGTTGAAGACCGCACTGAGTCAGCAGGAGCTATGCTGATAGACAGCGCCGACCTCTCGAGTCAGCAGTCGGTGACCATGTATCCCTGAAGGTGAGTCCGAAAGGTGGACTGGTGCGTTTCAACCGCGGCGGAGGCGGGTTAGCCCCGCGGTGTATCGAGCCTTTCGAGGTCTTGAGTAGAGGGGGAGCAGTTGCATACCGAATTGCACTGCCGCCGCAGCATGGGAATATCCACGTTTCCCAGTTGCAGAAGTATTTGCGGACCCCTCGAATGTCATTGAGTGGGCAGATGTCGAGGTAACGGATGATGTCTCGTATAAGGAGAAATTGGTTTGGGAAATGGATCCGCGGGAGCAGGTCCTGCGCGGAAAGGTTATCCGCTTAGAACGGGTGCAGTGGCGGCACCACGAGGCTGAGTTGACTTGGGAGCGCGAGGACGAGGTTCGCGCGAAGTACCCCGATTTTTTCGACTCCCGAGGTACGTCTGTTTTCAATTTCGCGGACGAAATTCCTTTAAGGGGGGTAGATTGTAAGAACCACTCCCGGTCAACGCTAGTCAAATCGGCGAAAAACAGGAAAATTTAAAAAATTTGGACAGACACTTAAATAAACCTAAATTTGACCCCGAGGGTCATACCGGACTTAAGTTGACCCCGATATCGACCAAAGTGAGTTCCGCGGGACTCAGGGCAACTTTATGACCAATTTGGGAAAGGTTGACTTTTTGTTGGAAAAGTCAACCGAGCGACGTTTTGGTCTGTTCGAGGTCCGTTTTGGATCCAAAAAGCTTAGCCGTCGTCACAGCGGTCTTAGTTGAGCCGTTTCCTTGTAGCCCGTGAAGTTTCGTAATTTCTTGGAAAAAGTGCCCGTTCGTGGCCCGAGACGACCGAATTTAGCGAATCTGACTGAAAAATATCTAGAAGATATTTTCCAAAAGGTGTGGGACCCACTTGCCACATGTCAATTATGTGGCGGTGTTAGGTTTCTTGAACAAAACAAAAGATGAGACATGGATGCTAGTTTTGTAATTAAAGGATAGTTTTGTTTTTTTTAAAACAAAATAAAGATGAATAGTTGGAGAAGTGTTCGGCCATTCTCAAAAAAGGAAGAAGTGGAGAGAGAAAGTGGAGAGAGGAAAGAAGAAAGGGAGAAAAGGAGAAGAAGGGTCGTGGTTTTGTAACTTTTCCCGTCGATCAAACCGGTGGATCGTCTCAACGATCAAGGAATCGAGTTCACACCGTCATTCTCTACGGTGAGCACCTAACCGATTTTCATTTTGGAACGTTTGAATGTTAGGGTTTGAGTTTAAATGGTTTGATTAAGGTTGGGTTGAGGTTTGGGGTTCGTTAGGAACGTTTTGGGGCGAAAAGAAATGTTTTCTGATGTGGTCGTGTGGGGCCCACGTTTTCGGGCCTCGAGTTTTTCATGTTCGGGTGGTTTAGGACGATCCCCAAGTCGTTAATCCACACCCGGAACGAATTTTGGAATTAAATTGTGAAAGTTGTAATTGACGGGTTTAGAAACTTTAAACGCAAATTAAATGACTCGGAAGTCGGAAATTGATTCCGCCGAGTGCATAGGAACCCTTGAATTATTTTAAGACCGTAGAAACGAAAACAGGAATTTTCGGAGCCCCGGAAGGGCGTTTTCAAAACCCGGGCAGATTCGCCATGTCGGGCGAATCGGGCTTTTCCGGGTCCATTATCGACAATGTCGAGTAATTGGGAAGTTTGGAAGTGATCGACATTGTCGGGGTTACTTTTGGGCGTCAATTTTATTAAAATTCAGTTTATGCCTGCAAGCTTAAAAGTATTTAAAATTGTGTTCTTATTAGATCGTGCCGCAGACAGAGGAAAGGGAAAGCTAGGCGAGTGATCGGGATCACGCCAGAGCTTGTTTGTGCGCTTTTGGAGAAGGCATACGATGTGGGGAAAAGTAGCCGGATCTCGGCCCTGACTAGGGAAAGTTAACATCAGAAATGCATGTGACACTTGGGTGTCGTGGGTTAAGTAAGTTTATCGAATATTAGAAAGGCAGGCGACACCGGGTGGTGTCGTATGATACGGGAACGTATCGAACAATAGAAATGCATGTGACACTTAGTAGTGTCGTAGGAGCAGTGAACTTTCGATATTAGAATTACTGGAGGCATCTGGTTAGGCCCGGAGGTTGATTGTTTAATTTGTGTCTTGGGTGGCCATGAGAGACCGTATTTTACTGCTGTGTCTTGGGTGGCCATGAGAGCCCGTATTTTACTGCTGTGTCTTGGGTGGCCATGAGAGCCCGTGCCTTTACTGTTGGTGTCTTGGGTGGCCATGAGTGCCCGTGGGGTTGTAGAACCCGTGTCTTTACTTTTGGTGTCTTGGGTGGCCATGAGTGCCCATGGGGTTGTTGAACCCGTGTTCTACCGTTGGTGTTTAGGGTGGCCTTGAGTGCCCGTGGGGTTTTTGAACCCGTGTTCTACCGTTGGTGTTTTGGGTGGCCTTGAGTGCCCGTGGGGTTGTTGAACCCGTGTTTTACCGTTGGTGTCTTGGGTGGCCATGAGTGCCTGTGGAGTGTCAAACCGGTGTTGTTGCTGTTTGTTGAACTTTGTTTGTGATTGTGATTGTGGTTACCTGAGGTTGGGGGCCCGCTTCATAATAACGGGGGTCCTGTGATCGCACGCGTCTGCATGTTCAGACGGGGTAGGGGGCCCGCCCGTGAGGAAAGGGGTCCTGGCCGCGCGTGCGTGGGTTGGGGTGACAGGTTGACAGCCTGATCCGACTTTGTGTCGGGAAAAGTGCCACAGGTCGACCGCCTGGCCTGACAGGGATCGGTAAAGGGCGTGGGGGTTACTGAGCAGTTGGAGTGCGATCCTTTGTGATCTTGTTTAGTGTGCGATCCTTAGTGATCTTGGGTGTTGCGTGGTTATCTGTCGTGTCTTCGGAGGAAGTCGTCAATCGTTGTGTCGGGTCTATATTACGTGTCCGAGTGTTGAGTAGGTTGAGGAAAGTGACGGTTTGTGTGTCAGTCGGGTTACTCGAGTTTGGGGATAGTAGTCCCAGGTGTGGGTTTGGTGTTGGTGTTACCGGCATTGTCTGCTAAGTATGCCGTAGTCAGTCTGTTATCCGTGGTGGTGAGCGAACGCTCACCCCTAGCTGCTTTTCCTACAGGTACTGGTCGCGGAACAGACTAGGTGAGCTTCCGAAGCTTGAAGAGCTAGGAGCGGGAGTCCGGGTTTACTTTTGAGTCTAGCGACGTATGCCCTGCTTTTTGTCCGCTTGTTGGGACGTGCTTTTGAGTTGTAAATAATTATTTTGATTAACTACTTGATGGTTTTTAAGTGATTTATTTAAAATGTCTGAAAATGTTTTATTGTTTTAAACGTTCGTGTTCCGAGTTCGGTTCTACTAAATTTGGGGCGTGACAGGAGGTCTTCCTTCGGATCATCACCAAAGCTTAGGAGAAGTCGCCTGAGGGCTTGGTGATCAAGGACATTGTCCCCGACGTCTTCGGGTTCTACTTTGAATCAGAGGAGGCCCGTGCTTGGGTCCGGGGGAACGAGCCTTGATGGGCGGTCGCTTCTGCTAGGGGATTTGGACTTGTTGCCTAGGGAGCCCCTGACCTTGGACCGACTTCAACTTTATGTTCATGCTTACGACCTTCCTCCATTGATACGGACCCAAGCAACGGGTGAGACGATCGACTCTACTTTGAGTTGTGCATCGCTGTTCCGTGCGACCAGTGGGGCCTCTATTGGGGGGTGGGTGGGCGGTGAAGGTCCGTTTCTGGCACCTGATGGAGCGTACCCTGCACCGTCAACTACTGCTCCGCTTTTGGGAATTTCTTGACCCGATTTGTGTCTCGCTCACCTATACCAAGCTACCCTTGTTCTTTTTTTATTGTGGATTGATCGGCCACAAAATCACTGAGGGTGACCGAGAGGTGGTTGGTACCCCACAATTCGACTCATTTATGCTGGAGTTTTTGCGAGAGCGAGACGCCAGTCCATACGCGACCGATTGAGGACCGTAGGGGTCTCAACAATCCGTATCCTTGAGTATTGTACCTAATGGTACAAGTCCTCGGGGTATTAGCCAGACCCGAAGGGTGGACCCGGGTTGGAAGAACTTGGTGCCAGGAAACTGAACACCAAGACCTGGATGGGGACAGAGATAGAACTAACATTGAAGTAGGAGCTCGAGCAAGAGCTGGGGGAGTGAAGAGGGGGTCGGCTGAACCCAGAGATGATCAGGCGAGGGTTGGAAAATAGCCCCACCAGGAGGAATGAAAGGGATTCGGTGCTCTAGGAGCTGGCCTTAGGAGGGGTCCTGGTAAGAGCTCTGCCTCCCTTTAAAACTGATGAAAACAGGTTCGGCCACACTCTATACAGTATGCAGCGTTTAGGCAATACCTTGAGCAATTATAGTCAATTTCGTCGAGGTTTAGTTGTAGTTGACCTATATGACTTTTTCAATACCGTTTGTAACGGTTCAATTTTCTTATAGATATTTGTACAAAGACCTTATAAGGGCCCTATATAGTGTATTAACTCTTTTAGTCTTATCATAGTGAAATATATGCACTTTTTGTCAAAAAAACATTTTTTTTATTAGAATCAAACTAACAATATTGCGGTGGATTGATTCTCTTCTCTCTAAATTTGTGTATGCTTTTGGGCCAACATTTATACAGGTAAAAAGTACAGGTAAGATAGAGTTTTTCATGAAACTATATTGGAGTTGGAGAGAGATCCTCTTGAGATACAGACAACTGTATGTATAGTATAGCATAGAGAATTCACAGCCAAGTGATTGTGGGGTTATGGACTTTGCCGACATGTGGTATTGGAAAGTTAAGTATTGGGTGAATAGAACAAGGACGTGACGTAGACTTTCAACCTCTCAAGATGCAACCACAAGTCCTCAAAGCCAACCATCATTCAACATGTATGGACCAGGCCACGCGGAAGATACACAATGGTTCGTCAAAGGAACCCTGTCTCGTAGTGGTGATGAATGATGGGACTCTTATCTTTTCCTCTCCTTTTCAATTACTAAATAACGTTTACCTAGCTATTATCACTTTAAAAGTCACGGGTAAAATCAATATCACATTATCATATTGCTGTACAACTTAGTTTTTCTCTTGTATTAAACTTCTATATGATAACAATTTTAAATTTGACAGCTATTAGTATGACCTAATTACTCAATTTTACTTCACTTACGATTTTATCTTCATATTATAATATCATCACTAAAAAACGTTTTTAAACCGACAAACATGAGTCGCCGGCATTCAAAATTACCGAAGTTCGGATCCTCCGCCAAAGTCCGATGATTTTAGAGAGCCTAATTTTTTTCATGGTCAGCGAATTTTAACACGTTCCCCATATGTCGACGGTAAAGTTTTTCATTACCGACGATATCATAAATGCCGGTGACGATGTTAAAAATGATGCAGAGACAATTCCTCTTTAATGATTATTCAAGAAGTCGATCAAGTAACATTTAAGTGGAAATTTTAAGGGAAATGTTTTATTTATGGGTTGAATTAAATAATATTATTATATTAAGGTTAAAAACGAGGAGTTGAAACATCTGATTTGAATATATATGAGATCCCAACTCGAGTTAGGGATTTGAGGGAAGGACATAGTTTCTGAAAATGAGAATTGAGAAAATGCCTCCGGTTGCGAATAACATTGAAGCGGTTTTGAAACCAAATGATCCAGTTCTTGAAACTACTGACTACGAGCCTTCTGTTACGAATTATATTGAATCAGATTTGGTAATTATCTGTTTCAGGAACAAGATCATTTGACTTCAAAACTGCTTCAATGTTATTCACATGTAGATGAGTTTTTTATATATGTTTCATCGATGGACTTTGGAAATAGAATTAAAAAAGTCAAAGAATATGCTTCCAAAGAATAGGGATCAACCTCTAATACCTCCGGAAGAGAAAAAGAAAGAAACAAAAAAACCTGCACTGGAAAAAAGGCATTGACTCTTTCCTAAAGAAACATAAAAAACCAACACAAACCCAAAACACTACACTGGTCCGACAAATCTTATGGTATTTGAAGTCAAGTTATTGGATCATGAATCTAATCCAAAACTCTGAAACCTTACCCTATCTCCCTGTCAATCTAATAAAGTTGAACGAGTGGTACTGATTTTTTGAGGCCACAACGTCCAAACTCTCCACCCTAGATCAGAATAGAGCTTCATTTCTCTACAACCACAAAATCAACAACATCAAACAATCGGCTTTCACCCAAACCTTCCATCACCTGGTTGAACCCAATACACCAACACAACACCATTAAAGCATTGCCCCTTGGAATAACCCAAATCACGACCCACCAACGACACATACTCTACCAGAAATTCCAAACAAACTCAAGATGGAGGAATAGATGCAAAGAATCCTCAAAAAATAACTTGTAGAGAGGGCACAACTTATCAATTAGAGAATTACGTATGCTCAGCTTTCCAAAAGTGAGAGAATTGGAACTACATTGTGCATCATTAACCAGACTAAAGAAATGTATATGGGCGGCAGGTGTTTAATCCACAACCATTTCCCCCAAGGAATCGGGGTTGAGGCTGCATCTATCAACAAATGAAAGACTTTTGAGGTTGAAAAGCCTTTCTCATGATAAGTCCAGATCACGACTGTTGGGTCTCGAGGTAGGGTTGGAGATGAACCAACTCGCAGCGGAAAATCAATAAAAACCAAGAGACGATTAAAACCATGAAACAACTAACAAAGAATGGATTCACAAGAGAAAAATTCAGCACTATCTCTTACCAAAACAAGAACACCGGTTAACGAATGATTGGCTTGAGTCTCCAAGACGCCTACGTATCCACATGGGAATCAAAGCCACGTAGTTCTTCTCTTTGAGGACTCAAGAACACAAAAATGGAGGAGGAAACTAGCCAAACCCGAAATGGCCATGGAAGAGGGAGAGAAAATGTGTTTCCTATTCTTGTCTTGTCTTTGTTATGTTGAAAAAAGATGACTTAAACATAACAAAACCCATACTTGTCCAACTAAAGGCATGGGACAAGTATGGTGTCAAGTAAGGTGTAAATAGGACAAAGTATGGCAAGATAAGATTGGGTTAGGTGGTGAATCACCAACACCATAATCCTTGTCTTGCTTGCTTAGTACTAATTAATCAAGACTTGATTAATTAGTTCCATGGGCCTTGGTTGCATGGGCCTTTCATGGGCCTCTTGGAACATGGCCCGTGGCCATTTCCAACGAGGTCCCGTGATTCGCTCATCGCCTCCAAACCTTCCATACCGGAAATGTCCAACATTATCCAACGCGATCAATCCCAAGACTCCAAGCCTTGTCTCGATCCGTAAAGTCCTATTCACTTACGGGCACATGACCCAAAACCCAGTTTTGGTCATGTCCCGAGACAACTCCCTTTTGGCCATTCTCCATAAATGTGTCAATGAGTTTCATCCTCCGGTGTGACCCTTAGGTTTATGCATGTCAACAGATCAACGTAAAATACCATTTTACTTGATCATATTTAAGTGGCAACTAACGAGACTTTAGTATTGCCTGACACTACATAACGAATCGACCCTGTCGATTCTAACCTTTCCGTCGTCCCTGTCATTATCCTTTTATCTCCGATATCCTGATTGAGATAAGGCATAGAGCCGTCATCCTTATTATTCTCAATCACCGTTCCTTGATATGTGAGATGACTGAAGATATGATACCCAGTATCATGTGCATGGCCATGCTATTCTTCCAGTCACTCTCGATCAAGTGGCCGAGAACCGATATCTTTCCCATACCTCAGTATGAGGGATAAATCCCTTAGCCGTCTTTCGTGTCACTCATGTAGCCTGTCCCCAAGCCAATCCTGGCCGTTATGGAAGCCCTGTTACGGACAACGTTAGGCTCAGGTCAAACTCAGTTGTTGACTACATAGCGATCACAAAGACTCCTTGGTCTAAGGATACATGACAAGCTACAACACTGAATATGTTCATGACTTAATATATGGCACATATTCAGGGCGGGTCGTCCAATATCATGTCCCACATGATATCTATGATCAGACTCCGGAATCCCATTCCAATGACTAACAGAACGTAAGCCATAAAGAGCCATCTTTCATACTAGTCGCTTCTAGTGGAGCTTTGTTGACTAGGGACCCATCGAGTGTGATCTATCTCGATCTATGGTTCTATTCGCATGGTGGGCATAGATCAGAGCACACATCGATATATTACTCCAACACATAAGTAATATAAAGCCGCTTTAATTTTATTGCTAACGATGATATATACATTTGGACATTTAGGATTGAACTACGGGCACTAAGACTAACAACGACATCTAGTTCAACTTCACTAATGCAAATCGAATCGAGAAGACACAGAAGCTCATCGTTTTCTTTATTTCCCCACTCCAAAAAATATCTTATTTATCCTAAACTCCAAGAACTACCATTCCAAACATCACCCCCTTAACTTGTTTAATTGTGAAGATGAGACACAATATAGGAAAACAATAATGAAACACAATATCACCCACCCATACATCATCCCCAAAGAAAACATGATCCCCCACCCAACCCCCAATGTAAACTCATGTCCATAAAAATCGACTTGAAACGAGGATCAACTACTAAAGACATAATGTGACCAAGGAGGAAAGAAGAACCACGTTTCTCCAGAGCCGACAAGTTCCATTATGATAATCTCCAACCAAATTTTGCACATAAAACACAATTCGAAAGAGAGTCATTATAAGTTGTAAAACACCAAAACCATTTAGCTGATAAGCTCTAATTCACTCTATTAAGATTTCGGGTGCTTAAACCTCCCTTGGCTCGAGATTTTCAGCCCATAGACCACTTAAAGGATTATAATTTTGAAGATAAAAATGAAAGAAAAGTAATCTTTACGTGCATAAATATTCAATTTCCCATCATCAAATAATAAAATAATTTAAATTTGAAACGTGAATATATTAATTTTTTGGAGAGGTCGACTCTAAATTTTCTCCATCTATGTTTCATTTGAAAAAATAACCAATAAGAACATCTTTAACGGGAGGAATCCACCTACATGAATAATCTAGACAATGAAATTATCGTTTGAAAGAATCTCCCATGCACAAAACAAATGCTAAAGAGAGAAATAGGGACCTAACAAGAACACGACATGTGTCATCAAATTTGAAAGGAAACTTGATTTGATACCTTTTTTTTTTGTTATAGCTTCTTGAATTTAAACTATTTAAAAAGAAATTAACCTTCTTATTTCGTTTATATGATTTCTATATTTTATAATACTTGAAATAAAAAATCACATAATATTTTTATTTATTTAATATTTTTATTTCTTTTCACACGTCTTGAGAGAATCCTGAATGCTAATTTGTTGGTGTTGACTATTTGATTAAAAAACAATATTTCAGCCCTCTCTCCACCAATAGTCAACAACCTCCAATGATAGGTTGTTCGAATAAAATAATACTTTTTTCCAATGTGTTTGATATTTTGTCGGATATTGTATATTTTGTAACAGATTATATTGCATAAAAGTCGAATGACAATGACATTTTAAACGAAAATAGTTTAAATACTAACATTGAGTTCGAACTAACTAGAATGCAAATACAATTAAGCGTTGCCATATTTATTCCAAATGTGTTCAATGAGTTCATCCTTCAATTGATAATGAGCACGTTCATCCTGCATCATCTAGGTGTTTCCAACTATGACATGGGACGGGACAAAGCTTCTCGCGTGAATGTTGGTTCGCTTGGCCCACCCTCATCTGTTGGTGTAATGAATCCATCGTATGTATGCGTTCCGCCTCGACTATCATATTGTGCATGATAACATATGCATTCATGACTAAGCCGAGGGACTAGGGCATCCACATTCGACTCGGTCGAGTGATAATGTGAAACCGAGATTGGAGGACCCCAAATACTGATTACCATTTACCGTGTATTGGATAGGTGGTTGCCAACCATTGATGACGTTCGCAAATAGTCTGGAATGGTTCAACATTGTTAAGTTGTTATTGGATCCTGCTATGTCAAAGAACGAGTGCCAAATCCATAAGTCACGCGTGGAACCCGCCTCGAAAACCATAGTTGGTCTGTTCCCGTGGCCTCTCAAAGTAGTCGGGCAATTCTTCCACTCCTAGTGCATGCAGTCAAGATTGTCAAGCATCCTGAGAAATCCACGCGCTTCATTCACCGATAAAATGTAGTTCATATCAGCCTGTGTTGGCTTACGCTGGTACGTCGAGCCGAAGATAGTAACAACTCCATTGCAAAATTTGATCACGCACTCCAAAGTCGTGTTTCGCCTATTTTCAGGTACTCATCTAGTCCATCGGCTGCAATTCCATAACACAATTTCCTAATGGACGCATTATATTTTTGATACGAATATAACGATACCCTACCTACCGCATCAACCCGTTTCCTGAAGTATTTATCGTTATCCTCCAATGCACGGAGAATACGGATGATCACATCCTTTGGCATTCGGAAACAACGACGAAAACGCACCTCCTTGTACACTGGTTTCATATTGAAGTAGTCGCGTATTAAACGTTCGTTCGCAGCTTCACGGTATCGTACGATGTAGTTTCTCTTCTGTGGTTGTACTACGCCCACAGATTCGTCTAGTAAACCCTGAACAACCTTGTTGGGAATGCATTCTTCGAGTGCTTCCTCCAATAATAGCTCGAAAGTAAGCTCGTTGGCACGGGCATCGGCATTGTTCGTCATTTTGATGAAAAAGAGAGAGACATACAATTCAAATGTAGGAGGAGATGATGGAAGGTGTGTTTTTGTTGGATGCAATAACCTCAATTTATACATAAATGTGGAACAAAATATCATTAATTTTGTTAATTTCAAACTATTTTTCTCAAGGTTCAACAATTGGGAAATGAAACTTTTTGGCCGTTCGCGCCAGCGGCTGATGCTGACGGTTGAGTCGGCGTCGGTAGTCTCCACCAGTAACGAAACGCCAACGGAACGTCGGCGTTTCCTCTCCACCAACAGCGAACTGCGAGCTAACCGAATAGTGTTAGAGATGCTCTGAAATAGGTTTTGTTATTTAAATGTTTGAATGTTGTTTTTCTATTACGAGTTTATATCTTGTTTTTTTAATTATTACTAGCAAATTTTTGAATTACAGATAAACGAAAAACATATATAATGGTCAAATAAATATAAAATTATTATTCCTCTAGTTGGTTAGCCTAGTTTGGATTTTTACAATTGTATGACTTTTGTTATCCACCCAAAAAATTTCAATTGGATTAATATTGTTA
Source organism: Erodium maritimum (assembly GCA_963921825.1). Taxonomy (NCBI): domain Eukaryota; kingdom Viridiplantae; phylum Streptophyta; class Magnoliopsida; order Geraniales; family Geraniaceae; genus Erodium; species Erodium maritimum. The sequence continues at coordinate 59,623,326 of OY997590.1, read as the reverse complement.
TAGATATTTTCTAACCGACGACGGCTTTCATCTGATTCTGAAACCTTTGATGTTGCCAGGAACCTCCTCTCCTATCTCCTAATTATTGCATCCTCTCCTCATGCTTCGTCGCTTCAACCCTTTGGCGAGACTCCGTCTACACCTCCTCTCACTGGTCTCCTTATGTTGCGTCCTTCGTTTCCTTAATTTTTTTTATCATTGCTTTCCTTCTCTTCGTCGGCCCGTGTGTCATTTGCAGATCCAACCTCTACCAAAAGTGCTTATTCTTAAGCGAATAGCGAGCTACGTCCTCTCCCTTGATCGTCCTTCTTCCGTCAGATATACTCCAGCACCCTACTCGCATCCACGTCGGATCAGTCACTCTTCCAGGACTTCTTTTGCTCGCGCTCCAATCATTGTCATTTGGTCTCGTTCCCTAACAATCATCACTGTCACGGTTGCACCATACTACAACTCCAAGAAGCTATTTTCCTTCCTTTTTTGATAGATCTTCTTCTCTATCGAATGTGACGGTGTCCTCTACCTCTGCCAGATCTTCCCGTGACTGTCGTTGTCTCATCGGATCCCCACCTTCTCGTTTTTCCCTGTCGCCATTTCACCGGAACGGCCTATTCTCCGGCTCCCTAGTCGTCTCTGCCCTTGCTTTGTTCCTCTTCGACGATTTTCTTTGGGATTCTCTAGGCGGGTGTTTCGGCCTCTCTTCTGTTGTCGGTACTATCGTGTCCTTGTTTGGCATGTGGTTGCACCCCAACTAGTTTCGCTCTCCAGCTCCAAAAGTTATTCCATTTCGCCGACAAGAATTGGGTCTCCCTCGCCGTCCTTGATCCTCCCTTTTGGTAGAACCTGTCTTTGTTCCCACCGGTCCTTTTCTATTTCGGGTTTTCGTTGGCTCTTTTGATGTTGGCCACTAGCGTTCCGGTGGCAGAGGCCGGTCAAAGATTGTGGGGTCGAGGTTTCCGTGCTCTTAGTTTGATTGTGTTGCTTTTTGCTCAGCAGTATCTTCGGTTTGACCCCTCTTTGTTTTGTCCGATTTACAATGACGTTTGGATTTCGGCACGAGTTAAAGTGTTAGTCGCCGATGTTGTTTCTTTTTCTACAATGATCTAAGGTTAACCTTTTGGTGTTAGAGAGCTTTAGGAGTCCAGACTTTTAGGTCTTGGGACTATTCTAATTTTGTCCTGACTTATTTTCCTTTTTGTTTTTTGTTTTTTTGTTGTTAGTTTGATAATTTGCTAATCCATCACAAAATTCACGCTATCTTTACATTTCTTTTTTGTGATAAAGAAAAATGTCGTAAAAATTTATTCGTCCGTTTAACTTTTTTTTTTTTGAGGATAACCATGCAATTGTATTAAAACAGAATAGAAAAGTTTGGTGGGTACTGAAATTGTACACCACCTACAAAGGGAAATACCAAACTGGGTGGGCATGTACTCATACTCCACCGACATAATGTAAAACTACTACGAAACAGAACTGAAACAAAAGCAGAAAAGTCGGCTCTAATGCAAAGTTGCGGAAGTAGGGGGAGTCTGCGATAGCGTCTTTCGAAACCGGTACAACAATCTTCTTCCAATTGGTACGAGGCGGAGCCAGCCACGTTGAGGGGAACACTGGTGGACCTCCATCTCCCCCGGTATGTCAGCGTGCGTCGTCCTCCCTTGAGTGATACTGGTAGGGCTCCTGAACGCGGGATTGCTGAAACCGGACTGGCAGGGGAGAGAAACATCAACTGAAGATGGTGCCGTCTCCATCCATCCGCCGGGAAGGGGCCAAAGTTGACCCACCCCTCCCCGGGCCACCTCGGATTCATTCCTTCAGGCGGGGGTGCTTGGCGCCCCCCGCCGCTGCTGCATGTGAGTCCCCGTCCGACGCCATCGAATCCTCAGACTCGATCTGATCTTCCTCCCTCGCTAGGCGTTTTTTCCCAGAAAGCGTCGGACTCAACTCCTTATGTATCCCATCGGACGGCATTGCCTCGACATCCGTCTCAAAAGTCTGCTCCTGCTCCCTACCGGACCAGTACATCGGTGATGGGGTCCCCCCCCCCCGACCCCCCTTATTCCGTGCCTCCCCATAGTTCCAGTTCGTACCCGGGATCGCCTTCCCATGCTTGGCCTTCTCCAAGGCTGATCTCGGGTCCCCCGGAGCTCTCAGGGAGTGACCCCTGATCCCTCCCAGTACCGGGCATGACGGGAAAAGATGGCCCGCACAGCTACAGCCATAGCAATGGTCCGGTAAGTACTCATAGGAAATATGAAGTAAAGTTCGTACCTGCGATTCCGATAATCGGAACCAGATTTGACTCTGCAGCGGCTGCCGGATATCTGCTCGGATTCTGATCCGCATGAAGTCCCCCCAGCATCTTCCTGCCTCATCCATATCCACTGCTTGGTAAGTGCCCAAGGCACTACCGATTCGGAACCCCACCTCTCTGTTCCAGGCCCCCATTGGCAGATTGGAGACTCTGGCCCATACCGAGAACTGATGGAAACTCAGTTCGCTCAACTGCATGTGGGCCCGCAGATTCGTGAATAGAACCAAGGACTCCCAGAACGCCCATGGCTCTCCCGCCAGGACCCGCGTCCGCTCCCGCGCAGTACGGAAGAAGAAGCCAACCAAACCCCCCTCCAAAGGGCGGGCCTCCACCTTCAGTCCCCACAGGTCCTCCATCCGGTCCACCAGAGACCTCCAGTAGAACCGCTTTGATGTCAAGACCTTGGCAACGAGAGCAAAACGGAAGTGCTCCCCACCCTTGGCCACGTCCCCAGCCGGGACAACCACCTCCATGATACTAAGGGAGGAGAGTCGTGCATCCAACTCCGGCAGCTCCCCCGTCTCCCCCGGCCTGTCCCCGAGACCGTGCTCCTGGTCCCCCCCAGTAGGTCTGGCCATCGGCCGGCGGCCTTGATCCCGTGCATCCTGCCCCACTTCTCCAGTACCAGCCCGACCAGCCCCATATCGACTGGCCCACCTAGCCACGTCTCCCGGGCCGGCCCCTCCAGATCTACCACCCCGGCCCACCCGAGGCACCCAGTTGGTCTGGTCCAGGCCCACACGCCTTGCATCTCCCATGAAAGAACTCCCGCGGCCCAGTCCAGACCCAGCTCCCGGCCCAGAGTCGCTAGGGTTTGCGTCAGCCTCGACCACCGCCTTCCCGTTCCGCCGCCTTCGTTCCAGCGCCTCCGGCGACACCCTGATCGTCTCCTCCGAGTCCTGCCGATCCCCTGCCGGTGGCCTGCCTCCAAAACCGTCCGCATGCAGCACCCCCGCCGGCCGAAAATGAGAGCCCCGGCGAGGTCTCCTCTGTGTCACTCCACCCGGCCGATCCTCTCCACCCCGGACCGCCATCCCCGGCGCCCTGGACGCCGCGGATACCATGTCCTGCATCGGCCCGGCTCGCATCCATGACTCCACCGGCGAGGAGTCAGCCATCGCCGTCTCGACTCCCTCTCCGTCTCCCGAGGAGAGATGCACCACCTGCACCGCCGTCGGCCCCGCACACCTCAGCCCTCTCTCACGGCCAGAACCTCAGATCCCGCCGCCCCTCTCAACTCCACAGCCCCGACTCCACCACTCGCCACCGACGCTACCTCCCCCGCACCCACCAGTGACTGCGTCTCCACTTACAGCACCTCCTCCGGCTCCTCCCACACCTCCGGATCGACAGACAGGGACGACAACCTCTCGTTCTCCATACTATCTAGCAACGAAAGCTCACAAAACCAAATCTAGGGTTTGCAGAGAAACGCGCAAGACGGCTACCAACAAACAAATTTTTATTCAAGTATATTTTAACTTTTTGATTTATGTACTTTAACTGAGATATGCTTTAAATACATAACAGTAGAAAAATGGTGAGTATTTACGTTATAAAAGCATGGAGCCATGTACTAGGACTAGGACGGAGGCGTAAACAAAAAGTCAAGTGGGTGGCATTGATTTGTGGGAACTTTCCGGGTTTCTTTTAAAACGCTAGCACGGGTTGCAGTTGAGTAGTGTGTAGATCTGGTGAGAAAATGACGATCACGACGACCAAGTCATCGGAGTCCGGCGGCGATTACTTGCACTCGACTTTCGGGTCGAGGTACGTCCGGGAAGCGATGCCCAAGTACCGTATGCCGGACAGGTCGATACCGAAAGACGCGGCGTATCAGATCGTGAACGACGAGCTGATGCTTGACGGCAACCCCAGGCTGAACCTGGCGTCCTTCGTCACCACCTGGATGGAGCCCGAGTGCGACAAGCTCATCATGGACTCCGTCAGCAAGAACTACGTCGACATGGACGAGTACCCTGTCACCACCGAGCTCCAGGTCTCCTCCTTTTTCTTCTCTCGATCTCAATTGTTTGTGTGTAAATAACTTAGTATGATTTTAACCTTAATGTTGCAGAATCGGTGTGTGAACATGATAGCCCACCTATTCAACGCACCGCTGGGAGAGAGTGAAACTGCAATTGGAGTAGGCACTGTGGGCTCATCCGAGGCCATCATGTTGGCCGGACTCGCCTTCAAGCGCAAGTGGCAGCACAAGAGGAAATTAGAGGGCAAGCCTTACGACAATCCCAACATAGTCACCGGAGCCAATGTCCAGGTTCGTGATGATGCTAAACCATAATCCAGGCTCCGGTTCTATGAACTTTTAATTGAATGAATGGATCAGGTATGTTGGGAGAAATTCGCCCGGTACTTCGAGGTGGAGCTGAAGGAGGTGAAACTGACGGAGGGGTACTACGTGATGGACCCGGCAAAAGCAGTGGAGATGGTGGACGAGAACACCATATGCGTGGCAGCCATCCTGGGGTCAACTCTGACGGGAGAGTTCGAGGACGTGAAGCTCCTGAGCGACCTCCTCACCAAAAAGAACGCGGAGACGGGATGGGACACTCCCATTCACGTGGACGCTGCGAGTGGCGGGTTCATAGCTCCGTTCCTTTACCCGGAACTCGAGTGGGACTTTCGCTTACCCTTGGTGAAGAGCATCAACGTCAGTGGCCACAAGTACGGTCTTGTCTATGCTGGTGTGGGTTGGGTCGTTTGGAGGTCCAAGGACGACCTGCCCGATGATCTTGTCTTCCACATCAATTACCTTGGAACTGATCAACCTACTTTCACTCTCAATTTCTCTAAAGGTATATAACAATGTAGATGCATAGGAAACAGAGGATATAAGTATGCTGTTGATGCTAATCTTCATTTTACAGGCTCCAGTCAGATCATTGCTCAGTATTACCAGTTCATACGACTGGGCTTCCAGGTAATCATCGAAACCACTTGGGATGTGTATACAAAATGTTAATGTACCATAACATGACGGTGTACAAATGTGTCATTGATAAAGGGTTACAAGGACATAATGTCCAACTGCACGGCGAACGCAAAGGCGCTGAAAGAGGGACTAGAGAACACGGGGAGGTTCGAGATCCTGTCCAAGGACGTTGGAGTGCCTCTGGTGGCCTTCTCGTTGCGGGATAGTAGCAAGCACACGGTGTTCGAGATCGCCGATAGCCTCAGGAGGTTCGGGTGGATCGTGCCCGCCTACACGATGCCTGCCAACGCCCAGCACATCGCGGTGTTGAGGGTGGTCGTCAGGGAGGACTTCAACCGGAGCTTGGCGGAGAGGCTCCTGGCCGACATGGAGAAAGTGTTGAAGGAGTTGGACGAGCTACCGAGCCGCGTTGCTGTACCTGTGAAGCCCGCCAAGAGTGCCCTCGAGATCGAGAAGGAAATTGCCAAGCGTTGGAGGGGGCTTCTCGATAAAAAGAGGACCGGACCTTGCTAGATCTATGGAAGCCTCCTATATCCTATACATATATTATGTGTTGTCTTTTGTTGTGTAATAATAGGATCATCTGCTTCCCTTGGTTCACATTTTGTTGTTGTTGTTGCGTATATTATATGAGTGATCTGATAGCTCTACCCTTGTTTTTTTGTGGAATTCTTAGGAATGTGTAAGAAGCACTATATGAGTCTGATAATGAAGCTGGTCCAAGTATTTCAATAGGTGAATGAGGGTGAGACTGGTACATACAAGGGGTTTTAAATTCGTTAAGAGCACATCCAATGGTAATACACTACTCAGTGGTTTGAGTACATTTTGGTTTTTTCTCTCCTCCAAACCACTCTTTCTAGTTACTACATCTTCAATGACAAACAACTAATAGTTGTTTGGAGCCATTGTTGGCACTTTTCATTTTTTTTTTGAGATAAAATATAATTTATAGAAAGAGGTCTCTAGAGACCATAGTATATAGAACATCTTTCATCTATAACCTTTTTTTGTAAGATCATGTGCAACATAGTTACTTTCCCTTTTCACCCAATCCAAATACATCGATGGAGAATAAAAAATGAACTTCACAATTTCAGCAACTACCTTACCATAAAGACCATGGATATCCTTGTTTCTGCAAGTATAAACTGCACACAGTGAATCAATCTCAGCATAGGAAACATCCAGGTTTTTTGATTTGCAGAATAACAGGCCATGGTAGAGTGCAACTAGTTCAGCTCCCTCCGGTATGAACGGTCCATCCAAGTAATGCATACAACCTGCAACAACCTCTCCACCCCAATTTCGAATAATCACCCCAATCCCCATACCAATATTTCTCAAACTAGCATCGATGTTAACTTTCAGCTTTCCCACATGCAGAGGAGACCAACAGAAACGAGGCTGATGTACAGTAACAGGGCGAGGATGCCGAAGCAATGACCTTGTAAGTTTAAAACTTGTAATCCATTCCATACTCTGAATAGCAATTTGATCGGCTCTTCGAACAATTCCCCCAAACATAATTTGTGTTGTTCCCACCAAACATTATAACAGATTCCAAGCCATACAACAAAGTTTTTAGATGAGAGGGATGATCCTGCGAGGGATATTAAGGAGTTACCGTCAGGAGGAGCAGAATGTGTTTGAGGCAGAGAAAGCGAGCATGATTCCCAGACTTCTTTGGCTAAACCACATCGAACTAAAATATGGTATTCTGATTCCACTTTCTCCCCACATAAACGACTTTGTTCTGTTAGATTTATGACATGTCATTCTTACATTTGTAGTATTCGGTAGTAGATTACACCACATTCTCCAACCAAAAAAATTGAGTTTCGTAGGAGCTCACAGATTCCAGTACCATGACCACCATACAGTAGAATGAGATTTTGAGCAATGACACAAGCTTCTTTCAGTAGCTAAATTATAGCCCGATCGTACCGTGTACTACCCCGATTGATGAGGTACCCGAATCCATCTACCCATCCCTTGAACGCGTGGTCGTGGGGTTCCATGAACTTGCCACGCATCAACCGGCCACAAGATTTTATCAGCACAAACAAAATTCCACCCACCTACCTCATTTATCAAGTCAGCAACAGTGAGGGATAGTTGGGACTGAGTTGGTACAGTAAATGGGAGATAATTTGGCGTATGAGGGAGCCAAGGGTCTGTAAAAATTCTAACATCGTGACCATGACCTAGCCGAATCAGAGCACCGAATTTCATTAAACTTCTACTCCAAACAATACTCCTCCAGAACTCAGAAGGACAACCTCTCAAGGATACATCTCATAACGAACCTGACCTGCACTATTTATCCATCACCACTCTTGACATCAAACAGTTTGGAGAAGACAATATGCCAAAATTGTTTCCCCACAAGAGCTTTGTTAAAATATCCGAGGTCCTTGAAGCCCAACCCACCTAAAGCTTTTGGAGTGCAAACATTCTACCATGCTTTCCAATAGAGGGGCTTCTTATCGGAGTTCTCACCCCAAAAGAATCTTGAGGCAATGCCATTAAGTTCTGCAATAATTGACTTAGGTAATTTGAAAATGCTCATGACAAATGTTTGTATAGCCTGTACAACAACCTTGATAAGAATCTCACATCCCCCCATAGAGAAACGTTTCAACTTCCATAATTGGAGCTTTTTATGAACCTTGTCCACCACCCCTTTGAAAACTTCACGTTTTGTTCGGCCAATGACGGAGGGAAGGCCCAAGTACTTACCGTGTCCACCATCCTCACGAATATTGAGATAGTCCTTCAAATAAGACTTTAAATCAGCAGAAAATTTTGGGGAGAACATAACACTTGTCTTTTGGAAATTAACTAGTTGTCCGCTTACAGCCTTATAAACGTTTAGCACTAAACATAAATAGAAAACCTCCTCCATTTTTCCTTTGGTAAAGATAAGGCAATCATCAGCAAATAGAAGATAAGTGATTTTAGGCCCTGTCCTCGAGCAACCAAACCTCGACAAATGGCCCCTACCCTGAGCACCACGCAAAAGAGCTGAAAGGTCTTTCACAACAATAATAAAAAGATAAGGAGATAAGGGGCATCCTTGACGAAGCCCTCGACTTGGGTTAACACGACCAATGACATTCCCGTTGACCTTGAAAGAGTAGGATACCGTACGGACACAATTCATGATCACATTAGTAAAGTTTGCAGGAAAATTCATCGAGGTCATCATAAATTCAAGAAAATCCCATTCTATTCGGCCATACACCTTAGCCCTATCCAGCTCGAAAGAACACCACGAGGTCCGTCCTTTGGTCATTTTTCAAAGAGAATGCACAAGCTCAAACGCCGTTATAATATTGTCCGTGATCAACCTTCCCGGAACAAACGCTCTTTGAGTCTCATCAATTACCAACGTAAGGGCCTGCTTCAGGCGAGTTGTAAGAGCTTTGGAGACAATCTTGTAAATAACATTACATAGACCTATCAGGCGAAAATCACTAGCCTTTCTTACACCAATCTTTTTAGGGATAAGAGTAATGGTCATACTATTAACCACTTCAATAGAGACGCCATTGTTCAGAATTTGAAGACAGAATTCGGAGACTTCCGAGCTAACAATATTCCAGAACCTCTGGAAAAAAACAGCGTGAAACCCATCAAGCCTCGGGGCTTTAGATGGACCAATACTCATTACAGCCTTCTCCACATCTTCCGTAGTGAAAGGCAATGTCAGGCTCTCTTTATCATTCTCGAATATAGCTCTAACCCCATCAACAATAGCTCTTGTCATATCAGTCATACCTAATGAGCTCGAGGTAAATAAACCACCGAAATAGGTTTTCAATAAAACCTGAATCTCCATCGGGTCATCGTGCCAACATCCATGATCATCCTCTAACCCAGAAATCGCATTTTGTGATTTACGTCTAGAAGGCCGAGCATGGAAATAAGTTGTATTCATATCCCCAGATTTTAACCAATCAGCTCTTGCTCATTGTTTCATGTATTCTTCTTCTAGGAGTAGAAGCCTCGCTTTTTCAGCCTCAGGGAACGAATATCCTCAAGATTCTGAGCATTCCTCACCCCCGAATAAGCAATCTCTAATTCCTGTGAGGTTCTATGAATATCCCTTGACAGGTTCCCAAATTTTGATCCTGCCCAATTACGCAGTTGGGAAGCACAAGAATGTAACTTTTTCACAACACCTAACGCCCCATGGTTGGATCCCGATCACCATCCTTCCCGAACCACCTGCTCACAAGCAGGGTCGAGAGCCTAGAAAGGTTCGTACCGTAATCATCTCCAGAGCCAGCAAATTTAGTCCTAGTGCCGTCTGAATCAAAAGGTATTATGCGGTGGTCAGAGTCCCAAAACTCCCCAACTCGAATCTCCAACTTGGGAAACAATCTCTTTAAACTCGCGGTTTGAGTAACACGATCCAATCTTTCCTGAACATTTCTCACACCACAACGTCTATTAGCCCACGTAAAAGCATGGCCAGAGTAGTCGAGATCCATAAGGCCATAGTGTTGTTAGGCCTCATGAAACCTGTTTGACAAAAGTTAGGCCTCATGAAACCTGTTTGACAAAAGTTCCGAGCGTTGTAGACCACCAATTTTCTCCCCCATATGAAGAATTTCATTAAAGTCACCACCACAAAGCCACGAGAGGTTTGAGTGTGAGGAAATACGTTTAAAAAATTCCCAAAAATGGCATATTTCTCCAACATTGGGTTCGCCATAAATACCTGTGAACCTAAATTCCTTCCCACATACACCAATAATAGAACAATCAATATGATGGGAGGAAAAGCTTATAAGATTAACCACAATAGCACCCGACCAATATAGAGCAAAGCATCCTTTTCTGCCTCTAGCCTGAACCCCAGTCCCACCATCTAATCCAAGTCGAAAGCGAATATCAACAGCAACATTTATCGATAGTTTAGTTTCAGAAATAAATAATAAAGTAGGATTAGACTTCTGGATTAGACACCGAAGATTTCTGAATGCATTAGGGTTGCCCAATCCCCTAGCACTTCAACATAATATCTTCATAATTTTCGGCGAGCCTATTTTACAGCCTGCGCCAGTTCATTATCACAAACAGTATCACAAGAGATTATCTTCCTTTTCCGAGCATGTAGCTCCAAGTTCCCCTCAGATTCCGAAGAGCCTATACCAAGACAACCATCTTGTTCTCCCCCAATCTCAGTATACAAATCAGAACCATCAGCATCCTCCATTAGAAAATATTTTTGTTTGTCAGCAGAGCAAAGTCTGACCTTTCATTTCCAACTAGACTCCCCAGAGTATAGTATCGGGCGATGCAGGGCAGCTGGGTTTGTGCCTCTCTCCTCCAAGGGCAAAGAAAGTGGCTCAACACGATCACACATGGGCAAGGAGGAGTCCGATACATCACCTACTTACTTTGAGGCCTCCTCAACTAACACTTTCTCTAGGCTTTGTCGATCAAACACCTCATCATCATCATAACACAGATAAGGATTCTTGTTAATTAGGTTTGAAACTCGCAGGTTCAACCCAACCCAATTGGGGACTCCCTAGAGTGGAGCAGTCAATCACCACATACCCTAAGATGCCACACCGATAACAGTAATCAGGCAGCCGCTCGTAGAGGAGTGAGACGATAATACGAAGTTCGTTCTCCAATCGCACCAGTAGATTTTTCTTCAACGGTTGTGTGATGTCAAGGCGATCACGGATGCTAAAGTAATCATCCCCCCAACAATGCTCCTTCTTATTACACTTCACAGAGATACACTCACCCAATTTATTTCCATCTCCCTTCTTACAACATCAGTCCTGATATCGAAAAGGAAGCCCAAAAACTCTTACCCAGAAACTGGTGTGCACGAATCGAAGATCAGTGAGAGTATTATGCCCAAATAACTCAGTGAGGACCACAAGGGATTTATTGAAATGCCAATGTTCCATTTTGATAATTCGCTCCTTCTCCTCAGCGCTTGGGAAGAAGAAACCCAATTTATTTCCGCCAACGGATTCAATTGTGATACACCGGACTTTCCAGATCCTTGCCAAGCCGTCTTGTTAAGATTTGAAGTTGCATTTCTTCTTCGTCAACACCTTTCCTGCCAGAGCAAAGCGGAAATCATTTCCACCCCACCAGTTTATCTTCCCCAATCTTAAGTTCCTCTCCACTATCATCATCGATGGCCATGCCACCCAAATCGTCACGAATCCGGTCCATAGAGACCAGTCATATGTTAGTCTTAGTGCCCGTAGTTCAATCCTAAATGTCCAAATGTATATATCATCGTTAGCAATAAAATTAATGCGGCTTTATATTACTTATGTGTTGGAGTAATATATCGATGTGTGCTCTGATCTATGCCCACATTGCGAATAGAACCATAGATCGAGATAGATCACACTCAATGAGTCCCTAGCTTCACTAGAAGCGACTAGTATGAAAGATGACGGTTTATGGCTTACGTTCTATTAGTCATTGAAATGGGATTCCGGAGTTTGATCATAGATATCATGTGGGACATGATATTGGACGACCCGACATGAATATGTGCCATAGATCAAGTCATGAACATATTCATTGTCGTAGCTTGTCATGTATCCTTATACCAAGGAGTCTTTGTGATCGTTATGCAGTAAACAACTGAGTTTGACCTGAGCCTAACGTTGTCCGTAACAGGGCTTCCATAACGGCCAAGATTGGCTTGGGGACGGACTGCATGAGTGAAACGAAAGACGGCTAAGGGATTTATCCCTCATACTACGGTATGGGAAAGATATCGGCTCTCGGCCGCTTGATCTAGAGTGGCTGAATGAATAGCATGGCCATGCACACGATACTGGGTATCATATATTCAGTCATCTCACATATCAAGGAACAGTGATTGAGAATAATAAGGATGACGGCTCTATGCCTTATCTAAATCGGGATATCGGAGATAAAAGGATAATAACAGGGACGACGAAAAGGTTAGAATCGACAGGGTCGATTCGTTATGCAGTGTCAGGCAATACTAAAGTCTCGTTAGTTGCCACTTAAATAGGATCGAGTAAAATGAGATTTTACGTTGATCTATTGACATGCATAAACCTAAGGGTCACACCGGAGGATGAAACTCATTGACACATGTATGGAGAATGGGAAAAAGGGAGTTGTCTCGAGACATGACCAAAACTGGGTTTTGGGTCATGTGCCCGTAAGTGAATAGGACTTTATGGATCGAGACAAGGCTTGGAGTCTTGGGATTGATCGCGTCGGATAATGTTGGACATTTCTTGTATGGAAAGCTTGGAGGCGATGAGTGAATCACGGGACCTCGTTGGAAATGGACACGGGCCATGTTCCAAGAGGCCCATGAAAGGCCCATGCAACCAAGGCCCATGGAACTAATTAATCAAGTCTTGATTAATTAGTACTAAGTAAGCAAGACAAGGATTAAGGTGTTGGTGATTCACCACCTAACCCAATCTTGTCTTGCCATACTTTGTCCTATTTACACCTTACTTGTCACCATGCTTGTCTCATGCCTTTAGTTGGACAAGTATGGGGTTTGTTATGTTTAAGTCATCTTTTTTAAACATAACAAACACAAGACACAAATGGGAATCAACTTTTTTCTCTCCCTCCTCCTACCATTTCGGGTTTGGCTAGTTTCCACCTCCATTTTTGTGTTCTTGAGACCTCAAAGAGAAGAACTACGTGACTTTGATTCCCATGTGGATACGTAGGCGTCTTGTAGACTCAAGCCAATCATTCGTTAACCGGTGTTCTTGTTTTGGTAAGAAATAGTGCTGATTTTTTCTCTTGTGAATCCATTATTTGTTAGTTGTTCCATGGTTTTAATCGTCTCTTGGTTTTCCTTGATTTTCCGCTGCGAGTTGGTTCATCTCCAACCCTACCTCGAGACCCAACAGTGGTATCAGAGCCGTGCTACCTTCGGGATTCACAAGACGGTGTTCAAAGTTTTGGTTTTGCTTGAAAGTTTTGTTTTTGGCATGTTGTTTTGCTAAATTGTTTGATAACATGTTTTAAATTATTGTTTATGGGTTTAAAGCATGAAAAATGAATTTTTGAAAAGTTTTTCAAATCTGGATATTTTGAATTTTTTTTGAAAAGTCCTACCTACATAGCTCGATTAGGTGGTGAGCATTAGTTCAGCTTAATCGAGTGAATCAAGGATCTTGGTTTCAGATTCTAAAGGTTTGAATCGATTGTTGGTGTTTAAGCTTGATCTTCATAAAATTTATTCAGTTTACTGATTGAATTTTATCTGTTGTAGATCAAATGGAAAATTCAACGAACATTAATAGTTTGTCATTAAAAACCATTCTTGACAGGGTCAAACTAAATGGGACAAACTATTTGGACTGGTACATAATTTTGAGGATAGTCCTCAAGTCTGAACGCAAAGAATATGTCCTTGACAAGGCTGTCTCTAAGACCATATCAGAGTTACATGAAATGTCATTAACTGCTGAGAAGAATATATCAGGGATCTGAGATCCAAGGATATTCTGATGGTCAACAAGGGAATTGGAAGTGGCAAGGGCGGGGACCATGCGCACTTGGCGGGAAAGATGAGACACATAAGAATGTCTACTTCTACTGCCAATAGCCTGGTCATTGGAACCGGGATTACAGGAAGTTCACGGCTGATCTGAAGAAGGGTAATGGGACTGCGCCTTCATCAAATAGCCTGGATGATCTGAAGAAGGGCAGTAGGACTGCGCCTTCATCAGGAAACCTGCATGATCTAAGAAAGGGTGGTGGGACCGTGCCTTCATCCGGTATTAACTCTATAGAGCTACATCTCTCTATTCCAAAGATTCATGGGTATTAGATACCAGGACTGAATCTCACACATGCACTAACATATATTGGCTGAAAGTAGGAGAGATTTGGAAAGCACGAAGTGTACCTTAGAGTTGTGGCAACTGTTGTAGGATCCATGAGTCTTTCTTTGCCAAGTGGCCTTGTCTTAGTATGTATAATGTATATTGCATACCTACTTTTAGTGGGAATATTATATCTGTATCCGTGTTTGACAAGGAAGGATATAATGTTAATATTGAAAATGGAGTTTTCAATGTTCTATGCAATGATATGTTTTATACCAGTACTAACTTGGTTGGAGGATTTTACATATTAGATATGGTAACAATGCCTCAAGTTTTATATATTATGTTAATACCAAGAGGTCTAAATCCAACGATTTAAACCTAACTCGGTTATGGCACTGTCATTTGGGGCATAAACAAGAAGTGTCTATCAGCACTTTAGAAGTGCGGGGTTTCAGGTCCATTCGAATTCCATTCGATCGATAGGTGCAAGATTTGTTTGATGGGAAAAATGACTAAAGCGCCCTTTATCGATCGCGGTGAAAGGGCAGGTGAATTATTGGGGCTGATACACTCGAATGTGTGTAGACCAATAAGTTCACTTGACAGGAGGGGTTTTAGCTACTTTATCACATTTACTGATGATTACAGTAAATATGGTTATGTCTATTCGGTGAGACATAAGTCTGAAGCTTTTGATAAATTCAAAGAGTTTAAGAATAAAGTAAAAAACCAGCTCGACAAAGGTATTAAGGCACTTCGATTGGATCGAGGTGGAAAATACTTGACCACAGAGTTATTAGATCATCTAAAAGAGAATGGGATCCTTTTGGAATGGACTCCTCCTGGGACACTGTAGTTGAAAGGTGTAGCCAAACGGAGAAATTGGACATTGTTAGACAATGGTCCGTTCTATGATTAGTTGGACTGATCTCCCAATCTCTTTCTGGGGTTATGCTCTAGAGACGACCGCATTCATAGTGAATTGGGCTTTGACGAAGGGTGTGGAAGGGACACCATTTTAAAATGGTACGGGATGATGCCCGCTTTGTCCTTCCTAAAGATTTGTGGTTGCGAGGCTTATGTGAAACATTTGTTTTCGACTAAGCTCGAACCAAGATCTAAGATATGCACCTTCATGTGGTATTCCAAATCAACAAGGGGATACTTCTTCTACAATCCCAGTAAAAAGTCAACATTTCCCAAATTGGTCAGAAAGTTTCCCTGAGTCCCAAGGAACTCACTTTGGTCGATATCGGGGTCAACTTAAGTCCGGTATGACCCTCGGGGTCAAATGAAGGTTCATTTAAGTGTCTGTCCAAAAAATTTAAATTTTCCTGTTTTTCACCGATTTGACTAGCGTTGACCGGGAGTGGTTCTTACACCTCCTTATGAGGAGGTTTCGAGGCCCACAGTTTACCCATCATGGCAAACTGCTGGGGAGCCATAATAGAGGGGCTCACCGGGGAGTACGACACTAGTACCTCAACCTCTTCCTCCTCCTCCAACGAGCATGACGAGAACCTGCCTTGAAGGGTAGCTATGGTAGATTCGAAAGGATCTTGCACGGTCGGTACCCCTGATGTAGAACTGACCTCCTTCGATTTGAAGGTCCTACGACGATGAACCATCTCTGGAGGCGGAGTGAACAGGGCCAGAATTATTGGGATGCTCTCCGCATCAGGGATTGAACGCCCCTCGTAGAGTGCCTTCAGTTCTTCCCTCCCCGGCTCGACCACAAGTGCTTTCCCACATAGAGGATCTAAGTATCGTGGGGGCGACGATACATTGGTAGGACTAGGTAGGGGCGGCGTGACACTGGATGGAGAAAGCAGACACGGGAAGACACCAGGCGAAGTAAGACTAGGGACCACCATGGATGGCGCCATACCCTTCGAGCCCTCGACAAGGGTGATGGTTGGCGGAGGAGTTCCAAGCCTAGCGTTGCTTGTAGAGGAAGCAATAGTAGAGACCTTAAGCGGAAAACGTCGGCGTGGCTTAGGTGTCGGAGCAGAGAACCCTGGAGTAAAAGTCACGAGGGTCGTAGATTGTGGGGGCAAGAGATTAGCAGACAGTGAGGAGAGGGAGATCGGATAAGCCAAACCCGATTGGTATTTCTTCGATCTTTGTCCGCGTCTTGGTTTAAAGGAAGATACCACATCAGAAGATGGGCGAGAAGGAAGCACATGGGCCAAGAGTCGCATGGGTGAACGCGGCGATGCGTAAAGGCCGGTGGCAGTTGTTAGTCTTAGTGCCCGTAGTTCAATCCTAAGCGTCCAAATGTATATATCATCGTTAGCAATAAAGTTAAAGCGACTTTATATTACTTATATGTTGGAGTAATATATCGATATGCGAATAGAACCATAGATCGAGATAGATCATACTCGATGGGTCCCTAGTCAACAAAGCTTCACTAGAAGCGACTAGTATGAAAGATGGCTATTTATGGCTCACGTTCTGTTAGTCATTGGAATGGGATTCCGGAGTCTGATCATAGATATCATGTGGGACATGATATTGGACGACCCGACATGAATATGTGCCATAGATCAAGTCATGAACATATTCATTGTCATAGCTTGTCATGTATCCTTAGACCAAGGAGTCTTTGTGATCGCTATGTAGTCAACAATTGAGTTTGACATGAGCCTAACGTTGTCCGTAACAGGGCTTCCATAACGGACATGATTGGCTTGGGGACGGGCTACATGAGTGACACGAAAGACGGCTAAGGGATTTATCCCTCATACTGAGGTATGAGAAAGATATCGGTTCTCGGCCGCTTGATCGAGAGTGACTGAAAGAATAGCATGACCATGCACACGATACTGGGTCTCATATATTCAGTGATCTCACATATCAAGGAACAGTGATTGAGAATAATAAGGATGACGGCTCTATGCCTTATCTCAATCGGGATATCGGAGATAAGAGGATAATGACAGGGACGACGGAGAGGTTAGAATCGACAGGGTCGATTCGTTAAGGCACTTCGATTGGATTGAGGTGGAAAATACTTGACCACAGAGTTATTATATCATCTAAAAGAGATGGGATCCTTTTGGAATGGACTCCTCCTGTGACACTGTAGTTGAAAGGTGTAGCCAAACAGAGAAATCGGACATTGTTAGACAATGATCCGTTCCATGATTAGTTTGATTGATCTCCCAATCTCTTTTTTGGGTTATGCTCTAGAGACGACCGCATTCATAGTGAATCGGGCTTCGACGAAGGGTGTGGAAGGGACACCATTTTAAAAATGGTACGGGATGATGCCCGCTTTGTCCTTCCTAAAGATTTGTGTTTGCAAGGCTTATGTGAAACATTTGGTTTCGACTAAGCTCGAACCAAGATCTGAGATATGCACCTTCGTGTGGTATCCCAAAGCAACAAAGGGATACTACTTCTATAATCCCAGTGAGAACATGATGTTCGTCTCTTGGGGTGGGGTCTTTATGGAAAAGGAGTTTTGTTTCCAAAGACGTCATTGGGAGGACTGTGCATCTCGAAGAAATTCAGGATGGTACAGATCTGTCTAAACCAATTGACAACTCAGTAGAAAGGAGCCAGAGATTGTCGTAGAGTAAGAACCAATTCTTGTTACAATTCTGGAAGGTCCAAGGCGATTTGAAAGGATCAATCTTCCACCTCCAAGATATGGTATCCGGAGGTGACAATGAAGTCATGGTGGATCACGATGATCCAGCCACCTTTCAGGAAGTCGTGGATGGGCCCGACTCCGAGTTATGGCTTGGAGCCATGAGGGAGGAAATGCAATGCATGTCGGACAACCGAGTCTGGGAACTGGTTGATCCCATCAATGGTGTGAGGACCATCGGATGCAAATGGATCTTCAAGGTGAAGATGGACATGGACGGCAACCCTCTGACCTACAAAGCTCAACTGGTGGCAAAAGGTTATAGGCAGATCAAATGGATTGACTATGAGAAAACCTTCTCCCTAGTGGCTACGGTCAAAATCGATCCAAATTCTTCTTGACATAACTGCGTATCATAATTACGAGATATGGCAAGTGGATGTCAAAACCGCTTTCCTAAATGAAAATTTGAATGAGTACGTTTGTATGTCTCGGCCCAAAGGTTTTGACAATCCGAAGAATAAGGGAAAGATTTATAAGTTGTTGAAATCCATTTATGGACTGAAATGAACTTCTCGGAGTTGGATCCTTCGTTTTGATGAAGCTATAATTGGATTTGGCTTAATCAAGAACGAGGACGAATCTTGCGTTTATAAGAAGGCTAGTGGGAGCAAGATTACCTTTCTGGTTCTCATTGAAAACGACATCCCAACCTTTCACGAGACTAAAGCTTGGTTGAGGAAGTGTTTTTCAATAAAGGACTTAGGCGATGCTTCTTATATCTTAAGGATTAAGATATGTAGAGATCGCACCAAGAGGGTCTTGGATTTAAGTCAGGGAACCTATGTGAACAAGGCATTAAGTAGGTTCTTAATGCTCGATTCAAAGAAAGGACTCTTATCCACTAGTCATGGCATTCATCTCAGCAAGACTTAGTGTCCTAAGACACCTGATGAGCTGAAAATGATGATCAGAATCCTATGCGCCTGGGGGCAGGATCGATCATATATGCCATGACATGTATGAGACTGGACGTCTCGTAAGCCTTATGTTGTACCAGTAGACATCAGTCTAACCCGGGGGAAAGATGATGCTGAACTAGTCGTCGAAGGATGAGTAGACGCTAGTTTTCCAAGACAAATCCAGATGACTTTAGAAGTCAGTCAGGATATGTGTTTATGCTGAATGGTAGAGCTTTAGCTGGGACATCGTAAAGCAAGATACCATTGCCGAATTTACGACAGAGGCCAAGTACATGGATGCTGCAGAGGCAGCTAAGGAGGCTATGTGGATTTGGAAATTCACGGCAGGGTTGGGTGTAATTAAAAACCCATCCAGCCCGGTGAATCCATTTTGCGACAACACAAGGGCCATTGCGCAAGCTAAAAGCCCAGATTGCATAACAAATTCAAACATGTACTACGGCGTATCCACCTAATCAGAGAAATATTGAACTGAGGTGAAGTGAAGATAACCTATATTCCAACAGATGATAAAATAGCCAACCCTTTGACTAAGGCAGTGTCGCTGCCGAAACATGTTAGACATGTAAAGTCGATAGGGACATATTGGAGTTTTGATTGGAACTAGGGCAAGTGGGAGATTGTTAGTCTTAGTGCCCGTAGTTCAATCTTAAATGTCCAAATGTATATATCATCGTTAGCAATAAAATTAAAGCGGCTTTATATTACTTATGTGTTGGAGTAATATATTGATGTGTGCTCTGATCTATGCCCACAATGCGAATAGAACCATAGATCGAGATAGATCACACTCGATGGGTCCTTATCTTCACTTGAAGCGACTAGTATGAAAGATGGCTCTTTATGGCTTACGTTATGTTAGTCATTGGAATGAGATTCCGGAGTCTGATCATAGATATCATGTGGGACATGATATTGGATGACCCGACATGAATATGTGCCATAGATCAAGTCATGAACATATTCATTGTCGTAGCTTGTCATGTATCCTTAGACCAAGGAGTCTTTGTGATCGCTATGCAGTAAACAACTGAGTTTGACCTGAGCCTAACGTTGTCCGTAACAGGGCTTCCATAACGGCCAGGATTGGCTTGGGGACGGACTGCATGAGTGAAACGAAAGACGGCTAAGGGATTTATCCCTCATACTACGGTATGGGAAAGATATCGGTTCTTGGCCGCTTGATCGAGAGTGGCTGAATGAATAGCATGACCATGCACATGATACTGGGTATCATATATTCAGTCATCTCACATATCAAGGAACAGTGATTGAGAATAATAAGGATGATGGCTCTATGCCTTATCTCAATCAGGATATCGGAGATAAAAGGATAATGACAGGGACGACGAAAAGGTTAGAATCGACAAGGTCGATTCGTTATGCAGTGTCAGGCAATACTAAAGTCTCGTTAGTTGCCACTTAAATAGGATCGAGTAAAATGGGATTTTACGTTGATCTATTGACATGCATAAACCTAAGGGTCACACTGGAGGATGAAACTCATTGACACATTTATGGAGAATGGCAAAAAGGGAGTTGTCTCGGGACATGACCAAAACTGGGTTTTGGGTCATGTGCCCGTAAGTGAATAGAACTTTACGGATCGAGACAAGACTTGGAGTCTTGGGATTGATCGCGTCGGATAATGTTGGACATTTCCGGTATGGAAGGCTTGGAGGTGATGAGCAAATCACGGGACCTCGTTGGAAATGGCCACGGGCCATGTTCCAAGAGGCCCATGCAACCAAGGCCCATAGAACTAATTAATCAAGTCTTGATTAATTAGTACTAAGTAAGCAAGACAAGGATTAAGGTGTTGGTGATTCACCACCTAACCCAATCTTGTCTTGCCATACTTTGTCCTATTTACACCTTATTTGTCACCATGCTTGTCACATGCCTTTAGTTGGACAAGTATGGAGTTTGTTATGTTTAAGTCATCTTTTTTCAACATAACAAACACAAGACACAAATGGGAATCAACTTTTTTTCTCTCCCTCCTCCTACCATTTCGGGTTTGGCTAATTTCCACCTCTATTTTTGTGTTCTTGAGTCCTCAAAGAGAAGAACTACGTGGCTCTGATTCCCATGTGGATACGTAGGCGTCTTGGAGACTCAAGTCAATCATTCATTAACCGGTGTTCTTGTTTTGGTAAGAAATAGTGCTGATTTTTTCTCTTGTGAATCCATTCTTTGTTAGTTGTTTCATGGTTTTAATCGTCTCTTGGTTTTCCTTGATTTTCCGCTGCGAGTTGGTTCATCTCCAACTCTACCTCGAGACCCAACATCAGACACCAAACCTTCCACCATCGGCGAAGGAACTGTTTTCTCTAGGACCCCACGAAACCCGGAGCAGAGAGCAATCAATATGTCTTTTCTCATATTTTCAAAACCACCTAAATAAAACTAGTTGTTTATTCATGCCAAATGTAAAATACATAAACTAATTAAACATACTTTAATTAAAAATATGATAATTAAACATACTACGAACAATAATTAAACATACGATATTATCACAAAACCAATAACCATTCAACTATTTTTTCTTTAACGTAATATGTGCACGCTACTTCGGGTAATCCTTAAGTATATCCCAGTATGCACATTTAGTCCATGATTTATTTTTAACTCAAAATCTATCACGCTCACATCATAGATATCAAACAGAAAATAAAAGATCACTTGAGCAAGAATTAAAACTCTACAGTTAGCATCTAGCATAGCATTTCGATGGGGGAAAAATAATACAAGTTGGTGGATGCTCTTGAAAAGTCAGGCTGGAGTCCAAGAATATGGTTTATTTTCCTTGAAAATGATATCATCCCATAGGTTAAGAAGACGGGATTAGGTTCCGTCGCCAATTTGTTTCATTCTATGATCTATAAACACAATGACTGTGTATCAAGACTGAGATAGAGATCCTTCTTCTCGGAAATAAGGGTTCTTTTAACAGAATGGATTTGGAATAGCGTCCGCTCCAGCTCCATCCCTCCGGTAAGGAATGGCATCAACTCTATCTCCCACAATTTTCTACCTGAATTCGTTTCTTTTCAAGGCCGTGAATTTTGAACAGACTATAGAGAAATCGAAACATCTGGAACAGAGAACCATTGACTAGAGCGTTTCAGAAAAACTAAAGAGAAACTTAACATGAAGATGGCGAAGAAGAGAAATGAATCTATTTCCTTTGCTAGATCGTAACTTTCAATAGCTAAACGCAAAGAAACCATCAAGCTAAACAAGACTCCATACCACCGACCACCAATCAAAGCTAGCATTAGCAATATCAGATGGGAGCGCCTTCAACGGCAGAGCCCCGCTGGGTGTAATGCTCTCCGCCCTCATTTGCCCTGTTGTTTTGGTAACCCCTTGGTTGATACTTTCCAGGCTGATGCTGACTCCAACCATTCTGGTAACCACCTCGACCTCCCCTACCAGTCAAGTGCCCTCTCCCTCTATGGTTTTGGTTTCCACTTCGACCTCCACTGCTATTCAAATGCCCTCTCCCTCTTTGGTTTCGGTTTCCCCTCCGAACCTGAGTGTGCCATTGCTCCTCTCTCTCATTATCATCTTCTTCTTGGACAGAGACATTTTCAGCTGGGTTTTCTGTTTCTTGCTCATCCTGGATAACAAAAAATGTCAAACTAACTTCACACAAGTATGCTGTGGCAAGAATGATTCATCGACTGTGCTAAGAGCTACCTTCGGCTTCTCCTGGATTGAAACACTAGATTGGCTACTACCACTGCCATGCTCTCCCCAAGTTATAGCTTCTTCTTTCTGCACAATGCACCACAATAAATTGCAGTGTTGATGAACTTATCTTTAGTTTGTAAAAACCAGTGTCCATCACAAGAAATTTGCCTAGTCGTTCTTCAGTTAAACAAAAACCATCAATAGCACCATTCAATACTGCCATCTTATATCTGTGAAAAGGCTAAATTGAAAGCAAGTCCCAGTATACAACCTTATGGAGCGTGTTTGTAAATTACTTAATCCAAACTCCAAGTTAGGTATCAAACCCAATAACAAGTGTTCCATTGTTGATTGTTAAAGTTACTCACATTCACGGAAACATCTCCAACAGTATACATTTGTTTTGTATTAGCTAACAGACCCAAATTTCAAAAAATGAGAGCAATTCAAGCTTAGTCTATACCTTCTGCTGCTCCTGCACAAGGGAGCTTTTGGCTTCCACGGGTACAGGAACACTTGCTCCCATGATTGGCACCTGGAAAGGAACAAAAATTCCAGCTGCAGCAGCCTTCACAGGATGAACAGGTGAGGTGGCTAAGTAATCAGAAGCCATGATCTTGTCCAGCCTTTCTCTCAATTTCAAATCTAGCAATCACAAATTGAGTCAGAGAAACATTCATATACGAATCAAGGTGATAAAAGATAATGCACAAATCAAAATTTGAAAAGCAAAGAGTTTGGAAATTTACATGTTACATTGGCATTAGACTCAATTGGCTTGTCAGATTTTGCAAGCCACGCCTTAGCGTGCTCAATGCACCGCTGCAACGCATTTCTGTGCGACAAACTGGAATCAGCGGGCCTCGAAATCAAGAGACCTCCAAGCTTGGAGATCGAATCCAAATCCTCCTCGGCAAGCAGATCGGTGGGGTCCTCCGTGACATAGTCGTAGGTCAAGAAACAGGCTCGCTCGTGGGTTTTGGTCAAGCAAGTGGAAGCAAAATCGCTCTGCGACTTGACATCGAACATGGAGCCAACATAGAGCAAGTTGAGGAGATCCTCCACGGCGGAGGCGGAGACCTGACTGTGGTGCTGAAGGGCCGCGTTGAGCTCGTCTTGGACGGCGGCGGAGAGAGGGTTCCGGAGCTTCTCAAGCTCTTCGATGAGGGCGGAGACGACGGGCTTGGAGCGTAGCACGTCCTCCTGCTCCTTGTTGACGGGCTTGCCCTGAGCGACGGCCTCCTCCGTCAGCAGAATGCGGTTGTACTTCTTGCGGAGGGCGCGGAGGCGCTTTCCGATGAGGCTGAGGGTGGGACCTTCGCAGATTTCTGAGACCGCCATGGTGGTGGCAGAGGGAGAGGAAGAGGGAGAGTAAGCGTCGGCACGATAGTTGATAGTGATTCAGAGTATTCGTGGAGGCGTTTTCGTTTGCGTTGTTGGGACTAAACTTAAAGTGAGTATTGGATTGGAGAACAAGCTAAACTCCAGATTCTTCTAGAACATTTTGCCATTAGTGTTATAGCCCATCATTGCTTCGTCCATAATAACCATCTGGATCACATCGAATGGGCTCATGGGCCGAACCCAAATCACCCGAGAATATTTGCATTTGAGTAGGGGATAGGATGGCAAAATAACCCCAATCCGACGTACCCTATCCGATCGGGTAGGGTATTGACCGGGTATTATTTTAATCGGATAGGGTATTACCCGTTGACCGGGTATATTGACCGGGTAAGGGTTTGGCCTTACCCTCCCCAAACCCGACCCAATCTTATAACACACACATATATTTATTTATTTATTTATTTATATTATATACATAAGTAAGTTCACGATAATAAACCTAATAGTAAGTCAATTACAATTAATAAGTTGTACGGTCATAACTCATAAACCCATAATACCACACAATTCATTCGGGTTAATTGATCATTAAAAAACAAACTTGAAAGGGATTACTTTTACTTGGTTGTTATTTAATTTTAAGATTGTTATATGTTGATACTTGAGGCGTGAATTTTTTTTCTATAATTTCATATTTTTTTATTACTTAAATTTATATGGAATTGCTATTTAGATCATTTTTTTTGTCTTGTAATCCACATGTCATATTAACAAATCGGGTAGGGTAATACCCGACCCAAACGAATAGAAATCGGGTAGGGTATTGACTGGGTATTGATCGGGTATGGGTATTAGGTATTAAAATCGGGTAGGGTACGTGTATCACAAAACCCGATCCATACCCTTCCCATTGCCATCCCTACTCGGGGAGTAATCAGTACAGACATGTTGTATAAAACCAAAGTTGGGTAGTGACTAAAAAGCGAACAAACCTCACGCGCCCCTCTTTATGAGGATAAGGTTTATTTCTTCTGACACGTCTTTTTTTTTTTTGACGATCATGTGTGTAGCTGTGTTTGAACTCCGGATTCGGTTGTGGGCATTTTTTCTTCTCCTCCTTTATCAATCTGGCCAAGGTTGTGGGCTTCACGTCGTCTATCCTCTATCTCACCATTTTAGGTGAATTTCTCAGCTCTATTTCTCCATTGGATTATTTCCCCGGGTTGCTATTGGTATTGGTTTGGTTCTACTCTTGATATTGTGTGTCTTGTTTTGTTGGTCTTCTTTGCCGTATCCGGGAGGGACTCTCTAACCCTTTGAGCTTCTGATTTTGGGTTTGTGTGACGATAAATCTAATCGTTCTAGCTTGGAATTACCAAGGCTTGGAAAGATTTCACTATGATGTAATCAATCAGCACATAAGTTCACAAATCATCCAGATCAATATTATGCTATTATTAAAAGCGGCAAACCTAAATCAGAGTATCCCCCTGAACCTGAGACCCCATCTCAGTTCCACTCTTCGAGCTCCTACAGTCTCGAATTGTTCTTGGTCTTCTAAAATGGTTGTGATGCTTCGATCACAAGAATGCAACTCCATAGCTTAATCAGTTACGATGAACACCATGAGCATAGTAGCATTCCCTTTAATTCATTTTATACAACTTCTCAACATGATAATCTAACATGCTTGAGAACTCTGTAATCATGTAATCAAGAGTTATG
Source organism: Erodium maritimum (assembly GCA_963921825.1). Classification (NCBI taxonomy): domain Eukaryota; kingdom Viridiplantae; phylum Streptophyta; class Magnoliopsida; order Geraniales; family Geraniaceae; genus Erodium; species Erodium maritimum. Next base: position 59,597,867 of record OY997590.1, on the reverse strand, counting down.
CATACGATAGTCCCTCTGGACAAAAATGAACAGCGTCGACTTCTCATAATATGCTTGAAGTGTATTTTTTCGAACACCACTGAGCTATGAAGAATATATGTGTATTTATATCTCTGATTCCCTTGTATCGTGTCTCCTAGGGTTTCCTTAAAATGTCTAGAGTCACGATCAAGGTGAATCTCCTTGTTTCCTTGTTCTAGAGAATTTATAAAATAACGAAGATATCTATTAAATAAGTATCTTTAAACTAGGAAACAAATCTTGTGACCGGGATAAGCATGGATACGTTCTAGATATACTTGAAGAGTTCCACGTGTGTGTGTTATCATTCATAATCTTGTCAATGACATTCTGCGTTCACATCTTCATTCAGCTGCACATCGGTTGTACACAGATGATGTTACGACATCATAGTTGACATCTGTCTTAACACAAATATTGACAACCCTAAATATAACAACAGTTGGGTTTGGGATTTCAGGGAGGTTTACCCATGGAAACTCAAGGGTAAAAAGGTGGTTGAATATGTTTTGGAAGGACTTGGTTGAGGTGCAAATATGAGGTTTCTCTCAATCTCATATTGATGCATAGATTAAGCTGGATACCAATAGTCAAACCACACAAGGAGTTGGGACATATATAGTACATAGAACTTGTTGTCATGAATAGCGGAAGGTGGTGGTGATAATTGCTTTTAATCGGGGACTTCAACTACATTCTGCATCAGGATGGAAAACTAAAAGGGGTATTATTTATACCTTTATTTATCAACACATTGGTTCATAGAGGGCCGCTAGTCGATTAGACTACATGATATAACCTTGGGAGGACATGAGTTTGCATGGCAACGAGAAGGCACATCTGATAATAGAACTGAAGTTAGGTTGGACATGATTTTTTACCAATTAGGGTTCTGATCGTATTTTTCCTCATACCATACTATTTAACTTGGGGTTTTCCTCCTTTAATTTGATCACATGTCAAATATGTTTAAGACAATGTCGACTAGAAATCGTGGGGGACGATGAGCCATAATGTTGTTCAATTATTATGGATGCATGGATAGGAAAACGGTTGTCAAGCATACATCATAAAGTGAAAAAAAAACTAGGAAATGCCTTGCAAGAGTGGGACCGGTTAGTCTGTAATGTTAATTCTATACAAATCAAATGGTCCATAAGGCATATAATGATTCTAAATAGTTGTAGAGATAGGTCGGGTATCTAAAAGAGGAAAGCTATCCAGAAATAATGAATGACATATATGGATATCAAAGGAAAATTCTAGAAACATAGAATTAAGTAATGATGGCTGAAGAAAAGGGACATAAATATCAAATTCTTTCATGTATCAATGAGATCCTGGAGCTCTAGGACAACAACGAGAAGTTGGTGGTTTGGGGGTGCTTATAGCATGTTGTATGCTCCCATTTTCAAAATATCTTCACTCACGTAGTCAAATACCGTATTGCATTCCTGGAATATAACAGAAGGCAACTCTTACATGTATTAACTGAAGAAGTTCGAGAGGCTCTCCATGAGACCAGATAAGTCTCTTGGCCTCATTCCCCATTTTTATCAACATTACAAGGATACAGTAGCAACTAATGTTGTTGCTTGTGTTCTATTTGTATTTGAAGGAGATTTTTAACAGAGAAAATGAACGATACCATTTTGATATATATCCTTGAGAAGCCAAACGTGTTATATATGTAGGACTAATGTCATACGTATCGCTACAAAGTTTTATTTGAAATAATTTTTAAGGTTATCGTAAATCAGCTAAAACCTTTGTTGGAAGGTGCTATTTCTGAAACTCGAGGTGTATTTGTGCCTTGACAATCCATTCATGAAAATGTTTTAAATTCTTTTAAAGAGAAAAATGCAAAAGAAGGATGGTTGTATGGACTTAAAACAAGACATGATTAAAGCTTACAACTAGGTTAAATGGCCTTACTTAATGTCGATTAGGAATTTAGGGTTTCAGGAAGAATGTCTTCAATTGCTTACTAAATGAGTTCGGACAATGTCTTACATACTTCATTAGGAGTTAATGATACTAGATATTGATCCGATTATTCTATTTTGGGGTATTCGGTAATGGGATCTTTTATCTTGTACATATTCTTATTTTGTATGGAAGGCCTAACTTGCCTACCCAACCCTTATGAGCATCAAGTATTTATTCTTGGGTGTATAGTTTCTTGAGTAGCTCCGAGTGTCTCTCACAATTTTTTCACACTTGACAATTACATATTTTGTAGTGCGAAGGATGTGGAAGCTATTAATCTGAAATCACTCCTCGTGCTATTTGAGAAGATCTCAAGGTAGGTCATCGACGAAGGAATTCCTTCATCTTCTTAAGCTCTAATATTGATCCGTTTAACCGAGATACAAGCTGTCAAATTCTAGAAATAAAAGAGGTTCCAGTGCCTTCAGATTGCTTCAAAGTTCTCAACTTGATAGGTATGAGCAAGAAAGACAATCGAAGGTATTTTCTTGATCGGGTCATCTAGAAAATCAGTAGTTGGGACGAACAATTCTAGTCTAAAGCAGGTAAAGATGTTATAATTAAGTCTATCATCTAATCTATCTAGGCATACACAATGAGAGTCTTTAAAATTCAGAGTGACTTACTATACATGATTGATTAGGCTCTTGCATGCTTCTGGTTGTAACGATGCAAGGAGAAGTTTCACGACTTTAACATTTCTTTGCTAGGGAAACAAGGTTTGCATTTGATAGACAGATGGCAGTTTGGATTTAAAGGTGCGATACTATCCGACAACCTCTTTTCTGAATGCTTGAATTGGAACAAATTTGAGCTATACTTGGCATAGTATTTTGTCTTCTCATGATCTGATTTGGTCTGGTGCATGACGATTCATCGAGTCAAGGTCAAATACCCTCATTTTAGACTCTTCATAGCTTTTGGGTGAGAATTCGTATATCTAGACACAATCTCAAAGCCTAGTTGCACAAAGAGTATAGAGCATTTTTTGCATGGAGGATATGGAATAGGATGATGATGATATACTTTAGGATTTATTCTCAAGATGGATCACCAGGATATTCTTTCCATTTTGTTTGGTCGAGGTTTGTCGTGTAATAAGCGGTTTTAGCCTCATGAGACAAAAGGACACTTTTCAGTTAAATCAGCTTATAATTTTATTCTCCGGTAGAGAGGAGTGTGGAACAAACCTTCGAGTTCGGACTTTTGACATATATTATGATCGACCCAAATTTTTTCCAAAGATCCTCAATTTCTTTTGGTGTGCCTCATCGAATTGTCTAGTATTTTTTGCTAGGCTTCGAACGAGGGTTGTGGAAGTCCTGATCTTATGCCTAATGTGTGGCTTGAGGAAGAAACTAAATTTTTTGGTTAGATGCAGTAGCAAGATGTCGTCCAAGATGTTACTTGTCGGCAGACACTAAGATGTCTTACAAGATGTTAAGAGATGTGGACAGACATCTTGCGTTAGAAAAATATGGAGATATAGACGATAACAAACAAGAACGATAAAGACACGCGAGTTTTTTATCCAGTTCGGTGCATCATCACCTACGTCTCTGGGCACTTTTCCAGTGGAATGGCTTATATCACGTAATCAGTCAAAACATACAAGTTTGGATCCTCCATATCAAACATATGCTACTATTACAAAGTGCAAAATATATCTTAGGGATCCCCTTGAATCCGATCTCCTCACTCGATCCCACTCTTGAATCCCTTCAGTCTTGTATTACTTCGAGCCCTTTATTCTCGGATTTGTTCTTGTTCTTCAATGAGGTTGGTGAATCTTCCACAGTTCACAACATAAAACAACTCAATCACTCATTTAGTTACAAATAGAGTTTGAGCACAAAAACGTCATTCTTTGATCAATTCATCTAGCCTTCCAACACGCTAGTCCAACACACTTAGGAGCTCTGAAATCATGAAAAAGAACAACGAACATAGAATAGTTACAATAGTTACACTTGAAACAACAATGGCTTCGACAGATGTCGATGATGATGTCGACAGCCAATAGTGATCGGTAGAATAATATCAATTTTTCAATCAACAGCTAATGGCAATCATCTTGGCTTTTTATAGTTGCTCCATCTATTTTAGTCGTGCCTCCATAGGGTTTCTCACCTTAGAGTCACGATCTAACTCAATCTCCAAGTTTTCAGAACCTGGAACAATTCCTAAAGCAAACAGATATTTAGAGTAGAAGTATATTCAAGTTAGGAATCTGGTCTAAACACTCTGATGCTTGGAACATAATTATCTTCAAAATAAGACACATAAGATACTTATCTTTAACTTAGAAAAAACGCGATACTTACCTTCAAAATATGAAACGCGTGCTGACAATGGATCTTTGAATATCTTTACAAGTTATATAGCTCCTACAACTTGTATACGTGCCTCCTAGGGTTTCCTTAATCCTTAGAGTCGTGATCAAGCTAAATCTCTTTGTTTCCTTGCGCTAGTTCTTAAATCGAATAGATCACTATCGCGGAATATCTTTATGTTTCGGAAACAAATCTTACTTGCTAAAACGAATAGAACTCTTATGCATGAGTATATTCACGTTTAGGAAACGAATATTACTTCTTAAAACAGGTAGAACTCTATCGCATGAGTATCTTCACGTTTAGAAAACAAATCTCCAAACTAGGAAATAAATATGCAGTACTGGATATACGCACAAGATGTTTATTGACACCTAGGTTGACATCTTTTCTATCTTTGTTGTTGGGCACGTACAGGATGTCTGATGACATATCGAATAACATCTTTCTTGACATAAACATTGTCAACCTAGATATAACAACATTTCCCCTTTTGGCTATTTTTGTAGGCAAACACTTCAGCCACTTCAATCCAAGGGATGACAAGAGATCGAGAAGAAACTTCTAGCATGCTTCACATATTAACACTAGTTTCTTCTTAGCATACTTCACCACAACAAATATCTTCAACACATATCCTTCTTCAATCAGCACATGACAAATATCTTCATATAACCAGCATACTTCATCTCACAATACCTTATTCTCCTCCTGGTTGCCTCAAAACGTTGCCAAAGATAGAAAAGCAACTAAGCATTTATGCTTCATCGTTAACTTTTAGTAGATTGGCATGATAAAAAAATAGTAGCAACTACAACATACTATTATGACTTCATCACGTCCAAACAAAACAATTCAAATATCATAGTGGAGAGGAGAGAACATAACTTCAAGTATTTTCTGATTCGGTGGATAATTTCTCTGGATCAACATCTTATGTGGCATCTTCATTGACATCTTGAGCGACCTACAAATTCTAAAGGAGATCTTCCAGTCTATTCTTTTGGTTGTCCATGGCAGTAATTGCAGCTTGGACTTTCTCTATAATAGTACCCTTGAGATGCTTCCTTCTTTAGACTTTTTGTCAGATGTCTTGACATCTTCATTGACACTTGGACCTCCAAAGCGTTTCATGCTGAAGGATAGCATTGCAGGATTCTTCCCATTGACATCATATTCTCTCATATATGTGGGATGTTGATTCAGAATCAGTCTAGAGACTTATCTATGTCGCTTTGTGGAAAATGATCTTGCATGGAAAGCAAAATCGGCAATAAAAAATGTGTTAAGTTCAAGGGAGATGACATACCTACGATATAGATAAATCTAAACAATTCTGGAGTAATGTGTGAACCATAAGATGAGGGTGCCCAATTTTCCAATCCAATCCTGAAGAGGATGGAATACACAGGTGTGAGTTCATAGGAAAAGAGCTTTTCATTGGCTGGCCACAACTTCTCTAGATTGCAAGTGATCTCCTTGGCCATTGTGTGAAGACTGAACATAATAGGCCTCTGTTGTGAAGTAGGCCTTCTTAGGTAAGAGTTTTTGACATCTTCACTGACATCTATCTCCTTGCCTAGCACATAAACAGATGTGGATAGACTGGACCAATTTCTATGACAGTTTTGAGCGGTTTAGCATCTTGTATGACATTCATGATCTGCTCATTACTTTTAGCTTCTTCATACAATTCCCTTTCAAGGTTAATGCTTCGCAGGTACACATACTTCCATTTTGAACATCTCTTGCATGATGGAAGGATATACTGACTAAAGGAGCATCAATTACTCCTACTAGAACTCTCTTCATACCCACAAACTTCTTTCCCCGACGCATGGGCATTGGTTCATCTTCTTCAGTCTCTTCTTCCTTAGATGAAGATGTGTCAATTGAATGCCACTTAGAAGCTTTCTTAGAACTAGAGACACTAGGGGTCTTCTTTCTTTGAACACTAGGATTATAAATCTTGTGTAGCTAGTCTCGAGGATATTCACCTTGATTTTTTTATGCATTCAGTAGATAAGGCTTCCCATTAGATTCTTTGAGAATCTCGTTTTTAATCTGTATTTATTTGATACTATTAATATTTGAATGTTAATCAATCATTTGTTTAGATGCTAAATGATATATAAATGAACTAAAAATTGTTGATGAAAAATACTACATTTCAGTTGTTAATATTTGAATGTTAATCAATCATTTGTCTCATGAATCTTGGCTTAATTTGTCTCTATTAATGTATGTTTAAGAAAATTACACTAGAGTATCTTGATATGGAAACGAAGAGCCGAATTGGACTCACACTCTGGGAGATCTGGAAAGCTCGAAACAACGTCGTTTGGGATCAAGTTCCAGTAACAACTGCCTCGGTGGACATTACAATTAATTGTAATGTACACAGTTGGAAGGAAGCCCACAACGTCATGCCTAAACAGACCCAACAGCGAGCGGAACCTCGGTCAAATAGGTGGGAGACACCACTGCCACTCTGGACTTCGATAAATGTAGATGGGGCGACTTTCGTCGATTCTGCTCAAATGGGATGGGGTTTCATCTGCCGGGATGATAGAGCAAATGTAGTGGAAGGGATAAATGAGGTGTGGAAGGGTGTTATGGGGCCAGAAATGGTTGAAGCAATGGATATCTTTCATGCGCTGCAATGGGTAAAGGAGACAGAGCGATCACGTGTCACCATACGGATTGATGCTCAATTCGTGGTAAGGCTGATTAATGGGAGCACACAACTATTTTCTTCAATAGGCCGCATTATTGAGGAATGTAGTTCCCTTATTCTATCACTCGAGGATGTTAAACTCGAGTTTATCCATAGAACTGCTAACGGGTCTGCCCACTGGTTAGCCTGTGCATGTTCTAACGTGGTCTGGTATACAAATACCAGATGCATTGCATTGTATTCTGAAGCATTTCAAGTAATACCACGTTGTTCCTCTTTTTACCAAAAAAGAGAGTATACAAGTTCTTTTTATTTTATTTTATTTTGTCAGAGAAGTTTTATAAAGGTCTCATTCCTGAGAAGAGAAAGAATGCAGATTGCTTTAAGGCTGACTAAAACCAGGAATTACACCATTCAGCCATAAACAAAGCTGAAAGCTACAAAATTCAAACAACATAAAACCAGATGAAGCACAACAAAACGAGACAAGAGGCACAAAAAGCCAAACAAAACTCCAGAAAACCAAAAACTATGATCTCCCATCTTTGGATCGAATGAGCTCCTACAACTTAACAATGGATACCTACATCATTCCATAAGAGGAACCACCAAGATACCAGGATGTAAGACCTTCCATACTTCGAGGGCTGCAGTTACATCCTCAGTACCACATGCTCGACTATGGGGATCTCACCTCTAAAAGTTAGGTCATTTCTAGCTAACCATATCTCCCTAAGTACAAGTCCACAGATGGGAGTCCAAACCCTCTTGCACCACCTCGAAATAATTTCTGACCAATAAACTGATAACTCTAGCATATTCAATGGACAAGACCAACTCATGCCCCACCACACCATGACAACATCCCAAACAGGCCAAAAACAAAAATCCCACTGAATCAATAGATGCCGACTTTCCTCAAAATGTAAGCCACATAAGTAACACCAACATTTCTAGATCGGGATAAGAATCCATTGATTCTCTAGAAAAAACTGAAGTGGGTACAACATTGTGACAACCTAACCATACAAAAGCCCCTACCTTAGGCGGGAGGTTAGGACCCATAGGACACTCTGTCCCTCGCCCAAGCCATCTCAAGACTCTTATCGTCTAAGGAACTTAAACACCTCCCAACCGTATAGCCATTCTCGTCTCCCACCTAGACACAAGAGTCCTAAACCCTATCCCTTAACATTACCGAGTTTAGAAGCCCTTCTAACTCTACATGAAGTCTCACTTCCCGACCTCTCTGGGCTTTCGGGAATCCTAGGTCCCACCGTTCTCCACTCCAAACCTCAAATATAGTTGCTAGCTTCTTTGCCAAAAGATGGTATAGCCACATAAACATAGACTTAAGAGAAGCACCCCCAATCCATACATATAGCCAAAACCATATCCTATTACCTGACCCTAGAGACCACTTCAAGCTCTCCCTAAACAACCTCTTGAACCGATCATCTCTGGTGAAATCCAGCAAATTCCATACCCAAGACGTTCTGTCATCCACCTCCAAATGACCAAGATTCCAATCCAAAGCCTCTCAACCATACCGAGCACAGAAAACTTGTTTTCATAACGAGTCCTCCTCAATGGAAAACCTCCAACACTACTTCTACAAAAGGCTCACATTGATCTGATCCATCATTCTCAAACCTCTCCCCCCTTCCTTCTTCGAGAGACAAACCACATCCCAACTAATCTTTTATATGACCTTTCTGAACGAAGACCCCCCTTCCCCCACCCAAAATAATAATAATAATAATAATAATAATAATAATAATAATAATAATAATAATAAATTCCTTTCCATCTCTCCAACTTTTTGATAACACCCGTTGAAGCATGCTTCAAAGACATATAATACAAAGGCAAATCATCCAAAATAGAATTAATCAACGTCACACGCCCTCCGAGACTGAGAAAATTTGCTTGCCAAAGACTGTGATTCTTCTTATACTTTGAGATAATAGGGTCCCACGTCTTCAGTCTTTTGGGTTTCGCTCTTATATTAAAGCCTAGATAAGGAAAGGGGACATCATATTGTTCACAACCTAAGAAATTTTCCACCTCATGCCCTTCCAATGTCTGAGGGTTAAAACATGACAACTTGAGTTGGAAATATTATTCTTTAAGTGAGAACAATATTGGAAGCCAAGTAAAATCTACTGTAAATTCTCGACCTGTCTCCACTCACTTTGAAGAAAGATCATTGTGTCATCTGCAAACTGCAGGTGAGAGATGGATGGACCCTGATCTCTAGAAAATTACATATATTATCCTATACAAGTCCTATAAGAATGAATTTTGATAATATATGTAATTCAATCATTACAACTGTGATGTTTAAACATCATTAAATTCATTCTTATGAGACTTTCTCAGAAAATTAATGATGTTTCAAACGTGATGACAAAAGTAAAAGAAAAAAAATAACCCTTTTAAGAATTCATCTACAACATTCAGATATTCAAAATGTTCTGCTCCAACTCTAATATTGCACCTCCCTTACTATCCCAACTCATCCCACAATCATGTAAGGTTAGTTAATTTTGATACTAAATGTATGGGTGTTAATGGGCATGTAACCTGTCTATGAGAACAGATTTCACTCGTCTGCACGGGATAGTATTTCTCAGATCCACGAACCACCCACAAAAAAAAACATTTAGCATATGTATAGGAAGATTGGGTTTAATCCACTCATTTCACGCTCATTTACAACAATGTGGAAACAAAAACGTTGAGGGGGAATGGGGGGTATTGGTGGTACTAAAGTTTGTTGAGGATTCAAGAGAGAGTACATACAAGAGAAAAAGTAGAGGCTTGTTACGAGACTAAAGTTGGTAGTGGATGTATTGCCTAAGGTTCATGAGTTGAGCTTGCAATTTGGACTTAATTACCATCCGAAATATGAGGACTAATTAACAGAAGCTAGCGGGAGGACGATCCGCATATCTCATTCATGGAATCGCCATCCATCCATAATGAGGAGAGCTCATAAAAATACGACTCACAATTCATTCGATTTTATGTGAATAAATTTTAACAAGGATCGAATTGGGCTTTTGTATAACGAGTTTATTGAACACCCTTACGTTTGCATATGGCTAAGTTTTTTTTTGAGAAGGCATATGGCTAAGTTAAAAGGTGTTTAGCTATGATGGAGTGTAATTTTTCCCGAATTTTTTTTAAATCACAACTCACCATACAGTAGTAAGGATTTAAATGGTCTGGGTACCCGGGTTGTTGTCCATTTCAATATTCGGGCCGGATTATTCGAGTCTATAGTTTTCATGTTCGAACCATGTCCGATTAACTATAATATCTCATGTTTAATTTAAAATTTCATGAATTAAAACTTAAATCATACTGCTTTAAAAAAATATTAAATCATTTTTATTTTACAAACAAGGCATTTTTTTCAAAAATCATTCACTTTTAAAATATCAATTTTTAATATTATATAACCCTTTTAGATTTATAAATTGTTACATTTCAAAATTCATTCATTTTAAAAAACACAGTTTCGAATATTTAAATAGTTCAAAAATAACTGTTACATTTTTCAGATTTATAAAAAAAACTAGTTGATGCTTGGTTTATTTCTACACCTTTTAACTTAGCCATATGCAAACGTAAGGGTGTTCAAAAAATCCTTACGTTTGCATATCTTTAAAATATATTTAAGTGTATAGTATGGTAACAAATCCTTTAGCGGTCATTTCTACTTGTTACCATACTATACACTTAAATATATTTTAAAGATATGAATAATTTTAAATTGGTTTAAATGTACCGACTCTAATAAATAATTATAATTGCTATTTAATGCAAAAAAGAGTAGATTTCCATATATATAATTGCTCTCTTTATATCAAAAAAAAAGTAATACTTGGAACTCGATACGTCTTGATTTCGGGATCCGAAATCATATCCCAAACGTCTAGGTTTCCGGATTTTAAGACCGAATTTTGTTCATATCATGCATATCAACTTATTTTCGGTTTAGATGTTTTGATCTGAATATTTTTTCGGGTCCGAATTTTCAGTCACACATGTAAGAGCATCTCCAATGGTATACTATGACTAGTGGTATAGAGTCATGGTAAGAGCTCATGTTAGGCTTTCTATCTCCTCCACACCACTACTTCATACCATGACCTCCTGAATGGCAAACCATAACTAGTATTAGGGAGCCATTGTATGAACTTTTCATAAATCCAAAATCACCCCAAATATAACTACTATTTTTATTTAAAGCCGCAAAGTAAAAATACACATTAACCTAATTAACCTACGATAATTAAACATACGATAATTAACCTAATTTCTAACCGCCCCAATGTGTAGACGCCACTTCCCCTCATCTTTGAGCGTCTCCCACACATGACGGTTTGTCCATAGCCCGTGTACGCGTTCATAATCTTTTACGGTCGCAGCATAGATGTCCTCGTCGGTTGCTCCTTTCCTAGGCTCGTTGAGACGTTGCCGGTAAATCTTATCGAACTGCATGCACTTTTTGCTCATCTTTTGAAAATGATCATTCATCTACTTCTCCGTCCGATCCTGCCACGCCGGATTTGCGGTGTAAAGGAAAGCAAGGTAGAGGTTATGCTAGTACTTGCCCTCGACCTCAGCAACGGTTAGCCAATTCACCACCAAATACAACTCCCCACCCGCCGACCATAGTGGACCGGTTGCCCAAGAAGAAGAAGCCCACGACATTGCAAAAATGAAGAATGAATTTAGAGAGTTTGAGAGAGAGATATGGAGAAAGGTGTGAGAATTTGAGAGAGAGGTGGGTGGTATTTATAGGAAGGGAGATAGAGGGGGTTGGCGTGGCAGCGACGCACACACACTATTCCCAAATATTGTGTGGGCACGAAGATCGAGGCACTGATAATTCGATAAAAAACGATTTTTAATATTTTTATATTAACTAGATTAAAAACCAAACTACAACAAGTCCAACTAGATTATTACATAGACTAAAAAACCAAACTAAAGAGACTCCAAACGTTTCCCCAGGCTCTCATTGAGAGCGAGACGAGACTTTCGTTTATCCTCGGTCATATTGGTCGTGTCTTGGCTAACCACTCGCTCCAACATCGCCATGACTCGCTCCTGAATCCTGAATCTGGTATCTTCCAGATTGTTTTTATGCGCAACAATTCTCTTTTCCCTATCACTCATTTCATTATGGGTTTTAGCATACTCTGTTTGAAACTACATTTGCTCGGGTGGTAACGTTGCCAGCGGGGTGAGGGTATATTTGTTTTCCTTTGCCTCTAACTTTGGCCTTGGCTCTTTTCAGGTTGATCGGGCGCTCCTCCCATGCAAGTGAGGTCAACTCATGTTCGGTTCCGTCGCCCGATGTGTAATTGCGAGACTCGTCCAACCTTGTACGCTTGCGTGCTTCACTTTCGACGTCGAGTTCGGTGATGTCAATGTCAACGTCACATTATGAGACCTTGCGATGCTGCCACTTTGGTTGCGCCCTCGCGATCCTCCAAACATGCTTGTGAGCAAACTCGTGGTTCTCCGTGTCCTTGTACGCCCGTTCAGCCGCTGCAATGACGTCAGCCTCGCTCCTCCTGCTTGTGAGATCGTTCTCAAAGTTGGTATACTTCTCCTGAAATTTTGTAACTTTTTTGTTGATCTGATGCTAGTGGTCCTTGCAAGGACCCCACTCCAGAATTTGGTCGCCTTTATTTCTCGTCATTTGGAACTCAGCATGTACTTTTTTCAAGTACATGTCATTCCTTTGATTCTTCCTTGTGATGGCGTCCAAAGAATTGTTGAGCCACGCCCTCGCCAACCTTTCCTCCTCCGGGATGGTCCACTTCAGCCGCAGATTAGATGTAGATGCAGGCTTCTTCCCCTTCCTCCTCGATTTCTTGGCCGTAACGGATTAGGAAGGTTGCTTAGTGGGGAATTGCGACTCTGGCCATTGGGAGTGTTGGAGAGGGTTGAATGGGGGAAGTAGCGTGGATTGGGTCGAGTTGAGGAGGGAGGTGTATGATTCGATACTCGTCATGAGGTCTTCTTCGGTGTGTTTAGAGTCGACAGCATCATTGTTCAACGTTTCGGACACGAATTGGAAGTCGGTTGGGTCGTTCATTGTGAATCGTAGGGAAACAATTGGAGAGAAGAAGAGATGACCTTGTGTGTAGAAGAGAAGGGGTGAGTTTTTGTGCTAGGGTTCAATTTGTATTTATAGCAAAAATTAGTTTTTTTTTTTAAATTTGTCGCCGACATGTGTCGGCTTGGAAGTGGTTGTCGACTAGCCGTTGACGCTACAACGTCACCTCTGGTATCCCAGAACAATGGGCCAGCTTCCTATGGCTCGGCTTGATCATACCATACCGAAACACTTCATCGGCCTAGGGTTCTTCCCGGAACACACATCGGGGCAAAACTCAAGCCCACATACCGGACCAGCATGCCTTGGGTCGGGTATCTTCCCGTCACTCGGGATATAAGTCACAACATACAGTACTTTGCAAACCACACCACGGCGAACACATCACCCCAAAGACGCTCATCGACACAACTTATCAAGAACATCTCGTCGGTTTCGATATCCTATACTTAGATCTCTCGTCGGCATTGGTCTCACACCGGAAGTCTAGGTCGAGGTATCTATATCGGGACCACCATCGATAGCGATATCGGACTGAAACACACTCTCACACAATCTTACCGAACATAGACGTATGTCCGACACAAAGCCTCGGTTAGGATATCCCGTACCGGAATACAACTTCTCTTGGAACATACATCAAGAAAGTCTCACGCATCACAATGCCATAGTTCGACCATGGTATACCTACCGGGTCAACTTACCACAACAAAACACATCGGTCTCCACATAACACACGGTTGTAGTCCAACACAAGAAGGCCCCCAAGAACGGTCAACCCACCTTAATCTCATGCGCATGGCACGTACTTTGTCAAACCAGCTTACCCGTAACTGGGGTATCAGAACACAAAGGTCGTCTCGAGGCTTTAGCTCTTAAGCCTAACTTTTCAGCAGGTTAGAAGAAAACAGAAGGGTGCGACACCTGTGGGTTGTGGGCCCACCGCGCTTCCGCTGCGCTACTCTGATCTCATCGTCACTCGGTCACCTCTCCTGACCGGGCTGACGCCTGTCTGTCTCAAATCGTCAGACAGAGCCTGTGGCCGGAAGAATCCTGCAGTTCTCCGCCCCCCTTCGGTTCCCGAATCTCGCGCAGTTCCGCACCACTGCTCGGTCGTTGCCGAGTCTTGCGGACTCTCACGGTCTCTCTGCGACCCCGCTCCACTGTTGTTGTCGTAACCACTAACTCAAACTACACTCGAATCATCAGGGTGAGAACTTGATTAAACTCCTGGCTCGGGGCTCTATCTCGAACTTCTTGCATCCAAACGCCTCGATGGCCACCCAAACGGATGCAAACGATCCACACCGTAATTCTGACCTCGTACCTCATCTCTTATACTCCGTCCCGTTGCAGTCCGGGACCTGTTGGTGTTACCCCTCCTAACCTCCCTAGTGGGAGTAACCCGGGCACTTGTGCCCCCAACGGCTTACCTCTCCTACCTCGAGGTGCCATGATGCGATTACCCTCCACACGGTAACGCCCACGCTCAGTTTCTTACTCTTAAAAGCGACACGCTTAAAATAACTGACGTCACACACAGTCCACTCATAGTAATAATATACTTAATATAGTATAGTCACATAGATGCACACAACAAAGAAGTTAGCACACTAGTGGGCACAGACATATATATACACACAGATCATATATACACACAGCTGGATTACATACGATCTCACACTTAAGCCACATAGGCTACCGTTACACCACAGGCAAAACCAAAAAGTACACACATATTGCAGTTCAATTTCTTAGCAGTTCTCTTTCTAACATAACATTCATGTTGACGCTGCGTCGTTACAACCCGGTTCAGGCGTCCCCGAATTACGTTGTAACCACTTGACATCCCCCCATTCACGTCCAGCTACAGTGGCCCCTATAGCTGAATCGTGACGGTACATACACTTCAGTTTATGCAGAAAATCGGGCATGACCCGTTCGTAAATTAAGCTAACCATCTGCTTATGTGGGATAACGAACCAACACCTGCACATAGCACTCAAACACAATTTCAGCACACCGCAATTTATCTCAACTTTACACCTCGGGTCTTGGTAATTTCGCTCTTACCGCCCGGACAAATCCAATCTTGGACGACAGTTAAGTCAACCCGACAACAACCACACAGGTTCAACAAAAGTCTACAACACTCGGGTCGGACACGTTATCAACCCGAGACTCTTTCGTCTCGGTTCTACGCATAGAACATCTCCGGCTTGCGTAACCGACACACAACACTCTAACGACCCAACTCTACCCACCTAGTTGACGTACGGTCCGAGGTTTTGAAAATCATTTCAAAATGAAACCTGGCTCTGATACCAAATTGTCACGCCCCAAATCCAGTTCTGACCGAATTCAAGACACGACTAAAGATTAACAATAGTAAAAAGATAAAGCTAAATAAATAAAGTTCAAAAGTAATATAAAACTCTAAAAGTAGTGAGTCAACAGCTCAACGAGGTAAAATACGAAAGTCAAAACACGAAAAGAGGTGTACGTCTCTAAACTCTAGCTAAACCCTCGACAGCTCCCTAGCTCCGAGAATCCTGCTAGTACAAGTACCGCTCAACACCTGAAACGCAACAAAGTAAGGGGGTGAGCTTACGCTCAATAGGAAAAGTAGTTAAGGTTCTAAACCACAGTTCATCACCACGGGTAACCGTCCAATTAGGGCATACTAGTAACGCACAACTATTAGAAACAAATAAACGATTACTCCAAGACAACCCTTGTCCTTCACTCAGGCACAACCCGTAAAACCAACTCACAACGATCCGAACTCGTACCACTTTCCATAACTAGCTCTTGATCCCCAACACATAACAATTCTCAATGAACAACACTGACGGTCATCTCACAACTGACCACACGTGCGAACTCGCACTGCAACACTGGAATCAGGTACAACCTCACCTCGAGTCACCCAACATTCTCACAAGCCCGAAGTCTCACTTAACCCAATGCACAAAGCCAGACAGCCCGCACGGCTCATACAACAGACCATGCACAAAGCCCAACAACACACTTTCCTGTTACTGCCCATTTCTACAACCTTAAACGTACTTGCACCAATGCACACATCCAACCAATGAGAATAAAGCACACAGCAAGACACACACAGATGTCGTAGGACAGCACACAACCAATCAGCCAGAATAAGTCACAAGCGAGACACACACAGATGTCGTTTAACGACATAAGCCATACCACCGGATACACACAGCCACTTATATCGTACTGGACCACACATCATCAGTCCCGATATCTTCCTCCTCACACAAACAAAGGGTAACATCCTCGACCGGGAATCCCTTAGTCCGATGTCTTCCACTCACACAGACGTGGGCGCTACTCAACATATGTACTGAGCTGGTCATATCTTCCTCCTCACATAGACGAAGGGTAACATCCATCACGTCATCCTTGGCCTCGATACACTACATCGGAACTATCCCACAGTGTAGGTATTACTCCGATTACGTCCTTTCTTGATACACACAAAAAGGATAAAACACACAGCACAAAGCCAAGCCGATCTCGGTATACCAACCGGACCATCTCAACATAGCACACAGCCGGTCTATCACTCACCCGGTCGTATCACAACCAAGAGTTCACATTATCAAACACGACACACTTTCCCACACAATCACACATACAACACCGAGTATAATCTTATTTAGACTCTCACACAGCGGGTATAGCACACATCACACAACCCTAAGGCTCGACATGGCCTATCTACCAGCACGGCAATTTCCCAAGACAGTAATCGCAAATGTTCGCAGTTTATATATCAAGCTAGTTATTCTCATCCTACATGTTAATAGACACGTCCGATTAATTAATAATATAAAACAATCGTTCCTATATGCCACTTGAGCCTTTCTGGTTATTATTAACCCTAATCATGCATACTAGCAACTTTCCGTAATTAAAGCGGTATCCGCTACTTTCCCTTCTTCAAGGCGATACGACAGCTGCGTCTCCTAGCTGCTGACGACCGGGCCTACTCCGTCTTCTAGGGCGAAGTCCGCGTCTGGGTTTAACTCTGGTCTTCTCGGGTGAAGCCCAAGTCTGGGTTTAACAGGTAAATAGGTCCACTCAGTTCCGGTATAACCAAAGTCCTCGGAAGGTCCAAATCGTCCTTTAAATAACCAATTTTAAGTCAATTAGTTAAATTAATTAATTAATTAAGGCCGACCCGGATTTGACCCGGATCCGCGAACCAGATCCGGATCCGACCCGGTCCAGAGACCAAACCCGGTCAGACCCAAGCCCGACTCGAACCCGGCTCCGGACCCGGTCCAGACCCAGACCCGAGCCCGAGTCCAGAATCCGTCCGGACCTGGGCCTGGCCCAAGGTTCGAATCACCGGCCCAAGTCCGATCAGCCAGTCTGTTCCGAGATCCGGCACAACTTGCGTTGGCTCGCCTGAGCTGGTTTCAGCTCCGGTGACGCCAATGCTCTCCGGCCACCGTCCACAGTGCTAGGAGGAGCTCGAAAGGGAGGAACTAAGGCGGAGATGAACGCCAGGCTTCCGGCGATGCGTGGACGTGGTAGCGACAGCTCAGGCGTGGCCCAAAACCCGTCCTCGTCCCAGATCTGACGGGCTCAAGGTCGCCGGCGAGGGTTCCGACCAAAATCAGCTCGAATCGAGCTCGGAAAGGTACGAAATCCAGCGATGCGAGGCTGGGGAAGGAGGTAAGAGGCGAGGGAGGACGAACCCTCTTCGTTCCTTGGTTGGTGTTGCTGAAACGAGCTCGGAAGCTTGGAACCAGAGGGTTCTCCGGCAGCTCGTGTTGATTCCGGCGGCGATGGGTTCGAATCGAACTCAGAAAGAAGGTGAGGACGTGGGAGGGTAGCAGGAGAGGGTGAAAGAGGTGGAGGAGGACGAAGAAGAACGGCGAGAGAGACGTCGACGTGATTTCGCACGGTCTCGAAAGAGAGCACGGCTGCGCAAGGTTGAACGTGCCTCGAGAATCGCGTCCAGAAAATGGAACTCAAAGGTCGCGTTCCTAGGGTTAGCTCCGAAGGGCTGGGCTTCGCGCGCTAGTGGGCTCTTTCACGTGTGCGGCCTGGCGTGTCTCAGATTGGGCCCAAGTTGGCCCAATCCCTACTCAGTCCAAAAAAATACCTCTTTTCCCTTTTTTATTTAATTTTCTTTTAAAACAACTTGTTGTAATTTCTTCCCCCAATGTATTCAAGAGCGGAGAAGTACCCAATTACGAAATGGGGCTTTACACCTTCGATCTGATCGTCCGTATGTGCATATGAAGAGAAGCTATGAGAGCATGTACAGTGGTTCGGCCTAGAGTCTCGGCTCGCGTTTTTGCGGGCCGCAGGACGCGGGTCGTCCCATTGTGGGATGACTTTTACGCGTCCCGCATCCCACGTCCACAAACCGCGGGACGGGCTGAGGCCGCATCCAGCGTCCCACGTCCCGCGTCTCGCGTTTGGTCGCCCACCAATCCTCGCCTACCACGTGTCCCTACAGAAGAACAAAAATCCGACCGTCTGCCAACGGTCGGAAACGGTAACAATTGTTTTTAATCTACTTCATTATTTACCCTATAAATACCACAACCCCATTTTTTTCACTCACCCATTCTCTAATTTCACTTTCCCATTCCCAAATTCTACTCTCTCATTCCCAATATTCTCGTGAATAATGTCGGGCGACGAAGATACTCGTTCACAATCAGCGGATGACGATGTAGGATTCTCCCCCGAGGAACTAGCATGTGATTTCCGCGATATTTTAAATAAACCTGGTGAGACCTCCGCTTTCTCGCTATATACACAACCGGGTTCGAGCTCAGGTAATTTCAAACTACCGTTAAGTGTTTCATTTATTGTTTTTTAATTAATTTTTGTAATTGATTGTTGTTTTTTGATTTATTTTTGAAATTTATTTGTTTTAATTTCATTTTATAAAATACTTTTGTAATATATGTTTTGTAATTTCATTTTTTTCAAGGTCAATTCCGTCAACCACAATTCAACCCATCGCGGCCACAATTCAACCCATTGCAGCCACAGTGGTACTAGACGCCACCACAAGGTTACCAGCTTCCACCACAGTTTTATAACTACCCCGATTTCCCACTACCCAACTGTCTCGGCACCCGTATGTCATCGCAGTCATCCTCTACCGGACCTTCCCAATGACGACCTCGAGCACCACCACAACCACGGAGGACATGGACCATCGAGGCAGACAAACACCTCATAGACTACTGGCTCTCGACAACAAAAGACTCGATTAAGGGTAACTCCCAATCCGGAAACACATTCTGGTGCAATGTTGCGAGGAAGTTCAACACGACCGGAAAACACTGTCGCTACGAGTGGAATGCTATCAAGAAACATTGGGCCATAAATTAGTCGCAGACAAGGAAGTTCCTCGGTTATCTGAAGACCTCCAAGAGCGAGTACCATAGCGGATGGAACCATGAGGACCACATGAGACAGGCAAAGGAAATGTGGTGCAATACCCTGGAGGACCAAAAACCGCGGGAGCACCCGAAAAATTTCGACCTCAATCATTGGGTTACCGAGCTTGAGGGCAATGAGAAGTTCGCTGCCGGGGAAGGCACCATGGGTATTGTCCGCCAACAACAACACCAACAACGACAACGCTTGGATGAGGCTGGGAATTATAGCTCAACCCCACCCACAAGCACAAGGGAAGATTACACACCTCTTGTTGGCGAGTCTCAACAACCAGAATAGGCACCTTCCGATCACAACGAGGGGAGTGAGTTCCTTCTCAGCGAAACACCCCCCTCGCATAAGGGCGATGCAAGTACCTCTCAACCAACTCGTCAAACGTGACCGCAAGGAAAGAAGGCATCGAAGAGGAAGGGGACCGTCCTCACATACCAAATAAGTGCCTTCGCAGAGCTGGAACGTTCAAGGTAGGAAGGTAACCTAGAAAGGAGCCGCATGTTATACAAGTTAACCGAAAAGGAGGAAGCATACTTCGCCAACTACAATGCCATGAAGCAAACGGATACCTCCGACTTCACCGGAGCCGAGTTGGAAGAGCACCAGTCGTTGAAGGCCCGACTTGCGAGAGTCATGAATACCCTTGAAGGTGAACTTGAAGCTCTTCGACAACAACAAACACCACCAGCTATACGACCACAATGATTCTTAAGCATGTATTTTTGGGGGTTGTATTAAAAGGGGATGCATAAAAGTTCAAGTTCATTTTTATTCGTGTTAAATTTATTTCTTATTTTTTTCATATTTATTTAACTTTTATATAATTTAAACTGTGTCTGATAAAGAATTAAATAAAACAACAAGATATCAATTAATTAACCACTCAGCATCCACTAACAATACAAGCCTCACATTGTAAAACACCCAATATTCTGAGTTCTGAGTCCCACTATTTTGTCATTCAGCATGTGAGCCTTACATGTGAGCCTCACATATGAGCCTTGTGAGGCCTTTTCATTGTACATGCTCTTAGAGCATTCACAACGGGTCGGGCCTCAGGCCTCGCCCCTCGTCCCTCGCACGCGGGCCGGACGCGTGTCCCTTGCCCTTGCGCCCCTCATTCGCTCCGCCCTCTCGCGTGGCGACACGTGTCCCTGCAATGAAAAAAAAATCCGATCGTTTGACAACGGTTGGTAACGACTCTTTTTTTAAATTAAATTTTAAACAATTTAAACCCTATAAATACCCCAACCCCAACCTCATTGTTTTCACACCATTCTCCAATTTCACTCTCCCATTCCCACATTCTACTCTCTCATTTCAAATATTCTCGTGAATATTATCGGGCAATGCAGGGTCACGTGTACAATCAGCTGGTGACGAAGGCGGATTCAGCCCCGACGAACTAGCACGAAATTTGCAAGACATTCTAGCGGACCCTCGTGACAACTCCGCTTTCACGGCATACTCGCAACCAGGTTCGAGCTCAGGTAACTGCAAACTAATTTTTTATTTATTGTATTTTTTTAAATTCATGTATTGTATTTATTGATTTTTTTTAATTAATTTATTGTATTTGATTAATTCATTTATTGTATTTTTTTTAATTCATTTATTATCTTGTTGTTTAATTCATTAAACCAATTTATTTATAATACTTGTATAATAAAAGTTTTGTAATTTCATATTTCGAAGGTCAATTCCGGCCACAACAATTCCAAATGGCGCCAGGGTTCCAAATTCCACCACAATTGAGAATGACGCCACAAGGGTTCCAGATGCCACAAGGGTTCCAGCTTCCACCACAATTCTACAACTACCCCGAGCACCCACTACCCGACGTAGCGTCACCCGACCATCATCTGTCGGACCTTCCCAACGACAACGACAACCCCGAGCAGCACAGTAGGATCCAAGGTTATGGACCAAAGAGGAAGACCTACACCTCATAGAGTGCTGGCTTAGTACTACAAAAGACGCGATCAAGGGAAACTCTCAAGCCGGAAACACATTCTGGTGCACTATTGAGAGGAAGTACAACGCGAGGGGAGGTCACTGTCATCGCGACTAGACTTCTATCAAGAAACGTTGGGCCAGAGGCCAGTCGCAGACAAGGAGGTTCCTCGGTTATCTAAAGACCTCCAAGGCCGAGTACCGCAGCGGCTGGAACCACGAGCAACACATGCAAAAAGCGAAGGATATGTGGGCGGCTGTAGAGAAGGATGACAGACCGAGTGACCACCTAGCACATTTCGAGCTGGATCATTGGGTTGGGAAGCTTGAGGGCAATACCAAGTTCACTGCCAAGGAAGGCACCATGGGTAATGTCCGCCAACAACGACAACGGTTGGATGAGGCTGGGGCTTATAGCTCAACCCCACCCACAAGCACAAGGGACGATTACACACCTCTTAGTGGCGAGTCCCAACAACCAGAATGGGGAGCTTCCGATCACAACGAGGGGACTGAGGTCCCTCTTAGCGACACACCCCCATCCCCTGAGGCCGATGCAAGTCCCCCTCAACCAACTCGCCGAACGCGACCGCAAGGAAAGAAGGCAGTGAAGGCATCACAAAAGGTGTTCGTCCTCACGGCCCAAATGACTACCTTCGCGGACATGGAGCGTACAAGGCAGGAGATGGAACGTACAAGGCAGGAAGGCCTGGCAGAAAGGACCCGCATGATACACAAGATAACCGAAAAGTGGGAAGCAAACATGGCCTTCTACATGACATTGAGGGGAACTGATACCTCCATGTAAGAACCACTCCTGGTCAACGCCAGTCAAATCGGCGAAAAACAGGAAAATTTAAAAAATTTGGGCAGACACCTAAATGAACCTAAATTTCACCCCGAGGGTCATATTGGACTTAAGTTGACCCCGATATCGACCAAAGTGAGTTCTGGGGGACTCAAGGCAACTTTCTGACTAATTTGGGAAAGGTTGACTTTTTGTAGGGCCGTGTGGGGCCCACTTGCCCGGACCTCGGGTTTTTCGTGTTCGGGTGGTTTTGGACGATCCCCGAATCGATAATTCACACCCGGATCAAATTATGGGATTAAATTGTGGAAATTGGAAATTTCGGGTTTAGAAACTTTAAACGCGAATTAAATCGCTCGGAAGTCGGAAATTGATTCCGTCGATTGCGTTGGAACCCTTGAATTATTTTAAGATCGTAGAAATGAAAACAGGAATTTTCGGAGCCCGGAAGGGCGTTTTCCGATCCCGAGCAGATTCGCCAAGCCGGGCGAATCGGGCCTTTCCGGGCCCATTATTGACAATGTCGAGTAATTGGGAAGTTTGGGAGTGATCGACATTGTCGGGGTTGAATTTGGGCGTCGAATTCATTAAAATTCAACTTTGTCTGCAAACTTAAAAAGTGTTTAATTGTGATCTTGTTAGATCGTGCCGAGGACCGCGACAAGGGAAAGCTAGGCGAGTGATCGCGAGCACGCCGAAGTTTGAGCGTGGACTTTTGGGAAAGCGTTACGAGGTAGGGAAAAGTAGCTGGATCTCAGCCTTGACTAGGGAAAGTTAACAGTAGAAATGCATGTGACACCTAATGGTGTCGTAGGATAAGTAAGTTTATCGAACACTAGAAATGCAGGCGACACTTAGTGGTGTCGTATGATACGTGAACGTATCGAACAATAGTAAGGCAAGTGACACTTAGTAGTGTCGTAGGATAAGTGAGCTTATCGAACAATAGAAATACTGGTGGCATTTGGTTGTGCCCGGAGGTTGATTGAATTGTTTGTGGTTGTGGGTGGCCATGAGTGCCCGTGGGGAGTTGAATTCATATTTTACCGTTGTGTGTCTTGGGTGGCCATGAGTTCCCGTGGGGAGTTGAATCCGTATTTTTACCGTTGCGTGTCTTGGGTGGCCATGAGTGCCGGTGGGGAGTTGAACCCGTATTTTACCGTTGCGTGTCTTGGGTGGTCAGGAGTGCCGTTGGGGTGTTGAACCCGTGTTTTACTGTTTGTGTGTCATGGGTGGCCATGAATGCCCGTGGAGAGTTGAACCCGTGTATTACTGTTGGTGTGTCGTGGGTGGCCATGAGTACCGTTGGGGTGTTGAACCCGTGTTTTACTGTTTGTGTGTCGTGGGTGGCCATGAGTGCCCGTGGGGAGTTGAACCCGTGTTTTACTGTTTGTGTGTCGTGGGTGGTCAGGTGTGCCTTTGGGGTGTTGGACCCGTGTTTTTACTGTTTGTGTGTCGTGGGTGGCCATGTGTGCCTTTGGGGTGTTGACCCGTGTATCACTGTTGGTGTGTCGTGGGTGGCCATGAGTGCCTTTGGGGTGTTGACCCGTGTATCACTATCGGTGTGTCGTGGGTGGCCATGAGTGCCTTTGGGGTGTTGACCCGTGTATTACTGTTGGTGTGTCGTGGGTGGCCATGTGTGCCTTTGGGGTGTTGACCCGTGTATTAATGTTGGTGTGTCGTGGGTGGCCATGTGTGCCTTTGGGGTGTTGAACCTTGGGTGTTGATTGTCACGCCCCAAATCCGGTTTTGGCCGGACTCGAGACGTGACCTAAAACAAACGAGGTAAAAGTAATAAAACTGTAATAAATTCTTTTACAACTGAAAACGAGTCCAACGTATTTCTCAATCATCCAAAAACAGAAGTCAAAACTTGATAAGTAACATAAGGTAAATAAAGTTCAACAACGTGGACCAACACGTCTCTAATACAATCCTCAAGACATCCGGAAGCTTCCGAGCCTCGAATTCCCCCAAATCTCAAGCATACCTGTACACACAATAAATAAACAAATAGGGGTGAGTTTGCGCTCAGTAGGGAAAATCGTAAATGACCTTAGTCTCCAAGTTTAATATTAAAACTGTTTTAATTCGATTTCACAAAAGTATTTAAAACCTTTAGACCAAAGGATGTAATAAAAAAATAAGAAGTAACAATACCAATAGTGCATTCTCAAGGATACGATAACTTCCCAGAGAATAAATGGAGAACATTATAATAAAATAGAAACCCATCTCACTGGGAACAAGTAAATACTATTAAAGCAAAGAAATGTTATGGAATCCGTTGTGATGAAATAACATCGCTTCTTCAAGGCTAACAGTAACTTAAAAGAAGTTCATATTACATACTTTAACGGATCAATAATAGTAAAAATGGGAATAATCAATATCTTGCCAACCACTCGCTTTCTCAAGCCTCCGATCCATGGATAGATTCTGGGATCACCTCGGTTCCCACATTCCGATCCACCAGAGTATCCATATCATATCAGATTTTCCCTCTGTCCAGAGGAAGCACATGCGTCGGGGCACCGGAAACAATCCCAAATGGGCGCTTATCATCGGGATTCCCAGAAATGCCTCCAAAGGACCATATGTCATAGGGGACCAAGTAGTGCACCCACTGGGATGCAGTTCCTTGGGGTGAAACCATAAGTAATCCTTTCCCCACAGGGTAAAATGTCCAATTGCCCGCAGGCCCAATAACCAATGCCCCGCAGGGTCCAATAACCAAATGCCCGCAGGCCCAATAATCAATGCCCCGCAGGGTCCAATAACCAAATGAATATCCCGCAGGATCTGCCAATACTCAGCTCTCATAATATCCAGTAACCAATGAATATCCCGCAGGATCTGCCAATACTCAATTCTGATAATATCCAGTAACCAAGGAATATCCCGCAGGATCTGCCAATACTCAACTCTCATAATATCCAGTAACCAATAAACTCAGGCTCTAAACTCAGTCCATATCTCACTGTATCTGTTCAACTCCAACCACCACAATGGCACCGGATTACCCCCCCCCCCCCCCCCGGTGTAGTACCGAACCAAGCACTCAAACGGACAAACCAATAAACGAGCATACATTTAAGAATAAGAATAAAGTAACAAGCCTTTCATTCATCCATCAAGCAGCACACATCGGAACACACTTTCATCACAACCGAGACAACCAACACCATTTCCTACTTACCGTACACTTACCTATCACCAACCATCGGTACATCGATCACCTGGTTGTACCCCTTTGGCACAACCAGTCGTACTCGATCATCCGTTCAACCAACAATTATATCAACATAAATACTCAATCAACCAAGTATGCATTCAACCAATCAATCATCATGTGAACGAACAAATAGACATTCGATAAGACAGGCTAATCTAGTTTCATTAGACTCTTAAGTTAACCCGACAACAATCAATCAAGCATGTGAACCTAGCACGCAAGTAATCCGAGAGCTCTTCACAGCCTCTCTACCAGTAAATCAAGTTTCCAAGTATTGAAAGCACACTTCATTAATTGTCATCGTCCTAAGCATGCATACTAGACTCATCCATTTATTAGTAATTGAAATACGATTATTCTAGTTATTCGCATCCTATAGGCAATTCTAGGACCTTTCCAATTTTATTATCATAATCATGCATTCTAAGCGTTAATTACGTAATTAAGACTTTCCCTACCTCGTGGTCTTTCTCTAGTAAAACTCTGATGAAAAGCTCGAGTGATCAAAACTCCGTTCTTCACACGGGCTCCGGCGTGATCTTCATTCTTCTAGTTCGGGTCCAAGCCCTTGATCTCGGGCAAAGTCCCGTCTAGGTTTGACAAATAAAACGTCTAATCAGAACCAGTAAATGTCCAAGGGTCCACTGATTTAACCAAAAAGTCCTTTAAAATCTCACCTTGAATTAAATTAAATCAATTTATTAAATCTGATTTTAAAAGTATTTTCTCTGAACCGGGCTGACCCGGATTCTAGCCCGAACCCGGTTCAGACCCGTGTCTAGACCCGGATCCGAACCCAGACCCAGGCCTGACCCGGACTCGACCAGATCCGACCCGTCTGCTCTGAGATCTGGCCCGGCCCAAGCCAGACCTGTCTGAACTGGCCCAAGGCCCACGCGTCGTTGTCCGGCCCGTTTCAGAACCAGGCCTGAAACCCGAGTGGAATTTAGGGTTCGAGCGAGGTTCCGTCGCCGACGACAGCGTGGCCAGGGTTGCTCGGAGGACGACGGTGGTAGTCGGCGTCAGTGCACTGAGAAGGCGAGGGAAGGGCGTCAAGGCGAGGTTTCGAGCCTTCCTGGCCAAGAATGACGTCGCGAGGGGCTCGCCGGCGAGGAAGTCCAGATCCGAAGCTTGAGGCTCCGGCCGTGTCCCCTCTGGCCAAGCCCGAACCCAAACAAGCCTACCCAGGTCGATTTCCAGAGAAGGGAGGAAGGAGGAGGTGAACAAGGTCGTAGGAGCCTCACCGTCACGGCTCTGGTTCGGTGGAGGCGCTGTGACACTCGAGGGTGCGGCGGCGAGGTTCAGATCTAAGGCGGCGGGGTTGATTCGATGTGACTCGAGGGAGAAGAAGACGAAGTAAGGGAAGGGTTCTCTGGTGGTGGGATCTGTCGAGGGGAAGCCGAGGGTGGAGCAGACTTGCTCCGGCGATGGCTGACGGTCTCCGGCAGTCTGGTTCGAAATGGGAAGGAGATGAAGCAGAAACGCGAGAGAGAGTTGTGGCTGCTTCGTTTTGCGTGCGAGGTTTTTGAGGGATTGGAACAACACGTTAAGGGTTAGAAGAATGGGTTTGGGCCTAATTCACAAAAGGGCTTGACTCGCAGGCCATGGGCCTGGTCTGGCTCGGCCCAACATCGAGTCTGATCAGGCCCAAGCCTCTTTCCCCCTCTTTCTTCTTCCTTTTGCTTGAATTTTCTTTTCAAAAAAAAAACTTGTTGCAAATATCCACCTTCACGTTTCTGATTTTACAAAAAAATATCCCTTCGTAAAGGAGTGGGGTTTTACATTGATTGTGATTGCCTGAGGTTGGGGGCCCGCCTGACAATAAAGGGGTCATGTGGTCGTGCGCGTGGGGGTTGGCTAGCCTTCCGACTAACCATCGGTAAAGTTGTGCATTCTTCTACGACGAGGTTGGGGGACCGCCTGACAATAAAGGGCATCTGTGGTCGCGCGCGTGGGGGTTGGTTAACCTTCCGGGTTAACCACCGGTAAAGTTGTGCATTCTTCGGTGATGAAGGGCGGCTCCCCTTCCAACCAGCTATCGGAAAAGTATTGCGGCATATATCGCTAACAGGTCGACCGCCTGGCCCGAAAGAGATCGGGGAAAGTTGCGTGGGGCAGGCTCGAGCCCTGCCGGTTAGCAACCGGCACTGAGCTGCTGGAGTGCGATCCTTTGTGATCTTGTTTGTCGTGTGCGATCCTTTGTGATCTTGGGTTTTGCGTGGTTATTATTCGCGTTTTGGGTTGAGGTCGTAACCGTTGTGTCGGGTCTCCATTACGCGTCCGAGTTTGAGTTGGTTGGGGAAAGTAACAGTTTTCCTGTGTCAGTCGGGTTACTTGAGTTTGGGGATAGTAGTCCCCGGTTTTTTGGTTGTTGTTGGTGTTTCCGACATTTTGTGCTAGTGTGTCGTAGTCAGTCTGGTATCCGTGGCGGTGAGCGAACGCTCACCCCTATCTGCTTTTCCTACAGGTACTGGTCGCGAGGCGGACTAGGGGAGCTCTCGAAGCTTGAAGAGCTGGGAGCGGGAGTCCGGGTTTTTGGGAGTTTAGCGACGTACGCTTTGTTTATTTTGTCCGCTTGTTTTGGACGTACTTTTAAGTTGTAAAATATTATTTTGATTAACTAAATGGTGATTTTAAGCGGTTTATTTTAAAGGGGTTGAAAATTGTTTTATTGTTTCACCGTTCGCGTTCTGGGTTCGGTTCTACCGAATTTTGGGGCGTGACAGTTTGGTATCAGAGCTCGAGGTTTCACACCTCGGTTAGGTGTGGAGAGTTGAGTCATTAAAAGTCCCGTCGTGCGTTGGTTGCGCAAGTCGGAAACCGTGTGTAGACCCGTAGTGACATGAGTCCTATTTGTTGTTGTGTGTATGTGCAGTAGTGTGATTACTGGCACTATGTTTGTGTGTTGCTGCGTGAAACGTTTTTAAACTGTCGCGACTCGACTTAGGAGCGCTCCTGTAGTCGAACGTGACGGTGCTGATATCAAGTGGGTACAATGTAGTTCGGGGACGCATGGACCGGGTTGTAACTACTGATGTCAAAAATGAGATTTTATGATGAAAGGGAGAAAGGTTTTAAAATTGGTTGGCCCTGTGGGCGTGTTTTTAAATCTGTTGGCCCGGTGGGCGTGTTTTGATTTTGGTTTGCCTTGTCGGCTTGTATTTGAGGTTGGGTGACTTGAATTTTTCTGTGAGTCGTTGTGCGTGAGTTTTTAAATTGGTGATCGAGCGTGTGTGACGCTTAAGACCGTTTTTGGGTTTAAAAGGGGTAAAAATGGAGTCTGAAACGAATTTGGGTTTAGGGCCTGTCTTGTTCCACCGTCTTGATTGTGCAGTTTGAGTGTTGGTTTTGCATGGCTGTGTAAATGATTGTGTTGGTTGTAGAGGCCGTAAGTTCGGTGTTAAAGGGTTAGGTCTTGGGTTCGAGACTCATCAATAACCTACTGTAGTGATACATCGCCTCGGTGTGAGAGTCTCACCACGGAGAGGGGTTAGGGTTGATGCGTTGCGGCGCCATACGAACTAGGTTTCCCCTATGTGAACGGGTGTTCGAGGTTTCCCTCACGTGAACAGGTGGTTTGAGGTTTCCTTCACGTGAGTTGGTTATTCGAGGTTTCGCTCGCGTGAACGGGTGGTTTGAGGTTTCCTTCACGTGAGTGGGTTATTTGAGGTTTCCCTACGTGATCGGGTAATTGGGGTATTGAGGTTGTGAACAATAGTGGCTTGCTGAGTTGAGAACATGATCCCCGTTTGAGGCTTCCCTACGTGATCGGGTAATTAGGGTATTGAGGTTGTGAGAAATAGTGGCTTGCGGAGTTGAGAATATGATCACCATTCGAGATTTCCCTTATGTAAGCGAGTATTTGAGGTATTGATAGCGTGAGCAGTGTGACGTTTTGGCATCAGGTTTTGAGGTAGTGGTTTGCCCTGGTTATATTGGTAAGTCTTTAGTGCTTTACTAGTATGCCATAATCGAACGGGTGTCCGTGGAGGTGAGCAGAACGCTCATCCCCTTTACTACTTTTCCCGCAGGGGACGAGTAGCGAATACTGGTTTGGTTGCGGAAAGTTATAAGTAAATGCATAGAGGATCGTGTGAGGGTTGTGCTATACCTTATCGATGTGACTAATGGAGTGGTTGTTCGGTCGCTGATTTGGGTGTCATTTTTATTGGACATCGGGGCGTCAGACTCGTTTGCGTTGTCGAGTTTTGCTGAGATGTTGGGGCTGAGTTTAGAACCGTTGAGTTCACCCCTGCGTCTGGACACGCCGGTTGGGGGTGATGTGGTGTCGACTGGGATCGTCGTGCTAATTGGGAGTTACGGTATCGTGGAGGTTTGTTCATACCGCATAACGGTGGAGGCGACAAGCTGTGAGAGTCGCATTATTCGCGTCTGACAGTGCACGTGGGTAGCACTAAGAGGAGCGTGACATCAGGCGGCATATCTAGTGGAGCGGGATGCGGAAAGCGGTTGCGGAGTTAGTATCGCGGTGCCTCACTCGTCAGCAGGTGAGAGCCGAACAACAACGTCCCGCTGGATTATTGCAACCACTGCGGGTTGCACAGTGGAAATGGGGGCACGTCACGATGGATTTCGTGAGTGGTTAGCCGAGTTCGCCTACAACAACAGCTTTCAGGCCAGTATCAGGATGGCACCGTTCGGAGCGTTGTATGGTAGGCCGGGTCGATCGCCCGTGTGCAGGGCGGAAGTGAGGAATGATGGCTTACTAGGTCTAGAACTGGGCCGAGAGACAGCTGAGTCGGTCGTGCCGAAGTGTGAGCGGTTGAAGACCGCGTAGAGTCGGTAGGAGCTATGTTGACAAACGGCGCCGACCTCTCGAGTCAGTAGTCGGTGACCATGTATCCCTGGAGGTGAGTCCGAAAGGTGGACTGGTGCGTTCCAACCGTGGCGGAGGCAGGTTAGCCCCGCGGTGTATTGAGCCTTTCGAGGTCTTGAGTAGAGTGGGAGCAGTTGCATACCAACTTGCACTGCCACCGCAGCTTGGGAATATCCACGTTTCCTAGTTGCGGAAGTATATGCGGACCCCTCGCACGTCATTGAGTGGGCAGATGTCGAGGTAACGGGTGATGTCTCGTATAAGGAGACACCGATTTTGGAAATGGATCCACGGGAACAGGTCCTGCGCAGAAAGGTTATCCGCTTAGAACGGGTGCAGTGGCGGCACCAAGGGCTGAGTCAACTTGGGAGCGTGAGGACGAGGTTCGCGCGAAGTACCCCGATCTGTTCGACTCCGGAGGTACGTTTTTTTTAAATTTCGCGGACGAAATTCCTTTTAAGGGGGGTGGATTGTAAGAACCGCTCCCGGTCAACGCCAGTCAAGTCAACGAAAAACAGGAGAATTTAAAAAAATTCGGCAGACACCTAAATAAACCTAAATTTCACCCCGAGGGTCATATCGGACTTAAGTTGACCCCGATATCGACCAAAGTGAGTTCTGGGGGACTCAGGGCAACTTTCTGACTAATTTGGGAAAGGTTGACTTTTTGCTGGAAAAGTCAACCGAGAAACGTTTTGGTCCGTTCGGGGTCCGTTTTGGATCCAAAAAGCTTAGTCGTCGTTACAATGGTCTTAGTTGAGCCGTTTCCTTGTAGCCTGTGAAGTTTCGTAATTTCTTGGAAAATGGCCCCGTTCGGGGCCCGAGACGGCCGAATTTCGCGAATCTGACAAAAAAAATATCTACAAAGATATTTTTCAAAAAGGTGGGACCCACAAGACACTTGTCACACAAGTGGTGGTTGTTGGTTTTTAAAATAAAGAAAGGTGAGGGGTAGTTTGTAATTAAGAGGTATGATGTGTTTTTAAAAACAAAATAAAAGGAAGGAAGAGAGGAAGTATCGGCCACACTTAGAAAAAAAAAAGAGAATTAGAGAGAGAAAGTGGAGAGAGGAAAGAGAAGGAGAAAAGGGAGAAAAAGAGAAGAAAGGGTGTAGGGTTTTGCGATTTCTCGACGATCCGACCGATGGATCGTCTCAATGGTTGAAGAATCGAGCTCCCATCGTCATTCCCTACGGAGAGAACCCAATATTTTCTCGTTTTGGTACGTTTGAATTTTTAGGGTATGAGTTTAAACGAGTCAAATATGGTTGGGTTTTGTTTAAGATTGGTTTAAAGTTGAATGGTTGAGGTTTGGGGTTCGTTAGGAACGTTTTGGGGCGAAAAGGAAATGTTCCCATTGTGTCCGTGTGGGGCCCACTTGCCCGGGCCTCAGGTTTTTCGTGTTCGGATGGTTTTGGACGATCCCCGAATCGATAATTCACACCCGGAACGAATTATGGGATTAAATTGTGGAAATTGGAAATTTTGGGTTTAGAAACTTTAAACGCAAATTAAATCGCTCGGAAGTCGGAAATTGATTCCGTCGATTGCGTTGGAACCCTTGAATTATTTTAAGATCGTAGAAACGAAAACAGGAATTTTCGGAGCCCCGGAAGGGCGTTTTCCGATCCCGGGCAGATTCGCCAAGCCGGGCGAATCGGGCCTTTCCGGGCCCATTATTGACAATGTCGAGTAATTGGGAAGTTTGGGAGTGATCGACATTGTCGGGGTTGAATTTGGGCGTCGAATTCATTAAAATTCAGCTTTGTCTACAAACTTAAAAAGTGTTTAATTGTGATCTTGTTAGATCGTGCCGAGGACCGCGGCAAGGGAAAGCTAGGCGAGTGATCGTGAGCACGGCGAAGCTTGAGCGTGGACTTTTGGGAAAGCGTTACGAGGTAGGGAAAAGTAGCCGGATCTCGACCTTGACTAGGGAAAGTTAACAGTAGAAATGCATGTGACACCTAGTGGTGTCGTAGGATAAGTAAGTTTATCGAACACTAGAAATGCATGCGACACTTAGTGGTGTCGTATGATACGTGAACGTATCGAACAATAGAAAGGCATGTGACAATTAGTAGCGTCGTAGGATAAGTGAGCTTATCGAACAATATAAATACTGGTGGCATTTGGTTGTGCCCGGAGGTTGATTGAATTGTCTGTGGTTGTGGGTGGCCATGAGTGCCCGTGGGGAGTTGAATTCGTATTTTACCGTTGTGTGTCTTGGGTGGCCATGAGTTCCCGTGGGGAGTTGAATCCGTATTTTTACCGTTGCGTGTCTTGGGTGGCCATGAGTGCCGGTGGGGAGTTGAACCCGTATTTTACCGTTGCGTGTCTTGGGTGGTCAGGAGTGCCGTTGGGGTGTTGAACCCGTGTTTTACTGTTTGTGTGTCATGGGTGGCCATGAGTGCCCGTGGGGAGTTGAACCCGTGTATAACTGTTGGTGTGTCGTGGGTGGCCATGAGTGCCGTTGGGGTGTTGAACCCGTGTTTTACTGTTTGTGTGTCGTGGGTGGCCATGAGTGCCCGTGGGGAGTTGAACCCGTGTTTTACTGTTTGTGTGTCGTGGGTGGTCAGGTGTGCCTTTGGGGTGTTGGACCCGTGTTTTTACTGTTTGTGTGTCGTGGGTGGCCATGTGTGCCTTTGGGGTGTTGACCCGTGTATCACTGTTGGTGTGTCGTGGGTGGCCATGAGTGCCTGTGGGGTGTTGACCCGTGTATCACTGTCGGTGTGTCGTGGGTGGCCATGAGTGCCTTTGGGGTGTTGACCCGTGTATCACTGTCGGTGTGTCGTGGGTGGCCATGAGTGCCTTTGGGGTGTTGACCCGTGTATTACTGTTGGTGTGTCGTGGGTGGCCATGTGTGCCTTTGGGGTGTTGACCCGTGTATTACTGTTGGTGTGTCGTGGGTGGCCATGTGTGCCTTTGAGGTGTTGACCCGTGTATTACTGTTGGTGTGTCGTGGGTGGCCATGTGGGCCTTTGGGGTGTTGACCCGTGTATTACTGTTGGTGTGTCGTGGGTGGCCATGAGTGCCTTTGGGGTGTTGAACCTTGGGTGTTGATTGTGATTGCCTGAGGTTGGGGGCCCGCCTGACAATAAAGGGGTCATGTGGTCGCACGCGTGGGGGTTGACTAGCCTTCCGACTAACCATCGGTAAAGTTGTGCATTCTTTTGCGACGAGGTTGGTGGCCCGCCTGACAATAAAGGGGTTCTGTGGTCGTGCGCGTGGGGGTTGGCTAGCCTTCCGGGTTAACCACTGGTAAAGTTGTGCATTCTTCGGCGATGAAGGGCAGCTCCCCTTCCGACCAGCTATCGAAAAAGTATTGCGGCATATATCGCTAACAGGTCGACCGCCTGGCCCGACAGAGATCGGGGAAAATTGCGTGGGGCAGGCTCGAGCCCAGCCGGTTAGCAACCGGCACTGAGCAGCTGGAGTGCGATCCTTTGTGATCTTGTTTGCCGTGTGCGATCCTTTGTGATCTTGGGTGTTGCGTGGTTATTATTCGCGTTTTGGGTTGAGGTCGTAACCGTTGTGTCGGGTCTACATTACGCGTCCGGGTTTGAGTTGGTTGGGGAAAGTAACAGTTTTCGTGTGTCAGTCGGGTTACTTGAGTTTGGGGATAGTAGTCCCCGGTGTTTGGGTTGTTGTTGGTGTTTCCGGCATTTTCTGCTAGTATGCCGTAGTTAGTCTGGTATACGTGGTGGTTAGCGAACACTCACCCCTAGCTGCTTTTCCTACAGGTACTGGTCGCGAGGTGGACTATGGGAGCTCTCGAAGCTTGAAGAGCTGGGAGCGGGAGTCCGATTTTTTGGGAGTTTAGCGACGTACGCTTTGTTTATTTTGTCCGCTTGTTTTGGACGTACTTTTAAGTTGTAAAATATTATTTTGATTAACTAAATTGTGATTTTAAGCGGTTTATTTTAAAGGGGTTGAAAATTGTTTTATTGTTTCACCGTTCGCGTTCTGGGTTCGGTTCTACCGAATTTGGGGCGTGACACTCCAACTACACCGAAGAAGATTTGGAAGACCTCAAGTCGTGCAAGGCCCGAACGCGAAGAGTCTTGGATACCCTTGAAGGTGAACTTGAAGATCTTCGACGACAACAACTACCACCGAATGTCGACCCACCACAATGATTCTTGAGCATGTATTTTTTTGTGGGCTGTATTAAAAGGGGATCAATAAAAATTTAAGTTCATTTTTATTCGTGCTAAATTTATTTATTATTTATTTATTGTCATTAATTGTTTTTTTCACATTTGTTTATATTTTATATAATTTAAACGGTTTCTGATAAAAAATTAAATAAAACAGTAAAATATCAATTAATTAATAACTCAACATCCAGTCAGCACAAGGGACTCAGTTCTAGGGACTCACCAAAGGCCTCTCATTGCAAAACACCCACTATTCTGAGTCCGTAAAGACTCACTTTTGTCCAGTGAGCACAAAAGACTCAGGACCAAGATCTCACCAATAACTTTTTCATTATACATGCTCTTAGAGCATGAGCAACAGAAAGGACCTTGGTCAGGGAGTGGGAGTGCAGAACTTGTGCTGACTGGACAAAAGTCAGGGAGTGGGAGTGTAGAAAAGTGGGTGTTTTGCAACAGAAAGGACCTTGAGGTCCTGGGAGTGCAGAACAGTTCTGACTGGATTATTATTTGATATTTTCCTGTTTTATTTAATTCGTTATCAGAAACCGTTTAATTTAGTCATAATTTAAACAATTTTAAAAATAAATAATTAATGACAATAAAAAATTAATAAATTCAACACGAATATAAATGAACTTCTAATTTTATTCAACCCCTTTTAATACAGTCAAGACTTCAATAGTCCACCAAGTAATAAGGTCGGTCGTACCGATGGCCGTTGATGTAGTACTCCACAGCTAGCTCACGGCCGTAGTAAGCGTCTTGGAATAGGTGGCTGTTGTTGAGGACGTTGACGTCGTTGTTCGATCTAGCCATCCCGAAAAATGCATGCCAAATCCATAAATCACGGGACGCTATAGCTTGAAGCATAATCGTCTTTTCCCCGTGGTGACCTCCCCGTCCATGGGCTCCCTGGTCTTCGGTTGAGCAGTTCTTCCACTTCCAATGCATACAGTCAAGACTCCCCGCCATTCCGGGAAACCCTCGGTTGTACCCTTCTCGGAGTAAGCGGTCCATGTCAGCCGGTGTG
Source organism: Erodium maritimum (assembly GCA_963921825.1). Taxonomy (NCBI): domain Eukaryota; kingdom Viridiplantae; phylum Streptophyta; class Magnoliopsida; order Geraniales; family Geraniaceae; genus Erodium; species Erodium maritimum. The sequence goes on along the minus strand of OY997590.1, from coordinate 59,562,230 downwards.
GGTGTACGCTGATACTCGCCTCCGAATACCTCAATGACGGCCTTGCAAAACTTACGTAAACATTCAAGTATGGTGCTTACCCCCATGCGCAGAGTTTCGTCCAATGAATCGGTCGAGGACCCATACACAAGCATCCGTATAGCGGTGGTGCACTTCTGTTCCGTTGATAACCCCGGCTGTGAGGCAGCGTCGGGCTTCTGTTCGAAGTAGTCGTCGTGAGCCTTCACCGCGTTCATAATCCGTTGGAAAAGCGGTTTGCACATACGGAACCGACGCCTGAACATGTCAGGGCCATATAGGGGTTGTTCGTCAAAATAGTTCGCCATCAATTGGATGTGGGCTGCCGAACGACCTCTGTTAATCTCTCGGCGCATTGGTTCCCCACGGATGGCCCTCTGGATCCTTGGCATTACTGTCTGCATGTGCCTCTCCATCATCCGCCAGAATCGTCGCTCAACTGGCTGCATTTGGGCTGCCATCTCCTCATACGTCGGCATCCGGGAAGCCAGCTCCTCGTACGTCATCTCCTCAGCGTCGGACATAACCTCGTCGTCGGACATTTTCAAAAATAGCGAGTAGGAAGTGAGAATGAAAGAGTGAAAGTAGAGAATGGTTTGACAAAAATGAGGAATGAGGTTGGGTATTTATAGGGTTCATTTTATCTGATTTTTGAATTAAAAAAAAATAGCCGTTGGAGTTGACCGTTGCCAACGGTCGGGATACGTGGTGGCACCAGGCGCTACCAGCGCAGGCGAGGGCACGTCCAGCGCGCTCGGCCAGCCAGACGGGAGCGGGAGCGGGAGAATGGGGAGCGGGAGCGCGAGAATGGGGAGCGGGACCGCGATTTTTCGCGTCTGCAACGGACCGGCCAGCGGCCGGCGTTCCCGACGCGCGCGGAGCGAGGAACTGGAGCGATCCGTTGTGCCTGCTCTTAGATGCGCTGTGTGTGACCCACTCATGAAGGGTAGGGTCACATGACAATGTCACGATGACATTTACGCGCAGGATGAGACAATAGTTCAAATGGGGAGGATGCGATAGTATGCGTTTTATACTTGAAAGGATGAAAAAGATAAGTTTATTATTGTTTATAAAAGCTTATCTTTCGTTTTTATTACTTCTATTTATATATAAAAGGAAATAGTTGGTTTTTAGTTAATTATATTTAATGTTGATAACGTACGAATACGATGATAGAAAGGGTTGAATTTTGATGACTGTAGCAAAATCAGAGGCCGATAAGAAATGTGGGTTACGCTTTTCAGAGGTATTGTTCGTTGCTTCTTCGCCCCATTCCGCATCGCCAACCCCTTCTTCGCTTTAAGCCCTCAAGGTGTTCGACGAAATGCCTGAGCCATGGTCTCAATCGCCACCGCTTCTGCTCGCTGTTTCTTCTCGTTTTTCTCCCTTGGGGATTTGACTTCGTCTGCAGCTCCTTCTCCGCTCGTTTTCTTCAATACTCGGAGGAGGAAATCAGGAGCTGGTGGAGGGTTCGTTTCGCCGGTGGTTCTTGTTCCGGGAAATCTCGGTGGGTCGACCCTGGTGGGGTTTTCTGGTCAGTGCTGGAATTCCTGCTGGTGGTGTTTTGGGTTCGCGAGGAGGTGCAAAGGGAATTGGGACAAGGCTGAGGATTCCGAACTGGAGGCGGAGATTTTGGAGTTTATGAGCACTTCCGGGAAGCCTAAGGCGTTTCCGAGCAAGAAGCAGCTGATTGATGCGGGGAGGACCGATTTGGTGGCGGCGATTTCGGGGCGCGGTGGGTGGCTTGCTATGGGCTGGGATTTGGATGATGATGACGATGCCGGGCTGCACTGGAATGCCGACATTGGGGATTGGGACTACAGAATGAGTAAAGATTGCGGAAATGGAGTTCCAGGAATGGCTGATAGTGTCGAGGAAAGCCATGGCTTGGATTGTGATGAAGTTGCTGGGGTTTCTCATTTTTCTTCCAAATCTTCTGATTCTGCTTCGTCGTCTGGTAGATCACTGTGAGGTTTTTCTTTTCATAAGTTTTCTCCTAGACCATGTTACATTTTCTTGTACTGTTTCATAGCTATTTGTCATGATACTACTGCGCATGAATGTGTTATGTTTCATACTAAGTAAAAAGAAGACGTTCTTCCAAGTCCTTTACCATCCTAGCAATTGCAAATTTTCTGAAAAGTGGATTGAAAGATAACAGAGAAGGGGAAGAGTACCAGAAATATTTCCCTATTAATGGATGGTAGTAGTTGGATGAATCTATTTGGCCGAACTTCTAGTCTGAGATGTTAATGTTCTTGTTAAGATGTATATGAAATTAAGTAAATTGATGCCAAATGCACTACATTTGGTTGTTATGTTCTGTTTTTGCTTGTAATATGAGTGGAAATTTTAAACTCAATGCTTGAGTAGGATTTTCTTCATTCCCTTTTTTCTTTTTGTCCTGGTGTTCTGATCGGATTGTATTTATCTTCACATTTACAAGACTCCGTGTTGTCTATCATGTTGTGTAATCAAACTGATTGGCATATGCTATATTTGCTCAGAGAAACTACAGTTGAGGATGATTCTGGAATTGAGGGAATATTAAAGCGATTGGAGAAAGAAAGGAATATTAACTTTGCTAGAGGCTTGAGAGGAAAAGGAAGCAATAGTAATCTCCGAAGTAAAGATGGTGAAGATGAGTGGCATGAGGTAATTCAATTTGGTTAATGTTAAATTTGTTTCATTGGAAGTTATTCTCTGTATTTCATTGGGTGGTTGACAGTCTTAAGTCCTAAATTACTGTCTGTTACATTGTAATAGAAAGTTGCAGACATCAAAAGAAGCAGCAGCAATGATGATTCAGCTCACACATTTAGTCAGAGTAGATCTGTATCAAACTTTGATGGTTTAAGAAACTCGTTAGAGCCCGCTTGGAAAACTTGGAGCATGCAGAGGGCAGCAGCTTCTTCGATTAAGGAATTTCAAGGCATCGCTCATTCTCATGATAGATGGATTCTCGGTTTAACATGCTCTATAATCTCACCTCTCTCTCTCTCTCTTTTTTTTTTTTTTTTTTTGCAGCTGGTGAAATTTCACTGGATGAAACTAGAATGGGAAGGACATCTGAGGGTACAAATGATGAAGTTTTGGAAATAACAGAGAGCTCTAGAGAAACTTCAGATGGACAGAAAAAAAATGAACGCAATAACATTCAAAGACGTCTTAAGAGCCTGGAGCTGGAGCTTTCGTCTGTTCTTGGCTCATTAAGGTCTAAAGCTGATGCCGTTGTGTTGCAGGAGGTGGGATCTCCGATTTATGCCAATACACATTAGTAGTCTATGATGAATTGCTAGTTTTCTTGAACAAAACATGTCATAGCATTCTGTTGCCTTTTTTGGTTTTTTAACACGTAACACCCGACATGCACACTGATCTTAATGTATGAACTTCCATTCAATTTAGTATATCTTAATGTTATCACCCCTGATAGATATGTAATCAGAACGATCTGCAATTTCAAATACCACACCTCATTCATACTATTGCAGTTTGAAGTAAAAGCCTTGAACATATTGTTAATGGAAAATTTAATGTCTCTGACTGAGGTACACTTCAGTATTACTTTTTTTCTGTCATATCAGTCTGCCAAAGAGAATCAGGATGCCAATTCTTGTAAATGAGTCGACAATGAAGGCATGAACTGTATCTTTAAATAGTTCTAGTTTGTACATTTACTTAGCATATAAGATTAGAGTTTGCAGAATATTTTATTCATTGATAGTTTATATTCTTGCGCGTGGATAAAACTCTAAATTTTCAACATATGTGCAATTTCACAATTCACAATATATTGTGCATCTAATTTTTCCTTGTTTCTTCTGTGTTCATTGCTAGGGCCATCAAAAGTCCTCTGAGGAGTTGAGAAGGCTTTCTGATGCTTGGGAGTTCCAGGAAAATGAAATTATGAATGCTCATGACAAATTACGGTCAATACGTGCAAAATTAGCAGTATTAGAAGGGAAGATGGCACTAGCAATCATGTATGCTAATATTTTGTTGGATAAAAAAATTCCAATCCTTATCTTTTTTCCACTCTCTACTCTGGTTCTGGTCAATGATGATTCTTTTACTTTTGCTTTTTACAGTGATGCCCAAAAGATTGTGGATGTGAAGCAAAGGAGGATTGATGATGCTCGTAAAGCTCTGCGACTTCTTCGTACTGCTTTCGTAGTTTGGACCAATCCGGCTGCAGAGGTTCTTTTGGTGGGATCATACGATGGTTGGGCCACCAAGGTTTGGTTTCATATTGTATACTATGATACAAAGCATGCCATGTGACTGGTTAATAATAACATTTAAAGGAGTGGTTCAATTCGTAATTTTTTGAAACAAAGACTAAGAAGAAAGTTTTGAGATTGCCAAAATCTAACATGATATAGACATCATGTTTCCATTGACTATAGAAAATATTCCTTCATTGGCATTGTTTAACTTCAGTATGGTGGCCAATTCAGTTTCCACAATTGAACTCTTCTTTAATGCAATTCGAATCTCTAATGGGTCTAGCAGGCAACTGGGTTTTTTGTGCACGTATTATCGCATGACATGTAAAACGCGTCTCTTTATCTTGCAACTTGGGTTTGGGGAAGACGTGTTCTTTAATAGTTATTGTCAATTCTTTTTCCAGATCAAGTAAAATGTGTACCCTTGTTTTGCAGAGAAAGATGGAGAAGTCCAGTTCAGGCATTTTTTCTTTGTACCTGAAGTTGTACCCAGGCAGATATGAGGTGATTGTTTGGTGTGTGTTAACTTACTGATTATGATTATCATTTCACAATCCTCTTATCATCGTTTACGTGTTACAGATCAAGTTCATTGTTGACGGTGAATGGAAAATTGATCCCCTTCGCCCTATTGTCAATGACAGCGGACACGAGAATAACCTGCTGATAATCACTTAATGGCGAACAAGAAAGTAGGTGACATCGCTTAGAAAATGACTGCCTCGTCACCTCCCCAATTTCACAATTAACCAACTAGACTTGTGTAGGAGGTTCATTATGTTTTTTTTCTTCTTCTTATTCTCATAAACAGCTAGGTGGTACCATTCTTTTTGCTCAAAAGTTAACTGTATGTACATTTTTCAGTTCAATCTAAAACAAGTAGTTTTATTTCACTTCCCTTGAGATTTTGCTAGTAATGTTATAATATGTTTGGTAAATGTTGAAAACATTAAGGGAAAACCATGGGTCCTAGCCCCCCTTGAGGTTTGTTTTGGCGATCTTAATTAGGCTTGACCTTTCCTTGCACTTCCCAACTACGCTTGACCTTTTTTTGCGAAAACTAACAATTTCCGTATATTTTAACGGATGCCGTTAGGTTTTTGACACATGCTGATCACGTGCACAGTAGCATTTTTTTAACGGAATCGTCAAAATAGACGGAAAATGTTAGTTTGCGCAAAAAATGGAAAGGTCATAGTTGGGAAGTGCAAGGAAAGGTCAAGCCCAGTTAGGGTCGCCAAAACAAACCTCAAAGGGGGTTAGGACCTATGGTTACCCCAAACATTAATGGTACAAATATTTTTACAAGCTGAATGGAACAGATGTATGTATATTTTTCAAGTTTAATCTAAAAAGTAGTTTTATTTCACATTCATTGAGGTTTTGCTAGCAACGTTGATTTTATGCTTGGTAAATGATTGATAACATAAATAGTACGACCTAGGGGCATCTTAACAATTGTCGGGGTCTAAAGCGAAGGAGTCTCAATAATGGTCAGGCTCTTAAGCGAAAATTTGATTGATATTTTTTTCTTAAAAAAGAAAGAAATGAAGTTGCTCATTTAAAAATAGGGTTAAATGTTGAAACTTACCCTTATGTATTGGTCACGAACACTATGCTACCCTCCTTTTCAAAATCACATTTGCGGTACCTTATCTATTGGTCATGCGATTCCGTTAGGAAAAATGGACGGTAAAATGCCGTTTTTTCCATTCCGTTAGTCATATGACCTCAAGTGTCATATAATGGATGGTAAAATGACGTTTTTTCCCTTAAGTATTTGACCTTTATATATTTTATAAGGAACAACAACGAGGGTGCATTGGTAATGTCCCTTATAAAATGTATAAAAGTCAAATAATTAAGGAAAAAACTGCATTTTACCATCCATTATATGACACTTGAGGTCATATGACTAACGGAATGGAAAAAACGGCATTTACCGTCTATTTTTCCTAACGGAATCGCGTGACCAATAAATAAGGTACCACAAATGTGATTTTGAAAAGGAGGGTAGCATAGTGTTCGTGACCAATACATAAGGGTAAGTTTCAACATTTAACCCTTAAAAATATTATAGTGCATGTATTGAGCCAATGAACTTAAAAAACACAATTAAAAATTCAGAACCTAGAGCTTTTCTTCTCTTTGCTCTCCTTCTCTTATGTTTCGGAATCTCGCCACTCTCGCTATGCCTCCACCGAGACTGACCATGGAATCCCACCCACATTGCCCTTTGACCCTTACTGTCTCCCGATTACCAACTCGCCGCTCATCTTCGACCCGCCATCAAGTTTGGGACCATAGATCTTGTCGAGCGAAAACCCCAAAGCTAACACCAAATACCGCCATAAAATCCCACATGAAATGGTGTACAACCACGATGGGGATCGACCAACTGTAGAGGACTTTTGTCGTTTCCCTCCATGCAAGAAGCATGCTGAAGGTGATGAGACCGGTCCTATCAAGAAATGGATCCCGTATGATCTGACGTTGGGAGATGGTGCTAGGGACCATTCGGGCATGACCACTGGTTTTATACCGCCTCATCCCTATTACCGAGGAACCGACTTCCCGTCGGACTCCTAGACAGAATGGACACCAAACGACCAATGGCGGGGGGACAATCCTAACCCGCCATTGAGCCCCACCTCGGACCATTAGTCCGGTTTCAATTAACCCTATCCATGGATGATGATCCACCATCATGAGCGGATCCTCCCTGACCCGTTTCATACTAACCCACACGAGCCGAACCCTATTCGATCATCGAAAGGGTCAACGACTCTGTTGAGAATTTGTGTGGTAGTGGACATCTGCTCGACTAGGGATCTTTCATTGGAAGATATATGCCCTTCTCATGATAGGGTACGGGATGCAGACCACTACCCCAAGCTAGTGTCCCGAGATCCCCCAGATCAGCACAACAAAGAGCCCCGTTGATACCCACCTCCTCCCGGGTCGGGGGGCTCTCCCACCCCTACCCATCGACTTCCGAAGCCACATTGATATTTCTCTTCCCCAAGGACGGATAAGCCTTATGCCACCACCCACAACAACACGAACTCCACGGTCAATGTTGGGAATGCAACCCCGATGTGGATGTAGTGAGGCACGCTGACCTGGCTCGCGGGTCGCCATAAATTATTCAGGGGATCGCAGGGTGCTATTGAGGAGCCACACCGAGGCCTTCACTAATAAGAACTCTCCTAATTCGCATCCTTCTCCTTTCCCTAACATACTCTTTGACCGACTGTTGTGACATACTAGAACTGGTCAAGTCAAGACAGGGAAATTCTCATGGATACATAGCGCTACACACGGTTGGAATAGGGAACCACTCCTTAGTATCTCCCTAATCTCTATCGGGTTTTTAGTTATAGGATCAGTGTTTTGGCTATCACTGAGACGGTACCTCATTCTGTTTAATTCAGTTCCAGTTTGTACGGTCCCTAGGACATTCTTAATTCAGTATTAATAAAAGTTTTGTCTGTATGCCAAAAAAAAATAAACTTCAAGATCTATTCAACCTTCAGGATCATAAATGCATAAATAAATGATAAAGATTAAAATATAATAATACACATTGAAAGGATAAGAATTGTCCTCTCAAATTATATATAAATATCCAAATACATAGAGATTTATATTTATTTATAAATGATATATTTATGTCAAGTTTGAATGTAATTGGTTTAAAATGATTTTAAACGACTAACTATATATTTTCCAATAATTTTTTACCAAATTATGTTAGCTTATATGTGACGTCGTGTATGACTAACTATTATTATCAAATTTTGAAACTTTTCAAACTAAAAATCTTTAATAAATAAATAAATAAATATAAGCTACAACTAAGTATATAAAGTTGAAAAAAAAATTCTACATTGGTGAGAAAGTCATTTCCATAAATAGGAGGCAATCATTCTAAACTCTTTAAACCTATCGACAGATTTGGTGGCATCATTGCTGGGGTGCAAGGTGGGAACTTTACCGATAAGATATTTGGGTTTCAGCTTGGGACTCAATCCGAGAAATGTAGTTTAAAGCACCAAAGCCTCTCTAAATTTATGGCAATGTTTTGAGAACCGGTTCTAGAGAAGTTTAAAGCTTCTCTAAATTTATGGCAATCCACGCACCAAAGCCTGGCAGGGAGGATAATGCTCATAAAATCGACTTTGGCGGCCTTACCCATCTTCTACATATCCCTTTTTCGTGCTCCTAAAAAAATCATACGATCAATGGAAGCTTGGCAGCGAAAGTTCCTGTGGCAGAACAGTGTGGCAAAGAGGGCCATTCATAAGGTAAAATGGGTTGATGTGTGCAAATCAAAGTCGGAGGGGGGACTTGGTATTCGCAGGTTGGATGAAGTAAACAAAAGCCTTCTAGCTAAGTGGTGGTGGCGTTTTTCAGAGGAGGATGACAGTCTTTGGAAGAGACTCCTTTGTGCGATCTATGGTTGGGAGCCGCAGGAATGGAGTTTGGCCAAACTCGATAAACTAGGGACGTCTTCTTTGATTCAGCAGCTGGTCGGATTAGCGGCTGACCCGAGTTTTGCGAGCATTTTCGGTGGTCAAAACGCACACTGGAAAGTGGGGGACGGAGAGCGAGCTAAATTTTGTGAGGATAAACTGTTAGGAGGCCAACCACTCAGTTTCAGGTACCCTCGCCTGTATCGGATAACTACTCTCAAACACAAACCGGTGGCTCTCTTTTGGGTGGAGGGATTGTGGAAAGTGGATTATAGAAGAACATTGTGGCAGGGCGATGAAGTATTGGCCAAGGAGCTTTTGGCTAGCCTATATGAGGTGCGGTTGCAAGGGGGTGTCAGGGATAAACTCGTTTGGTCTAAGTTCTCCAAGGACCCGAGTTCAGCTGCGTCTTATGTCTTACTCGTTGGTCCCCCAGCTGCGGCTCCAAACTGGTCCCGATTCTTATGGGTCAAAGGGGTGCCGCCAAAATTTTGCACGTTTGTGTGGCTGCTCCTCCATAAAGTCGTGCCTACCCTCTCCTTCCTCGAGAAAAAGGGCCGCAGAATTTCTTTGAACGCGATGTGATGTTACTTCTGCAAAGATAAGTTTGAAGATCAAGAACACCTTTTCCTGTACTGTGAGTATGTCTCGGTTTTATGGGGTTTGATCCTTAACTGGTGGAAGGTGGTTTGGGTGATGCCAAAGGAAGTGGTTGAGTGTGTACTGGCATGGGAAGGCCTGGGGCCGAAATGGTGGCGGAAGGGTTGGATTATCATCGCGTATTCGACCCTTTGGAGCATTTGGATCTGTCGAAACAAAGCTCAGGCTAAGGTAGGCACCATTGACAGGGTATTTGTGAAGCTTCAACAACATTGTTTTAGTCTTGTGAAGTTGGCAGGTCTTTTGGTCCCTGAGTCTTGCTGAGAAGTTTGGGAAACGTCCCTAGAGAATTGTTTGTTGGGGGGCAGTCCCGTAGGTCCGACAGAAACTGCTGCTAGATCGGTGGTGAATCCGCTGCAGTTGGGTTGGGTACAGGTTGAGCATGAGCCTTAGCTGCAGGCGTTTGTGTTTTTATTGTCTTTTTCTTTTTTTCAGTTATCTGTTCAATCCCCTTGGGTTGATTGAACCCTCTTCTGTATAAGTTAAATACAAACCATGTCTTAACCTAAAAACTAGAGAACCAATGTAAGTCATCTATTTTATTTTAAGAATGGATGGATGAGATACTTTTTAGTAAGTGGGAATGACTTTTTAGTAAAACTATCATATTTTTTTTTACCAATTCACTAATTTAATTTTTTCCACTTCGTTTGAACTCCGATTGACTTCAAACTTGCGCAATTAGTTTTTTTTTTCAAGGGCTTTCTATCAAGATCACTCATGAATATATTTTGAAGCACGAAAAAAAAATTATTTCGGGGCTGATTTAAAAAAAAAATTATACATGGGTAATTTTTATCAACACTTTGCTCTAGTTTTATCAACACTGTTACACTGGTTTTATCAACACTTTGCACTGGGTTTATCACCTCATTTCCAAAACTGATCACGATTTTATCACATCATCACATGCTTTTTATGAACACTAGTTTTATCAACACCAAACACTAGGTTTATCATTAAATTACGTGTGTTTTATCACCTCCATCACATGTTTTTTTTGAAGCACAAAAAAAAGAATTATTTCGGGGCTGATTTAAATTTTTTTTATATCTGGGTTATTTTTATCAACACTTTACATTGGTTTTATCAACACTTTACACTAGTTTTATCAACACTGGACACTAGTTTTATCACCTCATTTTCCAAAACCGAACATGATTTTTATCACCTCATCACGTGTTTTTATGAACACTAGTTTTATCAACACTAAACACTATGTTTACCATTAAATTACATATGTTTTTATCACCCCATCACATGTTTTTTTATCAACGCTAAACTCTAGTTTATCACACTTATTATCAAAATTGAACATGGTTTTTATCAACATTTAGCACCAGTTTGATATCTCTGATATAAAACATTTATTAGTGAAGATTTATCAACACTCAACATTATTTTTATCACCCCGATATACCTTTTTATTTTCGTGCTTCAAAATATATTTATGATTGATCTTGATTTAAAGCCCTTGAAAAAATAAAAATATTGGCACAAGTTTGAAGCTAATCGGAGTTCAAACGAATCGGGAAATATTAAATTAGTGAATTGGTGAAGAAAAAAATGGACACTTGTCCACATGACACCATGCTTTTACAATTATGCCCTTGCTTGTGTGAGAAAGGATGAAGTGGCGTGAATTTGGGGTGATGATGTGGCATCATGGTGAATGTTGGATCTTAGGTGTGTGTGGCTAGGATTGGTTCTCTACTTTTTAGGTTAAGAGTGGTTTGTAGCCGATTTCCCCTCCTCTTTCTATTATATAATTTTAGAAAAACTTTTCTTTTTCTTTCTCTTGCTTTGTACTTTAATTAGTTAGCCTTAAAAATTGTTTAAAGGATCCCTTTTTCTACACTATCAGCTATACTGTGCATTACATTATAGCTACAGTAAGCTATGGATACTTGTCACGCCCCAAATCCGATTTTGACCGGATTCGAGACGCGAACTTAAAGCAATAATAAGTAATGTAAAATAGATAATAAAAAGGTCTCAATTCAAATTAGAGTTCAAAAAAATTAGACGAGTCAACAGCTCGATAAAAGTAATAATAAAGGAGTCAAACAGTAATAACATCTCTAGACACTAGTGAAAATCCCCGTCAGCTCCCAAGCTTCGAGAATCCTACTAGTACTGGTCCCGCTCAACACCTGAAACACAACAAAGTGAGGGGTGAGCTTACGCTCAGTAGGAAAAGTAGTTAAGGTTCTGAACCTCAGTTCATCACCACGAGTAACCGTCCAATTAGGGCATACTAGTAAGGCACAACTATAAAACAAAGCCTACGGCTAGTTCCAAGTTACCGATCATTTACACAAAGTCATAAACATACTTAGAAGAACGCACAAAGTCAACCAACAGGTATAAAACACACAGCGAGATACACACAGATATCGTACAACAGTTTCCAACGTCGTTGAATGCACAAAGCCGCTTATATCGTACTGGGCCACACAACATCAGCCCCGATATCTTCCCCTTACTGAGACTGGGGGTAACATCCTCGACCGGAAATCCCTCAGTCTGATGTCTTCCGAGCACACAGACCCGGGCCTTACTCACATACGTACTGGACCGGCACACACTTCGGTCGTACATCGTCCCGGACTACTAGTCATCGGGGTACTGATCACGCCATCCTTGGCCTTGATACACTACATCGAAACTATCCTTAGGTGTAAGTACCACTCCGGTTACGTCTACTCTTTTAACACACAATGAGGGTATAACACGCAGCACAAAGCCATAGTTGACCTCGGTATGCCAACCGAGCCAACACACCATACAAAAAACCGGTCTATGACTCACTCGGTCATATCACAACCAAGGATTCACGTTACACAAACATGTCACACTTTCCCACACACAGTCACAGCATGCAACATCGAGTATAATCTTATTTAGACTCTCACACAACAGTTATAACACACAACACGCAATCCTAAGGCTCGACATGACCCATCTACCAGCACAGCAATTCCCAAGAGAAGAAAGCAGGTGAATCTAGTGAATCACATCCTACATGTTACTACGACTCGTCCGGTTATTTAGTAATCAAAAGCGGCTATTCTAGTGAATCACATCCTATATGCCAACTAGGATCTTTCCGGTTATTATTATTTCATAATCATGCCTGCTGGTAACTTTTCGTAATGAAAGCGGAATCCGCTACTTTCCCTACCTCAAGACGATCACAACAGCTGCGTCTCCTAGCTGCTGACGTCCTGGCCTAACTCCGGTCTTCTCGGGCAAAGTCCAAGTCTGGGTTTAACAGGTAAAAAGTCATATCAGTCCCGGTAGTCCAAAAGTCCTCGGATTTGTCCAATTAGTCCTTTAATTAACCATTTTTAAATCATTTAAATTAAATTAATTAATTATTAAAACTGTCCGACCCGGATCCGAGAACCAGACTCGGATCCGACCCAGTCCAGATGCCAGACCCGATCGGACCCAGAACCGACCCGGACCCGGCTCCAGACCCGACCTGGGCCTGGCCCAAGATCTGTCTCCTGGTCCAGCCAACCTGGCCCAATGGCCTCTCTGGACCAAGTCCGTCTGGCACAAGGCCATCCTCGGCCCAAGGCCCGTCCAGGCTCGAGTCCGAGCTGGTTGCAACTCCGTCGAGCTAGGGTTCTCCGTCCGCCGTCGACGGAGTCATGGACGCTCGAAGGGGAAGAAACGAGGGTGGAGAGGGCATCAGGGACGTCGGCGAGGCCGTGGTCGTGGCGGCGTTGGCTGGAACGTGACCCATCTTCGCTCCCGTCTCAGATCTGACGAGGGCGAAGTTCGCCGTCGATGAAACCGCCTGAAACCGACCCAATCGAGCTCGTCTCGATGGTTTTTCAGGCGAAGCGAGGTCGGGAAGAAGGGAGAGGGGCGAGGAAGGCACACACCGTGCGATTTCTCAGTCGCCGGCGTGGGTCGAACTCGAGAACTCAAACCAGAGAGGTTCTCCGGCGAGATTGTCTCGTTCCGGTGCGAGGTGGTTCGACTTGTACTCAGAAGGGAAGGAGATGAGAGCGATGGTGGTGGCGAGGCTGAAGCTGGGTGCGAGAGAGAAGAGAGGAAGAGAGAGAAGAGCGAGCGAGGGCGGCGACGATCTTTCTCGAGAGAAGAGCGAGCGTGGACCGTCACCAGCGGCTAAAAACGGAGGAGAGTAGTGGGAGGTCGGGAAGAGGAGACACGAGAATTCTAGAGAGAGGCATGTGCTTCTCTCTCTAGGAGATACGCGCGTACATAACTTGTATCTTTCAGTTTGGTTAGTCTGATCTGATCTGATTTGATTTAGATAATTAAATTTGATAATATGTATTATTTGTTTCCTTCTACGAATCTTGTAACCTTCTATATAAAGGAGTTTATACTCTTCAATAATATCATTCAAAGCATTTTGATTATACCTTCTACATCTTTCTTTGCCTTACTGCCAATTCAAGTTTCCCATGACACTTGGTTCTACAAACAACCATTTTTGTCAATAAGAGACATCAATATTTCCCCTGCTTCGCCATACCTAATTATCAGAACAACAAAATTTTCTAGAGCTCCTACAACAACAAAGACTTCTTGTATAATTCTGAAGTAAACACATCCAAAACAAAAACATATTTTGGAAGCTTGATGAGAATTATATTCCTTGTTATTGCTTGCACCTCCAAGTCCCTATTAGATGTTTTTGTAATAAAAACACCAAAAATTCCTCCACCCAAATAAAAAAACAACTACGAGACCTTCCTTATTGTTCAATCCATAAGAGAGTGCAACAACAATAAGCTCAATATTGATCCCCACTGCAACAAGTTTTGCAATTCCATCATCATCCTCCCTAGAAAATTGTATAATAACCCATTTCTGAAAATTAAAGAAATAATAGCACTTTGTGTTGGAAAAATGGCTTGCAAATGATATTTCGTAACGGTTTGGAATTAAAACGTGGTTTAATTCTTGAAACCGAAAATCAGATTTTATTGTGTGGTTTAATTCTTGAAACCGAAAAACAGTTTTTATTGTGCTCTTAATGGGCTTTATTGGGTTTGTCCTTGCTTAGCCTATATAAACTCAGCTATGGTTCCATTTGAAATATACAATTTTTCAAGCAATTTACAGAGCTAGAAGTATACACGTTTTTCTCTTCTTCCTCTTTCAATTTACTACACCCTTGTTCTGGTACTGTTCTGCTGAGTCCACATCCAGTAGAGCGAGTTGGCGCACTGCTGGGTAGAGCTGTGTAACCTTGGGGAGCAACCGCTGCTGATCGCCACCTCGGTCACTCGGAAATATTGCTTTCAAGTCAGTGGTCTTGTGCCACGCCACAACTAATAGTCTACCACGCAACTACTAACAGTTTGTTCAACCAACTACTGATAGTTTGTTCACGCAAGTGTTGTTAGTTTCCACGCCATGCCACAATTTGAATCATCATTACGATAAGTCCTTCTTTTCTCAATCTTGTTATACGAACGCTTATTTCCAACACTTTGGAAGATACGCTACGCCCGGATCCCATGTCATTGGAACACTCCCCACAACACTTTCATGAAGATCTCTACGTGCAATATTGGTACTCAGGATCACCATGTCTCTACTAATTGGTAATTCCATCTTCACAATAGCAAAGTGTGTTGGGCTTGACTCAAGAACATTCAACAAAACCAATTTAGCCTCCTCATAACAATTACGATCACATGGTGAATGCTTCAGAGTCCCAACATCGGCTTTGTAAAATAATATCCATTCTAGTCCCATAACCACTATTCCCACCATAATATTTAAATTCATTCCTAGAAACTCCGATCCCAGTAACACCCCTTTTCTGTAAGCATGACAACTTAATAAATTTGTAATATTCGTAACTATTTTTCATGTTTACAAAACAGGAGAACATCAAACACTAAGTAATTATTGCAATTTCATCAATTCTCACCCTAATTACCAAGTTACAATCTTCTTTTCTACACATATGAATTGATCTGTAGCAGTACCAGTAGGCCATTTTACCCTTTCATAAACTTTTCTAGCTAAACCAAAACAGCATAGTACGATAAGAATTGATATTACCTCAATGTTGCTCAATATATATTGCCCTGACAGGCTAGCGAACAATCCATGAACACCAAAATTCTCATGTCCAACATCAATCCTAGCCAACCCAATACTAGTAACCCTTAAGCACTTGTTCATTCTCAGTTTATTGATCTAGTTGTTCCTCTTGTTTCTCAACTATAACCAACTGCTCGAGGATATATTCCTCAATGGATTCTTGTTGTGTTGTCCAAGCTCGTTGTTCAACCAAAGCCCTCTCACTGAGCCGTCTTTGAACACCAATTTTACTCAATGCTTGCAGCTGAACCAATATCTTTGTTATCACGGAATCACTAGCTTGTGGGCTTGGAAAAAATTGAAGTTATTCATGTGAGTGTTCAGGTGGTTGTATCATGGATAGATGTGGATGTATGCTCAACTAGGTATCGTACGGTTGTGTTTGGTAGTGGTTGTTATGGGTTGGTGGTGGTAGGCTTGGCTCGAAGGTGAGATTTCCTTGGTAAAAGTTTTAAGGACGATTTTCAGTCCTCTGCCCATAACCAAACTCAAAATGAACAAATGAAGGTGAATCAAAGGTAATTTTACCTTGATCAACAGGTTCTCTGAGTGGATTGCCATAATAATCTAAGAATTTGTAGATAAGAACTAGACCTACTAAAGAGGAAGCACGATGAGGCTCAAATCCCTTGCTTATGTCCTCCATCGCTTCCTGATTTTTCAAGCCTCATAGATGCATCTTCGATTGGCCTGGAAAAAAAAATCTCTGCTTCTCTCCCGGTCATAACCCTAGGCGCCCAAATCATGGGTCTGATACCACTGCAACGATTGGGATACATGTGTAAAGGAATTAAACAAGCAAGGAAGATTTGATTGAACTCTGAAATGCGATTTACAACAAGACAGCTATAAGGAGCCCTTTTTCTACACTGTGCATTACACTACATCTACACTAAGCTATGGATACTTGTCTTAATCGATACCTCATCTCTGCTGCCACAAGTCTTTTATATGTTAGGTTTGGAGAAGAAGCATAATGTTCAATGGAAACGGCATCGTTCATGCTTCAACCGACCCACTAACCCAAACGACGTCGTAAATAGCTCTTGGTCTCCCTTCCGAAATGGTGTCGCATTGCCTCTTCCTCAAGGTCACGACTTGATCGTGACACAACCACGCCACAGCTCGACCTCTCTGTGAACGTGTTTATCAGGTACGACCGCACCGTGCCTGCCCATGACCACCATCGCGTTCCGCCGTCGCCTCCGATTTTAAGCTTGCTTCGGTTCTATTAATTGTATTTATTATGTTCTAAATCTTAAATTTGTGTACTTTTTATATTTTTTTTGTATTACTTTTTGGGGTAATTCCACCTTAGTACCCTAAATATTTTTTGTGTCACCTCAATATCCTAAACTTTCATTAATTCATTTAGAGTACCCTAAGTATTTTTTGTCTCACAAAAAAGATTTAAGGTACTCTAAATGAATTAATGAAAGTTTAGGATACTGAGGCGACACAAAAAAGATTTAGAGTACTCTAAATGAAATATGAAAGACTTAGGGTATTGAGGTACAATCATCCCTTATTTGTTTGTTGGTTTTGAATAGAACACCTTATATGAAAAGTTATGTAACATTGAGTGTAGAATTATGCCATTTTTTGTGTATTATAATGTAACTCTACGTGTGTTTTGATTCCCGTTTTATTTGGTATACTTTTAGAGATTTGTAACTTTGCGATGAATATTATATAATATTATTCGTATTTATATATAAGTTTGAGATTGTAGATTTATACAGTTTAAGTATTTGGAATATTATTGGGTAGTATTCTGTCATAGTTGTGTATTTTACTATTATAACAGCCAGTATAGAATTATATAACTTTTGGTTTTATTTCTATAACTTTTTGGTTTTAATTATTTAACCTATTATTTTGTATTTAAAAAGTCTATAATATGGGTTACAAATTTTGTAACATTGTTCTTATATTTCTGTAACATCGATTTTTATGTTGGTATATCGATTCAAAGTCTTGAACACCAACATGAACTTTTTGTAATATACGGCATAAATAGTTTCAATATCGGATATAATATTCTGCAACATCAATTACGAAATATGAAAAACAATCGAAATTTAAAAAATTAAAATATAAAGTATAAAAAAATCAGATTTGGACAGTGAAAAAATATGCAGTAAAAAAAGAGGAGTTTGTTGTGAAAGTAAGAACAATACTAGGAGTTTGTTGGATGACACGTACAAATTTTATTATGCCTCGTTAAAACCTTTCTAGGAAAAACCTTGTGGGAAAAATCCTAGAAAGAAAAAAGAGTACATAATTTGTACAATACGTATAGAGGTTACCTCATTAAAAACCTTGTTAGGAAAACTCATTGGGATAAAACATAAAGTAAGGGAAAAAGATTGTAACACGTATTTCTCCCACTCATTTCAACGTCTACATTGATTTCCTCATAAATCACGGAGTTTTCTCATGCCGATCTTTCAAATCAATTTTTGTAGGAAGCGCTTTAGTAAACAAATCTGCAAGATTGTCACAAGAACGAATTTGAAAAGTATCGATATCTCCCTTTTATGAAGTTCATGAGTAAATAAGAAATTAGGGGAAATGTATTTCGTTATATCTCTTTGATGTAGCCTCCTTTGATTTGAGCTATACAAGTTGTATTATCTACATATAAGACAGTTGGACTTTTATTTATTTATTGAAAGATCACATGATTCTCGGATATGATGGATCAAAGACCTTATCCATATACATTCAGGACTTTCTTCTTGAAGAGTTATCAATTCAGCGTGATTTGAAGAAGTGGTTGTAAAGGTCTGTTTTGTTGAACGCCAAGATATAGCGGTGTCACCATATGTAAATACATGCAAAGTTTGTGACCACGCTTTGGGGGGATCGGATAAATATATGGCATCAACCATATCCAATCAATTCAAACTTCGAGTCTTTTGAATAAAATAACCCCATATCTAATGTTCCTCGAAGATATTCTTTAAAATTTGTTTAACACCAGTTCAATGTCTTCGAATCGGAGAAGAACTAAATCTTGCTAGGAAATTAATAGAAAGTGCTATATCATGACGGGTGCAATTATCAAGATACATTAATGTCCCACTATCACTAACATATGGTACTTCTGGACCAAGATATAGTACTTCGGGACTAAGGAGTTCTTCTTTTCGGGGTGAAATGAATCCTTTTTCACATCAAGTTATCGAACAACCATGGTAGAACTCAAAGGATGTGAATTATCCATATTTAATAGTTTAATGATCTTCTCAATATATGATGACTGGTGAACAAAAATCCCCTTCAATAAATGTTCAATCCGAAAGCTAAGACAAATTTTTTTTCCCAAGTCTTTCATTTAGAATTTAATTTTCAAGTATTTCATCGTCTCTACAAGTTTATCATGCATTCCAATGATGTTCAAATCATCAACATAAACCGCGATGATGGAAAATCCGATTTTTGTTCGTTTAATAAAAACACATGGACATATTTTATTGTTGATGTATCCTTCTTTCAAAAAGTATTCACTGAGACGATTATACCACATTCGACCAGATTGTTTTAGCTCATACAAAGATTTTTGGAGCTTTATTGAGTACATTTCTTGAGGTTTTGAGATGCATGCTTCAGGCCTTTTTAGTCCTTCAGGGATTTTCACGTAAATGTCATTATCAAGTGACCCATATAAATATGTTGTCACGACGTCCATCAAGTTCATATTGAGTAACAATCTAAACGTGATTGCATCCATAACCGGTGAATATGTCTCTTCATAATTAATTCATGGTCGTTGAAAAATCCTTGTGCGACGATTCGCGCTTTGTATCGTACGACCTCATTCTTCTCATTTCTTTTGCGCACAAATACCCATTTATATCATACGGGTCTAACATCTTCAGGTGTCTGGACTACAGGTCCAAAGACTTGGCATTTATTGAGTGAATTCAATTCCGCCTCAATGGCTGCCACGCCCCAAATTTAGTAGAACCGAACCCGGAACGCGAACGGTAAAAATATAAAACTCTTTTCAAACCTTTTAAATAAATCGCTTAAAATCACCAATTAGTTAATCAAAATAATAATTTACAACTCAAAAGTACGTCCAAACAAGCGGACAAAAGACAAGGCGTACGTCGCTAAACTCAAAAGGAAACCCGGACTCCCGCTCCCAACTCTTCAAGCTTCGAGAGCTCACCTAGTCCGTCCCGCGACCAGTACCTGTAGGAAAAGCAGCTAGGGGTGAACGTTCGCTCACCACCACAGATACCAGACTGACTACGGCATACTTAGCAGAAAATGCCGGAAACACCAACAACAACCCAAACACCGGGGACTACTATCCCCAAACTCAAGTAACCCGACTAACACACGACTGTTACTTTCCCCAACCGACTCAACACTCGGACACGTAATGTAGACCCAACACAGCGGTTACGACTTCCGCCAAAGACTCAAAAGATAACCACGCAACACCCAAGATCACAAAGGATCGCACACCAAACAAGATCGCAAAGGATTGCGCTCCAGCTGCTTAGTATCGGTTGCTAACCGGCTGGGCTCGAGCCTGCCCACGCTGTTGGTTTTTGTGCCCTAGGCCAATCGTGATTATGGACGGCATTATCATTTCATTAATACATCGACACTACTATTATCATTTGCGAAATGTTAATAGTGTGAATAATACTCTTTCTTAAGATCATCGGGTTGAGGACCTGATAGTAAAACTCTTAGAAGTAATAGAGTATTATTCACTTGATCCCTGGTCTTACTGATATACTAAGACTAGTATGATGTTGGCTGATGATCACATTTTACTGATCATACATATTGGATATGAAGTCAAATCATAGATGTCATTTAGGGAAATGACATTGGATGACCCACTATGAGAATACTACATAGGAACTGTCATGAGTATTTCTCAGTACCGTAATATGACTTAAGTCCTCTGACCTTATAGTCATCATGATTTCTACATAGGTGGCTGTGTGCTTTGACATAGTTAAACGTTGTCTTTAACCGGGCAATTATAAAGGCTGTGATTGGGTGCATAAGTGTCTATGTGAGAGATATGGTTGACTAATAAGGGATCTGTCACTCATGTAAATATGAGAGATATCGTTTGGGCTCCTTGATAAGTGGGACTGCAGGAAAAAGCATGGCCATGCGAATTGATAAAGAGTTATCACTGGCAGTCTACTTAAGATCAAGAAACAGCGATCGAGTACAATAAGGATGACGGCCCTATGCCTTATTCGATCGAGATATCATTGACAAAAGGGTTAGCATATTAGCGGGTAAAGGTTAAGTCGGATTAACGATCATCATAAACGTTTGGGTAGTCATAATGCCTTGCTAGAGGCCAACTATGACATGTGGACGAAACGAGGATTTCGGGCCCACTGCCAACACATGTTATGAGCCTACAGGGTCGCACACAACAACGAGCCCAAAATCGAATTGGACTTATGAAGTCCGTCAAGTGAATAAAATAATATATTCGATATAATATTTATTTATTCATTTAACTCATTTTTCGAATTACCAATATAATAAAGATTATGTTGGACAATTAAATAGCAAAATTGGCTCTTGAATTTTTGAAATTCAAATAGGGTATTTTTGCATGAACACTACTCCTAAAATAAGACACTTGTTATAAAAGAAAGTCCAAGAGTTGGACTTACTAGAAATGACATAGTGAAGTCATGCAAAACCTTAGAAGACCACTTGGCAAATTTGGAAGTCCAAGTGTTGGGCTTTTCCAAATAAAATAATGTGGTCTTGTTGAGAGATATATATGCATGCAAGAGAGAGAAGAAAAATCATATTTTTCATTGTGTTGAGAATGGTTCTCAAAGGGTAGAGAGAAAAACGAGTTAGAGAGAAAGAGAGGAAGAAGTGTTCTTCCTTTGTGCTAGCAAACAAGAGATTTGGGATATCTTGTTGGTGTGGATACCGGTAGAGGACGGATCCTTTTGGAAACGTCTCAACTCACACTTAATCCACCAAATTCATTTGTTTCGAGTGTTCTTGGTTTGCAAGAAGAAGAGAAAAATCTGCCCAGATTCTGTCCGACCAGCCACTGTAAAGAGCTCGATCGGAGGTTCATCCGAGGTCCGATCTTGCTGATTTTTTGGGTGAACGTTCTACACATATTGGTCTTCGATCTGAACGGAGGGATTTACATTCGAACGGTTCGTTGATGAGATATACGAGCTGCAAGTTGGTCCCTGTCTCGAACCAAGCTGAAAAATTGAAAGAGGTAATCTCTCCTTTAATTTTTGTTTGTCGGTTTACTCGGAATTACATGGATCCTGAGGCTATTCTAGGGAAAGTTTTAAATTTCCGCTGTGCTTTGCTCCCTAGAATTCCAACACACGCAACTTCCCCGATCCCTGTCGGGTTAGGCGGTCGACCTGTCGGCGATGTATAACGCAATACTTTTCCGATAGCTGGTCGGAAGGGGAGCCACCCTCATCGCCAAAGAAGACGCTCAACCTTACTGATCCCTGTCGGAAGGCTATCCAACACCCACGCAACTTTCCCGACACACAGTCGGATCAGGCGGTCGACCTGTCGGGCCCCCAACCTCAGGCAACCACAATCACAATCACAAGCAAAGTTCAACAACCAGCAACAACACAGGTTTAACACTCCACAAGCACTCATGGCCACCCAAGACACCAACAGTAAAACACGGGTTCAACAACCCCACGGGCACTCATGGCCACCCAAGACACACCAATAGTAAAATACGGGTTTAACAACCCCACGGGCACTCACGGCCACCCAAGACACACCAACAGTAAAAATACGGGTTCAACAATCCCACGCGCACTCATGGCCATCCAAGACATCAACAATAAAATAATACGGGTTCAACAATGCCACGGGCACTCATGGCCACCCAAGACACAAACAAAACAATAATACGGGTTCAACAACCCCACGGGCACTCATGGCCACCCAAGACACAAACAAAACAATCAACCTCCGGGCATAACCAAATTCCTCCAGTAATTCTAATATCGATAAGTTCACTGCTCCTACGACACTACTAAGTGTCACATGCATTTCTAGTGTTCGATACGTTCCCGTATCACACGACACCTCCCGGTGTCGCCTGCCCTTCTATTGTTCGATAAACTTACTTATCCCACGACGCCCAAGTGTCACATGCATTTCTACTGTTAACTTTCCCTAATCAGGGCCGAGATCTGGCTACTTTTCCCTACATCGTACGCTTTCCCCAAAAGCTCACGACCAAGCTCCGGCTTGCTCACGATCACTCGCCTAGATTTCCCTTTCCTCTGTCGGTGGCACGATCTAATAAGAACACAATTTAAAACACCTTTAAGTCCGCAGGCATAAACTGAATTTTAATACACTTGACGCCCAAATGCAATCCCGACAATGTCGATCACTCCCAAACTTCCCAATTACTCGACATTGTCGATAATGGGCCCGGAAAGGCCCGATTCGCCCGGCTCGGCGAATCTGCCCGGGTTTTGAAAACTCCCTTCCGGGGCTCCGAAAATTCCCGTTTTCATTTCTACGGTCTTAGAACAATTCAAGGGTTCCAACGCAATCGACGGAATAAATTTCCGACTTCCGAGCAATTTAATTCGCGTTTAAAGTTTCTAAACCCGTCATTTACATCTTTTACAATTTAATTCCAAAATTCGTTCCGAGTGTGGATTAACGACTTGGGGATCGCCCTAAACCACCCGAACACGAAAACCCGATACCCGAGCATGTGGGCCCCACCCGACCATCCTTGGACGTGGGTGGATTGGGCCGGTTTGGGCCGGTCCACTATGGTTGTGGCCGGTCCTAGCTCCGGCCAGCAACCACCCGGTTCGGCCAGCCACCATACACGGTGGCCAGAGCTCCCTCGAGCCTCCGGTCACCGGAAAACCCTCAATCTTCGCTCCAAAACGCCTCCAACGAACCCCACCCTTAACTCAACCATAGTCTACTCATTTTAACCCAAACCCGGAACTTTAAACGTACCAAAACGAAAATCGAACGGGTACTCACCATAGGGAATGACGGTGGGATCTCGATTCCTTGATCGTTGAGACGATCCACCGGTTGGATAGTCGGGAAATATCGAAACCCTAACTCCCCCTTCTCTTTTCTCTCCTTCTTCTCTCCTCTTTCTATCTCCTTTTCTCTCTCTAAAACTCTTTTTTTTTCTTTTTTTTTGAAGGCATGGCCGAACCCCCCTTGATGTAGTCTTCCTTTGTTTTTTTTCAATGTTACCTAACACCACCACATTGGTGACATATGGCAAGTGGGTCCCACCCCTTTTGAAAATATCTCCTAGATATTATTCAGTCAGATTCGCGAAATTCGGCCGTCTCGGGCCCCGAACGAGCACTTTTTCCTAGAAATTATGAAACTTCATGGGCTACAAGGAAACGGCTCAACTAAGACCGCTGTGATGACGAATAAGCTTTTTGGATCCAAAACGGACCTCGAACGGACCAAAACGTCGATTGGTTTACTTTTCTAGTAAAAAGTCAACATTTCCCAAATTGTTCAGAAAGTTGCCCTGAGTCCCCTAGAACTCACTTTGGTCGATATCGGGGTCAACTTAAGTCCAGTATGACCCTCGGGGTCAGATTTAGGTTCGTTTAAGTGTCTGTCCAAAAAATTTAAATTTTCCTGTTTTTCGCCGATTTGACTGGCGTTGACCGGGAGTGGTTCTTACAATCTACCCCCTTAAAGGAATTTCGTCCGCGAAATTTAAAACAAACGTACCTCCGGAGTCGAATAGATCGGGGTACTTCGCGCGAACCTCGTCCTCGCGCTCCCAAGTCGACTCAGCCCCGTGGTGCATCCACTGCACCCGTACCAGGCGGATAACCTTGCCACGCAGGACCTGCTCCCGCGTGTCCATGATTCAAACCGGCTGCTCCTCATAGGAGACATCGTCAGCCACCTCGATATCTTCCCACTCAATGGCGTGGGAGGGGTCCGTATTGTACTACCGCAAATGGGACACGTGGAAGACGTTATGAACTCTCCCAAGTTGCGGTGGTAACGCCAGACGATAGGCCACTACTCTCACTCTGCTCAAGATCTCGAAAGGGCCGATGTATCGCGGGGCTAACTGTCCCCCGCTGTGTCTGAACCGTACCAGTCCCTTCCTCGGGCTCACCTTCAGGAACACGTGATCACCGACTGCGAACTCGAGAGGTCGGCGTCGTCTGTCGGCATAGCTCTTCTGCCGACTCTGTGCGGTCTTCAACCGCTCGCGTATCAGCGCGACCTTCTCTATCGTCTCTCGGACGATCTCTGGCCCCAACAGGCTCTTGTCTCCCACCTCTGCCCAGCACACTGGCGACCGACACGGCCTACCATACAACGCTTCGAACGGTGCCATCCCAATACTGGCCTGGAAGCTGTTGTTGTAGGCGAACTCGGCTAACGGTAGGTGGGTTTCCCACGAGCCCATAAAGTCTAGCACACACGCCCGCAGCATGTCCTCCAAAATCTGAATCGTACGCTCGTACTGGCCGTCTGTCTGGGGATGGTGTGCTGTACTGAGTAGAACCTCGGTCCCCAACGCGGTCTGCAGACTCGGCCAAAATCTGGACGTGCAACGAGGATCCCTGTCAGACACTATCGACATAGGGACTCCATGGAGACGCAATATCTCCTGAATGTACAGGCTGCTCAACTTGTCGACCGGATCAGTCATCCTCATGGCCAGGAAATGGGCCGACTTGGTCAACTGATCGACTACTAACCATACGACGTCGTGTCCCTTCGGCGATCTCGGAAGTCCACTCACGAAGTCCATCGTGATATGCTCCCACTTCCACTGGAAAATCGACAATGGCTGCAATAATCCGGCGGGACGCTGATGTTCTGTCGTCACCTGCTGACAGACGAGACACCTCGACACAAATTCCGCGACCGCTCTCCGCATCCGGCTCCACCAGAAGTGCCGCCTGATGTCACGGTACATCTTGGTGCCACCCGGGTGCACTGTAAGACGCGAATGATGTGACTCTCGCAACACGTCGTCTCTACAGTTGCCCGGCACGAATAACCCTCCTCGATACCGTAACCCCCAATCAGCACTGAGTTCCCAGCCTACCACCTCGTCACCTCTGACGACCCTCTCTCGGATCTCTGACGTCTCGACGTCCTCCGACTGCGCCTCCAACACTCGGGCAAGTAGTGAGGGCTGAGCCACCAGTGAGCACATGGCCACGCCACCAGTAATCTCCTCTAGCTCAAGCCCGAACATGCTCAGTTCCCCCATCATGTCCCACTCTCGGACTGATATGCTAGCAAGACTCGGAACCGACTTCCTACTCAAGGCATCGGCAACCATGTTCGCCTTACCCGGATGGTGGTGTAGCTCAAAGTCGTACTCCTCAAGTAGCTCCATCCATCACCGCTGGCGCATGTTCAGGTCTCGTTGGGAAAAGATGTACTTGAGGCTCTTGTGATCCGAGAACACCTGAAATCCCTCGCCATAGAGATAATTCCACCAGCCCTTTAGCGCGAATACGACTGCTGCTAGCTCTAGGTCATGGGTATGATAGTTGCGCTCGTGTGTCTTCAACTGCCTGGAGTCATAAGCAACAACTCTACCCAACTGCATCAGTACACATCCTAGTCTTTCCCCGGACGCATCACAATAGACCTCATACCCGACCCCTCGCTCTGGCACTATCAATACTGGAGCGGTAGTCAGACGAGTCTTCAACTCCGTGAACGCACGCTCACAATCCTCTGTCCACACAAACCCGACTCTCTTGCGCGTCAACAGAGTCACATGTGCGGCTAGTCGCGCAAAGTCCTGGACAAACCGCCGATAATAGCTTGCCAACCCTAGAAAGCTGCGGATCTCGAAGACACTCGTGGGTCGTGCCCACTTCGAAACCACGTCGATCTTCGACGGATCGACCAGTATACCGTCACGGGATACAATGTGACCGAGGAATCTCTCCTCAGCAAGCCAAAACTCGCACTTCTCCAGGTTGGCATATAGCTGATGCGTGCGCAGCAGGGTCAGAACAGTCCTCAGATGTCCCTCATGTGCCGCCTCGTTCTGCGAGTAGATCAAGATGTCGTCTACGAACCCCACCACAAAATGATCTAAGAACGGCCGGAATATATTTTTCATCAGATCCATGAACGCCGCAGGTGCGTTCGTCAGTCCAAACGACATCACCAAGAACTCGTAATGCCAATAGCGTGTCCGGAATGCAGTCTTTGCGACGTCCCCCTCTCGGACTCTCAATTGGTAATATCCGGATCGCAGATCGATCTTCGAGAAACAGGTTGACCCTCTCAACTGGTCGAACAAGTCGTCAATCCTCGGCATCGGGTATCGGTTCTTCACCGTAACCCGGTTCAGCTTCCAGTAATCTATACACATCCAAAGCTCTCCACTCTTCTTCTTCACGAAGAGTGCTGGTGCTCCCCACGGCGATACGCTCGGACGGATAAATCCCTTCTCCTGAAGCTCCTCGAGCTGACGCTTCAGCTCGGTCAACTCTGTCGGCGCAAACCTGTAAGGCGTCATCGATATCGCTGCCGTTCCTGGCACCAGGTCAATCCCGAACTCCACCTCACGATCTGGTGGCAACCCGCTCAACTCCTCAGGAAAGACCTCGGGGAACTCGCACACCACTCGCGGTAACTCTCGGCTCTGCACGACCGATACTTCCTCCACTGCGGACAACGCCGACAGGAGAACCCCGCTCTTACTACCCAACACACACGACACCTTCGTGTTGCCTGCTGATATTGTCACGTGTCGCCTATAGCAGTCGATATTGGCTCGGTACTTCGCCAGCCAATCCATTCCCAAGATCACGTCAAAGATCGTCATTC
Organism: Erodium maritimum; assembly: GCA_963921825.1. Taxonomy (NCBI): domain Eukaryota; kingdom Viridiplantae; phylum Streptophyta; class Magnoliopsida; order Geraniales; family Geraniaceae; genus Erodium; species Erodium maritimum. The sequence continues at coordinate 59,534,893 of OY997590.1, read as the reverse complement.
CCAACACGAGAAGGTCACTAGGGCAAGGACAGTCTGTGACTCTAACTTCCCAGGCATGATAGACCCTAGTCAACAACATATCACCCCCAACATGGGTATCCAGGCATAGGGGTGGACTCAACGGCTCTAAACTCAGCCCCAACCTCTCAGCACAACTCAACGAAATAAACGAGTGCGACGCCCCGGTATCAAATAAAAAAACGCCCACAAATGATATAGTAAACACGTACCCTGAATGGTCTCACGGTAGGTAGTGGGTCCTGTGGCCCGGGAGTCGGTAACTGCGTACACTCTTCCCTGTGACGCCTGCTGCCTCTGACCCGGCGCACTTACTGCTGGATGTCCAGACCTCTGCTGCTGTCTCGGAACTGGTGCGCTCGTGGACGGCTGCGATAACCCCGACGGCTGACCCTGACGCTGGTAACCCCTGGGTGACAGCACTGTATGCGACTGTTGCGGTCGTTGCGCTGACGTTGTCCCAATCGGCTCACGGCACCTTGTAACAGTGTGCCCAACCCGGCAGCACCGGAAACACCTGAGCTCGTCGGCCCTCGACCCTGTGCCCTGGCCTGTCCGACTGATCACTGGTAGTGCAGCGGGTCCTCCTCTCATCAGACACTCTCGATGCATATGGCCTGGCTGCCCGCAGATAAAGCATATCGGCCCCCTCTCTGAAGCGACTGGCCCCGCTGACGCCGCCGACCCCATCTGTCTCGCTCCGCCCTGCTGAGCCTGTGGTCGAAAGAACCCCGTGGTCCTCTGTCTCCTCGGATCTCGGGACTCGGACAGCCCCGCAACACTGGTCGGTCGCTGCCGCACCTCATGGGTCCTCGCTGCCTCCCGGAGACCCTGCTCCACTGTCGCTGCAGTGTCTACGAGCTCTGAGTAATCCCGCAACCTCAGAGCAAGAACTCGATCCCGAATCACCGGCCTCAGCCCCCCCTCGAACCGCCGGCAACTGTTCAGCTCTGTCGCCACCATTTCTGGTGAAAATCGGGTCAAGGCCGTGAATCTGGCCTCATACTCTGCCACTGACGCCCCGTCCTGTTGCAGTTCCAGGAACTGCCGATGTCGGTCCACCCTGGCCGACTCGGGGAAATACTGCGCCAGAAAGACCGTTTGGAAGATACCGTAGTTGTGCCCAACTCTGTCCCGTACGCGCCCCCACTAGTGGTAGACGTTGTCCCTCAGCTGATGAGCTGCAAAGGACACCCTGCTGCGACCGTCCTCGATGCCCGACGTATCCAGGTCCCGAGTGACTTGATCCAGCCATCTCTCGGCTACGTCGGGGTTCGGTTCCCCGACGAATGTAGGTATGCCCAGCTTTAGGAAGTCCAACAGTGTCCGGGCCATATGTCCTTCGGCTTGGACGGGCCTCGCTTGAACGGCTGCTGTCTTCGGAGCTGGCGATGCAGACTCTCTACTGGCGATGATCGCCACCAAGCTCTGCACCGTCCTGGTCAGCTCGTCCATAGTGGTCGCAGTGTGCGGGTCTGCGACCGGCGGGACGCTGGGCGTGCCCACAGATGGTCCTGCGTCGCTCCTCCTGTCCTCTCCGACGGGAGTACCCTGGGCCTCCGCGGAACTCAGCGGGTTCGATGGTGGGCATCCGTCCTGGTGCCCCAGCCGACCGTCCCCTCCTGCCACGTGTGGACGCCCGTCCCCGCGTCATGGCTGATCGTCCTCTCCTGCCCCGAGCCATGTGGTCGGTATCCTCTGCACGGATACACGCAAACGTTTAGTTTGCGAACTTAAACAACGACGACGTGCTCAAAATATTAGCGTTCACACGGTCTACGCCTACTCTAGCAAACTCGCTACTAAAACGTCACCCTACTCACGTCATTAATACCTCAATTACTAGAACACGTAAGGGAAACCTCAAAGCGGCCCGACACACTCGTGAACCGCGTCACACAATAACAATACGAAAACTGCGTAATCAAGACGGTGGAAAAGACAGGGATCACGGATCCGTGACAAACCCCGTCACGGTTGGGGTCACGGAGCCGTGACGAAGGCCCTAAAATCGCCAAAACGCGCTGCTCCGTCACGGATCCCTGACAGGGTCCGTGACACTCGCGCAGGCCTGTTTTCCAAATTTGTTTCAATCTCAATCCATACCCCTTTTAACCCTAAAAAAGCCTTAAGCGACACACACGCTCGACCACCAATTTATCGACCACACGCACAACAATTCACAGACAATTTCAAGTCACCCAACCTCAATTATAAGCCGACAAGGTCAACCAAAATCAAAACACGCCCACCGGGCCAACCAAAATCAAACCACGCCCACATGGCCAACAAATTTTAAAAACACGCGCATTGGGCCAACCAATTTTAAAACTTTGTCCTTTTCATTATAAAACCTCATTTCTTGACATCACGTAGTTACAACCCGGTCCAGGCGTCCCCGAACTACATTGTACCCACTTGATGTCAACACCGTCTCGTTCGACCACGGGAGCGCTCCTGAGTCGAGTCGCGACAGCTTAAAAACGTTTCACGCTGCATCACACAATCAGTATGTCAGTAATAATAATACTGCACATACACACAATCACAAACAGGACTCACGTCCCTACGAGTCTACACACGGTTTCCGACTTGCGTACCCAACGCACGACGGGACTTTTACTGACTCGACTCTCCCCACCTAATTGACGTACAGTCCGAGGTGTGAAACTTCGCGTTCTGATACCAAACTGTCACGCCCCAAATTCAGTAGAACCGAACCCGGAACGCGAACGGTAAAACAATAAAACCCTTTTCAAACATTTTAAATAAATCGCTTAAAATCATCAATTAGTTAATCAAAATAATAATTTACAACTCAAAAGTACGTCCAAACAAGCGGACAAAAGACAAGGCGTACGTCGCTAAACTCAAAAGGAAACCCGGACTCCCGCTCCCAGCTCTTCATGCTTCGAGAGCTCACCTAGTCTGTCCCGCGAACAATACCTGTAGAAAAGCAGCTAGGGGTGAGCGTTCGCTCACCACCACGGATACCAGACTGACTACAACATACTTAGCAGAAAATGCCGGAAACACCAACAACAACCCAAACACCGGGGACTACTATCCCCAAACTCAAGTAACCCGACTGACACACGACTGTTACTTTCCCCAACCGACTCAACACTCGGACACGTAATGTAGACCCAACACAGCGGTTACGACTTCCGCCAAAGACTCAAAAGATAACGACGCAACACCCAAGAGCACAAAGGATCGCACACCAAACAAGATCGCAAAGGATCTCACTCCAGCTGCTCAGTGCCGGTTGCTAACCGGCTGGGCTCGAGCCTGCCCACGCAACTTCCCTGATCCCTGTCGGGTCAGGCGGTCGACCTGTCGGCGATGTATAACGCAATACTTTTCCGATAGCTGGTCGGAAGGGGAGCCGCCCTCATCGCCAAAGAAGACGCTCAACCTTACCAATCCCTGTCGGAAGGCTAGCCAACACCCACGCAACTTTCCCGACACGCGTCAGATCAGGCGGTCGACCTGTCGGGCCCCCAACCTCAGGCAACCATAATCACAATCACAAGCAAAGTTCAATAACCAGCAACAACACATGTTTAACACTCCACAGGCACTCATGGCCACCCAAGACACCAACAGTAAAACACGGGTTCAACAACCCCACGGGCACTCATGGCCACCCAAGACACACCAACAGTAAAATACGGGTTTAACAACCCCACTGCCAACACGTGTTATGAGCCTACAGGGTCGCACACAACAACGAGCCCAAAATCGAATTGGACTTATGAAGTCCGTCAAGTGAATAAAATAATATATTTGATATAATATTTATTTATTCATTTAACTCATTTTTCGAATTACCAATATAATAAAGATTATGTTGGACAATTAAATAGCAAAATTGGCTCTTGAATTTTTGAAATTCAAATAGGGTATTTTGCATGAACACTACTCCTAAAATAAGACACTTGTTATAAAAGAAAGTCCAAGAGTTGGACTTACTAGAAATGACATAGTGAAGTCATGCAAAACCTTAGAAGACCACTTGGCAAATTTGGAAGTCCAAGTGTTGGGCTTTTCCAAATAAAATAATGTGGTCTTGTTGAGAGATATATATGCATGCAAGAGAGAGAAGAAAAATCATATTTTTCATTGTGTTGAGAATGGTTCTCAAAGGGTAGAGAGAAAAACGAGTTAGAGAGAAAGAGATGAAGAAGTGTTCTTCCTTTGTGCTAGCAAACAAGAGATTTGGGATATCTTGTTGGTGTGGATACCGGTAGAGGACGGATCCTTTTGGAAACGTCTCAACTCACACTTAATCCACCAAATTCATTTGTTTCGAGTGTTCTTGGTTTGCAAGAAGAAGAGAAAAATCTGCCCAGATTCTGTCCGACCAGCCACTGTAAAGAGCTCGATCGGAGGTTCATCCGAGGTCCGATCTTGCTGATTTTTTGGGTGAACGTTCTACACATATTGGTCTTCGATCTGAACGGAGGGATTTACATTCGAACGGTTCGTTGATGAGATATACGAGCTGCAAGTTGGTCCCTGTCTCGAACCAAGCTGAAAAATTGAAAGAGGTAATCTCTCCTTTAATTTTTGTTTGTCGGTTTACTCGGAATTACATGGATCCTGAGGCTATTCTAGGGAAAGTTTTAAATTTCCGCTGTGCTTTGCTCCCTAGAATTCCAACACACGCAACTTCCCCGATCCCTGTCGGGTTAGGCGGTCGACCTGTCGGCGATGTATAACGCAATACTTTTCCGATAGCTGGTCGGAAGGGGAGCCACCCTCATCGCCAAAGAAGACGCTCAACCTTACTGATCCCTGTCGGAAGGCTATCCAACACCCACGCAACTTTCCCGACACACAGTCGGATCAGGCGGTCGACCTGTCGGGCCCCCAACCTCAGGCAACCACAATCACAATCACAAGCAAAGTTCAACAACCAGCAACAACACAGGTTTAACACTCCACAAGCACTCATGGCCACCCAAGACACCAACAGTAAAACACGGGTTCAACAACCCCACGGGCACTCATGGCCACCCAAGACACACCAATAGTAAAATACGGGTTTAACAACCCCACGGGCACTCACGGCCACCCAAGACACACCAACAGTAAAAATACGGGTTCAACAATCCCACGCGCACTCATGGCCATCCAAGACATCAACAATAAAATAATACGGGTTCAACAATGCCACGGGCACTCATGGCCACCCAAGACACAAACAAAACAATAATACGGGTTCAACAACCCCACGGGCACTCATGGCCACCCAAGACACAAACAAAACAATCAACCTCCGGGCATAACCAAATTCCTCCAGTAATTCTAATATCGATAAGTTCACTGCTCCTACGACACTACTAAGTGTCACATGCATTTCTAGTGTTCGATACGTTCCCGTATCACACGACACCTCCCGGTGTCGCCTTCCCTTCTATTGTTCGATAAACTTACTTATCCCACGACGCCCAAGTGTCACATGCATTTCTACTGTTAACTTTCCCTAATCAGGGCCGAGATCCGGCTACTTTTCCCTACCTCGTACGCTTTCCCCCAAAAGCTCACGACCAAGCTCCGGCGTGCTCACGATCACTCGCCTAGCTTTCCCTTTCCTCTGTCGGTGGCACGATCTAATAAGAACACAATTTAAAACACCTTTAAGTCCGCAAGCATAAACTGAATTTTAATACACTTGACGCCCAAATGCAATCCCGACAATGTCGATCACTCCCAAACTTCCCAATTACTCGACATTGTCGATAATGGGCCCGGAAAGGCCCGATTCGCCCGGCTCGGCGAATCTGCCCGGGTTTTGAAAACGCCCTTCCGGGGCTCCGAAAACTCTCGTTTTCGTTTTACGGTCTTAGAATAATTCAAGGGTTCCAACGCAATCGACAGAATTATTTTCCGACTTCCGAGCAATTTAATTCGGGTTTAAAGTTTCTAAACCCGTCATTTACAACTTTTGCAATTTAATTCCAAAATTCGTTCCGGGTGTGGATTAACGACTTGGGGATCGCCCTAAACCACCCGAACACGAAAACCCGATACCCGAGCATGTAGGCCCCACCCGGCCATCCTTGGACGTGGGTGGCTTGGGCCGGTCCACCATGGTGGTGGCCGGTCCTAGCTCCGGCCAACCACCATACACGATGGCCGGAGCTCCCCCGAGCCTCCGGTCATCGGAAAACGCTCAATCTTCGCTCCAAAACGCCTCCAACAAACCCAACCCTCAACTCAACCATAGCCTACTCATTTTAACCCAAACCCGAAACTTTAAACGTATCAAAACGAAAATCGAACGGGTACTCACCGTAGGGAATAACGGTGGGAGCTCGATTCCTTGATCGTTGAGACGATCCACCGGTTGGATAGTCGGGAAATATCGAAACCCTAACTCCCCCTTCTCTTTTCTCTCCTCCTTCTCTCCTCTTTCTATCTCCTTTTCTCTCTCTAAAACTCTTTTTTTTTCTCTATTTTTTTGAAGGCATGGCCGAACCCCCCTTGAGTAGTCTTCCTTTGTTTTGTTCAATGTTACCTAACACCACCACATTGGTGACATGTGGCAAGTGGGTCCCACTCCTTTTGGAAAATATCTCCCAGATATTTTTCAGTCAGATTCGCGAAATTCGACCACCTCGGGCCCCGAACGGGCACTTTTTCCAAGAAATTATGAAACTTCACGGGTTGCAAGGAAACGGCTCATCTAAGACCGCTGTGACGACGGCTAAGCTTTTTGGATCCAAAACGGACCTCGAACGGACCAAAACGTTGCTCGGTTGACTTTTCCAGCAAAAAGTCAACCTTTCCCAAATTGGTCAGAAAGTTTCCATGAGTCCCCCAGAACTCACTTTGGTCGATATCGGGGTCAACTTATGTCCGGTATGACCCTCGGGGTCAGATTTAGGTTCATTTAAGTGTTTGTCCAAAAAATTTAAATTTTCCTGTTTTTCGCCGATTTGACTGGCGTTGACTGGGAGTGGTTCTTACAATGGCTTTTTTCCATTTCGGCGAATCATTTTTTCGTCGGCATTCATTGACCGATCTTGGTTCATGATCCTCGTTTTCTTTTGAAATATCTAATGCAAATGCATGTGCACATATATCATCCAAAATAACTTCTTTTCTATTCCATCTTTCATATTAAGTGACATAGTTAATCGAGATCTCTTTATCGTCATCTTTTTAAGGTGTTTAATCATCTTTTGAAGACGTCTCTTCATTTATCACATTTTCTTGTTCTTCGGGAATTGTGATATCATTTGATGTACCAACTTGCCGAACTTGTTCCTTTCTTTTTCTTGGGTTTTTATCTTTGGATCCAATAGGTCTGTCACGCTTCTTGCGTGCTTTAGACTCATTTGCTAGCGCTAGCATATTTCCCATTTCTTCATCAGGAAGAGTAATTCTACAAGGAACATTAGCAACTGGCATCTGTGATTTTATCACATTTTTAACATCTGTAAATACATTAGATAGTGTGTTTGCAACCTTTCGTAAGTGGATAATTTTCTGAACTTCTAGTTCACATTGATTCGTACGAGGATCAAAATGAGACAATGTCAATGCATTCCATTAAATTTCTCGTCTTTCTTTTTCAGAAGTTTCTTTATCTCCCCCTAATGCAGGGAAATTGTCTCATCAAATTGACAGTTGGCAAATCGTGCCGTAAACATATCACATGTCATGAATTCCAATATATCTATGTGAATTCTTTTAAAAATGTTGGACACTCAGCTGCAACTTTCAATGGAGATGGTCTTGTGATCAGTTTTCCTTGAAAACAAGCAACGCATGAGTAATCTTCTGATAAAAGGACAATTTTACTCTTCAGGGTATGTCCATGTGAATTTTTTATGTTTCTTTGCATCATTGTGGAACCCGGATGACCTAAACGATCATTCCATATTATAAAATTTGATGGGTCCATTGGGTTTTGGTTAATCACCATATTGGATTCAATTGGAATAATGAAAGTATAATATAATCCAAAAATATATAAAGAGAGTTTTTCCACAATTTCTTTTTCTCCCCGAGACCATGGACGTGATGTATAAACATTCAATGTCATTTTCATTTGTTGTCTCAATGTGATAACCATTTTGGTGAATATCTTTGACAAGTTTCCTTTTGATATGGTTGAGAACTTGCATCATTGATAATAAATTGTGTACCAGTTGGTAGCATTACATTGGCTCTTCCGGAGCCTTCAATAAGATCCGATGCACCAGATATTGTGTTCACTTTAGCTTAAGCTGACACAAGATGTGATAAATATTTTCATATATCAAATTGGTATGTGCTGTCATACAATCCGCCAAGCAAAATGATTTCCTGTTGCTTTTAACATAATTGGAGAGACTTATGTCCATAGTTGTTCATAAAACAAATAAATAAAATTAGAAACAAGACACTCCAAATGTTTCATTTTGAGATAACAATGTAGCTCTTCCGGAGACCTCTATTATATTTGTAGCACCCATAATAGTGTTCACGTTTTCCTCGACAAAGGTCATACGTAAAGAATATTTCTTGTCTGTCAAATTTGTATGAGTAGTAGTACTATCAATAATACCCATATTTTTATTATTTTTGTAATCAGATAGATCACTTCTGAGATTCATATCCTTATATCTTATAAAAGCAATGTATTAGTTTACATACTACAAAAGAATATAATACAAATATTAATACAAATCATCGAAAGATTGGCTCATAATCATGATACTTATTATCTCGTCATCAACTACAATGAATTAGAGACATTTGATTAGATCTTTAGGATCCAGGTCATCAATAAAAAATTTCTATACCCTTTTATTATTTTCCTTCAATCAAATCTTTGATCATACTTTAGGTACCCAATCAACTATATTTACAAAATAACTTTCATCATGTTCATGAGTTTTCATTTGATGGGCCATATTTTTTTTTTCTTGTGCTTTTCATACTCATTCCACTTAGGTGGTACACATTATTTTTCATGAAATTGGAAATTATCACGTCCATAACAACGACCACGTATGAGGCATCGGCCTTGCTTGAGTTCTGATCTACCCATATTCTATCACATTCACTTCAGGGAATGGAGTGCTGCCAATAGGGCGAGCTTAATGGTTTTAAAAAATAATTCATTATTTCAGCAAAATATATTAAGTCTGATTCTTTTGGTATTCTCGGTAATGCTACTCCAGGAACATACTAAATGGAAGAAATGTAGAGGAAACATTTTTCATTGATTATAATATGATGATGTGTGGAAATAGTTTTTTTTTTTATTTATCCTGCAATGATACCAATTTAGAACTTCAATTCTATGTAAGCTTCATGTCACATTTTTTTTCTTCAGTAATTGCATGCATCTTGTTTAGTTGGATTATGGGTCCAATAAATTTGTTTCTCGACAATTATATAACTTCATGTTCACAATATCATGACTTATGTAAACTTCAGGTTACACATATCGAATTTATATAATGTTCACACAATATAAATAAGTATACATTATAATTTTACAATGAACAAACTCATAATACTGCGGGAAATAAACATAACAGCATGTGGTTTGTCTTGTGACCTTAAACACATGTTACAAGCTTCAGAATGTAAGTTTCAAGTTTAACTTTGAACCAAAACTTCTGGTTTTGTCAACATTATGTTCATATGAACTTCGGGCCACACTAATTTCAGCAAGTTACAAGACACACAGTCTTTAATCAAAACTTCAGGTTTCACAAACCGTTTCTCTTTAATATTTGAACTTCGAGTTCAAAATGGTTTGACATTGTAATACTATAAAATGAATATGATCAACTAAGTAAAAATCTAAGTATAGATAGTGCCATAAATATCATGAACCATCAAGTGTAATACTTTTAGGGAAACTTGTAAAATTATGCCTCATAATGGCATGAATTTATAATATATACTAATATAGTTTTAAATTGGAAAACTATGCTTTTAAATTTTTTTACGACAAGAATACCCTCATTATAACTTAAACAAAAATAATTTATATTTAACTAATTTATTTAATTCTATTTTCAAAATAAATATTCAGTTTTCATATAAACATATTTTATTCAATCTTATAAATTATTAAAATTATATTATTATTTTTTTCTTAAAAATCAGATTATTTTGATAAATATTTTTTAAAATATAATTCAAAATTTCAATGGTAATTTTTCTAAAAATATTTTAATTAATAAATTCATATTTTATTCGAGATTTCTTTAAAAATCGGATTATTTTGATAAATATATTTTAAAAGATAATTCAAATTTATAATGATAATTTTTGAAAAATAATTTCGATTTTGTACAAAATTTTTTATCAAATTTTAATAGTTAATACATTTATATTTTATTTTTAAAAAATTTAAAGTAAAAAATAAATTAAAATCTGATATTTATAATTAATAAAATATGTTATAAATTGAATTATCATTTTAAAATTATTTATGAAAGTAATCTGATATTTTTTAAATCAAATATGATTTTAGTATTTAATAAAATAAATTTTATATAAAATATGAATATATAAATTAATATTTTAATTTAATATTTAATAAAAATGAATATATATTTGAAAAATTATCATTAAAAACTTGAATTATCTTTTTAAAAATATTTATTAAAACTATATGATCTTTAAGGAAAAAAATTAAAATATGATTTTAATAATTTATAAGATTGAATAAAATATTTTTATATAAAAAATGAATTTAATTTTGAAATGGATTGAATAAATTAGTTAAATATAAATTATTATTTTTAAAGTTATAATGAGGTATTCTTGTCCTAAAAAAATTTAAAAGCATAGTTTTCCAATTTTAAACTATACTAGCATATATTATAAATTCATGCCATTATGAGGCATAGTTTTACAAGTTTCCCTACTTTTATTCATGTATGGGAGAGAATTTACAGCCATTGTTGTACCATGTATTTGGAACTTCTGGTCCAACATACATCAAGTCGATGTAACTATATATTTGGAATTTTTGATCCAACATGCCATAATATTTGTAAACTTCAGGCTACCAATACACAACCTCATAAATTTATTCACAAGATGGCCATGCGACGAGAGAACACACGGAGTAGCTAGACTACCCATGTAACCGTATATAATTTTTTTTCAAGCTTCATGCCATTAAGCCAAGTTGCATGTTATAAGAAAAATGGTTCGCATCTTGAAACTTCAGGTCCAAATGATTCGATTTCAACAAATCTCATATTCGAATATCAAATAAAAAAACACAAGTATAATAAACGTCAAATTTCTTATGTGAAAGATCCAATGTTTCATTGGCGATCACAGAACATACTTATCGAAGTTGTAAATGAATTTGTATTCTCGAAAATGCTACTTCAGGAGCATAATTGATGGAAGAAATGTAGAGAAAAGAATTAGTGATTATAAATAGTATGATGAAGCTTGAAAATAGTTACTTTGATTCTATCTTGCATGGATCATCAATTTAGAGCTTCAGGTTTTCATGGGAGCTTCAGGTCACAATTTTAACACAACTTGAACGACGGGCTCAAGAGACTCGTTTCTTGACGATCATAGAACTTTATGTTCAAAGTATCATGATTTGTGTAAACTTCAGGTTACACATATCGAATATACATAAACACAAAATAATAAAAAATAAACTTAAAAGAAATAAAGTATGCTTAAATACTTACGAAAGTTGAGTGGTCGTGCTGATAACATGTTGTGAAAGTAAGAACAATACTAGAGATAGTATAAGATAATGGAAGAACAAAAATAGAGAGAACAAGAGAATATGGAGAGAGTAGAAATAGATCATTGTATTCATCATCATTTTACAATTTACAATACCCTCTATTTAAAGGCTCATAACATGAAGACATAATCTTAATGACCTACATTAATCTGTACATAAATGAGGGAGTTACAAAACTCAAAACTCTTGTAACCCCAGTCTAGAATCTTCCATGTAATGAAATAGTCAGCCAACAAATATCACATATATTCATAACAGAGTTGGAGTTACCAAACTACCTTTTTGTTGATTTTTCTATTTTATTTGTGAATAATTGAGGCTAAAAATTTATAATCATTAGATATTAGAATTCAATGATTTAGATTTTGGTCACAGGTAACCGTTTAAACCTTGGTAACTACTAACTAGTGTGTATATTTATTTTTGTTGTGAATTCAATTATGATTAGATAAACTTTGAATTTCATAATTCAAATTTATTTAATATTTTTTAAAATCAAAATGGCTCTAGAATCTCTCCATGATGGCTTTTATTTCTTAACTCTTTTTGGGATTAGGATTTCAAAAGTTAACCAACGTTTTTGGGAGAGTGGTTTAGTGGAGGAAAACAGAGAAAAAAGTCTAGAAAAAAAAAACTAGAGAAAGAAAAGAGAGAAAGTAAAAAGAATTTGTGCTAGCATACACGAATTTGTGAGCTCTTGTTGGTGCGGATACCTGTAAAGGACACATCCATTTAAAGATGTCTCAATATCGTCAAACATAAGCGTTTCATCAGTCCCCGTCTCGAACCAAACTCAAATCCGATAAAGATAACAAGCTTTAAATTTTTTGGTCTTTCAGTTCATACGAATTACATGTGGCCTTAGGGTTTTCAGGAATTTTATTTACTTTCTGCTGTGTTTTTGCACCCTAGAATCCTTCATATACAAGGTTTTAAAAAAAGTTAGATGATAGTCGGTCGGCAAGGGCCTTATGCACTAGTTGGGAGTTAATCGGGGATTAAAAATGTCTGTATTTTCTATTTTTAATAATTAATGAACATATAATGTATAATAATATATTAACATTATATTTTCATATTTTTAATTTTTAATATTTAACTTATATAATAATGCCCTATTAATATTTATTTATTTTTTGTCTAAAGAAACATTAAAATTGTAATATTTGTTGATAATATTATTAATTAGTATTATATAAATATTAATAAAACTACAAAAGTAATTTTTGAATAAAAAATAATCAAATAAGACATGCACCACACAACACATATACCTTACAAATCGAGTTGATGCTGGAAAAACCAATGCACATGCGTTGTTTAGGGGATTTTGTAATTCTAACCTACCGATTTAATCTGCCCAGGTATACAAAATCGGGACGATGTTGTAAAAAACAACACCTAGACTACCGCATAGGACAATGTTTACAATACCGAGTATATAATATGTATAAATATCTACATTTTGTCCTTGGTTTGCTCCCTTTTTCTTTTAATCTTGAACTTGTATAAAAAATTAGGATGTAAAACAATAAAGGAAATGTGTTGTGAACAAAGGCCATGTGTGGTCTTTATGGATGACCACGATCATCAAGAAGTTGACAGATGACTACCAACTATTGGTTTGTTGTATGACTAAGCATGTATTGACATGTTATATAAAAGCATGAGGTACATGTTTTGTAAATTAATGCAATGCTCTCCTTTGTGTAAGGATATGAAGCTCCATTGTGGATTGCCTACTTTGCAATGGAAATTATGATGTATGTATTGTTGATTGCACATCAACGCACATAATCTTAAGGGACAAGAAATATTTTTATCGCTTAACGTGGGTCGAAATAAAAGTGTTAACACAATCACGGGTACTACGAACGTGATAGAAAGCTTTAAGGGAGCCACCTTGCTATTGAAAAATGGAACGAGATTATGTATCCATAATGCCTTGTATGCTAGTAGATCTAGGATAAATCTATATAGCTTTGAGGATATCTGTGGTAATGGGTATCATGCTGAGACCACTAGAGAAAATGAGATTGAGTTTCTTTGTATCACCTGGGGTGATCGTGGTGAAAAGCGGGTCTTATAGAGATTTCATGTTCTATCATCGAGGTTGTATTATACAACCACAAGCAAAGTGGTAGTCTACCCAACAATGAACCAGAATTTCATTAATCCAAATGCTTCTACGCTTTAGCACAATCGTCTTGGTCATCCGGGATCGACCATGGTACGTAAGATTGTTGAGAACTCATGTGGACATTCTTTAAAGGGCCAAAAGATCCTAATGTCCAATGAGACATCATGTACCGTTTGTTCTCAAGGAAAATTAATAGTCCGACCTCAAACAAAGGTTAATGTTGAATCCCCATCATTCTTGCAAAAGATTCAAGGAGATATATGTGAGCCTATACATCCAGCTAGCGAACCATTCAGTTATTTTATGGTCCTAATGGACGCATCCATCAGATGGTCTCATGTTTGTTTAATGTCAACGCGAAATGTTTCTTTCGCTAAATTACTGACACAAATCATTAAGCTTAGTGCATATTTCCCTGACCATCCCATTAAGTCTATTGGTCTTGATAATATTGGTGAATTCACGTTGGGGACGTTTGAAGATTATTACATGTCTTTGGGGATTAAAATTGAACATCCCGTTGTACATGCCCATACCCAGATGGGTTTAGCGGAATCGTTTGCTAAACGATATAGGTAATTTCACGTCATTACTAATGCAATCACTACCATGGATAAAATCAAGCGACTCTTTTTGAAACCCAAACGCCCTCTTTTGAAACCCCAACGCCCTTTTTTTGAAGAAAAAACGATCTTTCCGTCGACGCTTATCCCCGATTCAACAGGCGGGTCAAATTAATTATAGAAACGTAAATTTAGTTAGTCAATTTATTAGTAAACAAGGCAGAATCTTATCTAGACTTGTGACTCGATTGACCTTAAAAAACAACGAATTCTTTCTATTGCTATAAAACAAGCTCGTATTTTATCTTTGTTAGCTTTTCATACTAGTGAAAAACTATTCGGGAAAAAAAGTGAGTCCACTTCCGAAAATAAAAAGGGAGGCTTTAGAATGAAAAAGAAAAAAAAATAGGCTTAGTCTTCAATTGAATCCAAATTTCAATCCGAATTGGATTGTTGTGTGTATGACATAGTCCCGATAGTATCTCCTTTGAATCCTAAAGGAACGAAAGAGGGAGTTCTACAAGATCCATTGTGGATCCAAGGAAAGAATGGAAAGACTTGATTTATTCTTCCGTCCCAGAAGAAATATAATATAATCTTGCCTTTCGGCTAAATCCTTCAAGTAAAAGATTCGGCCGAGTTGATTTTAATTGCAATAATTCAATTAAAATAAGATAATGAGCGATAATTACTTGATTACTAAGTATCCATTGTGACAAACACAAATTTGATCTCCTTCCATACTACACAAACAACAGGCAATTCAGGACTCCACTTGCAAACCTTAAGGATAATTTCATTACTCTCACTAGCAGAATCACGCCCCTCATTCTGAGCTTATACACATGCTTCTAGGGCTACTCGATTAGCTACGACACCTGGCATGTCACGCCCCAAATTCAGTAGAACCAAACTCGGAACGCGAACGTTTAAAACAATAAAACCCTTTCAGACATTTTAAATAAATCATTTTAAAACCACCATTTACTTAAACAAAAACATAATTTACAACTCAAAAGTACGTCCCAACAAGCGGACAAAATACAAGTGTACGTCGCTAGACTCAAAAGTAAACTCGGACTCCCGCTCCTAGCTCTTCAAGCTTCGAGAGCCCACTTAGTCCATCCCGCGACCAGTACATGTAGGAAAAGCAGCTAGGGGTGAGCGTTCGCTCACCACCACGAATAACAGACTGACTACGGCATACTTAGCAGACAATGCCGGTAACACCAACAACAACCCGACTGACACACACAAACTGTTACTTTCCTCAACCGACTCAACACTCGGACCCGTAACGTAGACCCGACACAACGATTGACGACTTCCTCCGAAGACATGACAGATAACCACGCAACACCCAAGATCACTAAGGATCGCACACCAAACAAGATCACAAAGGATCGCACTCCAACTGCTCAGTAACCCCCACGCCCTTTACCGATCCCTATCAGGCCAGGCGGTCGACCTGTCGCACTTTTCCCGACACAAAGTCGGATCAGGCTGTCGACCTGTCACCCCAAACCACGCACGCGCGGCCAGGACCCCTTTCCTCACGGGCGGGCCCCCTACCCCGTCTGAACATGCAGACGCGTGCGATCACAGGACCCCCGTTTCATGAAGCGGGCCCCCAACCTCAGGTAACCACAATCACAATCACAACCAAAGTTCAACAAACAACAACAACACCGGTCCAACACTCCACAGGCACTCATGGCCACCCAAGACACACCAACAGTAAAGACACGGGCTCAACAACCCCACGGGCACTCACGGCCACCCAAAACACCAACGGTAAAACACGGGCTCAACAACCCCACGGGCACTCACGACCACCCAAAACACCAACGGTAAAATACGGGCTCAACAACCCCACGGGCACTCATGGCCACCCAAGACACCAACAGTAAAGACACGGGCTCTCATGGCCACCCAAGTCACCAACAGTAATGACACGGGCTCTCATGGCCACCCAAGACACAGCAGTAAAATACGGGCTCTCATGGCCACCCAAGACACAGCAGTAAAATAGGGGCTCTCATGGCCACCCAAGACACGAACATTAAAGCACGGCTCTCATGGCCACCAAAGACATAAATTAAACAATCAACCTCCGGGCATAACCAAATGCCTCCAGTAAATCTAATATCGAAAGTTCACTGCTCCTACGACACTACTAAGTGTCACATGCATTTCTATTGTTCGATACGTTCCCGTATCATACGACACCACCCGGTGTCGCCTGCCTTTCTAATATTCGATAAACCTACTTAACCCACGACACCCAAGTGTCACATGCATTTCTACTGTTAACTTTCCCTAGTCAGGGCCGAGATCCATCTACTTTTCCCTACCTCGTATGCTTTCTCCAAACGCTCACAAACAAGCTCCGGCTTGATCTCGATCACTCGCCTAGCTTTCCCTTTCCTCTGTCTGCGGCACGATCTAATAAGAACACAATTTTAAATACTTTTAAGCTTGCAGGCATAAACTGAATTTTAATAAACTTGACGCCCAAAAGTAACTCCCAATTACTAGACATTGTCGATAATGGACTCGGAAAAGCCCGATTCGCCCGACATGGCGAATCTGCCCAGGTTTTGAAAACGCCCTTCCGGGGCTCCGTAAATTCTCGTTTTTGTTTCTACGGTCTTAGAATAACTCATGGGTTCCTAGGCACTCGACGGAATCAAATTCCGACTTCCGAGTAACTTAATTTGCGTTTAAAGTTTCTAAACCCGTCAATTACAACTTTCACAATTTAATTCCAAATTTCGATCCGGGTGTGGATTAATTACTTTGGGAACGTTCTAAACCACCCGAACACGAAACCCGAACACCCGAGCATGTGGGCCCCACCCGACCCCCTTTGGCCGTGGGTGGCTAGGGCCGGTTTGGGGCCGGTCCACCAAGGTGGTGGCTGGTCCTAACTCCGGCCAGCCACCCTATAAAACCGGCCAGCCACCATACACGGTGGCCGGAGCTCCCCCGAGCCTCCGGTCACCGGAAAACGTTCATCTCTTCGCTCCAAAACACCTCCAACGAACCCCACGCCTCAACTCATCTATATTTAACCCATTTCAAACCAAACCCTAACTTTTAAACTTAACGAAATGAAAATCGGTTAGATGCTCACCGTAGAGAATGACGGTGTGAGCTTGAATCTTCTATCGTTGAGACGATCCAACGGCTTGATGAACGAGAAACGTCACAAAACCACAACTTCCTTCTCTTTTTCTCCCTTTCTTCTCTCTTCTTTCCTCTCTCCACTTTCTCTCTCCACTTCTTCCTTTTTTTGAGAATGGCCGAACATATCAAATGCTTTCGTTGCAGGTGCGTTCGTCAGTCCAAATGGCATCACCAAGAACTCGTAATGCCCATAGCGTGTCCGGAATGCAGTCTTTGCGACGTCCCCCTCTCGGACTCGCAACTGGTAATATCCGGATCGCAGATCTAACTTCGAGAAGCAGGTCGACTCTCTCAACTGGTCGAACAAGTCGTCAATCCTCGGCATCGGGTATCGGTTCTTCACCGTAAACCCGGTTCAGTTTCCGGTAATCGATGCACATCCGAAGCTCTCCACTCTTCTTCTTCACGAAGAGTGCTGGCGCTCCCCACGGCGATGTGCTCGGTCGGATAAACCCCTTCTCCCGAAGTTCCTCGAGCTGACGCTCCAGCTCGGTCAACTCGGCTGGCGCGAACCTGTAAGGCGCCATCGATATCGCTGCCGTTCCCGGCACCAGGTCGATCCCGAACTCCACCTCGCGTTCTGGTGGCAACCCGTTCAACTCCTCGGGAAAGACCTCGGGGAACTCGCACACCACTCGCGGTAACTCTCGGCTCTGCACGACCGATACTTCCTCCACTGCGGCCAATGCCGATAGGAGAACTCCGCTCCTACTGCCCAGAATACACGAAACTTTCGTGTTGCCTGTTGACACCATCACTCGTCATCTGTGACAGTCGATATTGGCTCGGTACTTCGCCAGCCAATCCATTCCCAAGATTACGTCAAAGGTTGTCATTTCGTAAGTATCCTTCCCACGGGTACAAGTACAAGCTCAGTCGCTGCCGATCCTCACGGATCCTCGCAGTCTCTCTAAGACCTCGCTCTACTACCGTCGTCGTGCTTACCAACTCCGAACATACCCGAATCCTCGGGGTGAGGACTCGATCCAGCATCAGGGCTCTTAAGCCCTCTCTCAAGCCTCCTGTATCGGTTCGTTTCTCCAACTCCGCAGGCACGACAGACCCTAGTCAACACCACACCACCCCCAACCGGCGTATTCAGATGCAGGGGTGGACTCAACGACTCTAAATTCAGCCCCAACCTCCCAACACAACTCGAAGAAACAAACGAGTATGACACCCCGGTATCCAATCAAACTGACGCCCAAATCAGAGACCGAACAACCACTCCATTAGTCACTTCGGTAAAGTGTAGTGCAACCCTCACACGGTCCTCTATGCGTTTACTTATAACTTTCCGCAACCAAACCAGTGTTCGCTACTCGTCCCTTGCGGGAATAGTAGTAAAGGGGATGAGCGTTCTGCTCACCTCCACGGGCACCCGTTCGATTATGGCATACTAGTAAAGCACTAACGACTTACTGATCTAACCAGGGTAGACTAAAACCTCAAACCCTGATACCAAAACGTCACACTGCTCAAGCTATCAACACCTCAAGTACTCGCTCACGTAAGATAAACCTCGAAACGGGGATTATGTTCTCAATTCAGCAACCCACTATTGCTCACAACCTCAATACCCCAATTACCCGATCACGTAGGAATCCTCAAACGGGGATCATATTCTCAACTAAGCCAACACTGTTGCTCACAATACCAATACCCCAATTACCCGATCACATAAGGGAAACCTCAAGACGGGGATCACGTTCTCAACTAAGCAAACCACTATTGCTCACAACCTCGATACCCCAATTACTCGATCATGTAGGGAACCTCAAATAAACCCACTCACGTGAAGGAAACCTCAAACCACCCGTTCACGCGAGGGAAAACTCGAACACCCGTTCACCTAGGGGAAACCTAGTTCGTATGGCGCTGCAGCGCATCAGCCTTAACCCCTCTCCGTGGTGAGACTCTCACACTGATGCACTGTATCACTACCGTAGGTTATTGATGAGTCTCGAACCCAAGACCTCACCCTTTAACACCGAACTTATGGCCTCTACAATCAACACAATCATTTACATGGCCATGCAAAAACCGACACTCAAACTGCACAAACAAGACGGTGGAACAAGACAGGGACCCTAAACCCAAATTCGTTTCAGACTCCATTTTTTTTACCCCTTTTTAACCCCGAAACGTCTTAAGCGTAACACACGCTCGATCACCAATTTAACAACTCACGCACAACGACTTACAGACAAATCAAGTCACTCAACCTCAATCACAAGCCGACAAGGCCAAGAAACAACAACACACGCCCACCGGGCCAACCAAAGTCAAAACACGCCCACAGGGCCAATCCAAATCAAACATGCCCACAGGGCCAACCAATTTTAAAACTTTCTCCACTTCATTAAAAAACCTCATTTCTTGACATCACGTAGTTACAACCCGGTCCAGGCGTCCCCGAACTACATTGTACCCACTTGATATCAACACCGTCACGCTCGACTACAGGGGCGCCCCTGAGTCGAGTCGCAACAGCCTAAAAACGTTTCACGCGGCACACACAAACAGTATGCCAGTAATGACCGTACTGCACATACACACAAACACAAACATGACTCACAACACTATGGGTCTACACACGGTTTCCGACTTGCGTACCCAACGCACGACGAGACTTTTACTGACTCGACTCTCCCACCTAATTGACGTACAGTCCGAGGTGTGAAACCTCAAGCTCTGATACCAAGCTGTCACGCCCCAAATTCAGTAGAACTGAACTCGGAACGCGAACGTTTAAAACAATAAAACCCTTTCAGACATTTTAAATAAATCATTTTAAAACCACCATTTACTTAAACAAAAACATAATTTACAACTCAAAAGTACGTCCCAACAAGCGGACAAAATACAAGTGTACGCCGCTAGACTCAAAAGTAAACCCGGACTCCCGTTCCCAGCTCTTCAAGCTTCGAGAGCCCACATAGTCCATCCCGCGACCAGTACCTGTAGGAAAAGCAGCTAGGGGTGAGCGTTCGCTCACCACCACGAATAACAGACTGACTACGGCATACTTAGCAGACAATGCCGGTAACACCAACAACAACCCGACTGACACACACAAACTGTTACTTTCCTCAACCGACTCAACACTCGGACCCGTAACGTAGACCCGACACAACGATTGACGACTTCCTCCGAAGACATGACAGATAACCACGCAACACCCAAGATCACTAAGGATCGCACACCAAACAAGATCACAAAGGATCGCACTCCAACTGCTCAGTAATCCCCACGCCCTTTACCGATCCCTGTCAGGCCAGGCGGTCGACCTATCGCACTTTTCCCGACACAAAGTCGGATCAGGCTGTCGACCTGTCACCCCAAACCACGCACGCGCGGCCAGGACCCCTTTCCTCACGGGCGGCCCCCCTACCCCGTCTAAACATACAGACGCGTGCGATCACAGGACCCCCGTTTTCATGAAGCGGGCCCCCAACCTCAGGTAACCACAATCACAATCACAACCAAAGTTCAATAAACAGCAACAACACCGGTCCAACACTCCACATGCACTCATGGTCACCCAAGACACACCAACAGTAAAGACACGGGCTCAACAACCCCACGAGCACTCACGACCACCCAAAACACCAACGGTAAAACACGGGCTCAGCAACCCCATGGGCACTCACGACCACCCAAAACACCAACGGTAAAACACGGGCTCAACAACCCCACGGGCACTCATGGCCACCCAAGACACCAACAGTAAAGACACGGGCTCTCATGGCCACCCAAGACACCAATAGTAATGACACGGGCTCTCATGGCCACCCAAGACATACTAGTAAAATACGGGCTCTCATGGCCACCCAAGACACAGCAGTAAAATAGGGGCTCTCATGGCCACCCAAGACACGAACATTAAAGTACGGGCTCTAATGGCCACCCAAGACACGAACATTAAAGTACGGCTCTCATGGCCACCAAAGACATAAATTAAACAATCAACCTCCGGGCATAACCAAATGCCTCCAGTAAATCTAATATCGAAAGTTCACTGCTCCTACGACACTACTAAGTGTCACATGCATTTCTATTGTTCGATACGTTCCCGTATCATACGACACCACCCGGTGTCGCCTGCCTTTCTAATATTCGATAAACCTACTTAACCCACGACACCCAAGTGTCACATGCATTTCTACTGTTAACTTTCCCTAGTCAGGGCCGAGATCCATCTACTTTTCCCTACCTCGTATGCTTTCTCCAAACGCTCACAAACAAGCTCCGGCTTGATCTCGATCACTCGCCTAGCTTTCCCTTTCCTCTGTCTGCGGCACGATCTAATAAGAACACAATTTTAAATACTTTTAAGCTTGCAGGCATAAACTGAATTTTAATAAACTTGACGCCCAAAAGTAACCCCGACAATGTCGATCACTCCCAAACTTCCCAATTACTCGACATTGTCGATAATGGACTCGGAAAATCCCGATTCGCCCGACATGGCGAATCTGCCCGGGTTTTGAAAGCGCCCTTCCGGGGCTCCGGAAATTCCCGTTTTCGTTTCTACAGTCTTAGAATAATTCAAGGGTTCTTAGGCACTCGACGGAATCAAATTCCGACTTCCGAGTAACTTAATTTGCGTTTAAAGTTTCTAAACCCGTCAATTACAACTTTCACAATTTAATTCCAAATTTCGATCCGGGTGTGGATTAATTACTTTGGAAACGTTCTAAACCATCCGAACACGAAACCCGAACACCCGAGCATGTGGGCCCCACCCGACCCCCTTTGGCCGTGGGTGGCTAGGGCCGGTTTGGGGCCGGTCCACCAAGGTGGTGGCTGATCCTAACTCCGGCCAGCCACCCTATAAAACCGGCCAGCCACCATACACGGTGGCCGGAGCTCCCCCGAGCCTCCGGTCACCGGAAAACGTTCATCTCTTCGCTCCAAAACACCTCCAACGAACCCCACGCCTCAACTCATCCATATTCAACCCATTTCAAACCAAACCCTAACTTTTAAACTTAACGAAATGAAAATCGGTTAGATCCTCACCGTAGAGAATGACGGTGTGAGCTTGAATCTTCTATCGTTGAGACGATCCAACGGCTTGATGAACGAGAAACGTCACAAAACCACAACTTCCTTCTCTTTTTCTCCCTTTCTTCTCTCTTCTTTCCTCTCTCCACTTTCTCTCTCCACTTCTTCCTTTTTTTTGAGAATGGCCGAACATATTAAGTGCTTTCCCTTTTGTTTTGTTTTAAAAATAACAACTAACACTTTAAATTACAAAACTAACACTCCAAGTCTCATCTTTGTTTTGTTCAAGAAACCTAACACCACCACATAATTGACATGTGGCAAGTGGGTGAAATAAATATCACGGTTTCAGTATTTTTCAACAAAATCATCGCGTAGTAAATCAAAAAAGCCCAGGGTGATATCTCTTTCCCCTTCAAGTTTCCCTACTACGGTACCAGAGTGAATATGATCTCCACCAGACATATGTGAGGCTTTCGCTAGTACACGAAAGTGTATTACATGATTCTTCTGTCAATCAACAACCGCATGCATTGCACGATGGATGTGAAGAAGTAGCCCATTATCTCGACAATAATGAGCCAGGCTAGTATTTGTAGTGAATCCCTCCGTCAAGTAGTCATGCATTACCATAGGAACCCCTAATTCTTTCGCAAACACATCCCTTTTCATCATTTCTTCACATGTACCTATAGTAGCATTCAAGTATTGCCCCTTGATTTCACCTGTTTCGGCATGTGCTTTATAAAATCCTTCTACACAAAATAAGAAACGGTCTCTTCAATGCATAAACAGTTGGGAGTTCACGTTCTCATCATCTTCAATAAAATCAAGTTCACCGCGAAGGCATTCATAAACCGTTATGTCGTATATTTTACCGGACAATCCCACTTTCGGTCTAATAGTACATCCCAATAGGGGGCGTCCATACTTGTTCAATTTATCTCTCTGAACTTGGATGCCAATAGGGATTCGCAGATCCTCCAAACGCAGAGCGTGAAGGGCTTTGAACCTAAATACATTACCCATGATAGAAGTAAACATTAGTAACATAAGCTTCTTCAAAAAGGTCTAAGGGGTTAGCTACATAAGCAATATAGCTTCTGTAATAACCACTTCTGGTCAACGTCAGTCAAACCTACGAAAAACAGGAAAATTTAAAAATTTTAAGACATACACTTAACTTAACTTAAATTGACCCCGAGGGTCATGCCGGACTTAAGTTGACCCCGTTATCGACTAAAATGAGTTACGGGGGACTCAGGGCAACTTTCTGGTCATTTTGGGAAAGATTGATTTTTCGCTGGAAAAGTCACCCGAGCGACGTTTTGGTCCATTCGAGGACCGTTTTTGACCCGAAAAGCTTAGCCGTCGTCGTAGCGGTCTTAGTTGGGCCGTTTCCTTGAAGCCCATCCAGTTTAAATTTTTTTTTGGGAAAAGTGCCCGTTCGGGGCCCGAAACGTCCGTTTTTCGCGAATCTGATTGGAAAATATCAACAAGATATTTTCCAAAAGGTTTGGGACCCACCTTGACACTTGTCAATTATATGGTGGTGTAATTTTTGGAGGGAAAAGGTGTGGTTGGGAAGTGTTGGCCGAAACACATGGTAAAAGGGGGGAAGTTGGAGTTAGTTGTTTTTGTTTTAAAAATTAGAAAGAGGAAGAGAGGTTTTAGAGAGAGAAGGGGAAGAAGAAGAAGAGAGTAGAAGAAAGGTGGAGCTAGGGTTTGTGATCGAGCCCTTGGATCGTCTTGAAGCAAAGATCAATCTCGTTCCCCTCATTCTCCTCTACAGTAATACCCGAACCGATTCTCGTTTCGATTATTTTCAAGAGCTAGGGTTTGGTTATAAAATTTGGTTTAGGGTTGTGTAGAGATTAGAGAGGTGTTGGAGACGTTTTAGAGGTGTTTGGGAGAGAAATTTCACGTTTCCCGGTGACCGGAGGCTCGGGAGGAGCTCCGGCCACCGTGGGTGGTGGCCGGCCGACCATGTGGTGGCTAGCCGGAGGTGGCAGCAGCCACCACTTGGTGGCCGAGCCCCTCCCTCAAACCCTAGGGCACGGCCAAGCCCTTTGGGTGGGGCCCACGTGCTCGGTTGTTCGTGTTTTAATTACTCGGGTAGTTTAAAACGTTCCCTGGACCATCTATCCCAAACCAAATCGAATTTTGGAATTAAATTGGAGAAGTTGTAATTAACGGGTTTTGGGAAACTTTAAACGTTAATTAATTGATTTAGAAGTCGGAATTCGATTCCGTCAAGTGCGTTGAGTTCCTTGATTTATTCTAAGACCGTAGAAACGAAAACGGGGGCTTTTGGAGCCCCGGAAGGCAATTAACCAAAACCGGGCAGATTCGCCATGTCGGGCGAATCTGGCCCTTACGGGTCCTTTTTCGGCAATATCGAATAATTGGGAAGTTTGGGAGTGACCGACATTGTCGGGGTTACGTTTGGGCGTTAAGTATGTAAATTTTTGGTTTATTCGTACTAGTTTAAAAGTACTTTAAATTTGTGTTCTTTTAGATCGTGCTACGGACCGAGGCAAGGGGAAGCTCGGCGAGTGACTGAGTGTGCTTCGGGTGTTGTTGGAGCGCTTTTGGGATTGTATACGAGGTAGGGAAAAGTAGCCGGATCTCGGCCCTGATTAGGGAAAGTTAATAGTAGAATTGCATGTGACACCGGGGTGTCGTGAGTTGAGTAGATTTATTTAATTATTAGAAAAGCATGATACGGGATTGTAGCGTTCAAGAGAAAAGCATGTGACACTTAGTAGTGTCGTAGGAACAGAGAACTTAGCGATAATTGAATTACTGGAGGCATATGACCATGCCCGGAGGTTGTTTGTGAAACTAGTGATTTTAGGACCGTTGGAGGCATCGAGTATGCCGGAGGTTGTCGTGCGTTTTATTTAATTGTTGAGTTTGGGTGGCCTTGAGAGCCCGTATTTAATTGTTGAGTTTGGGTGGCCTTGAGAGCCCGTATTTAATTGTTGAGTTTGGGTGGCCTTGAGAGCCTGTATTTAATTGTTGAGTTTGGGTGGCCTTGAGAGCCCGTATTTAATTGTTGAGTCGGGGTGGCCATGAGAGCCGTGTATTTAATTTGGTGTCTTGAGTGGCAGCGAGTGCCCGTGGGGTTGTTGAACCCGAGTCTTGACTGTTGAGGTGTCTTGAGTGGCCTTGAGTGCCTGTGTGATTGAACTTGCCTGTGATTGTGATTGTGGTTACCTGGGGTGGTGAGTTCTAAAGGTCGACAGCCTGATCCGACTTAGTGTCGATGAATTGCGAGTTCTAAAGGTCGACAGCCTGATCCGACTTAGTGTCGATGAATTGCGAGTTTTAAAGGTCGACAGCCTGATCTGACTTAGTGTCGATGAATTGCGAGTTCTAAAGGTCGACAGCCTGATCCGACTTAGTGTCAATGAATTGCGAGTTTTAAAGGTCGACAGCCTGATCCGACTTAGTGTCGAGGAATTGCGAGTTTGAAAGGTCGACAGCCTGATCCGACTTCGTGTCGAGGAATTGCGATAGGTCGAACCCTGACCTGATTGAGATTGGTTACTGAGCAGCTGGTGTGCGATCCTTTGTGATCTTGTTTGGTGTTGTGTCGTTTCGTTCGAGTCCTTGAGGAGGTCGTCGATAGTTGTGTCGGGCCTACATTGTTTTTATCGAGTGTCGAGTCTGTTGAGGAAGGTGACGGGTTGTGGGTCAGTTGAGTACTTGAGTTGGGGACTGTAGTCCCGGCGTTGGGTTTGGTTTTAGTGTTACTGGATTTTTCTGCTAATTATGCCATAGTCAGTCTGTTATCCGTGGAGGTGAGCGAACGCTCACCCCTAGCTGCTTTTCCTACAGGTACTGATCACCGGACGGACTAGGTTAGCTCTTGAAGTTCATGGAGCTTGGAGCGGAGTCTGGTCTTTACTTTTGTTGAGTCTAGTGACGGATGTTGTACCTTGTCCACTTGTTGGGACGTTTTTGTATTGTAAATACTATTATTTTGAGAAGTAAATGGAAATGTCAAAGCTTTTATTGAAAACAGGTTTCAAGTGTTCATGTTTTTAAAAGTTCGCGTCCCGAGTTCGGTTCGCTGAAATTGGGGCGTGACAGCTTCCTTCCTAAATCTAAATCAAACAGGTTACTTTTTTTTACATGAAGAAGATTTGGCTTAGTATGTTATATTCGATACGTCTAGGAGAAGAACCCATATTGAGATTCTTCAAAAAACAGATAAATAAGAACCAAGTTAAGATGATATGGATCAACCCCTTCTTTTTGCGCCAAAGATCTTACCATTTTCGAAGGAACTGGAGTTACATCTCTTTTCCATTTCCATGCAAGAGTTCTTATGTGTTTCCACTCCCCTTAGAAATGGACAAGTTCCTTTTCTTAAGAACACAAACAAGATTCGTCACTACAGAAAGGATTATGGTAATCACCATTAACTACTTTATTTTTTACTTTCATAGTAATGGAAATATATGTCTTATCGAAACATAATTTGTAACTTGTTATCCTTTTTCCTAGAGAGCAAAGATTGACCCCTGCAGAATCCATATTGTATATTTGAAAGAGGTTGACCTCCTTCTCTCATGGTACAAACCTCTTCCCGCTGAGCCACCTTTTCCTCGCTCCTAGAGATAAAATCTAGGACGGGTGCCAACAATTAATCACAGAAGAAAGACCTCACTGAGTCGGGATCACTAACTAATCTAATACTAATAGAATAGAAAAGAACTGTCTTTTCTGTCTATTTTATCATATTCCCTTCTCGTTCTTTACACAATCAAGGGGATCATATAATTATTCCTTCAACACGACATAGGTTATCGAAAGGATCTCAAAAACCACCAAAGCACGAAAGCCATGATCTTTAAGAAAATGGGATTCCTATTTGAAGAGAGCATAACCACATGGATAAGCTCACACTAACCTGTTAATTTGGGATACAATTGGGGATTTTCCTTGGGAAGTATTGGGTTGGAATGGAATAATATCGATTCATACATATACAAAGGTAGGGGGTTCTCTATTGATTCAAACAAAGGTTGTACCTATGGGATATGGGTAGAGAAGAGGAAAAAAGAGAGGATTTCACATAGTACAGTACCTTGAATCCAAAAAGAAATCTGATTGATTTCGTACCCTTCACTCAATGAGAAAGGGGTCAGATTCTACAAGACCAACCTATGGGACTTGGGAATGATAAAAGAAAATAAAATAAGAAAGAGAGAGATAATAAAGAAATAAGAATAAGTAAATAAAAAGGAAGTATAAGAAACCCTATTCTAAACGAACAAATTCAAATTTGAAAGGGATCATTCTGATTCTCAAAAAATACGGGACAAGGGGGGTCTAGAAATACCTCTTGTTCTTATTATATTAAAAGATCGTGATTGGGTCCGCGGGTGTTTGGTAAAAAGAATAACCTTCTCCTTTCCGTTTTCGAAGAATCAAAACGGGAAAAGTGTTCAATTAAAACATGAAAACGTGATGGTCGTAGTTCCTCTTCGGGCGGAGTGGAAGAATGGAGGAGATTCTCAAAGGAGGACGAGTACCCAATGACTTCGAAATAATTGAACACGGAGCCGCATGAGGTGAAAATCTCATGTACTATTATGTAGAGTGGCAGTAAGGGTGACTTATCTATCAACTTTTCCACAATAAACCCTAAAAAAAACTCTGCCTTCCGTAAAGTTGCCAGATTACGATTTAACCTTTGGAGTTGAAATCACTGTTTGTATACCTGCTATTGACCATAATTTACAAGAACATTATGTATTCTTAGTAATAAGGGGAAGGGGAAGGGTTAAGGATTTACCCGGTGTGAAATATCGCATTATTTCAGGAACCCTAGATATTGTCGGAGTAAAGGGTCGTCAACAAGGGCATTGTAGTGCGTTGTAAACTCTTGTCCAAGACTTGTATCATTTGATGCCATGTGAATCGCAAGAAACATGTTAAGTGTATGGCTAACCCAAGTACTCCTAAATTAATTGTTCTGATTCTACATATTGATCAATTTGAACTAAAAGGAAACTCTTTGGTGGAATAGGCACGCTATGTATAATATCTTCACTCTCAATAATTACATAAAAATATATGTAACATAGAAAAGCAGGATGCTCGTGGCGTGTTCGTGCGGGATGAACCAATTCCTCATTGAATTTGATTCGGTTACTCATTAGGGGCCTCAAGATACCTGATAATGCATCTTTGATTCGATTGACGCCTAGTGCATATCATCGATATTCTCCCGTGAAACTTGCGTGTGGTCATGAACCTAATATATCTCATTTAAAAACCTTTGGTTGTGTTATGCAAGTACCTATTGAACCCCCTAAACGCACAAAAATGGGACCCTAACGGAGATTGGGGTATATGTTGGTTTTTATTTACCATCGATTATCCGGTATCTTGAGCCCCTGATGATTGCATGTCCAAAGTTTGCAGACTGTCATTTTGATGAGACAATGTTTCCACATTTGGGTGTGAAAGATAAGCCTCCTAAAGTTAAGCATGAACTTTCTTGGGAAGTAAGTTCTATGTCTCATCTTGACCCACGCACGCCATAGTGTGAGATAGAAGTGCAGATGATAATTCATTTGTAGAAAATTACAAATCAAATGCCCGATGCATTTGCAACCGATGCATTTGCAGACGCATCAAAGATGAAAAAGTCATATACATAATCTATCAATGAACCAGCTAAAATTAAGATCATTGGTGATACTGCAAAAGCATCCATCGATAGTACACGCCAAAAGTTTGGAAGACCAATTGGATCAAAAGACATACTTTTTCGAAAACGGATATGTCAGAAGAATAAATGGGGTAAAAGAACCTCACTACCAGAGTAGGTCATGGGGGAACCAACCATTCCGGAAAGACTATGAGGTTCTGATGTTCTTGAGAGGTTACAAGAAAAAGGTAATGAGAAGATCCACATGAATTATTCACACATAAAGAAAACATGAGACTGTAACTCAACTATTGTTGATGAAATCTTTGCCTTGCGGTGGATAATGAGATAATCAATGAATTTGATGTTGATCCCCGAAGCATTGACGAGTGTCGTCACAAGGATGATTGGCCAAGGTGGGAAGAAGCAGCTCAAGCAAAATTGGCTTCATTGGCGAAACACCAAGTCTTTGGGTCCGTTTCCAAAATACCATAAAATATTAAACTTTTTGGTTACAAGTGGGTGTTTACAAGGAAACAAAATGAGAAAAATGCAGTCGCTCGTTATAAAGCTAGACTTGTGGCCCAAGGATTCTCTCAACGACTGAGATCAATTCTAACGAGACATATTTTCCAGAGATGGATATGATCACTTTCATATATTTGATCAGCATGTCAGTCTGTAAGTGACTTGATATACGCATGATGGACATTGTCACTACTTACTTGTCTGGTGCTTTGGACACTGATATCTATACGAAACTCTCCAAAGGGTTGAGATTTCCTAAATCAATTATAGATATCCCTATAGATATGTGTTCAATAAAGTTACAAAACTAAAGAAATATGGTAAGATGTGGTACAATTTTCTTAACGGGTACCTTACCATAGAGGGATATAAGAAGGATATCTTATGTCCATGTGTGTTCATTAAGAAAACAAACTCTTGATTTAATATTATAAGAGTGTATGTCGATGACATAAATCTGATTGGGACTCCGGGAAGATCCTTAATGCTGCAGAGTATCTGAATAGGAATTTGAAATGAAAGATTTAGGGAAGACTAGACATTGTCTCAGCCTATAGCTCAAGCATCTTTCTGATGGAATTTTGATCCATCAATCTACATATGTTGAAAAGATCATAAATGCTTTACCATGGATAATACTCATCCACTCAGTATTCCAATGGTCGTCCAGTCTTTGAATCCCAAAAGAGATTCATTCCGTCCAAAGGAAGTTGACGAAGAGATACTTGGTCCTGAAGTACCGTATCTAAATGCTATTGGGGCTTTGTTATATATGACAAAATGTACGCAACCTGATATAACGTTCGCAGTAAATGTGCTTGCTAGGTTCAATTCAAAACCTACTCGACGATATTTGTATGGTATCAAACACATACTTTGTTATCTAAGCGGAACTAAAGATTTAGGACTTCTGTATTCTAAGTCCTAGGAGAGCATTGGCCTAGTTGGATATGCAGATGCGGGATATTTATCAGGTCGCCACAAATATCGCTCCCATACAGGATATGTTTTCACCTGGAGTAAAATTGCCCTTTCCTGGCGCTCTACTAAGTAGGCTTTGGTTGCGACATCCTCGAACCACTCAAAAAATTTGACTCTACATAAACTAGTCGAGAGTATGCGTTCCTCCGATCAGTTATTCAGCATATACGGAGCTCAATTGACATTCCCCCAACGAAATCCACTTTTATAATATTTGAGAACAATACAGCTTGTATTGATCAGATTATAGGAGGCTATATTAAAGGAGACAGGATCAAGCACATCTCTTTGAAGTTGTTTATTCTCACGAGCTCTAGAAGAGTCATGAAATATATGTCAAGTAGATTTGGTCCTACAAGAATCTGGATGATTTGTTCACTGTCTTTTCCGACATTTTCCTTTGAGAAACTAGTATGTATAATCGACATGCATCACCTTAGCAAGCACTTTCTTTTCCCCAAGGTCCACAAGGTTTTGTACGTTGCACTCTTTTCCCCTGTTCAGGTTTTTGTCTCATTGGATTTTTCCTTAAAAGGTTTTTAACGAGACCACTTAAGGCACATCTAATGTATTTGTAAATAGAGTTGTCCAAGAGAGAATGTTGGTTTATTGGGCGACTAAAAATGTATTGACAAGCTATATAAAGGCATGAGGTCCAGGTCCTGTAAATGTATAAATGCATGAGGTACAGGTCTTGTAAATGTGTGAATGAAGCATGCAATGCAAAGCTTTGTTTTTCGTTATTTTTCCAATACCTAAGCCTAGTTCATATGGTATTTAGTTTGGCCTTGTGGTGCTTAATGCATAATTATGTATGCGAAGGTTAACACTGTTAACATTCATCTCTTTATAGAAAACTCAAGAACCCTCGGGGTTACAAACTGAACCCTTAGGGTCGAACTCTCATTTCTCAGCTGCCTCCATCTCTCCGATCCCCCATTTCCATGGCCTCCGAGCACCCTCACCCTCCCCAGCCACTTCCGGCTTCCTCCATGACATCTCATTTTTTCCTTCAGATGGACCGTTGGCGTCGAATGAGCCAGACGTATCACGGCGTCATGCACTGCAATACGAGCACTCTCCGACGTCGACCAATCCTCGCCCCAAATGCAGCCGAGTGAAGCTGTCACTAAAGAGCCCCGACCTATGGAGAAGGTGAAGGCGCCGGCCTGGATGGCACCCCTACGTCCCCATGCCGAGGTTGGCTGGAACTTGTCCCGCCATTGAGATCCACAAGAGCCACCGAGCAACTACCCCCCCCCCCCCCCGCCATTATTCCGGCTGGCCAGAATAGGACTTCACCTCTCTCAGCCGTGTATGCTGCAAATCCAGTGGGCTTGACAGCGATATATTCCAGATCTGGTGCACAGCCGGTCATAAAACCGGTGGGACGTCTCTGATCCGGTACCTGACTGGGAGGACGAGGATGAGGTCATGGACATCCCGATGGAAGCTGTCCCGGCGACGAAAAACGGCAGGTACCTATTTTCATTAGCAGGTCGGGTCGCCGGGGTGAGGCATCACAACCAAAATGCTGTTTGTGGGTTGATGCTGCAACAATGGAAGGTGGACGGTCTCCTGGTTGAATACCTATCAGCAGACATTATCGACTTTCATTTCCCATCCCGAGCAACTATGGAGGATGTCCGTCATCGTGGACCATGGGGTTTCAGAGGATATCCAGTGTTGTTGACCCCGCTCCAACCTTGCATGCAACCCAACGACATCAATTTCAGCCATATGGAAATAAGGGTTCGAGCTATGAATGTTCCAGGGGATGCCCGGAACCCTAGAGTTCATGACCTTCTTGCTTCCTATATGGGCACTCAGGTAATCTCTTCCCCTATACCTTTTGTACGAAGTGATGATCACTTTTTTTGGATGAGAGTCAGCCTGGACGTGAACCAACCGCTACGTAGACGTATTCCTCTTCGTTTCCCTGGTAATACCCAGTCCTCACTGATTGAGCTACAGTACGAAAGGTTACCGAAATTTTATCTCCGATGTGGTAGGCTGACACATTGATTACTAGAGTGTACGGCCCACCTCCCTGAAATTGGTCGGGAGGAGATTCGTTATGATACCTCCATCAGGATGCCAAAACAAGTAGATGTGCATCGCCTGCTTAAAATGGTTTGGAAGCCCCCGAGACCTATTGGGGATTTTGCAGTTGATGATCTTTTGACATGCCTCTCTCTGAACCCGAGTCAAAGGACTAGGGAAGACTCTTAGGAAGGTAGCAGCAACAATTCTGTAATACCGGTCACTAGACCCCAGACTCTACACAGGAGGGAGGACCTTCGATCGAAGTCTGACAACATGACTAAAGATGTCCCAGAGGGGGAAATGTTAAATATGCAAGTTGAATCTCCGGGAGCATTAGAGGGACAGCTGGGTATCATAAAGTTTGACAACCTGGCTAATAATATCCCTTATGCTGAGAATGATTTTTGCCCAAATGGGTATGCAGGTGACCTGTGCCTAACAACGGAGAAACAGAAGGAACCTCAGGCCCATTCCGGAGGTGCAGGCCCCATTAGATCCAAGGCAATGAAGGCCAAGACGAAGGATAGGAGCGGACAATTGTACGCCAAACCTACCAGCATGAAGAAAGCTCTGGAGTTGTCAGGCATCATCCATCAGGAGCACAAGTCAGGGGAGGATGAGGAGGAGCAGACTACACGGGTGGAGGCAATGAAGCCTCCTCTGCAGGAATGAGAAGACCCGGCGGGGGTGGGAGGGTCCGTCTCTGGCCTATACCCACAGACCCGGGACTGCTAGTGCTGGGAGGTCTCGGGAAATCCGCAATCACAGCTCACTATCCTTGGTCGTATTATGGTTCTTCTGTTATTAGTTTGGGTTGCTTATTTTGTTTCGATTGTTGGACAATTTTCTTTATATTTCAATGTTTTGAGACTCTGGTAAGGGGATGTCGTGAGTTAGTGTCTACGATCAAAAGTGGACTATTTCTACGGATCCATGAGCATTGGGCTTACTACGGTCGGCCCGGACAAATATCTGGAACCCAAAGCTTTTACGTTCTACCTTTTATGGTTTTTTGTTCGCAGTAATGCACTTCCCCAATTACTCATTTCAAAAAAAAATGTATGCGAAGGTTATTATATTTAATTTATATTTCACAACAAAATGGTCATTCTTATAGTTATTTTTCTAAAAAAACAAAGTTGAATTGAATCAGAATTAGATTCAACTAGTACTGAGAATATCAAAGAGAGACCCAATATTTTATGTTGAGTATGTTTGAAATAAAATATAACCTTTGTATCAAATGGTCACATCTAATTTTCTTAGGCCTTTTTTCTATCCTGAGGTCTTGAGGTCTTAAGTAGTTGTTTAACTCACTGAAATCTTGAGCCGATCTCATACATTGTCATCGGAAATTACATGATGTATCTTCTATATGTGTGACGGGTTAGAGGATCACTAATGTAGCGTACTCACGGCGTAAGTAAAACCACTGCCACAGAAAATCTTAAATGTTGTAACATCTTTGTTCAAATCTCCTTGGCTAAATTGGACTGTCTGAGGGATTGTCTGATCATCTGTACTCCCCAATCCCAGCTGACCATGCTCACCCCAACCCCATGTCTTAACGACTCTGCCCTCTGCCAATTGAAGAAACACAAAAGCAAAAACAAGTTAGCTAGTCGTAATATACAGGACCCGTAACAAGATATAGATCTTGCCTGTTACAAGAGCAGAATGCTCAGCTCCAGTGGCTATCTGTTCAACTTTTATGCCGTCAAGGCCTGCGACTCTCTCCAGTACAACCTCTCTCGAACCAGCTAAAGTAGAACAAAAATACACTCATGCAATTGCTCTCTCTAGCAAATACAAGATTTGTTCACTTCATTACACCTTAATGTAGAGTCTGAATGCATTACCAGTTTGCTTTGCTGGTTTCATTTTGTCGGGGTCACTAAGAACTCCGTGGTGCTTGCCACCGAGCATAAACACCAGACCATCATCTGTTCATCATAAAAAAGATCACTGCCAAGACAAAAAGGGAAGAAAGTTGGAAGAGAGAGGAGTATGTATGTACTGGTTAGTAATAAGGCATGATTCCATCCAAGAGCAACTTTAGAAAATCTTAAAGTGGAAGGCAAATGCTGAGGAAAGAATGCATCTGAACTGCCTCCGAGCCCTCTGCCCCATGTATAAAGATGCCCATCGTCTGCAGCAACGATAAAATCAAGGAAATTTATAAGGAACGAACTCAGGAGAGGGAAACGGATTTAAATTTCTAGCCTAATTTGATTTTTCTTTTGGTACAGAACAACTAAACAGTCCAAAGTATGTTACGAGTCTATGTCCATAGTGGAAGAGAAATTAGACTTACCAGACAACGCTGCACTATGATCTCCATTTGCTGCAATGCTAACAATCTTCAAGTGTTCAATTCCAAGAGTCGCATGAGGAAGATGAACTAATCCAACCTTGTTCTGGGATGTACCGAGCTGACCACGCTTTCCAGATCCAAACCCATAAATTTGATCTCCTGACGAATTTGTATGGATTATTTGAAAAAAAGTACCATGAGAGGTATTCACTTTTTGCAACTTGTAGTCCTCTTCTTTGATAATTGAATAAATGTGCCCTTAACTTGCCTTTCGTTGCACTTTGTGTAGATTTGTTTCAAAATGAAAATTTTACCCTTGAAAATTTAAATTTAAAAATTAATAAGTGAAAAGACAAAAAAACCCAGAATTTTCACCTTTCTTAATTTTCTTCCTCTTTGGACATACAAAGAGGGAAAAATAAGGTTGATAAAAATTCTGGATTATGTTTTACTTATTATTTTTAAAGGGTAAAATTGTCATTTTGAATTTTTTTTACACAAAGTGCAACAAAAAGGCAAACTCCGTACACGTTTATGCAATTATCAAAGAGGGCTACAAGTTGCAAAAAGTTAATACCATAGGGTATTTCTTTTGCAATTATCCCTAATTTATAGCATAATTAGGATCTGTCTACACTAACTTCTACATCTATGGATATTTGGAGTTTCAAATATGTAAGCAAGTGCCTATGCGAGACACCTCTCTAGTGCATGGATGAAAGGCATTGGGAGCTAAAACCTAGCAACACAATGTGATATCTTGACGGTATCTACAACCTAGATATATATCAGCTTCTCATTTCTATATCTCAATTTTGGCTTGTAACTAGTAACAGAAGAAGAAACATATTAAGCACTATACCTTTCAACAAGACAAGTGAATGGCGCATGCCACAGGCAATCTGTTCAACATGCTTGGAATCAAAGTAGGAGACTCTATGAGGAGAGCAATGAGAGCTGAAATCGCCATGTCCAAGCTGCCCAAAGGAGCCATCCCCGCAAGTAAAAACCAGCCCAGAATCTAAATTCCAGAAAAGAGCTCAACATCAAATCCACAGAACCCAATAATCAAATTTAGAAACTGCTGAAATAGACTGCAGTTCTATCAGACATTCTGTCGAACACCTTGCAGGCACTATAATGGTCGTGGATAAAGCAACAAACCTGTAACAAATCCAGAGTGGTTCCATCCAGCAGCAACATGAGAAACATAGTAGCTTTCGAGGAAAGCCACAAACTTGGGATACAAGCTATTGACCATGTCTCCATGCCCGAGCTGACCAGACGTGCCTCTTCCCCATGTCAGCACCTTGCCACCTGCAAAATTTATGGAAAAAGATTGGATTTTTTGGAGGATACAAGGTAGTGGGGATTAAGGTGAAGTACCGGAAATCAAGGCAACGACGTGAGAGCCGCCGCAGGCGAGATGGGAGATGGGTCTGGCGGAGGCGAGACGAGGAAGACGAAGAAGCTGAGGGAGGTGTTCGTCCTCCGCCTTGGCGGTGGCCAGCTGACCCTCCGTTCCCGCTCCCCAACTCCATATCTGTTGCTGCTCATCCAATCCTTTGATGCTCACTTCATCCTCTTCCATCTATGAGCGCGAATAACTTATGACCATAACACAGTTTTTCTTCCAAGAATCGGCAAAACGGGCGACCTTTAATTTAACCCGGAGAATAACTAAACCGGTTATTTACCCCGGTAAAATTAAGTGATTATCGCTTTTAAGGAAAAAAATAAATTGAACCATTTTTTTATGTATAAGCGTGTGAACCAATTCAAGTTATCCAAATAAAAATTGATGAATGAGATGCAATTAAGTTGTTGATTTGTATACAAAAAATTCTCTCTTGTTCCTTGAGATACTAACAGTAGCCCGACTCCCTAGCCGCTATGGAGCTCTCCCCTCCCACCGCCGCTCCTATGCCGCCTGTAGCTGAATTGCAGTCCCCGTGTTCCTATGTCACATCCGATCGCAACCCTCGCAGACCACGCTTGGTGTGGGGGATGTATACTGATGGGACTTTGTCCCCATACCACGCCCTTCGTCTTCTCTTTCCCTCGCCTCCCTTCTACGGTCTCGCCAACTTCTAGCCCGATCGTTTTGGGACCCCGAGCCACTTCTCTGTCGATGGCGGTTGGGTCTTCTGGTCCGCGAGGTTTGTCTCCTTCTCTGCCGCTCAGAGTCCTACGTCGGGATGAACTGGTGCGGGGGCTGGGGTGCCTTACGACCCACGCCAAGAAGCGGCCCCTCTTCGATCGAACGCTAGCTTGTCCCCTAGGCTTACCACGACCTTGCTCTGGTGGCTGGGTTGGACAACACAAGGCCGGGAGGTGCGCCTCCGAAGTATGCACCCCCTCGCTTCATGGAGGCGGGGATGGTCCGGGACATGACGGAAACCTGGGATTTCTCCTCGGTCATGATAGTAAGGACCCGATTTCAGTGCCTAGTCCGTGATCGCGACAGGGTGCGGTGGAGTACGGTGGAAGCTTCCTTCACGTTTTTTCATCGTGGCTGGGCACGGAGGCGGAGTAGGGTTTGAATACCCTGTAACGGGGTTGTTTCTGGTTCTGCTTATGAGGCTGATGGCCATCTGTCTCTAGAGTCGAGGAGGGAGGCGCCAGATCACATGGAGCCCACTGTTCGGAGGAGAGTCCGGACATCGACATCAACACGGTACTATAATAACCACTTCTGGTCAACGTCAGTCAAACCTGCGAAAAACAGGAAAATTTAAAAAATTTAAGACAGACACTTAACTTAACTTAAATTGACCCCGAGGGTCATGCCGGACTTAAGTTGACCCCGTTATCGACTAAAATGAGTTACGGGGGACTCAGGGCAACTTCCTGGTCATTTTGGGAAAGATTGATTTTTCGCTGGAAAAGTCACCCGAGCGACGTTTTGGTCCATTCGAGGACCGTTTTGGACCCGAAAAGCTTAGCCGTCGTCGTAGCGGTCTTAGTTGGGCCGTTTCCTTGAAGCCCGTCCAGTTTAAATTTTTTTTGGGAAAAGTGCCCGTTCGGGGCCCGAAACGTCCGTTTTTCGCGAATCTGATTGGAAAATATCAACTAGATATTTTCCAAAAGGTATGGGACCCACCTTGACACTTGTCAAGTATATGGTGGTGTTTTTTTTGGAGGGAAAAGGTGTGGTTGGAGAGGGTTGGCCGAGTATGGGGTATTAAGGGAGAGAAAGTTAGTTTTGTTGTTAGTTTAATTAAATTAGAAATTAGAAGAGAGGTTTTAGAGAGAGAAGGAGAAGGAGAAGAAGAGAGAAGAAGGGAGGTTGAGCTAGGGTTTGTGATCGAGCCCTTGGATCGAGTCAAAGCAAAGAGCAATCCCGTTCCCCTCGTTCTCCTCTACGGTAATACCCGAACCGATTCTCGTTTTGATTATTTTCAAGAGCTAGGGTTTGGTTATAAACTAAGGCTTAGAGTTGTGTAGAGTGTGGGGAGGCGTTGGAGACGTTTTAGAGGTGTTTGGGGGTTTAATTTCACGTTTTCCGGTGACCGGAG
This sequence comes from Erodium maritimum, assembly GCA_963921825.1. Classification (NCBI taxonomy): domain Eukaryota; kingdom Viridiplantae; phylum Streptophyta; class Magnoliopsida; order Geraniales; family Geraniaceae; genus Erodium; species Erodium maritimum. The sequence continues at coordinate 59,496,170 of OY997590.1, read as the reverse complement.
GCTCGGGAGGAGCTCCGGCCACCGTGGGTGGTGGCCGGCCGGCCATGTGGTGGCTGGCCGGAGGTGGCAGCAGCCACCACTTGGTGGCCGAGCCCCTCCCTCAAACCCTAGGGTCTCGGCCAAGCCTCTTGGGTGGGGCCCACGTGCTCGGTTGCTCGGGTTTTAATGTTCGGGTGGTTTAAAACGTCCCCCGGACCACTTTTTCCTAATCGAATCGAAATTTGGAATTAATTTGGAGAAGTTGTAATTAACGGGTTTTGGGAAACTTTAAACGTTAATTAATTGACTTAGAAGTCGGAATTCAATTCCGTCAAGTGCGTTGGGTTCCTTGAAATATTCTAAGACCGTAGAAACGAAAATGGGGGCTTTTGGAGCCCCGGAAGGCAATTAACCAAAACCGGGCAGATTCGCCATGTCGGGCGAATCTGGCCCTTACGGGTCCTTTATCGGCATTATCGAATAATTGGGAAGTTTGGGAGTGACCGACATTGTCGGGGTTACGTTTGGGCGTTAAGTATGTAAATTTTTTTGGTTATTCGTACTAGTTTAAAAGTACTTTAAATTTGTGTTCTTTTAGATCGTGCTACGGACCGAGGCAAGGGGAAGCTCGGCGAGTGACTGAGTGTGCTTCGGGTGTTGTTGGAGCGCTTTTGGGATTGTATACGAGGTAGGGAAAAGTAGCCGGATCTCGGCCCTGATTAGGGAAAGTTAATAGTAGAATTGCATGTGACACCGGGGTGTCGTGGGTTGAGTAGATTTATTTAATTATTAGAAAAGCATGATACGGGATTGTAGCGTTCAAGAGAAAAGCATGTGACACTTAGTAGTGTCGTAGGAACAGAGAACTTAGCGATAATTGAATTACTGGAGGCATATGACCATGCCCGGAGGTTGTTTGTGAAACTAGTGATTTTAGGACCGTTGGAGGCATCGAGTATGCCGGAGGTTGTCGTGCGTTTTATTTAATTGTTGAGTTTGGGTGGCCTTGAGAGCCTGTATTTAATTGTTGAGTTTGGGTGGCCTTGAGAGCCCGTATTTAATTGTTGAGTTTGGGTGGCCTTGAGAGCCCGTATTTAATTGTTGAGTCGGGGTGGCCATGAGAGCCGTGTATTTAATTTGGTGTCTTGAGTGGCAGTGAGTGCCCGTGGGGTTGTTGAACCCGAGTCTTGACTATTGAGGTGTCTTGAGTGGCCTTGAGTGCCTGTGTGATTGAACTTGCCTGTGATTGTGATTGTGGTTACCTGGGGTGGTGAGTTCTAAAGGTCGACAGCCTGATCCGACTTAGTGTCGATGAATTGCGAGTTCTAAAGGTCGACAGCCTGATCCGACTTAGTGTCGATGAATTGCGAGTTCTAAAGGTCGACAGCCTGATCCGACTTAGTGTCGATGAATTGCGAGTTTTAAAGGTCGACAGCCTGATCCGACTTAGTGTCGATGAATTGCGAGTTCTAAAGGTCGACAGCCTGATCCGACTTAGTGTCGATGAATTGCGAGTTTTAAAGGTCGACAGCCTGATCCGACTTAGTGTCGAGGAATTGCGAGTTTGAAAGGTCGACAGCCTGATCCGACTTCGTGTCGAGGAATTGCGATAGGTCGAACCCTGACCTGATTGAGATTGGTTACTGAGCAGCTGGTGTGCGATCCTTTGTGATCTTGTTTGGTGTTGTGTCGTTTCGTTCGAGTCCTTGAGGAGGTCGTCGATAGTTGTATTGGGTCTACACTGTTTTTATCGAGTGTCGAGTCTGTTGAGGAAGGTGACGGGTTGTGGGTCAGTTGGGTACTTGAGTTGGGGACTGTAGTCCCGGTGTTGGGTTTGGTTTTAGTGTTACTGGCTTTTTCTGCTAATTATGCCATAGTCAGTCTGTTATCCGTGGAGGTGAGCGAACGCTCACCCCTAGCTGCTTTTCCTACAGGTACTGATCACCGGACGGACTAGGTTAGCTCTTGAAGTTCATGGAGCTTGGAGCGGAGTCTGGTCTTTACTTTTGTTGAGTCTAGTGACGGATGTTGTACCTTGTCCACTTGTTGGGACGTTTTTGTATTGTAAATGCTATTATTTTGAGAAGTAAATGGAAATGTCAAAGCTTTTATTGAAAACAGGTTTCAAGTGTTCATGTTTTTAAAAGTTCGCGTCCCGAGTTCGGTTCGCTGAAATCGGGGCGTGACAGTACCCTCAGAAACACCTCCCGACGTACCAGAGAGGTCTGTTGCGGTACAATGCAGCGAGAGGGCCTCGACCCTGCGTCAGACGACCGGTAGTTCAACACTCTTTCCCTGTTGGGGTGGCGCAGTAGTCCTCTGGGGATTATGGTGGAGATAGTGATACGTTGGGTCGGGAGCTGGAGCATGTGGCCACAATCCTGGTGACAATGGATCCGATACCTAAGGCTCGGTTATCTCGAGGAAGGGGGACCAGGTTAACAATGGACTCGATACCTAACCCGAGTCCCCGAGTTCCTACCAGGGAGGCCAGCCACAAGAGCGTGGTGATTTGGAGGTGGAGGACACACCCACCCTGGAGCGCTAGCTGTGGAAGATCCGGAGCCTTTGGTTCGTAGGAGCGCAACTATTGGAGTATTGGGAAGGTTGACGCCTGCATATGGCTGGGACGCCAAGTCACCGACGGGGGAGATGCTCCGCTGGGAGGAATGATTCACCACCTGAGCATCGGGGACTGGCCCTGGGAGGGGTCCCTAGACGATTCTTTGCCTACAACCACCACCAATACTGTAGAGGTCCCCCAGGATCTCCGGTATCCCGTTCCCCTTCCCCGTCTTCTACCTTTGCCTATGGAGTGTTAAAATACCGTCTATGGCGGTTATGGTACTAAATGGTTTAGTGAACCATTATTCGTTCACACTGGCCTTTCGTGGTCGAGGAGCATGTTCCTCGAGGCATTTCGATGTAATCGTTCTTAAGAAGTTATAATATTCAAAGTTTCGTTCAAAAAAGTTGTTGATTTGTTGACTATAAAAGCACGGTATTTTTAGGTAAGTGGTAGAGGATTTTTAGTAAAACTATCATATTATATTTTTTTACCAATTCATTAATTTAATTTTTCCTGCTTCGTTTGAACTCAGATTGGCTTCAAACTTGCGTCAATATTTTTGTTTTTTCAAGGGCTTTCTATCAAGATCAGTGATGAATATGTTTTGAAGCATGAAAAATAAATATTTTGAGGCTGATTTAAAAAAATATATACCTGTGTAATTTTTATCAACAATTTACACTGGTTTTATCAATACTTTACACTGGTTTTATCAACATTGAACGCTAGTTTGATCGCCTCATTTTCCGAAACCGAACATGTTTTTTTATCACCTCATCACACGTTTTTTTATGAACACTATTAAGCACAAGTTTTATCAATACTAAACATTATGTTTATCACTAAATTACATGTATTTTATCACCGCGTCATATGTTTTTTTATCAACACTATTTTGCGGCTGATTTGAAAAAAAATATCTGGGTAGGTTTTATCAACACTTTATACTGGTTTTATCAACATTGAACACTAGTTTTATCACCTCATTTTTCAAAACCGAACATGTTTTTTTATCAGCTCATCACATGTTTTTTATGAACACTAAGCACTAGTTTTATCAATACTAAACAATATGTTTATCACTAAATTACATGTGTTTTATCACCCCGTCACATGTTTTTTTATCAACACTAAACTCTAGTTTATCACTCTTATTATCAAAATTGAACATGATTTTTATCACCTCATTACTTGTTTTTTATCACTTATTAGATTTGTCCTCTCACGCCGGATACATAGGAGATTCCAACTTAGATAGAATACCAACAAAATTACAAACTGGTTGAAGCAAAAAAAATAACGGGGGTTAAAGGCCCATAAGCTTCAATTTTGTTTTTTAGCTTGGAAGATAATCTCATTTGCTATTAAAACTGAGTTAGAGAGTTTCCTTCCTTTCACAAAATCTAACTGAAAGTCGCTCACTAGCATAGGAAGAAGAGGATTAAGATGGGCTGCCAACAACTTCAATAAGATTTAGTAGGGGCTGGAGAGGAGACTTATTGGCCTAAAGTCGCCTAGGGAGGAAAGAGCCGATACCTTTGGGATCAAAGTGATGAAGGAGGAGCTTATTGATTTTCCTAAGAGGCGTGTTATGTGGAAATTATTGAGGAAGTTCATCACCTCAAATCTGATAATCGGCCAAGATTTCTGGTAAAATTTGAGAGAGAAGCCATTCGTCCCTTGGGCCTTTTCCTCATTTATCGATAGAATAGCTCGGAGTACTTCATATTCTTCAAAATATGACTCAATGGCAAATGCTTGGGTCGGGGATATGATTGCGAAGGCCAGATTAGGAAGCATGAGAGGAACCTCCAGATTGTCGTTGAAAATATCTGCAAAAAAAAAGAGTCGTGAGTTTTAATAATGTCAGGATCCGTGAGGATGCCTGATGGGGTAGAGAGCTCAACAATTCTGCTTCTTTCTGCATTGAGGTTGGCATGATGGCGAAAATAAGATGAATTATGGTCTCTACAAGACAGCTAGTGCAACCTGGATTTTTGCCACCTGAATTTAGAGAAGAACAACAATCGGAGCAAATTTGCTTGGGCTAAAGACCTCTCTGATCTCTCAGATGGGGGCAATAATCGATCTTTAAGGATGGAGTCAAGAGATTCAGTGGTGGAGGAGGAGTCTTGAATCTGGTGGTCTAAATTCCCAAAGACTAGAAAATTCCACTGCTTGAGGTCTCTCCTCAAAAGACGTATCTTGGAGCTTAAGATGGAGTGTGGACGTCACTAACCTCATAGGAGGACCAAAATCGAAGTGTATCCAAGAGAAAGTCGGGATGCTACAGCCGAGTATTTATAAATTTGTTTGGGCGAGGCCCACAATTCTTTACTCCATGTTTGAATATGAATGGGCAGTGATCCGAAGCTAATCTTTCCAGAAAAGAATGTACCAGAGGGGAGTAATAGACATAGAGACATACAGGAAGAGGTATTGAAAAATGAGGGAGGTGAAAATGAGAATGATGGTGCCGGATCTATAGAGGAATGAAAGAATTATTAGAGACAAAAGAATTGTTTAAGAATCGACAAATCAAACACGCGGTGATGGATAATCGGTTGTTGTAATGTTTTTGAATGAAACTTGCAATATTATAACTTGTTAAGAACAATTACATCGAAATGCCTAGAGGAACATGCTCCTCGACCACGAAAGGCATGTGTGAACGAACAATGGTTCACTGAACCTTTTAGTACCAGAACCGTCATAGACGATATTTTGACGCCTCATGGGCAAAGGTAGAAGACGGGGAGGGGGAACGGGATACCGGAGATCCTGGGGGGCCTCTACAGTATTGGTGGTGGTTGTAGGCAAAGAATCGTCTAGGGACCCCTCCCAGGGCCAGTCCCCGATGCTCAGGTGGTGAATCATTCCTCCCAGCGGAGCATCTCCCCCATCGGTGACTTGGCGTCCCAGCCATATGCAGGCGTCAACCTTTCCAATACTTCGGAAATTGCGCTTTACTAACCAAAGGCGCCGGATCTTCCACAGCTCGCACTCTTGGGTGGGTGCGTCCACCACATCCAAATCCAACACGCTCCAGATGGGCAGCAATTGGATGAAAATAGAGCTGATCTCCACCCACCCCTCGCCGGATGTTCCCATGTACAAAAGCATGGGCTTTATGTAGGACCACCCAGGGGGGCCTGTCGCGGGCACCTGGCTGGCCTCCCAGGTGGGAACTCAGGGACCCATGTTAGGTATCAGATCCATTGTTACCCAGGTCCCCCTTCTTCGAGATAACCGAGCCTTAGGTATTGGATCCATTGTCACCAGGATTTGGGTCACATGCTCCAACTCCCAACCCAACGTATCACTATCTCCACCATAATCGCTAGAGGACTGCGACGCCACCCAAGCAGGGAAAGAGTGTTGAACCACCAGCTGTCTGACGCGGGGGCGAGGCCCTCTCGTTGCATTGTACCGCAACAGACCTCTCTTGTACGCGAGGAGGTGTGTCTGAGAGTACCGTATTGATGCTGATGTTCGTACTCTCCTTCGTACAGTGGGCTCCATGTTATCCGGCGCCTCCCTCCTCGACTCTAGAGACAGAGGGCCACCAACCCCATAAGCAGGACAGAAAACGATCTCGTTGTAGGGTGTCCAAACCCTACTCCGCCTCCGTGCCCAGCCACGAGGAACAAACATGGAGGAAGCTTCCACCGTACTCCGCCGTACCCCGTAGCGATCACATACCAGGCGTTGAAATCGGATCCTTACTATCGTGACCGAGGAGAAAGCAGAGGTTTTCGTCACGTCCCGGACCATCCCCGCCTCCATGAAGAGAGGGGGTGCAGACTTCAGAGTCGCACCTCCAGGTCGTGCGCCGTCCAACCCAGCCACCAGAGCAAGGTCATGGTGAGCCCAGGGGGACATGCTAACATTCGGCCGAAGAGGGGCCGCTTCTTGGCGTGGGTCGTAAGGCACCCTAGCCCCCGCACCAGTTCATCTCGACGTAGGACTCCGAGCGTCAGAGAAGGAGACAAACCTCGCGGACCAGAAGACCCAGCCGCCATCGGCAGAGAAGAGGCTCGGGGTCCCAAAGCGATCGGGCTAGAAGCCGGCGAGACTGCATGAGGGACGGTGAGGGAGAGAGAAGACAAAGGGTGTGGTATGGGGATAAAGTCCCATCGGTATATATCCCCCATACCAAGCATGGTCTACGAGGGTTGCGATCGGATGGGACATAGGAACACGGGGACTACAATTCCGACAGCAGTTGCATGCGGCATAGGAGCAGCGGTTACAGAAGAGAGCTCCATTCTCAAACCATTCTTCCGCAAGAGTTGTGGAGGTATCATTAAGTTTTCCTCATATTAGTTGAAATTGGGAGGAGATGAGCCGGAAGCTGAATTCTCGCCGGAAGCAACATCGTCGGATTGAAAAGGGTAGGGAGCTGCTCCCCTTTTCCGCCTTCTGTTCAACTCTGATTTCCTTGTACGGTCGTTACTGTCATGCGGTCGCTGGGTTAGAAAAGATGCAGGAGGGTGACTCTGTTTTCATCCGGCCAGTTGAGGCTAAGTCATGTGGTGGCTCTCGTCCTCGACCGAAACGGAGCCGACGTGATCAGCAAGAAGACCATGCTGAGAAGGACTCTGTTCTGGTTGGTGAAGACTCCAATCCAATCATTCTGGTATAGGGAAAGATGATGTTCCACACGCAAGCGACATGCGGATCTTGAGGCCGAAGAAGGTTTTAGAGGATGAGATTTTTGTTTGAAACTTACCCTATAACACATCGGAGGACGTTTTTGGAACTTTTGGAGAAATCGAGTCCGTCTCTGTTCCACACCGGCCAAATCGTACTAACCAGTATTTCGGTTTTGTTCGGTTTCATTCGAAGGAAGCGACAAACCAGGCAGTGCAAAGCTTGAATAGCTTCAAGGTGAATGTTTATGTTCTATTCGTGGCCCTTGCTCGCCGCCGGAACAGTGTTGCGACCACAGACCACGTGAAACACAACATCTATAATGTAGAAGAGTTGGGTCATGGGCATTCGCCGATTGGTGAGACTCAACCAGCCAAGATTTCTCCGAGCTTCAGCTAGGAGTTTCTGAGTGAAGAGCCGCTGACAAAGTCGTTGATCCGGCAAGCTGTATCGCCGGAGTCCGACGGTGGTAAATCCCGACCTGCAGCTGTTTCCTCTCAAAATGGGAGTCGTGATCCCGTGAATCACGCTTTTCCGGATTTGGTGGCGTCTTCAAATCAATTTTTGATGATTGATTCGCAGGTTGCGGAGAAGGAGGGTAACAGGATTGGAGTATCCGTTGTTGATCCGCGTGTTGAGGAGATCGATGGGCCTGTTATCGGGCCTGTGTGCCCTTTATTTGCGCGTCATTTATCGCATGGTGCTGGTAATGTGCCAGCTGATATTGATTTATCAGACCAGGCCCATTCAGGATGATATTCTGATAAAGCCTTACCCAAAAAGGCCCAGAAGCTGGTCAACAAGAGTCCAAGTTTGGCAGATGTTTTTAAACGCATTGGTACAGATTTGGGCCCGACACTATGCTCGGGAGAACCCGATGTTGTGGAATGGCCCGTTCTGTCTGCAGGTAAACCCACACATCAAGTGTTTTCGTTTGTTGGTGCGAACTCGGTGGTCGGGGCACAATGTAGTCCTTGGAAGGAAGCTTTGGCCAAACCCCCGATCTCAGTGGGTGAACCAAAGAAACGTGGACGCCCAAAAAGAGGTCAACCGAAGAAAATTGTTCCTCCAGTTGTTTTTTATCAGACAAGGGCCAGGGTTAGCACTGATAAAGGAGGCAATTCCTGAAGCTTTACGGTAGATATCGCAAAAAAAATAGTTCGGGTGATTGGAGTTACAGCTCGAAAGTTGTTAAAAGGACAGTTAACCTCGGTCCTCGTGTGCTCGATCAGATCAATCCGCAAGTTATGCTGAAGGACGTCGAGGGTAGTACGGACGAGGATAACCCTGATCCGACAAGAAAAGTCCTAATCCCTGTTCTGATTTCGAACCGATTTTTTTGCTTGGACCCGTGTATGAAATAGGCTAGGAGGCGGTCTGTTTCTCCTACTTATTTTCTGGATTTTGTTTTTCTTTGTTTTGTAGCTCTTATGAGCATGTTTCTAGGGTGTCTTCTTTCCTTGTTTTCCTACCTTTGGAAAGCAATGAATTCATAACAGAGACGAGAGGGAATTTTTTGTATTCGGTTGTTGTAATTAAAATCAATGACTTCGTGATCGAATCTTCCACTGACTAGTTTTGGTTACGATTTTATTCATTTGAATTCAATTTGCAAACGTATCCCCAAATCGCAAGACAAAATTACATTTTGTTTGGGTTGAATTAGGGGGATGAAATCGACGACAAATCATCTTGACAGCGGATGCTCTAACAACGGGGACAGAAACAGCACCCAATCAATCTTAATCACCTTGTCTTATCATTTGTTTTCTCACAAACTGGTTTATGCCCATAACAAACCTACCTACACTCACCTTTGTGTCCCCAAAACTGCCATTCCAAATACACCTAAAGGAGAAGAAAAAAACCCAACGCACAGACCCTACTACCTACAAGCTCGAAGCCATGGAGAGAAGCTGAGAATTGATTTGTTGAATCTTAATTTTGAGAGCCTCTCCGGATTCTTCAGCTGGCTTCAATGGCGTATGCTTCTGTGTTAGCATCCCCATCACCATTGACATCATCGAGACCCTCTTTCTCGAAGACTCGCCTCAAAACCTCACCGAAACAAGCTCGTTTCCTCGATACCCAGAATCCAAAACCTCTATTCCAGAGGTCCTCAAATGGGTTATTGACATTCCAAAATTTCCACCCTCCAAGCCCTGTTCTTTCAATCGTTGCTGCCAATGTTTCTTCAGATGGGTTACTCGATGTTTTCGAGGAGGATGCGGAGATTGCGCCGTCGTTCGACGGCCGACCTGTCAAATTTGCCTTCTGGGTTTTGGTTTGGGCATCTCTGTCACTTGCTTGGTTTGCGGCTTCCGGGGATGCGAATGCTGCTGCTGATTCAATTAAAGCTTCAAGCTTTGGCCTCAAGTTTGCGAGTGCTCTGAGGAGCTCGGGCTGGCCTGATGAGGCTGTGGTTTTTGCCCTTGCTACACTTCCTGTAATTGAGCTTCGTGGTGCAATTCCTGTTGGTTATTGGATGCAACTCAAACCTGTGTTGCTCACTGTCTTGGCTGTTCTTGGGTAAGTCAACTTTCAATCTTGTTCTAAGAACTAGTGGTCCCTTAATTTTATTACAATTATATCTAATGATTGTATAGACATAGGCATTTTCAGTGATCTATTGAACTTTTATCCCTTTGCTCATGCTTCCTTGAACCTGGTTGGTTGAATTATGTTATAGTAGTTCAAGTGTGGAAGTTTTTGGACTATGAGTGATTGGTAATTATATTTGAAGAATGTATCTAGCTTTTGATGTTCGTTGTTAATATGGATTCACATTGTGGAATTTGTGGGGCTATGATTGCAGAAACATGGTTCCTGTTCCCTTCATTATACTTTACCTGAAGAAATTTGCCACTTTCCTTGCTGGAAAGAACCAGTCAGCATCAAGACTCCTCGACTTACTGTTCGAGAGGGCCAAAGAGAAAGCTGGCCCAGTGGAAGAGTTCCAATGGCTTGGTCTGATGCTCTTTGTGGCTGTACCTTTCCCCGGAACAGGAGCATGGACAGGTGCCATCATAGCTTCTATTCTTGATATGCCATTCTGGCCTGCTGTGTCTGCTAATTTCTTTGGTGTTGTGCTGGCTGGCCTTCTGGTAAACTTGCTGGTGAATCTTGGTGTCAAATATGCCATCATTACTGGTATTATCCTCTTCTTCATTTCAACTTTCATGTGGAGTATCCTCCGAATTCTAAAGAAGTCTTTGAGCTCATCAAATTGATATTGATATTGGTACGGATTTTCTCTGCTCTCCGGTAAGCTTCAACCTTTTGTTAGTTGTTTGCCGTGGCCCTTGGTGCCTATGGGAGTTTATATCTCACTCAAAGATTTGATTGTCCTTTATCAGTCTTTTTTCTCATAACACTGCACTAGGGCAGTGCATTTTTTTAAAGACGGTTGATCTCAAGATTTGGATGTAAAAATCTTAGATGAATCTAGTCATTGCAGCAGAATAAAATTGTAGATTGAATAAGTCTTGAATCGATCTTTTATGAAACATCTTTTTCTTTGAAGTCATGAAGAACTGAAGTTATGGATGAAAATAATTGCACATAATACCCGAGAATGCATGTGCAAATTTAATTGACATCATCTGTAATTTTCCAGCATTATTAGCATACCATGTTATCAATCTGAAACTGTGATTTTGACTTGCTGCACCATTGGTAACTGGTAAGGATGCATATCTGAAGAACATGTAGGACTTCTTACTGTAACAGATAGCTTATGATTCCTTATTTTAGTAATCTTGAGGTTAAGAAAGGATCATATGCAAGTTGCTGCATGAGATGAAGTTTTGGTATAAGGATTTAGTGTTTGTGGAATATGCATGCTGTCTGAAAGCATCTATATCTCTGCTGTTTAACATTAGAATAGGGCTGCTTATTGGAGCTCGAATGCTTCCATTTGGGCACAGGTTGTGAAGATGACAGCTCAGTGATCCAAAATATACAAAAATTTATTAGGTTATTCGTTAAATCTTTGTATTTGTGGTCATAGACATACAAAAAAAATGCAACGTTTGTTGTACTTTTCATGTGGTGTTAGCATTTCTCCACATTGGTTTGGCGGCCAACACTGCAAGCGACAAAGGCAATTCTGGTGAGTAATACCGACCCGAACACCATATACCCAAAATTTGAATCTGAAAGTAAACCGCTAAAAGGCACAATGACCAAACCACTCACCAGCGGCCAACACCTTAAACCAGCGAGTCCTAATCACGAAAGTGGTAAGAAGAAGATGAATACCAAACAGACAACGATAAAGGGGAAATGCGTGGACACAAATCTTAAGCTTAAGAGAGGGTATACCAGCACCACAATGAATTGTAAGATCCACGTGTATTGTCAGATTATACTGACTTGCAAAATCATTGAACTAGGTTGATTTGGTTGTTTTTTTATCAGTAATGCATATATTAAAATACCTGTAAGAACCGCCTCCGGTCGATCCCAGTCGAACCGGTGAATTCTGGCGAAAGTTGACTTTTTGACGGAAAAGTCAACCGATGACTCCGGGAGTCATTCGGGACCTTTCCGGGGCCCAAAAAGCTTAGCCGTCATTACGGTTAGCTTAGTTGGGTCGTTTCCTTTCAAACGGCTGTTTTTGTGAAAAAGTCAAACTCGGGTCAACATAAGTCTAATTACTAGCTAAACCTAATTAAAATAAGTGAGCTGGAAATAATTTGGGTAGAGGTGGTCCCCACATGGACACATGTTCATGGTGGCTTGGAGGGGAATAAATGAGTGAGATTTGACCGTTTTGCCCCCACTTGAGCTAAGGAGAAAGAAGAAACTAAAAGGGGGCATTTGAGACTTTTCAAGGTTAGGTTTTAAGGCAATTTGGGACAAAATTTCAGCACATTTGTGCCTTGGCCGAATTCTACAAGGGAGAGAGAGAGAATGAGCTCCCATGGAAGCTTGAAGAAGAAGCAAGGAGAAAGGAGGAAGCTTCCACTTGGTTTCTACCTCAAAACATCTCACAAATCCCACTTTCTTCTTCTACTCTCCATTTCTAAGGTAAAACTCTAAACTAAATTCGTTTTTGATGAATTTATTCCTTGGGTTTGGTAGTTAGAGCTTGATCTTGGTGTGGGTTTGAGGTATTGGTGTTAGATGATGATTTATGGAGAGAAAAGGGAGTTGGATGATGGATTTTTAATGGGTTTTGTTGTTGTTGATGAGACTCACTTTAGTATTGAAGTGTTGAGTGTTATTGGGACTAATTTGGAGGTTTGGGAAGGTCAAAATGGAGGTTTTGAGGTTTATTTTCGTGAAATCGGAGCTGGAGGAAGAAGAAGGAAGAAGCTGTCCAGACCCGTCACGGATCCGTGATGGGGACCGTGACGGAGGACGTCACGGCTCCGTGAGGGAGACCGTGACGACGTAAGTCATGGCTCCGTGAGGAGAACCGTGACGATGCAGACCACGGGTCCGTGACCCGATCCATTACGGAGCCCGTCAAGGCTCCGTGACCCGAACCGTGGCAGATCAGAATTGAGCCTTTTTGGCCCTTTTGAGTGGATTTCGAGTAATTGGGACGGTTACCTATAACCGATCCCTTTTGGGGTTAAATGGGAATGTTTTCTTCTTTAAACCACTCTTGAAATACGCTTATTTCTCGTATTTACTTTGAGATACTAGACTCTGGACCCGAGTTCGGAGGGAGATTTTTGGACGCCGTGAAGTGACAAAGCGTTTGGAAAGCGATCGAGGTAGGGAAAGTAGCGAATACCGGTTTAATTGCGGAAAGTTACTAGTATGCATATAGGTTGCGAATACTTTATATAAAATGATAGAATTGCATGTAGGAGGTGAGGAACGAGTGAAATGAGGGATAACTTACGAGCCATATCGAGTAGTAAGTTTAGGAATTGTCGTGCTGTAGAAATGCATGTGGGCCATGTCGAGTCCTTAGGTTGTGTGTTGATTGTGATGCCATGTTCTATGATTGTGATGCTCGATGTGTGGTTTATCCGTTGTTAGATTGAGAATCAGGTTATGGTATACTCGGTGTAGCACGTTGTTGTGTTTTGACAAGTGTGACATGTTTGATATGATGTGAACCAATGATTGTGATATGATCGGGTGATTGATAGACCTATGTGATGTGTTGTGGTAAGATAGCTCGGTTAGTATGTCGTGGTTGAATTATGGTATGCTTATGTGTGAGACTCTCTTGATGTATGTTTCAAGACGAGGTGTATTCCGGTATGATACCTGCACCGAAGGGGTATGCTGGTGTAGGGTGGTATCTAGGCCGGCGATGTGGTCCCATGTACGCGGTCCCCCGGTGTTACTAGTTCCGGGACGATACCTACACCGAGGGGGTATGCCGGTGTAGGGTATCTAGGTCGACGGTGTGGTTCGTACCCCGATGCTGTGTGGTCCGATATGGTGTGTCCTGATTTGTGCCCCGATGCCGTGTTCCGGGAAGATATCTAGGCCTATGCTGTGTGGTTCAGTACGATATGGTTGAGTCGGGCTGTGGACAGCCGGCGGAGTTCGAGGGCTGCTTTACAGGACGTATGATTGTTTTATTGTGTGTGGTATGCTTGATGATCGGATAAGTGTTGTGATTACGGTGTGATAGTGGTCATATAAGTGTGTTTGTGATTAGGTGTTCTCTGTGGTTGTCATTAGTGTTGTGCTTTGCTAGTATGCCCTAATTGGACGGTTACTCGTGGTGATGAGCGGACACTCATCACCTTGACTACTTTTTCCTACTGAGCGAAAGTTCACCCCTTTACTTTATTGTTCTACATGTCTTGAGCGTGATTTGTGCTAGCGGGATTCTCAGAGCTTGGGAGCTAGCGAGGGTCTTAGTCTAGTGTGGTCTAGAGACGTACCGTTTTTATGGTTTATGAACTATTTATTATTTGGTTTTACCGAGCTGTTGACTCGTGTTGTTAGTTGGATCTTTTAAACTATTATTTGAGACTCTTTGTAATATTAAAATTGCTTTTATTATTTGTTATTTTAGTTCACGTCTTGAGTCCGGTTAAAACCGGATTTGGGGCATGACAATTTGGTATCAGAGCTTGGTTTTTCAAAAATTCGGACCGTACGTCAATGAGGTGGGTAGAGTTAGGGCGTTAGGTTTCCGTGTGTCGGTTACGAAAATCGGAGATGCCCTACGCATAGAACCGAGACGAAGAGAGTCTCGGGTTAGTGGAATGTCCGGTCTAGACACCGTGTACTTGTGGTGAACCATTGTGGTTGGTGTCATTGATTGAGTTAACTGGTTTCCGAGTGTGGACGTGGCCGGGTGGTAAGAGTGAAATTACCGAGACCCGGGGTGTGTAGCTGCGATGGCTTGCTGTGTGCTTTGATTGTTTTAAATGATTTGTGCATGTTGTGATTTAAGTGTTTGTACCATCACGATTCGACTATAGGGGCCACTGTAATCGAACGTGACGGAGGGATGTCAAGTGGTTACAACGTAATTCGGGGACGCCTGAACCGGGTTATAACGACACGATGTCGACATAAATGTTATAGTAGAAAGTGGACGTGTTAAGAACTTGAATCTAAGTTGATGTTTGTCTGATGTGGAATTGTTGTGCGGTATGAAATTGTTGAAATGTGTGTTTGACCTATGTGACGCACTAGTGTGCGGACTTCTCTAGTTGTGTGAAATTGTATGACTATACTATTCTTAGTATATTATTAGTTCGAGTGCGACTTTGTGAACGTTGTGTGAACACTAGTTATTTCAGCGCGTCGCTTATGCGAATTTAAGAAACGGAACATGTGCGTTATCCGTGCATCGGATCTACGACATGACGCCTTCATACGTTCCACGAGGCACCAGGAGCCGGCCAGCTGGAGGCCGAGGGCAGCCACCTGCAATTAAGTCAGCAGGGGCGACAAGTGCCCAATGTGCACCCGCTGAGGGGCATGAGAGAGCTGAGACTGCACCATCGGGACTCCCGCCCAGAGTTCCGCCTGTCACAGAGCCGACTCAGGCGGCAGCCCTAGAGGAGTTGACTCGCACAGTTCAGGGTCTAGTGGCGATCATCGCCCATCGAGAGGCTATGGCCCCGGCACCAGAGACTATGCCTGCTACCACTGCAGCCGCCACCGCGAAGCCTAGCTAGGTCGACAGCCACACCGCTCAGGCGCTGAGAGACTTCCGCAGGTTGGGCACACCTGTCTTTTCCGGGGAGCCAGACCCCGAGGCAGCCGAGAGATGGCTGGAGCGGATGACCCGCAACTTGGACACGTCAGGGATACTGGATGGTGGCATGAGAGTATCTTTTGCGGCGTTCCAGTTGGAGGGAGATGCCTACTATTGATGGCAGCCCGAGCAGGCGCGAGTGGGGGATGACTTTTCACTGTTTGGATAACGATTCCCGGAGTAGTACTTCACGCAGTCAGTACTGGATGACAGGCACCAGCAGTTCCTGGAACTGCGTCAAGAGGGGATGACAGTGTCCGAGTACGAGGCGAGGTTCACCTCCTTGTCCCGTTTTTCCCTTAGAGATGGTACAGACAAAGGCTCACCGCTGCAGACGGTTTGAGGGAGGGCTCCGCCCAGTGATTGCGGATTGGGTTGACGTTATGGGGACCCAAGTATACTCGGACTTGGTGGATCAGGCACTGACAAGGGAGCGACGCTTCCGTGAGACAGCCAGAGTTCGGGAGAGCAGGACGAGGCCGAGCAGATCCTTGAGGCCGTCTGAGACCCATGATCCGAGGAGACAGAGGACCTCGGGATCGTTCCAGTCCCATACACAGTTGAGAGGGACGCGACAGGTCGGATCAATGGCATCCGTTGCACCTGCCCCATCAGGGAGAGCGTGTTTTCAGTACGGGCAGCCGGCCCACATGAATCGAGGCTGCCCGAGGAGCAGTGGACCAACAGATTGTCCAGCGGGCAGACCTGAGGGGAGGCCGAGTGTCGGGCCGCCGCTATGCCACCAGTGCGGTCGGCCAGGACAGGACAGTTCGTTGCTAGGTGCCCTGATCGGTTTGGAGAGACATCGGCCTCGCGACCGCAGCAGTATCAGACGGGGCAGTCACCACAGTTCCACCAGCGCCAGGCTCAGGCACCGAGGGCCCCACGGCAGGCAGCGAGCGCGCCAGCGCCGAGACAGAGAGCTACACAGCAGGTGGCACTTCCACCACCCCCCGCAGGGCAGGGTGTATGCGGTCACCGACTCTCGAGCTGAGGGACGTCACTCCGGCCATGAGGCTACTCAGGGTACGTTCTTTCTTTACAATTCCTTGGCGTCTTTCTTTTTTGATACTGGAGCATCACATTCTTTCATCTCTTCTTCTTTCGCTGGTATGTTGGGGTTGAGGGTAGATTCTTTGAGTCGACCTTTATGTCTTGACACCCCTATTATTGGAGAGGTAGTTCTGAGTACCGTATGTCGTGCATGTGAGATTAGAGTGGTTGATTTCCCTTTTTATGGTGATTTACTTGTGTTGGACATGACGACATTTGACGTGATCTTGGGGATGGACTGGATGACGAGGTACCGGGCGTCGATCGACTGTTATCGGCGGCAGGTGACAGTGGTATCGGGCGACACGATTGTCACTTGTGTTTTGGGCAGTAGGAGATGAGTGCTCATGTCAACATTGACCGTGGGAGATGAGACACAGACCGTGTAGAGAAGAGAGCTGCCGCGACTGGTGTGCAAGTTCCCAGAGGTCTTTCCGGAGGAGCTGTCAGGATTACCGCCTACGCGCGAGGTTGAGTTCAGGATCGATTTTATACCGGGTACAGCGCCGATATCCATGGCCCAGTACCGGTTTGCACCAGCCGAGTTGGTCGAGCTCAAGCGACAACTCGAGGAGCTTCGGGAGAAGGGATTTATCCGACCGAGTGCTTTGCCGTGGGGAGCACCCGCCCTCTTCGTGAAGAAGAAAGGTGGAGCACTGAGGATGTGCATCGATTACCGGAAGTTGAACCAGGTCGCGGTGAAGAACCGTTACCCGATGCCGAGGACCGATGACTTGTTCGATCAGCTGAGAGGAGCGAAGTGCTTTTCGAAGATTGATCTACGATCCGGGTATTATCAGTTGAGAGTTTGGGAGGTGGATGTGGCGAAGACCGCATTTCGAACTCGGTATAGGCACTACGAGTTCCTGGTGATGCCGTTCGGGCTGACGAACGTTCCTGCAGCGTTCATGGATCTGATGAACATGATCTTCCGACCGTACTTGGACCAGTTCGTTGTGGTCTTCGTAGATGATATTCTGATTTATTCGCCAAGTGAGGAGGCGCACGTGGAGCACCCAAGGATAGTTTTTATGTTGTTGCGCACTCACCAGTTGTACGAAAACCTGGAGAAGTGCGAGTTTTGGCTCGCCGAGGTGAAGTTCCTCGGGCATGTTGTGTCCCGAGAGGGTATACTAATCGATCCGGCGAAAATCGACGCGGTCTCAAAGTGGGCACGGCCCAAGAGTGTCATCGAGATCCGCAGCTTCCTAGGCTTGGCAAGATACTATCGACGGTTCGTCCAAGACTTCTCACGTCTGGCCGCACCGATGACTGTCCTGACACGCAACGGAGCCGAGTTTTTGTGGACTGATGAGTGTGAGCACTACTTTACCGATTTGAAGGCTCGTATGACTACCGCTCCCGTATTGATAGTGCCGGAGTGCGGGGTTTGATATGATGTGTATTGTGATGCGTTCGGTGAGGGACTGGGGTGTGTTTTGATGCAGTCCGGGAAGGTAGTTGCTTATGGCTCCAGAAAGTTGAAGACACATGAGCGCAACTACCCTTCCCACGACTTAGAGTCGACAGCAGTCGTCTTCGCATTGAAGAGCTGGCGACACTACTTGTATGGAGAGCGATTCCGGGTGTTCTCGGATCATAAGAGTCTGAAGTACATCTTCTCCCAGCGCGACTTGAACATGCGCCAGAGGCAGTGGATGAAGCTACTTGATGAGTACGACTTCGAGATACTCTACCATCCGGGCAAGGCGAACGTCGTCGCCGATGCCCTGAGTAGGAAGTCGACTCACTATCTCGCCAGTATATCAGCCCGAGAATGGGACATGATGGAGGAGTTGAGCACGTTTGGGCTCGAGCTTGATGAGATCACCGATGACGTGGCCATGTGTTCATTGGTGGCTCAGCCCACACTAGTTGCTCGTGTGTTGGAGGCACAGGCCGGGGATGCCGAGGCGGCAGAGATCCGGGAGAGGATTATCAACGGTGTTGACACCGAGGGCTGGGAGCAGGGTACTGATCTGGGTCTACGTTACCGAGGAGGGTTGCTTGTGCCGTGCGGTTGTAGAGACGTTGTGTTGAGAGAGTCTCATCACTCCCGTCTTGCTGTGCACCCAGGTGGCACCAACATGCACCAGGATATCAGACGACAGTTTTTGTGTGTAGCGGGAAGCGGAGAGCAGTTGTAGAGTTCGTCTCGAGATGTCTTACTTGTCAGCAAGTGAAGGCCGAGCATCAGCGTCCCGCCGGTGTATTACATCCCTTACCGATTGCGCAGTGGAAGTGGGAGTACGTCACGATGGACTTCGTGTGTGGTTATCGAGGTCGCCGAGAGGGCACGACGCAGTTTGGGTAGTGGTCGAATGACTGACCAAGTCGACACACTTCTTAGCCATGAGGATGACTGACACAGTTGACACTCTGAGTCGTCTGTACGTTTGGGAGATTATCCGTCTTCACGGGGTTCCAGTGTCGGTTGTGTCCGACAGAGATCCTCGATTCACCTCCTGGTTTTGGGAGAGTTTGCAGAGAGCGTTGGGGACCGAGGTCTTGCTCAGTACGACATATCATCCACAGACCGACGGCCAGTCAGAGCGCACGATTCAGATCTTAGAGGATATGTTGCGGGCATGTGTGTTGGACTTCCGAGGGTCATGGGAGGACCACTTACCATTGGCAGAGTTCGCCTACAACAACAGCTTCCAGGCCAGTATTGGGATGGCACCGTTTGAGACATTTTATGGTAGGCCGTGTCGTTTGCCCGTGTGTTGGGCAGAGGTGGGAGACAGGAGTTTACTTGGTCCGGTGCTTGTCCGGGAGACGACCGAGAAGGTCGCACTGATTCGGGAGCGGTTGAAGACCGCGCAGAGTCGGTAGAAGAGTTACGTTGATAGACGGCGCCGACCTCTCGAGTTTGCAGTCAGTGATCACGTGTTTCTGAGGGTGAGCCCGAAGAAGGGGTTATTGCGGTTCAACCACGGCGGAGGCAAGTTAGCCCCGCGGTTTATCGGACCTTTTGAGGTTTTGGGCAGAGTTGGAGCCGTTTCCTATCGTCTTGCCTTGCCACCGCAGCTTGGGAACGTTCATAACGTCTTCCGCATTTCCCAACTACGAAAGTACACTACGGACCCCTCCCACATTATTGAGTGGACGGACATCGAGGTAGCTGAGGATGTTTCGTATGAGGAGCAGCCAGTCAGGATTCTGGATAGGCGAGAGCAGGTATTGCGAAGCAAGACTATCCCACTGGTTTGGGTGCAGTGGCGGCACCACGGGGCAGAGTCGACCTGGGAGCGCTAGGATGAGGTTCGTGCGAAGTACCCCAGCCTGTTCGACCCTTGAGGTACGTCCGTTTTAAATTTCGAGGACGAAATTCTTTTAAGGGGGTTATATTGTAAGAACCGACCCCGGTCGATCCCGGTCGAACCGCTGAATTCTAGCGAAAGTTGACTTTTTGCCGAAAAAGTCAACCGATGACTCCGGGAGTCATTCGGAACCTTTCTGGGGCCTAAAACGCTTAGTCGTCGTTAAGGTTAGCTTAGTTGGGTCGTTTCCTTTCAAACGACTGTTTTTTGTGAAAAAGTCAAACTCAGGTCAACTTAAGTCTAATTACTAGCTAAACCTAATTAAACTAAGTGAGCTGGAAATAATTTGGGTAGAGGTGGTCCCAGCATGAACACATGTCCATGGTGGCTTGGAGTGGAAGAAATGAGTGATATTTGACCATTTTGCCCCCACTTGAGCTAAGGAGAAGGAAGAAACTAAAAGGGGGCATTTGGGACTTTTCATAGTTAGGTTTTAAGGCAATTTGGGACAAAATTTCAGCACATTTGTGCCTTGGCCGAATTCTACAAGGGAGAGAAAGGAGATCCCATGGAAGCTTGAAGAAGAAGCAAGGAGAAAGTAGGAAGCTTTCACTTGATTTCTACCTCAAAACATCTCACAAATCCCACTTTCTTCTTCTCCTCTCCATTTCTAAGGTAAAACTCTAAACTAAATTCGTTTTTGATGAATTTATTCCTTGGGTTTGGTAGTTAGAGCTTGAACTTGGTGTGGGTTTGAGGTATTGGAGTTAGATGATGATTTATGGAGAGAAAAGGGAGTAGGATGATGGATTTTTAATGGGTTTTGTTGTTGTTGATGAGACCCACTTGAGTATTGAAGTGTTGAGTGTTATTGGGACTGATTTGGAGGTTTGGGAAGGTCAAAAATGGAGGTTTTGAGGTTTATTTTCGTGAAATCGGAGCTGGAGGAAGAAAAAGGACGAAGCTGTCCAGACCCGTCACGGATCCGTGATGGGGACCGTGACGGAGGACGTCACGGCTCCGTGAGGGAGACCGTGACGACGTAAGTTATGGCTTCGTGAGAAGAACCGTGACGGTGCAGACCACGGGTCCGTGACCCGATCCGTTATGGAGCCCGTCAAGTCTTTGTGACCAGATGCGTGGCAGATCAGAATTGAGCCTTTTTGGCCCTTTTGAGTGGATTTCGAGTAATTGGGACGATTACCTATAACCGAGCCCTTTTGGGGTTAAATGGAAATGTTTTCCTCTTTAAAACACTCTTGAAATACGCTTATTTCTCTTATTTACTTTTTGATACTAGACTCTGGACCCGAGCTCGGAGGAGGAGACTTTTGTACGTCGTGAAGTAACTAAGCGTTTGGAAAGCGATTGAGGTAGGGAAAGTTACTAGTATGCATATAAGTTGCGAATACTTTATATAAAATGATAGAATTGCATGTAGGAGGTGAGAAACGAGTGAAATGAGGGATAGCTTACGAGCCATATCGAGCCGTAAGTTTGGGAATTGTTGTGCTGTAGAAATGCATGTGGGCCATGTCGAGCCCTTAGGTTGTGTGTTGATTGTGATGCCATGTTCTATGATTGTGATGCTCGATGTGTGGTTTATCCGTTGTTAGATTGAGAATCATGTTATGGTATACTCGGTGTAGCACGTTGTTGTGTTTTGGCAAGTGTGACATGTTTGATATGATGTGAACCAATGATTGTGATATGATCGGGTGATTGATAGACCGATGTGATGTGTTGTGGTAAGATAGCTCGGTTAGTATGTCGTGGTTGAATTATGGTATGCTTATGTGTGAGACTCTCTTGATGTATGTGTTAGTCTTAGTGCCCGTAGTTCAATCCTAAATGTCCAAATGTATATATCATCGTTAGCAATAAAATTAAAGCGGCTTTATATTACTTATGTGTTGGAGTAATATATCGATGTGTGCTCTGATCTATGCCCACCATGCGAATAGAACCATAGATCGAGATAGATCACACTCGATGGGTCCCTAGTCAACAAAGCTTCACTAGAAGCGACTAGTATGAAAGATGGCTCTTTATGGCTTACGTTCTGTTAGTCATTGGAATGAGATTCCGGAGTCTGATCATAGATATCATGTGGGACATGATATTGGACGACCCGCCCTGAATATGTGCCATAGATTAAGTCATGAACATATTCAGTTTTGTAGCTTGTCATGTATCCTTAGACCAAGGAGTCTTTGTGATCGCTATGTAGTCAACAACTGAGTTTGACCTGAGCCTAACGTTGTCCGTAACAGGGCTTCCATAACGGCCAGGATTGGCTTGGGGACGGGCTACATGAGTGACACGAAAGACGGCTAAGGGATTTATCCCTCATACTAAGGTATGGGAAAGATATCGGTTCTCGGCCACTTGATCGAGAGTGACTGGAAGAATAGCATGGCCATGCACATGATACTGGGTATCATATCTTCAGTCATCTCACATATCAAGGAACGGTGATTGAGAATAATAAGGATGACGGCTCTATGCCTTATCTCAATCAGGATATCGGAGATAAAAGGATAATGACAGGGACGACGGAAAGGTTAGAATCGACATGGTCGATTCGTTATGTAGTGTCAGGCAATACTAAAGTCTCGTTAGTTGCCACTTAAATAGGATCAAGTAAAATGGGATTTTACGTTGATCTATTGACATGCATAAACCTAAGGGTCACACCGGAGGATGAAACTCATTGACACATTTATGGAGAATGGCCAAAAGGGAGTTGTCTCGGGACATGACCAAAACTGGGTTTTGGGTCATGTGCCCGTAAGTGAATAGGACTTCACAGATCGAGACAAGGCTTGGAGTCTTGGGATTGATCGCGTCGGATAATGTTGGACATTTCCGGTATGGAAGGCATGGAGGCGATGAGCGAATCACGGGACCTCGTTGGAAATGGCCACGGGCCATGTTCCAAGAGGCCCATGAAAGGCCCATGCAACCAAGGCCCATGGAACTAATTAATCAAGTCTTGATTAATTAGTACTAAGTAAGCAAGACAAGGATTAAGGTGTTGGTGATTCACCACCTAACCCAATCTTGTCTTGCCATACTTTGTCCTATTTACACCTTACTTGACACCATACTTGTCCCATGCCTTTAGTTGGAAAAGTATGGGTTTTGTTATGTTTAAGTCATCTTTTTTTAACATAACAAACACAAGACAAGAATAGGAAACACATTTTCTCTCCCTCTTCCATGGCCATTTCGGGTTTGGCTAGTTTCCACCTCCATGTTTGTGTTCTTGAGTCCTCAAAGAGAAGAACTACGTGGCTTTGATTCCCATGTGGATACGTAGGCGTCTTGGAGACTCAAGCCAAACATTCGTTAACCGGTGTTCTTGTTTTGGTAAGAACTAGTGTTGAATTTTTCTCTTGTTAATCCATTCTTTGTTAGTTGTTTCATGGTTTTAATTGTCTCTTGGTTTTCATTGATTTTCCGCTGCGAGTTGGTTCATCTCCAACCCTACCTCGAGACCCAACAGTGGTATCAGAGCCGTGCTACCTTCGGGATTCACAAGACGGTGTTCAAAGTTTCGGTTTTGCTTGAAAGTTTCGTTTTTGGCATGTTGTTTTGCTAAATTGTTTGATAACATGTTTTAAATTATTGTTTATGGATTTAATGCATGTAAAATGAATTTTTGAAAATTATTTCAAATCTGGAAATTTTGAAAAAAATTTGATTTTTCGGGTCTCGGGAGCGGGACTCTCGGGGAGCCGAAACCGGGACCGAACGGGGCTCCGTTGGACGGAGCTAGGCCAAGCATGACCATTGGATGGTTAATATGCCAAGGCTAAACTGTTTTGTTAGTTATGACGAGTTTGGAACCGTCATGATGAACTCGAAGATCAAATGTTCAAAAGTTTCATTTTTGAACGGTTTCGATAAACCGAGCATCAAAAAATTTCGAAACTTGGCTATTAATTAAAACCGGAAAATCACATGATGTTTGATAACATTCTTGTTTGATAACACGATGTGTGATGTGATGTTGGCATGGTGTACATAATAGCCCCGAGCTCGATTTAATTATTTATCGCTTTTCACGGCCTGCGAGCCGTTAGAGTTAACGTGTAATTATTCTTTCAAGGTGTGGTCGTCGAACCACTTGTTTGTAATATTTATTTATTCCCGACCTGCGAGTCGTGTATTAAATTGTAATATTTTACTCAAGACGAAGAAAGGGCGAAAAGGTCATTTGGTGGCTTTTCGGGTGTTGGCATCGGCTTGGAGTCGGTGGAGCTCAAGAGGCTAGTGGGAGTTAGTTTAGGGGGCTATTATGTGCCCATTTATCGCTTTATGCTTGGTTTAGTTTATGCATGATTAATTCTATGTGTTTTAGAATTGCATGCTTAACTTTATTTACCGAGCATATCACCTCACATGCAAAGATAAAATTGGAATTTTAATCCTTGTGTGTGAACCCTTAGAACCGTCATTGCATTGGATGTAGTTGACGGGTTCAAAGGAAGAATTACATTGGATGTAATTTGAGGCATCATTGCATTTGGAATGTAGTTGATGTGCTCATCGCATCTAGGATGTGCCAAAGTTTTGAACACAACTGGACAAGTAAAAGCGGGTCATGTCCGATACCTCCCAATCATCAACACCTTACTACCTCCCCGTCCTATGGTTGTCGTGCGCATTAGCGGAGCATCCATGGGGAAGCGGGGTAGTAGGTTTGGACGACATATGTGGGTGTCGTGCGCATTAGCGGAGCACCTACATAGTGACGAGCCATAGTTGAAAATTGGTGGACCCGACTACGATTCTCGGCCTGAGGTTGAGCTAGGGTAACAGATAGGGTAAGTCGTGTACATAAGTACATACCCTAGCCAAGAGTCACATTGGATGTGATTGGATGGAGTCCTACCTACATAGCTCGATTAAGTGGTGAGCATTAGTTCAGCTTAATCGAGTGAATCAAGGATCTTGGTTTCAGATTCTAAAGGTTTAGAATTGATTGTTGGTGTTTAAGCTTGATCTTCATAAAATTTATTCAGTTTACTGATTGAATTTTATCTGTTGTAGATCAAATGGCAAATTCAGCGAACATTAATAGTTTGTCATTAAAAACCATTCTTGACAGGGTCAAGCTAAATGGGACAAACTATTTGGACTGGTACAGAATTTTGAGGATAGTCCTCAAGTCTGAACGCAAAGAATATGTCCTTGACAAGGCTGTCTCTAAGACCATATCAGAGTTACATGAAGTGTCATCAGCTGCTGAGAAGAATATCTCAGGGATCTGGGATCCAAGGATATTCTGATGGTCAACAGGGGAATTGAAAGTGGCAAGGGCTGGGCCCATGCGCACTTGGCATGAAAGATGAGACACTTGAGAATGTCTGCTTCTACTGCCAACAGCCTGGTCATTGGAACCGGGATTACAGGAAGTTCACGGCTGATCTGAAGAAGGGCAGTGGGACTGCGCCTTCATCAAATAGCCTGGATGATCTGAAGAAGGGCAGTAGGACTGCGCCTTCATCAGGAAACCTGGATGATCTAAGGAAAGGCGGTGGGATCGTGCCTTCATTCGGTATTAACTCTATAGAGCTACATCTCTCTACTTCCAAAGATTCATGGGTATTAGATACCATGACTGAATCTCACACATGCACTAATATATGGTGGCTGAAAGTAGGAGAGATTTGGAAAGCACGAAATGGACCTCAGAGTTGTGGCAACTGTTGTAGGATCCATGAGTCTTGCTTTGCCAAGAGGCCTTGTCTTAGTATTGTATAATGTATATTGCATACCTACTTTTAGTAGGAATATTATATCTGTATCCGTGTTTGACAAGGAAGGATATAATGTTAATATTGGAAATGGAGTTTTCAATGTTCTATGCAATGATATGTTTTATACCATTACTGACATGGTTGGAGGATTGTACATATTAGATATGGGTAACAATGCCTCAAGTTCTATATATTCCGTTAATACCAAGAGGTCTAAATCCAACGATTTAAACCTAACTCTGTTATGGTACTGTCATTTGGGTCGCATAAACAAGAAGCGCCTATCAGCACTTCAGAAGTGCGGGCTTTCAGGTTCATTCGAATTCCATTCGATCGATAGGTCCAAGGTTTGTTTGATGGGAAAAATGACTAAAGTGCCCTTTATCGATCGCGATGAAAGGGCGGGTGAATTATTGGGGCTGATACACTCGAATGTATGTAGACCAATAAGTTCACTTGCCATGAGGGGTTTTAGCTACTTTATCACATTTACTGATGATTACAGTAAATATGGTTATGTCTATTCGGTGAGACATAAGTCTGAAGCTTTTGATAAATTCAAAGAGTTTAAGACTATAGTAGAAAACCAGCTCGACAAAGGTATTAAGGCACTTCGATTGGATCGAGGTGGAAAATACTTGACCACAGAGTTATTAGATCATCTAAAAGAGAATGGGATCCTTTTGGAATGGACTCCTCCTAGGTCACTGTAGTTGAAAGGTGTAGCCAAACGAAGAAATCGGACATTGTTAGACAATGGTCTGTTCCATGATTAGTTGGATTGATCTCCCAATCTCTTTTAGGGGTTTTGCTCTAGAGACGACCGCATTCATAGTGAATCGGGCTTCGACGAATGGTGTGGAAGGGACACCATTTTAAAAATGGTACGGGATGATGCCCGCTTTGTCCTTCCTAAAGATTTGTGGTTGCGAGGCTTATGTGAAACATTTGGTTTCGACTAAGCTCGAACCAAGATCTGAGATATGCACCTTCGTGTGGTATCCCAAAGCAACAAGGGGATACTATTTCTACAATCCCAGTGAGAACATGGTGTTCGTCGCTTGGGGTGGGGTCTTTATGGAAAAAAGTTTTGTTTCCAAAGACGTCATTGGGAGGACTGTGCATCTCGAAGAAATTCAGGATGGTACAGATCTGTCTGAACCAATTGACAACCCAGTAGAAAGGAGCCAGAGATTGTCGTAGAGTGAGAACCAATTCCTGTTACAATTCCGGAAGGTCCAAGGCGATTTGAAAGGATCAATCTTCCACCTCCAAGATATGGTATCCGGAGGTGACAATGAAGTCATGGTGGATCACGATGATCCAGCCACCTTTCAGGAAGTCGTGGATGGGCCCAACTCCGAGTTATGGCTGGGAGCCATGAGGGAGGAAATGCAATCCATGTCGGACAACCGAGTCTGGGAACCGGTTGATCCCATCAATGGTGTGAGGACCATAGGACGCAAATGGATCTTCAAGGTGAAGATGGACATGGACGGCAACCCTCTGACCTACAAAGCTCAACTGGTGGCGAAAGGTTATAGGCAGATCCAATGGATTGACTATGAGGAAACCTTCTCCTTAGTGGCTATGGTCAAAATCGATCCAAATTCTTCTTGACATAACTGCGTATCATAATTACGAGATATGGCAAGTGGATGTCAAAACCGCTTTCCTAAATGGAAATTTGACTGAGTACGTTTGTATGTCTCGGCCCAAAGGTTTTGACGATCCGAAGAATAAAGGAAAGATTTATAAGTTGTTGAAATCCATTTATGGATTGAAACGAACTTCTCGGAGTTGGATCCTTCGTTTTGATGAAGCTGTAATTGGATTTGGCTTAATCAAGAACGGGGATGAATCTTGCGTTTATAAGAAGGCTAGTGGGAGCAATATTACCTTTCTGGTTCTCATTGAAAACGACATCCCAACCTTGCACGAGACTAAAGCTTGGTTGAGGAAGTGTTTTTCAATAAAGGACTTAGGCGATGCTTCTCATATCTTAAGGATTAAGATATGTAGAGATCGCACCAAGAGGGTCTTGGATTTAAGTCAGGGAACC
The DNA here is from genome assembly GCA_963921825.1 of Erodium maritimum. Taxonomy (NCBI): domain Eukaryota; kingdom Viridiplantae; phylum Streptophyta; class Magnoliopsida; order Geraniales; family Geraniaceae; genus Erodium; species Erodium maritimum. The sequence goes on along the minus strand of OY997590.1, from coordinate 59,468,632 downwards.
TATGTGAACAAGGCATTGAGTAGGTTCTTAATGCTCGATTCAAAGAAAGGACTCTTACCCACTAGTCATGGCATTCATCTCAGCAAGACTCAGTGTCCTAAGACACCTGATGAGCTGAAAAGGATGATGAGAATCCTATGCGCCTGGGGGCAGGATCGATCATATATGCCATGACATGTATGAGACCAGACGTCTCGTAAGCCTTATGTTGTACCAGTAGACATCATTCTAACCCGGGGAAAAGATGATGCTGAACTAGTCGTCGAAGGATGAGTAGACGCTAGTTTTCCAAGACAAATCCAGATGACTTTAGAAGTCAATCAGGATATGTGTTTACGCTGAATGGCAGAGCTTTAGCTGGGAAAGCGTAAAGCAAGATACCATTGCCGAATCTACGACAGAGGCCAAGTACATGGATGCTGCAGAGGCAGCTAAGGAGGCTATGTGGATTTGGAAATTCATGGCAGGGCTGGGTGTAATTAAAAACCCATCCAGTCCGGTGAATCCATTTTGCGACAACACAGGGGCCATTGCGCAAGCTAAAAGCCTAGATCGCATAACAAATCCAAACATGTACTGCGGCGTATCCACCTCATCAGATAAATACTGAACTGAGGTGAAGTGAAGATAACCGATATTGCAATAGATGATAACATAGCCAACCCGTTGACTAAGGCAGTGTCACTGCCTGAACATGTTAGACATGTAAAGTCGATGGGAACATATTGGAGTTTAGATTGGAACTAGGGCAAGTGGGAGATTGTTAGTCTTAGTGCCCGTAGTTCAATCCTAAATGTCCAAATGTATATATCATCGTTAGCAATAAAATTAAAGCGGCTTTATATTACTTATGTGTTGGAGTAATATATCGATGTGTGCTCTGATCTATGCCCACCATGCGAATAGAACCATAGATCGAGATAGATCACACTCGATGGGTCCCTAGTCAACAAAGCTTCACTAGAAGCGACTAGTATGAAAGATGGCTCTTTATGGCTTACGTTCTGTTAGTCATTGGAATGAGATTCCGGAGTCTGATCATAGATATCATGTGGGACATGATATTGGACGACCCGCCCTGAATATGTGCCATAGATTAAGTCATGAACATATTCAGTTTTGTAGCTTGTCATGTATCCTTAGACCAAGGAGTCTTTGTGATCGCTATGTAGTCAACAACTGAGTTTGACCTGAGCCTAACGTTGTCCGTAACAGGGCTTCCATAACGGCCAGGATTGGCTTGGGGACGGGCTACATGAGTGACACGAAAGACGGCTAAGGGATTTATCCCTCATACTAAGGTATGGGAAAGATATCGGTTCTCGGCCACTTGATCGAGAGTGACTGGAAGAATAGCATGGCCATGCACATGATACTGGGTATCATATCTTCAGTCATCTCACATATCAAGGAACGGTGATTGAGAATAATAAGGATGACGGCTCTATGCCTTATCTCAATCAGGATATCGGAGATAAAAGGATAATGACAGGGACGACGGAAAGGTTAGAATCGACATGGTCGATTCGTTATGTAGTGTCAGGCAATACTAAAGTCTCGTTAGTTGCCACTTAAATAGGATCAAGTAAAATGGGATTTTACGTTGATCTATTGACATGCATAAACCTAAGGGTCACACCGGAGGATGAAACTCATTGACACATTTATGGAGAATGGCCAAAAGGGAGTTGTCTCGGGACATGACCAAAACTGGGTTTTGGGTCATGTGCCCGTAAGTGAATAGGACTTCACAGATCGAGACAAGGCTTGGAGTCTTGGGATTGATCGCGTCGGATAATGTTGGACATTTCCGGTATGGAAGGCATGGAGGCGATGAGCGAATCACGGGACCTCGTTGGAAATGGCCACGGGCCATGTTCCAAGAGGCCCATGAAAGGCCCATGCAACCAAGGCCCATGGAACTAATTAATCAAGTCTTGATTAATTAGTACTAAGTAAGCAAGACAAGGATTAAGGTGTTGGTGATTCACCACCTAACCCAATCTTGTCTTGCCATACTTTGTCCTATTTACACCTTACTTGACACCATACTTGTCCCATGCCTTTAGTTGGAAAAGTATGGGTTTTGTTATGTTTAAGTCATCTTTTTTTAACATAACAAACACAAGACAAGAATAGGAAACACATTTTCTCTCCCTCTTCCATGGCCATTTCGGGTTTGGCTAGTTTCCACCTCCATGTTTGTGTTCTTGAGTCCTCAAAGAGAAGAACTACGTGGCTTTGATTCCCATGTGGATACGTAGGCGTCTTGGAGACTCAAGCCAAACATTCGTTAACCGGTGTTCTTGTTTTGGTAAGAACTAGTGTTGAATTTTTCTCTTGTTAATCCATTCTTTGTTAGTTGTTTCATGGTTTTAATTGTCTCTTGGTTTTCATTGATTTTCCGCTGCGAGTTGGTTCATCTCCAACCCTACCTCGAGACCCAACAGTATGTTCCAAGACGAGGTGTATTCCGGTATGATACCTACACCGAAGGGGTATGCCGATGTAGGGTGGTATCTAGGCCGACGGTGTGGTCCCATGTACGTGGTCCCCTGGTGTTGCTAGTTCCGGTACGATACTTACACCGAGGGGGTATGCCGGTGTAGGGTATTTAGGCCGACGGTGTGGTTCGTACCCCGATGCTGTGTGGTCCGAGAAGACATCTAGGCCGATGATGTGTGGTTTGGTATGATGTGTCGTGATTTGTGCCCCGATGCCGTGTTCCGGGGAGATATCTAGGCCGATGTTGTGTGGTCCGGTATGATATGGTTGAGTCGGGCTGTGGACAGCCGGCGGAGTTCGGGGACTGTTGTACGGGACGTATGATTGTTTTACTGTGTGTTGCATGCTTGATGATCGGATAAGTGTTGTGATTACGGTGTGATAATGGTCATGTAAGTGTGTTTGTGATTAGGTGTTCTCTGTGATTGTCATTAGTGTTGTGCTTTGCTAGTATGCCTTAATTGGACGGTTACTCGTGGTGGTGAGCGGACACTCATCACCTTAACTACTTTTTCCTACTGAGCGAAAACTCACCCCTTTACTTTATTGTTCTACAGGTCTTGAGCGTGATTTGTGTTAGCGGGATTCTCGGAGCTTGGAGCTAGCGAGGGTCTTAGTCTAGTGTGGTCTAGAGACGTACCGTTTTTATGGTTACTGAACTATTTATTATTTGGTTTTACCGAGCTGTTGGCTCGTGTTGTTAGTTGGATCTTTGAAACTGTTATTTTAGACTCTTTTTGATATTTAAATTGCTTTTATTATTTGTTATTTTTAGTTCACGTCTCGAGTCCAGTCAAAACCGTATTTGGGGCGTGACCACACCGATTCTTTGAAATAAAGAATACGATGGGCGGAAATGATACATGAAGGAGCGTTCCTTTCGGAACCTCAAGAAGCCCCACACCGGGAAGACCAACAGTCACAATGAATGGGTACGCAGACTCTGAAACAACTACAACAAGAAGCCCCATACCGGGGAAGACCAACAACCATAAAGAAAGGGTACGCAGACCCTGAAGGAAACAACCACAAACAAAGAATGGGCACGCATACCCTGAAGCTAACAAACACAAAAGGAAAGGGTCTAGCACTTAAATTTGACAACCATGAAGCACATGCGATAGCACACTTTGGGCAGAAGCATCCAAATGTCAGGCCCAACAGAAGACCTCTAAACCCCAACCTTGAAAGAATAGAACTACTCCCATCCCCAAAGAACTTTCAACCCTCGAAGGAGAAGATGACAACAACTAAAAAGTCGGCGGCCAACGCCGCAAACAGCAGAGACGGACCCGGAAAACCATACATAACTTAGGTGGTGGCTTCTGAAGGGGGCAAACAACGCCCAAGAAACTCGCTGGCGGGCAACACCTTTAATCGACTAGCTCGAACCACACCCGGTTCGAGATGAAAGGAAGCCAAAACACACAGGTATGTATGAATGGGTCGAAGAAGACTAACCAAACAAGGGAGGAAAAAGAGAGTACCTCAGAAAAGTCGACAAACAGACTGGAGGCCGGGTGGCGAAGAACCTGAAGCAGCTAGAATAGCTCAACAACGATCCAAACCCAATAGGATGTAGAAGCGCGTCCCACGACTTGAGCCATAACCAGACACCTTCAATGACCTGCAAGGAGCTCCTCCAACAAAACCGCGAGACACAGAGCAGACAAAGAAGCTCGCACTCAGCCCTCCGATACCTAATTCCGGTAAACACCAAGAAGAGGCCCTAAAAAGGGGGAGGACCGATATTTTTACCGAGATCGAGTTCCAAACTCCAAGCCGGCAGCAACAAGTCTAGCAATCTGAGAAACCGAAACTAGAACGCGAGCTGAGCGTTCCGAAATCGAGACCGGTAACCCCTCGTCAACTGGCAACGAGGACCCGAAGGAGAAAGCCTGTACTGATACCGAGCACGATCTTGCCCGGACCCAAACAAAAGAAGACACTAAAGGAAACAAGAAGAGCATCAGTCTACTCCGACGGAACGAGACCCAATCCACAACAAGTCGTTGACTTACGAAATGTTTCCCACGGTAGATCAAGAACGAACCAACAATACGGCAGCACCACCACACATCGAACAGTTGCACCTCCGAGAATAAAGCTGAGAGAGGAGGGAGTCGAAGAGCTTGAGCAGTAGGAGTGACTAAAACAAAACCACTACAATCACCAACCAAAAGGTCGAGAAAGGAGTCTCATACCGGAACTAGAAAAGGCACCGAAAACCTCGATAGGGACACAACAAAGTTCATCTCAATTATGAACATAGGAGCTCGAACTCAATCCTCTGAAACACAATTCCGGCCCACACCGAGAAAGGGCACAAAGAGGGAAGACCGGTATTTCTACCGAGAGCGAGCACAAACTTCCAAGTAGGCAGCAGTAAGACATCACTTCCGAGAATCAAAGATGGAAATCGAGCTGGGCGTTCCGAAACCGTGACCGGTAACCCCTCACCGGCCAACACCAAACGAGGACCCTATGGGAAGGCATGTAGTTATACCGAGCACGAAACAACCCGAACCCAGAAAGATCTGCCACCAAGGCCAACAGAGAAGGGCAACACCACGACCGAGCACCCGACCAACTTACTCCAACAAGCAGGCAACGGGAAATAAGCACTTCTGAAGGACAAAGGCTAGACACAAACTGAGCATTTCGATACCGAGACTGGTAATCCCTTGCCGACCAACACCTAGCGAGGACCTGAAGGAGAAGGCATGTAGTAATACCGAGCACAAGCCAGCCTGAACCCAAACAGAACTGATACCAAAGCCTAAAGAGAAGCAGAATGCCACCACCGAGAGATCGAACAGCATCCGGTTCCACCACAACACCATCGGCTGAAGAATGACCCTCCACTAGTTGGGGATCCGGGACTGGAACTCGAGTTGAGCGTTTAGAAACCTAAAACTGGTAACCCCTCGTCGGCCAACACCAAATGAGGACCCGAAGGAGAAAGCCTGTAATAATACCGAGCTCGAGTGAAGCCGAACCCGGAAAGAGTCCAAAACCAGAGAGCTCCGCCAAACGAAGGTCCACAGAAGAAGAGAAAGCACCACGACGAACAAAAAAGTGCCAAGTGTATGGAACTGAACCTGTAGCCCTTGAGACGGACCCGGATCTACTCGAATCAGCCTGACCCGAGTGTGTTTGACCCATATCAGTCACTACCCGAATCCGCCCGACCCGAATAAGCCCGACACGAATAAGCTCGACCCTTACCAAATCCACATGTCCATACCCAACCCGACTATACCCTACCCGGATCCAAAGCCACATGCCCATACTCGAACCGGCTGGACCCTACCCCGATCCAAACCAATCAAGCCTCGCCGTCCTTGTGAAGCAAACCCACGCCGACCAGAAAAAAGACCGAGGAGATACACCACCGGAGTAGCACCACCGGAGCAGCAGTGAGCAACAGAGCTCCGACGAGCACACGACTGAAGAGCGAAGAACGAAGAGCAACCACCCCAGATCTTCTGGCGATTGTCGAGCTCAACTCCAACACCGCAGCCTCACGAACCACGGCCACAAAACGGACCAGATCAAGCTCCGGCCACACCACTCCCGGTCACACCAGCCACAGCACGAGCAGATCCGTACCAAGCTCCGGCCACAACACGAGCCAACACGAGCAGATCTGTACCAAGCTCCGGCCACACCACTCACGGCATACCAGCCACAACAACACTGACATGTACATATCTCAATGCCAATTCTTGAAGAAGAGTTCTTTTTGTGAAGCGTTGATTATATGGTAGCTGCATCCTCAAGCGCATTAGTGATTATGGCAGCTGCATGACCCAGAGGCAACACTGAAACCACAGTCGGCGGCAAGACTCGAACAGATCTGAGGATCTTGAGCAACCAGCGATAAGGGAAGTCAGCGTCGAGAACGGCTACACTCTGGCGAACGAGCGGCAAAACAGCCCGAGCTGTCCAAGGAAACGAGAAGCGAAGCTCCGAGGACGAAGCTCCCTGAACACAGCCAAGAATCGACGAAGCAAAAGCAAGAGAGAAGAGGGTGGGGAAGAAGAACGAAGGGAAGAAGGGTCTCCACCGGTGACGTCAATGGCCGGAGACCATGACGCCGCCGATGATGTGAAGAAGAAGGTTTGTTACTGTTGTGACGGCTGAAAAAGAGCCAAGATAGAGAGAGAAGACTAGGGTTGGCTCGCTAAATTTTTTATATATATCAACCAAAGAATATAAGTACATCATTTGGTTGGTTTTGTTGAACACTTGCTCTTATTCTAGGCGGAATCATTCTGGAACTCAGGAGGACTTTGGAAGAGAGAGAAGGATGTTGAGTCGGGTAGATATAAAAAACAGTTATTAGTTGTAATCAAATTAGATATTACATAAAACATTAAACAAAAACCAACACATTTGAAAAAATACGGTTATGAATTCATGATGTGAAAAATACATAAATGAAATTACATAGAACACTACTTATATATATCTATCTAAGTTAACTTGGCTACCATGATCATAACAATGCGATGAACCCTATATGATTCTTGAAATTGATATTCGTCCATCTCCTCCAAATCTTTAGTTTGGGCATGCAATTCATCTCATTTAGCCTTGCTCATATTTTCTTGCTTCACTTTCTCAAACTCTAAGATGATGTGCAAATCATCATATTCCTTTCGGATCTTTTGTATTTTATGGACGTACTTAGGGCTTTGAACAGGATTTGGGATTCAGTCTGCTTGTGAACCAGAACCCTAAGCAAGCCATTGATGACGGTGGTGGAGAAGAGTTGTACATACCTTCCCGCTTGCTGGCTTGAATGCCTTCCTCCCTTGTCCATTTCGCTTAATATCGGACCGCCTCCCACCAATACTGATACACACTGATTCAAAACTCCAACTAGGCGTCAATTTTACTCGAGCTTTGTCAGCTATTCAAGTCCGATTAACCGGGCGAGTATGGGTTGAGTCGGATAAATTCAACTCCATATTTCATACCCAAAACAAAATGGTGTTGATACAATCACATAGGAACCTTAAAACAAAAACGCCATACAAGTCGAAATAGAGCACTTAGTCTCCGGTTGTCTTCAAAATATTAACAAACACCAACCCAAACCGAAACATTATTTATGAAAAGGAAAATTACACATAAATTATTCTATTATTGTCTTTTTTTCACACCTCCCTCTTAATTATTATTTTATTGACATTTAACCCATCTGCAGAGTTAACACAGGTTTTGAACAAGCAAAAGGTAAAGAAATGAATTAAAATAAATAAAATGATATTTAATAGTTATTATAAATCGGAGAAAAAAAGTAATACAAATTAGAATTTAAGTTTTAACAAAAATAAATTAATATTAAAAAAGGATAAACAAAATTAATTCATATTTAGAATAAAATAATAAAAATTAATAATTTCAAAATTAATTAAAATTAAAACAGAATTAATTAATTAAAATTAAAAACAAAAAAAAATTAATTGATAAAAAAAATTAATGGTATATTTTAAAATTAAAAAGTATTTGAAGGTTACTATAGACATTTAATAGGTTTTAGGTTTTACAGAATAGTGATATGCATTTGAAATTTTGATGGTTAATGACGGGTAGTTTTGTTTTTTTTACATGTTTTGGATAGGAAATTAACGTTATTGGACTAAACTGAAAAAAGATGTCAGGGGAATTAAATGTCAAGAAAATAGTTAAGAGAGAAATGTAAAAAAAGATAAAAGTAAGATAGGGTATGTGTAATTTTCCCTGTTATGGGTTTGTTGAGAAGCTTCTCTCACTTATAGGTGCATGGGTCACAAACTAGATTTTGAACTAGGAGAATATATTGATTTGGTGAAGGTGGTAGAGGTTTTGACAAACAGATATAGAGTTGGAGGAGATAAAAATAGTAGAGGTGGAAGTTAGAGTAGATGAAAAGGGAAATATCTTTTTTTTTTTGACGAAAGTGTTTGATTTTATTAAATCAAATCCATTGCCAATAACCTAGCAATAGGTTCTAGCAAATCATTGCAATCCCACACCCAATTGACCCAAACACAGGCATTAAACACAAGCGTTTTTGGCTAGCTCATCAGCTACTCTATTAGCAGCCCTCCTCACATGGACTACTTTTACATCGTTTAAATCACGTAGAACCTGCTTACAATCATCAATGATAGCTCCTAGAGGAGTAATTAAAGACAAGGTACTATTGATTGCCTGAACAACACCCAAGCAATCGGACTCAATCTCTCCGTGCTCCTATGCTCGGGTCCGGATCTCCTCCAGCGTCTCCTTCACCGTCAAGGCCTCCGGGACTTCTCGATCTTGGATGTCCTTAAATTCCCAGCACCTGAGAAACAAAGGTACACCCTCCCATCCCGACATATCCCCCCTTCACCTCCCCCGAACACTGAGATCACAACAGCATCGGTATTGACTTTCCACCTATCCACGGCCGGCTTCCTCCACCCATTCCTACGAACCTCCTCCATCACTGAGCCTGCCACCCTTGGCACCCGCGCCTCCACCCAACCTGCCAATAAATGTTGAGCCCCTCGATAAACTCCCTCCACAGTGGGGCTCTTTCCTTCTCAATAGCGTTGATTTCGAGCTTTCCACAGCTCCCAGCAGGTCACCGCAATCAACTCTGCCTGAGTCCCACCGTCCACCTCCCAACCTTTCTCCAACCATTCCCGGAATGTGACTGCCACCAACCCCTGCATCCCAGTAAATCTACTCCAAACCGCCCTCGCCATTGGACACTCGAACATCACATGAACAACCGATTCCTCGGCTCCACAAACCACACACTCTGATTCAACCTCAACCCTACGAATTCTCAGATCGTCGTTCGTAGGGATATAACCTTGCAGCCCCCGTCATAGAAAGTGTGTGATCTTAGGTGGAACTTTCAACGACCATAAGCGCTTCCAAAAGATGTTCCTATCCGCATCGTTCCTGTCACGCCCCAAATCCGATTCTTGACCAGACTCGAGACGTGACTAGCGATTTGCAATTAAAACAAGATAAGGGAAAATAAATTGAGTTTCAGACTAATATAAAACTTCAAAAGTAAGAGTCACAGCTCAGTAATAAATACAAAATCCAACACAAAAGGTGCACGTCTCTAAACCTAGCTAAACCCTCGTAGCTCCCAAGCTCCGAGAGTCCAGCTAATACTGCTCCCGCTCAACACCTGAAACACCACAAAGACAGGAGGGGTGAGCTTACGCTTAGTAGGGAAAAAGCATAACCGGTCGCCCTTTATAGTTTAATAAATAGGAGTTCACAAGTTCAATCAAATCTTTAATAAACAAGAAACCAAACCGATGATGAAATACGGAGGCCAACCGATTGTTTAACAATTTCAAAGGATCAATAATGATCGTAGGAAAATAAGAGAATCAATGCATTTCTTAAATACTCAATAGAAGATAGAACGTTCAAGTAATGCCGTGGGACATGAAGTCGCCACCCTCCGATCCACAATACTCGTTGTGTCATGTCGGATTTTCCCTCGGTTCAGAGGAGACACATAACGTTGAGAATGCCGGAAACATCCCTAGGAGGACGCATATCATCGGGATTCTCAGAAACGTATCCAAAGGATCATATGTCATCGGGACAAGTAGAATAATGTCGTGGGACATGTAGTCGCCACCCTCCGATCCACAATACTCTCTGTGTCATATCGGATTTTCCCTCGGTCCATAGGAGACGCATAACGTTGAGAATGCCGGAAACATCCCTAGGAGGATGCATATCATCGGGATTCTCAGAAACGTCTCCAAGGGACCATCTGTCATAGGGAACCAGGGTAATACTCCCGTAGGACGCATACACTTGGGTGAATCAACCAATAACTAATCCTCACAAGGTAAACCATCCAAATGTTCCACCGGGTCTAGTAACCAATGCCCTCGGGCTCCAATAATCAATCCTTACAATATCCAATAACCAATGCCCTCAGGCTCCAATAATCAACCAATATCTCACAGTATCTGTCAAACTCCAACCACCATAACGGCACCGGATTACCCCCCCCCCCCCCCCCCCCCGGTGTAGTACCAAACCGAACAAACAAACATTTCAAGAATAAGAATAAGGAAACAAGCACTATAATTCATCAAACAAGTAATTCAACACGCAATCACTCAACCAAGCAAGTAAACAATCAACCAATCGAACATAAAATTAAACTAGTTTCATTAGACTCTTGATTATCCTAATAACTAGCAACCAAGCATGTAAACCTAGCACAACAACTAATCCGAGGGCTCATCACGGCCTCTCTACCAGTAAATAAATTCTCAAGTATTGAAAGCGAGTTAACTAGTGATTTGCATCCTAATCATGCATTTCTAGACTCGTCCGATTATTAGTAATTGAAAGACGCTTATTCTAGTGATTTGCATCCTATATGCAATTTTAGGACCTTTCCGATTTTATTAACCTAATAAGCATACTAGTATTGAAATACTCGAGTAGTTAGACTTTCCCTACCTTGTGGTCTTCCTCTAACACTCTGTTGTCAAGCTCGGTAGTTTCTACTTCGTTCTTCACACGGGTTCCGGCGTGATCTTCGTTCTTCTAGCTCGGGTCCAAGTTCTTCGTTCTCGGGCGAAGCCCCGTCTAGGTTGACAAATAAATCGTCAAAATCAATACTGATAAAAGTCCAAAGGTCATCTGATGTTTAAATCAAACCATCAATTTCTCACCTTTAATTAAATAAAGTTAATTATTTAATCTGATCTTTAAAATATTTTTATTTGAAACCGGGTTGACCCGGTTCCGACCCGGTCCAAAAGCCTGACCCGACCCGGGTCCGGCCCAGACCTGAGTCCCGGTTTCTAGGCCCGACACGAGGATTAAGGCCCAACCCTTCCAGGCCCGGTCCGGCCCACTTTCGCTCGTCTGGCCCAACAGTTCAACACGGCCGGCCCAAAGTTTCCGCCCGGCCTGACCCGCCACTCAGAACTGGCCCGAGTCGAGGGACGAGGGTTCCGACCATCGTCGGCGGCAACAGCGGCGACGGGAGCTCGGAGGGAGTGCATCGGTGACAGGGAGTCGATTCCTACCGCGGATCTGGCTGAGCTCGTCGTCATGGAAGCAGGAGTGGTCGCGAGGGGTTCCGGCCCAGGAGACGGCTCTCGAGTGGGGTTTTCAGGTGGGAAAAGTCATCGGGAAGGGTGGACGTACCGGTACACCGTCGATCTGGACTGAGACCCCCGGCGAGGCGAGGGTTCGTCGTTGTTTCAGGGATGGCGGCGAAAACTCTTAAGAGGGTGCGGAAAAAAGTGGAGTAGCTGAGAGGGAAACGGAGCCCCGGCGTCGTTCCCTTACCAACGAGGTATCGGGGTATGTCGCCGGCGAGGTTGAAGCTCGAACGCGTGCGGCGGTGGTGCTTGTTCAGCATGAGCGAGAGGGGAAAGGAGAGCGAGATTCGCGAGAGAGAGGAAAGAGGCAGCTTCGGGAAGCGTGTGCAAAATATGGAGCTGAAGGGTCGAGTTTGCGTCTTAGGGTTTGCAGTTGGGCTTCGCCCGTCGTGGGCCTGGGTGACACGCATGGGCCTGCGTGTGGACTGGGTCTGTCCACTTGACCAGCCCAGGTCTGTGTCACGCTCCCCTTTCTTCTCCTTTTTTTTTTCTTTTCGTACTCGATCCAATTTTTCCGATCCGTTTTCAACTCCGCCGTTACAACTCGATAAAATTTAAATCGTTTCTTTCTTTTAATTTATACGGTCTTTACAGTTCCACCTCCCCCCTGCAGCCTGCAAGGCACGATACACTTCCTTCACACTATATTGCCCATTTCGGGTCCCTTTCCAGTACCAGCCATCCTCCGACAGACTCGAACTCAGGGGGACCCGTAAAATATTAACCGCGTCCATCGGATCAAAAATTCTAGTGACCAGGTCCGCATTCCACTTCCTCGTACCCCCCACCATTAAATCACTAACTGACCAGCTTTTGATGCCAATCGGTTCTACTTGAACCAATCCTGACTCAGAGGACAACCAAGCCGACCCAAGGACCCTTGTGTCCTCTCCAGATCCAATTCTACTTCTGATTCCACCGGACACGATCTCCTTGGCCGCCAAACACTGTTCCAGATAGGGCTGGCATTTAGACGTGACTCTACATGAATAAATTCAGACATCGGATAGTACTTGGCCTTCATAATATGGGCCACCAGACTTCTCGGGTTGTTCATTAATCTCCAACCCTGCTTGCCAAGCAGAGATAAATTAAAGTCATTCAGAATTTTGAAACTCATACCTCTTTTGAGTTTATGGTCACACAACCCATTCCAACTCCGCCACCTGATTCCTTAAAGGGAAATATCAATTGCTTCATACTAAATGGGGCAGAAGAACATAAGGGGAATAAATAGATTTGAATCCCCAAGGGCATTTTAGTATTATTATTATTTTTGAAAAAATTGGTTATATGTCAGATATATGACCATTTTACGTCCAAAATTGAACAGAAAAGACTACACTGAAAATAAAAGTTTGTCAGGATAGCAGAAAAGATAAAAAAAAATTAGGATACTCATTTGAAAAAACAAAAAGACTAAATATAATATCTTTTGCAATTAAATAAATCATATTGACACAAATCTTCAGTACAAAAATTAACTTCTAACATTCTTAGTTATTTACTTTTATTATATCTCGTCGAAGATGAAAGATCAACGAGAGTGAGATTTACAACAAAAAAATAAAGCAATACGAGAGTCTGATAGTCAGTATTTTTAAATAATTTCGAACCTTTTTATAAGACCAAAATTTTCCAATATAGTTGGTCTTGGTTTATGTAATTATCAAACCAAAAATATTGAAAGCTCTACGATTTGATAAAATTTAAATTTTATGGAGCGAGGACATGTCATAGCATATTTTATACCTTTCTACATCCACCTTGTCTTTATCTTGCGCACAACAAGCACCAGATTTAATAATAGCAATAGAAAAATTTTCCCAACATCCATGGTTGCTTTTAGATGAAGAAAAATGAGCTTGAGGCATACGTAGGGGCGGAACTAAGGGAGTAAAGAGTGTTCCATAGAACACCCTGAATATATGAGAACCTAGCATAATGGTATAAGTGTTGGGTTTGCCCGAGGCCCAATCGGTTTTAAAGTCCAATTGGTTCTTAGTCCAAATAGGAAATAGTATTTAAGGATAGAGATTAGGGTTAAGAGAGTGGTTCTTATTTTTCTCTCCACCCTCCCTTTTTCTATTCTCTCCCATACAAGAAAGAAGAATATTTCTTCCTCCGTAATCGTCTCAATTGGTTAAAAGCATCAAAGGTTACTCGGTGTGGATAGACTATAGGCTTCGTGTTTTCTAAGCTAAAATCGGATTTTCTCTACATATCAAGTAAGTGATTTTACAGTTTTAACAATGATTTTGATGCAATATGTTTGGCTTTGGATCGAACGTTTTAATTCCTCTACTAACATATGATGTTTTTCGATCCTTCAATTGGTATCAGAGCCCTAGATTTTTGCTTTTGAATCATATGAAAAATCTTTGAATCGTAATATCGATTTGTTTTGTATATGTGACATGCATTAAGGTATTACTAAAAAAATCCCTTAATCATTGTTGGCCGAACATGGATCACTGTCCAAACAAATTATTCATACCTGTCAACTTTTTGGACAACGGATTTATTATATATAGTGAAAACGACGAATCCTAACTATTTGGGAAATGTGTTTTTCACATCCTAACTACGCGTCACATTTTGTCACATATCATATACCAAAGGTAGTGTCATTTTATAAGAACTAACGAATACCGTCTAAGATAACTGAGTTGTTAGTTTTTGAGATGAAATGTCTAAAATACCCCTGAATTTCGAATTAGAGGGGTGAAGTCAAACATACCTCTCATTTGTCTAAAATCTCTAAACTCTCTCATCTTTATGACCTTCTCTCAACTCCATCTCTCGATTTCTCAAACCCTAAGGAAGAGGAATAGCTGGAGGAGGCCTACTACTGAAGTTGTTGGTTGATTGAGGTAAGCTCTTGTCTATATTCATTGTTCTTTGGGTTTAAAGTTTGTTAGGGTTTGAGTAAATCATATCATAAACTGTATATGGATGTTGAAAGTTCGAAATATAGTTAGGGTTTGTTGCATGCGTTCAGTGGCAGTAGAAGAAACAAACTATTCAGGGAAAATAAACGATTTTATGTTAGGGTTTGAAAAAAATGGTCTGAATCATGAAACTCTAAACATTGCTATGATTTGAGACTTGTTTATGAGTGCATGCTAGTTAGGGTTAGTTCGTACAATATATTGACAGTAGAGGAAAGAAAAAAAAAATGAGGTTTTTGATAATAAAAATATGCTCGGAATCATGGATACTGGTTTATGAATGTAGATGGGTCGACCTCCGAAACTGAAAGTTATCAGAAGATTAGTTGATGAAGCCTCAGACGACGAGGATATTGAAGAGGTTGAGATGTTTGGGGAAAAGCTTATTGATGATGATTTGATTAAGGAACAACATAAGTGTGATCAGGTTCATTGTCACGCCCCAAATGCGGTTTTGACCGGACTCGAGACGTGAACTAAAAGTAATAATAAATAAATAAAGTTTAAAACAAAATTAATCTCCAATAATAGTTTAAACCGATCAATCCTGATAATAAGAGTCACAACTCAAAAACCACAATAAAACAAAGTCTAGTACAAAAGCTCGAAAACCAAATAATAAGGAGTTTAATACAAAAAGAAAGTACGTCTCTAGACCATCCAACTAGGACTCTCATTAAGCTCCCCAACTCCGAAACGTCCTCTTAACCAACTCACGGTCGAAACTTGTAAAACAGTATTGAAGGGGGTGAGCTTTCGCTCAGTAGGAAAAAATAGTTAAGGAGATGAGCTATCCGCTCACCACCACGGGTAACCGTCCAATTATGGCATACTAGTAAGCACAATAACTAACAAATCAGTTAAACAAGTAACCCAAGACAACGCTTGACCCCACTCAGGAGCAACCCGTAAATCAACTCGATACTGAACCGACACTCATGCAATTCTTCTCAACTATGCTCTTCGCACCAATCACCTAACCAAATCTCAATGGACAACGACCACGGTTATCTCACAATCGACCACGCGTGCGAACTCGCACGACAATACAATGAACTCGGATATAAATGTATTCAAAATCACATAAGATCACATAACAGGCATAAGTCACCACAACGAACCGAAACATATCAACACATAGAGTAATATCATTAGTAACTACTTCCACATCCTTAGTATCCCAGAGCAATGCGCCGGCTTCTATAGCCCGGCTCATGATATCGTACCGAACTCGACATCGGCCTAGATATCTTCCCGAAACACACAGCATTGGGGTACAACTCATAATATAGCGGACCGGAATCCTCCGTCGGTCGGGTATCTTCCCGTAGCACGGGGTACTAATCACATCACACATACCATACCGGAAACTCAACCTCGGCATAGGCACCCTATACCGGAATCCTCTACGGTATAAACATTACTCTGGAATACCCTCCTCGGCTCTAAATAACGTGTACCAGAATCCTCTACGGTACATGTATCGCACCGGAACCAATCCTCGGCCTAGATATCCTATACCAGAATCCTCCACGGTATAGATATCATACCAGAAGCCTCAGCCTAGATATCCTATATCGGAACCCTCTGTCGATATAGGTATCGGACCGGAACACAGCGCCTCAAAACATATCGTGCCGGAACACACAACATCAGCCACGATATCGGACCGGAACACCTTCCTCGGACATCTCACACCAAACATATCGTACACGCATACCATACAGAACAAATCTTACCAAACACACCACATCAGTCTATCATTCACCCGATCATAGCACAAGACAATAACTCACACTAACATTCACCACGTTCTCGTAGCATATCATGATCCTTAATTTAACGGCGGACATAACACATATCAAACAATACAAGCTACTAATCCCAACATACACAACCAACACGAAATCCTACGAGCCCAACCAGGGACCCGCATGTGATACTACAGCACAGCAATTCCCACACCTACGGCACGACATGGCCGCAAGTGGTTCCATATTTATACGACTACGCTAGTTATTCACATCCTACATACGATTCTATATTATATCGAGAATTCGTAACCTATATGCATACTAGTAACTTTCCGCAATTAAACCGGTATTCGCTACTTTTCCCTACCTCAACCGCTATCCAACACGAGCAACCACGAGTCGCCTAGTAGCCTCCTCCGCCGTGATCGGGAACAACGTCTAAGATCACAAATAATACGAGAATTAATAATAATTCACGGGTGGTTGAAAAAGGAAGGGTTATTTACGATAAGGTACCCTAATGTTTCGTCCACGAACGATAAGGTACCCTAATGAATTTTGTGTACGATAAGGTACCCTAATGATTCGTCCACGAACGATTTGGTTTAATGCTGTTAAAAAACTAACAGAATCATGTAGAATGACTATTTTGCCCTTCGGCATTTCAGTTGACTTTTGACTTAAGAGTGAAATGACCATTATACCCTCAATTTTTATTTTTCCTTAATTTATATTTTCTAATTATTTTTAATTTTCAAAATAAAATTTATAAATTATATATTTTTTTAAAGTTATTTTTTTAAAAACTGATTTATTTTTTATTTTTTTAAAATCAGATTTTTATATTTAAAAATCAGTTTTTATTTTTTTAATAATTAGTTTTTATATTAAAATATTAAAAAGTTTAAATATTAAATAAAAAATAAAGTATTAAATAAAAGAATAAAGTATTAAAATAATAAATAAATAAATAAACTGGTACTGTTCATCTTCGTCCCCGACCTCCCTCCAGCGTCGCCTCCTCCTCCTTCGTCGTCGTCTCCGGCCACCACGTCCACCGCCGTCGTCCCCAGCCACCCACCCCCTCTCACCGCCGCCTCCTCCTACCTCTTCCACCTCTCACAGTCTTCGAATCGCAGAGCTTGCTCTGCGATTCGAAGACTTTTTTTTAAATAAATAAAATTGATTTTTTAAAAAAATAAAAATGATTTTTGAATTTTTTTAATATTTAATATTGAAATATTTTTTATTTTTTAATATTTTTAAAATTTTAAACTTTTTTTATTATTATGTTAAAAAAAATTAATTTTTTAAATTTAAAAAAACTTAAATTTATTTATTTATTTATTTATTATATTTTTATTGTATTATATACTTAAGGGTATAATGGTAATTTTATCTATCAAATTTATAAGCTTAAAATAAGAAAGGGTAAAATCGTCATTTCACACCCCACTTAACTGCAAATGTCTAATTTAGAGGAATATTCCGTTAGTTTTTAACGGAATATGCCAATTTTAAACCAAATCGTTCGTGGACGAATCATTAGGGTACCTTATCGTACACAAAATTCATTAGGGTACCTTATCGTTCGTGTACGAAACATTAGGGTACCTTATCGTAAATAACCCAAAAAGGAAATACCCAAACTAACCCCCAATTATTCAACTTGTCAGAATGGGCCCGAAATGGCCCATTTCGCCCAGCTTGGCGAATCTGCCCGGGATCGGGAAAACATCCCTCGAGGCTTTGAAAATTTCCGTTTTCGTTTCTATAAATCCTAATTAAATTCACGTGTTCCAATGCACTTGGCGGAAACAATTTCCGATGTCCGAGCGTTCTAATTCCGCAATTAAAGTTTCTAATCACATTTTCTGAATTTTCACGAATCACTTATATAATATGTTCCGGGTGTGAATTATCGATCCGAGGTTCACCCAAGACCACCCGAACATGACAATCCCGCACCCCGGCCACACGTGGTCCGTGGGTGGCCGGTCACATTTTCGTGGCCCTTCCCCCGGCATGGCCGGTCACATTACCCGGTGGTCGGAACTCTGGTGACCGGACGGAACTCTGGTGACCGGACGGAGCTCCGGTCGCCGGAAAAATATATCCTTTCTCCAAAAAGTTCCTAACAAGCTCTAGATTCTCCAAAACTCTATTGTTAAGCTCAAAAACCTCAAAATTAACCTCAACTCCAAAATTTCAACACCCAAGGTTGGGTTTCATCAAACTAACAAAACCCAACTCATTTCCATCAAAATCTTCCCCTTTCTCTCCACAATTCATCCATTTAACCATCAAAACCTCAAACCCTTGAAACTCAAGCCTAGTTCATGCAATTTCTACCAAACCCACAACTCAAAGTTCATCAAAATGAGATTTGATTGAGAGTTTACCTTGGTAAATGAAGAAAGGATGAGAAATAAGGAAGAATGAGGGACTTTGGTGGAGAAATCAAGCAAAAAGGAGCTTCCTTTTCTTCTCTTCTTCTCCTTCTTCTTCTCTTCTTCAATGGAGCTCCATTCTATCTCTTCCTAGCTAGCAATTTTCGGCCAAGAGATAAAGTGGGAGCTGATTTTTGCTCCAAAAGACATTTAACCTAAAAGGGAAAAACCTCAAATTGTTCTTTAGCCCATTCTCTCTCTTTTGTCCACAAGTGGGGACCAAAGGGTCTTTTTCTCACCCTTTTCTTCTCCTTCAATACACATGGACATGTGTTTATATGGGGTCCACCTCTACCCAAAAATATCTCAGCCCAATTATTTAATTCGATAAAAGTCTTACTTCGACCCCGTTTGACCCGGATTTGACTTTTTCGCAAAAGTACTCATTTGAAAGAAAACGACCCAACTAAGCTAACCGTAACGACGACTAAGCTTTTTGGGTCCCGAAAAGGTCTCGAATGACCCCCAGAGTCATCGGTTGACTTTGGCGGAAATTCAACTTTTCCCAAATTTCACCGGTTCGACCGGTGTCGACCGGGGGCGGTTCTTACATTCATTGTGATCAGATTGAGGGGGATGTGAGTACAAGTGAGTTGGAAAAAGATGAAGACGAAAGAGAAAGTGAAACTGAGGAAGATTCAAGTGATGATGAGGAAGAATCAAGTGATAATGAGAAAGAAGATAATGAATTAGAAAAAAAAACTCAAGTGACTCTGAAGATGTAGCTGACCAAGTAGAAGGAAACTCCAGTAATGCTGACGAGGAGTATAAGACTTATGTGTTTGATAGGTGGCATGCATGTTTTATGGTCTGCACACCCATTTCTTTCTATCAAGGGGAACATATTCCCTTACAACGACATTACCATGTGACTTGTAGTAGTCTTTTGGTACCACCCGTGAAAACAGCTATGTATGCTTGTTTTTTTTTTCTTTGTTTCCATTCCATTAACCTTTATGCTTTACCTTTACTTTATAACTTGCTCTCTTCATTCCATATCAACCCTAGTGTTCTCCCTTGGCATTATAAAATGACATCCACCTTCCCCATTTCAAACACAACATCCTTCAGCAAAATCTTCCTCAACACAACCCACGATGTCCAAAAACAAAGACCCCACCGCCTTCATTGACGATTACTACCTGGATTACTCATCCTCTGGCCAGAGCGATACGTGGGAAAAGTAAGAGGACCCCATAATACCAGACTCCCCGTCCCGCGACCCGTTCAGAGGTATTCCGTCTCCTGCTCAAGAATTCCCACCAGAATCACCACAACAACCAGTTCGTAAGCCCCCACAGCATGAAAAGAACAACATGTAGCTGCCAACTCTCCTAAACAAGAACAACCTGTAGCTGCCAACTTTCCAGTCAAAGAAGATAGTGAACAATTCGGTTACGCCGCTGACACCGAAGATGAAGAAAGTGATGTTGAGTTTGTTCCAAACCCTGTTGTACAAGGCAAAAATAAGTAACTTATGAAGTTTCAATATTTGTAGTAGTAAGCATGTTGAGTCTGTAGTAGTAACAAATATTGAAGTCTTCGAAGAAGACGTGTATAGCCAGCTCTACCATAGAGTCTGAGTTCATTGACCTTGAGTTGGCTAGACAAGAGGCAGACTGGTTGAGGAACTTATTAGCATATGTGCCTGTGTGGGGAAGGCAAGCTGTGCCTATTTCATTACACTGTGATTCGCAAGCGGCTATTTGCGTTGTAAAGAATAATGTGTATAATGGTAAGAAGAGACACATTCGTATCAGGCACGGTGGCGTTAGACAACTTCTAAAAATGGAGAGATTTCTTTGGAATTTGTGAGATCCGAAAGAAATGTTGTTGATCAGTTCACTACGGGTTAACCAAGGAGAATACTCTATGATATGTCGAGAGGGATGTGGCTCAAGCCCACAGATCAAGAAAGTATGGATGACACATGTTAATGGTCATATGCACCCATACTAGTCTTGATGCACTACATCTCACATTACTATGACATTAGTAGTACTTGATGATCGATAACCAGGTTTGGTGGTGCTTTGATGCGCACTTGGTAGATCTTGATAATAATCTATAACCAATATTGATGGTCCTTGTGAGACGCACTTGATAGATTGTAATCCATAACCAGTTTTGGTGGTGTTATAGAGACGCACTTGATGGATTCTACTGACAGGATTGACTCTATCGGGATTGTGCTTGTGAGAAGCACTTGATGAGCTACCTACGTGTGTGTGATGATGGGCCACCATCTATGAAATACTTTTGGAAAAGTCTTCCTAAAGCACTCATTAGAACCAAAGGTACACGCATGCCCTTTAATAGTGTTTCTGAAAGTATCATGAATTCAGTGGAATCTGAAGTATGGCATGTGTTGTGTGACGTATCAACCGAAGGTAAGTAAGTTCAAGATTCTATTCACTTACTTTAAGTAAGTTGTTATCACATCTCATTATGCATCAATTCAAATCGAAATATATTAATGTTTAAGTACCGCATCTTCCAGTAACCATAACTTTTGTGGTGTTTTCTTTTATTTAAAATGTTTTCATGTGTTTTTAGCGTTTATCTCCATTTGTGGGGGATTGTTGGAGAAATGGATTTTAAAGCCTTTGTTGTGATGTACTTGAGTCCCACGTCGGAAGAAGGTTGGCTTGTTGGTGTGTTTCTATTAGCTTCTTCCCTTATCCCGTTCAACAAGCTACCTGGGCCTATGCTGGTTGGCCAGACTCGGCCTCGCGTGCACCAGGGGTAGCAACTAAGGTAACATGGGGATCATTAAACAAAACATAATCGATAGCCATTTGTTCAAAGAACATCAATAATTTTTAGACCGACGATGGTAATTGGTACCGTCAAGAGGTTCAACATCATGCATAGTACGAACAACAACAATAAGCATAGAATTCAAGTTTGTATGCATGTTTATATTCATGTTCATGTTCATAACAGTTCATGATATATAAAGAAATTGATATTTATTTCAAATTGTTGAATTACATATGCAGATGTGTGGGTATGTAACTGAACAGTTTAGAATAAAAAAAACAAATGTAAACTGAAAATGACCAACCGGGATGACGTGCAGAACTAGCTGTGGCGTGGCAATTTCGACCACTGACTTGAAAGAAATATTTTGGCGTGATTGTGGAGGCGATCAACAGCGGCTTCTCCCCAAGGTTACATAGCTCTACCCAACAGCACGCCCACTCGCTCTACTGGATGTGGAGTCAGCAAAACAACAAACGAAACACGGGTGTAGTAAAACGAAAGAGGAAGAAAGGGAATGTGTGTACTTTTGGCTTTGAAGTTGAGTTGAAATTGTGACAAAAACTAGAGAGCCAAAACTAGTTTATATAGGTTGAGAGAGGAAGGGGTAAATAGGTAAAAAAAAACACGTAATAAAATCAAATTTTCGTTTCAAAGAATTGACCCACATTTTAATTCGTCAGATTTTCAGTTACCACGGAATCTAAACGTTAGAATTTATTTAAAAATCGTCTTTAAAGAAAATCGGATAAATTCATTTTGCAAGAATAATACTTTAATATGTTTTAGCCCACCCCGCAAAGGCTGCACCCAAACCCGGCCCGTCTTGGCTCAGATGATCACAACGGCAGTACGCGCGAGATCAGGACTGGCCCAACCAACGTAAGCTCAAATAGCTTGTTGAACGGGACAAAGGAAGAAGACAATATAAACACACCACCAAGCTAAGCTTATTCTAATGTGGGACTCAAATAAATCAAAACAAAGACTTTAAAAGCCATTTCTCCAACATAGTATGTTTTCGCAATTTTCCTTCTAAATTTTTTTTTTGAAACGGGTAACCGGAGAATTGCATTAATACTCAAAGGTAATCAAACAAGGTAGGGCGTAACCGCCCAGGGTTCCAGATGTGTGTCCGGGCCGACCGTATGTCACGGGACCACAAGACCACCCTCTTGGATCCGTGCGGCTCGCCTCCTTACACAAGTCTTTCCCTAGACTTTGTAAGCCAAAGCGATCAGCCTTCAACGTTGCGGAAGCGTCTTAGGGAATGAGCCACGAACAAGCAACAAAAGAAAGGTAGAAGAAGAGAGTTTGGTGCTCAAGAGGGAGCGTTTTTCAGATTGTATTGAGAGTGAAAATGAGTACAAAAGTAAGTGAGTTTACAAGGCTAATGAGCCCTCTATATATACTAGTACAAGAGATCTATATATGGAAACAAGAATAAATGAGATGCCATCAATGCATTGATTCCTTGGTCAAAGACTATCCCTTGATCCTTGCCAAGTCTTGTAACTCCAATTGACCCTTGATCCTTGCTCTTTGTCTCCACCATCAAGATGGGCGCCAATCATGGCCATGTCAAGGCTGGTTGCTCCTTGACCATGCCAACCGATCAGCCCCTCTTCTCGGCCTGAACCAGCCCCGCCCATGTCTCGGCCCAACTCGCCATCGCCCTCGCCTCGGGCCAGCTCGCCCTCGCCCATGTCTCGGCCTGGCCCTTGGCCGGTCTCTCCCTCTCGGCAACCAAAAGGGACCGAGCCCACCTCGTCCCCAAGTGCACGGCACCAGCCCAAGGAAGGGTCTTCACCTGGTCCGTGACACGTAACAAGCCCAGCGTTCATGGACCTATAACAATAGCCTACTTGATATCGTAAGAAAACACTCAGGACAACTCCTTACCAACGTCTCAAAACAGCGAGACATGAAATGAAAAATCCTAATCAAAGCAAGAAATAAATTGTTCCAGAAATAATGCAGATAAAGAAAAAGCAGATAAAAGAGCTGAGCTGTTGTTGCAGGCTGCCCGGGACCTCCCAGCACTGGCTGTCCCGGATCTGTAGGTATAGTCCGACATCGACTCCACCCACCCCTGCATGCATAGGAGGCTGTCATGCCTCCGCCTGCTTCACCTGGTCCCCCTTAGTGTTGTCCGGCTGGTTGAGGTCTGGTGGGAGGGTCGGATGATCCAGCGACTTCTTTGACCCCGACGGTCGAGCATACAACGACCCGCTCCTTGTCTTCAAGGTTGACTTCTTGGCCCTCCCCCGAATAGGGCTAGCTTTCCACATAGCTTCTTTGGGGTCTTTCTCCTTCCCTACCTGAATCCCTAAATTGTTTGATGACTTGACAGAGACAGGAAGGTTTCCAGCAGGGTGGATGTTAGCCAGATTGTCAGGCTTTGTAAATCCTGGTGGCCCTCCACAGGCTCGTCCAACTCCATCCTGCGAAATATTGACTACCCCTCCTGAGGTAGTCCTAGCCAGATTGTCAGAATTCGAAGAAACGTCTGCAGCAGAGAATCCATCCCCCACGATGACCTCCCTAGAACGGATCATAGGGTTCAGAGAGAGCCCATTCAGGAGATCATCAATAGTCGAAGGGTCTAGGGAAGGGGGTGTATGCCATACCGTTTCCAGCAACTGATCCACATTCAATTGCCTCGGTACCAGAATACTTGTGTTGTATCGGACCTCCTCCCGACCAATACCCGGAAAATGAGCTGTACACCCCATAATCCGGTGTGTCATCATCCTAGACCTGCGACAAAGGTCCGTGATCCTCTCATATTGTAGCTCAATCAACGAGGAGGTGGCGGTGCCTGAGAACCGGACATGGAGCCGTCTCCGAAGAGGCTGGCTCAACTCCATCCGCACCCGCATCCATAAAAACATATTGTCCCGCCGGACATAGGGTATTGTGGCCGACACCACTTGGGTATCAATGATGGCAACAATAAGGCCCCGGACTTGCGGAGTCATGGCCCCTATCGGGGCGTTCATTTCTCGGACTCCAAGCTCGATGTGATTGAACTCAATCTCATTTTCCTGGACATATGGTCTGAGGGGTTCCAAGAGCATTGGGAAGCCCTTGAAGATCCATGGCCCCCGATGACGGATATTCTCCATCGTCGCAGCGGACGGGAAATGATATCCCGTAACTTCCGGAGACATGTACTCTACCTGAATGCCATCCACCTTCCATTTCTGCAGTATCATTGCGCAGACAACATTCTGGTTGTGAGTCTGATCCCCTGTAACCCGGGTTGCCATGGAGAACTGATAAGTCCCCTTGTTGATCGTCGGGACCGCTTCCACCGGGACCACCACCTCATCGTCTTCATCCTCCCAGTCCGAAACTGGGGAAATACGGATCGAGCTCGCCTCCCCCTGGCGTGCATTAGATCCGGATCCACTTGACGGTCGACTACTCGATCCCGCTGCATGGCCTACCGGAGGACGGTATCTGGGCACGTCCGTCGGCGACTGTGTTCGAGGAAGGGGCGATGGCTCCTTGTGACCTCCAACCACCTCGGACGGACTCCATCTTGGAAGCGATTGTGGTTGCGGAACAACTAGGGAAAGGGTTCCGTCCAACCCCCCGCCCGACTTATCCTTCAGATAGGTCAGATTACCGGCGGGCCGGCGTTGTTCAAACGGACGATGAGGGGGCGTCGATAGGGGTCGATGAGAATGTGACCTCGGGCAGAAAGCTCGCCAGAGAGGGAGGCTGTGGATGCTGAGGGTCGGCGGCGGGCCAGTTCTGGTCAGCGACATCCATTTCCGGGAAAAATGGGCGTGAAGAGGCCGGATCTGTTGAGAACGATGACAGGGGCTGCGAGAAAACTCTCCCGTTTTTCTGGAGGCTCGCAGATTGGACGCTGGAGTTTGAGGAAACAACACGCCGGGACCGGAGGACAAAGGTAACACAGGGTTGAGGGGCTTGCAGGGAGGATCGATGCTAGCCAACGATACCGGAGCTTGGACGACAACGTGGGGGCGTGGAGAAGGGACGACGAGGAGACCCTGGCTAGGATAAGAAATGAACCTCTGGTTCAGAGGTAGCGGAGCACGTTTTTTTAGGTGGGCTTATTTAAAATTGCACCAAACTCAATTTTGAAATAAAATATTTCCCCTCTAAACTTTTTGTTGAAACGGGTAACCGGAGAATAATATTAATACCCAAAGGTAATCAAACAAGAAAGGGTGTAAATGCCCGGGGTTCCAGATATGTGTCCGGACCGACCGTAGCAGGTCCATCACTCGTGGACCCATAATAACAGCCTACTTGAATTCGTAGGCAAACACTCAAGATAACTCCTTACCAGCATCTCAAAACAGTGAGACATAAAATAAAAGTACCTAAACAAAACAAACGATAAATTGTTCTAGAAGTAATGCAGATAACAATAAAGCAGATAAAATAGATGCGCTGTTGGTGCAGGCTGGCCGGGACCTCCCAGCATTGGTTGTCCCGGGTCTGTAGGTATAGTCCGACATCCGCTCCGCCCACCCCTGCCGGGTTGGGTCATCCCTGCATTGGAGGCTGTCCTGCCTCCGACTGTTTCTCCTGGTCCCCTTCAGAGTTGTCCGGTTGGGTGAAATATGATGGGAGGGTCGGATGATCCAAAGATTTCTTAGACCCCGACGGTTTGAGCATACAACGACCCGCTCCTTGTCTGCAGGGATGATTTCTTGGCCTTCCCCTGAATGAGGCCAGCTTTCCCCAAGGCTTCCTTGAGGTCTTTCTCCTTCCCTATCTGAATCCCTAACTTGTCTACAGATTCGACAAGACAGTGGGGAATCCAGCAGGGTGGATGTTAGCCATATTGTCAGGCTTTGTAAATCCCGATGGCCCTCCATAGGCCCGACCCACTCCATCCTGCAACAAATTGACTACCCCTCCTGAGGTAGTCCTAGCCAGATCGTCAGAATTCGAAGAAACGTCTGCAGCAGAAAAACCATCCCACATGACGACCTCCCTAGACCGGATCATAGGGTTCAGGGAAAGCCCATTCAGGAGATCATCAACATCCGACGGTTCCTGGGAAGGGGGAGCATGCATGTCACGCCCCAAATTCAGCAGAACCGAATCCGGAACGCGAACATTTAAGACAATAAAATAATTTCAAACCTTTGATTAAAACACTTTAAAACCACCAATTTAGTTAAACAAAATAATCATAATTTACAACTCAAAAGTACGTCCAACAAGCGGACAAAAAAAACAAGTGTACGTCGCTAGACTCAAAAGTAAACCCGGACTCCCGCTCCTAGCTCTTCAAGCTTCGGAAGCTCACCTAGTCCATCCGGCGACCAGTACCTGTAGGAAAAGCAGCTAGGGGTGAGCGTTCGCTCACCACCACGGATAACAGACTGACTACGGCATACTTAGCAGACAATGCCGGTAACACCAACAACAACTCAAACACTGGGGACTACTATCCCCAACTCAAGCAACCCGACTGACACACGACTAATACGTTCCTCAACCGACTCAACACTCGGACTCGTAGCGTAGACCCGACACAACGATTACGACTTCCTGCAAAGACTCAAGACCACCACGCAACACCCAAGATCACAAAGGATCGCACACCAAACAAGATCACAAAGGATCGCACTCCATCCAGCTGCTTAGTGCCAGTTGCTAACCGGTTGGGCTCGAGCCTGCCCCACGCACTTTACCGATCCCTGTCAGGCCCCAGGCGGTCGACCTGTTGGCGATATATACAGCACTACTTTTCCGATAGCTAGTCGGAAGGGGAGCTGCCCTTCATCGCCTAAGAACGCTCAACCTACCGATCCCTGTCAGGTCAGGCTAGCCCAAGAATGCTCGACTTTACCGATCCCTGTCAGGTAAGCTAGCCAACATCCACGCAACTTCCCGAAACAAAGTCGGGTTACTAACCTCAGGCAATCACAATCACAAACAAAGTTCAACAACTAACAACAACACAGGTTCAACACTCCGCAGGCACTCATGGCCACCCAAGACACCAACAGTAAAACACGAGCTCAACAACCCCACGGGCACTCATGGCCACAAAAGACACCAACGATAGAACACAGGTTCAACAACCCCACGGGCACTCATGGCCACCCAAGATACAACAGTAAAATACGGGCTCTCATGGTCACCCAAGACACCAAAAGTAAAGGCACAGGCTCTCATGGCCACCCAAGACACAGCAGTAAAATACGGGCTCTCATGGCCACCCAAGACACAAACATCAAAGTACGGGCTCTCATGGCCACCCAAGACATGAACATTAAAGTACAGGCTCTCATGGCCACTTAAGACACAAATTAAACAATCAACATCCGGGCATAACCAAATGCCTCCAGTAATTCTAATATCGAAAGTTCACTGCTCCTACGACACTACTAAGTGTCACATGCATTTCTATTGTTCGATATGTTCCCGTATCATACGACACCATCCGGTGTCGCCTGCCTTTCTAATATTCGATAAACTTACTTAACCCACAACACTCCGTGTCACATGCATTTCCACTGTTAACTTTCCCTAATCAGGGCCGAGATCCGGCTACTTTTCCCTACCTCGTATGCTTTCTTCAAAAGCGCACTAACAAGCTCTGGCGTGATCTCGATCACTCGCCTAGCTTTCCCTTTCCGCTGTCTGCGGCACGATCTAATAAAAACACAATTTAAATACTTTTAAGTTCGCAGACATAAACCGGAATTTAATAAACTTGACGCCCAAAAGTAACCCCGACAATGTCGATCACTCCCAAACTTCCCAATTACTCGACATTGTCGATAATGGACCCGGAAAAGCCCGATTCGCCCGACATGGCGAATCTGCCCGGGTTTTGGAAACCCCCTTCCGGGGCTCTGAAAATTTCCGTTTTCGTTTCTACGGTCTTAGAATAATTCAAGGGTTCCTATGCACTCGACGGAATCCAATTCCGACTTCCGAGTAATTTAATTAGTGTTTCAAGTTTCTAAACCCGTCAATTACAACTTTTACAATTTAATTCCAAATTTCGATCCGGGAATAGATTAATGACTCGGGGAACATCCTAAACCACCCGAACACGAAACCCTAATACCCGAGCACGTGGGCCCCACTCGGCCAACCTTGGCCGTGGGTGGCTAGGGCTCAATTGGGCCCGGCTCACCATGGTGGTGGCCGGCCCTAGTTCCGGCCAGCCACCCCATGGCCGGCCGGCCACCACACACGGTGGCCGGAGCTCCCCCCGAGCTCCCGGTCACCGGAAAACGTTCAATCCTTGCTCCAAAACGTCTCCAAGATGTCTCAAACAATCCCCACACCTCAATACCACCAAACCCTACTAGTTTTACACAAACCCTAACTTTCAAAATTAAGCAAAACGAGAATCGGTTAGGTGCTCACCGTAGAGATTGACGGTGTGAGCTTGATTCTCCTAGCTTTGAGACGATCCAACGGTTGAAGCTCGTGAATAGTGGCAAGAACCCTAGCAACCTCTCTTTCTCTCCCTTTTTCTCCTTCTCCTTCTCTCTCTAAAACTAACTCTCTTTTCTATTTTTTTTCTTTTTGAATTGTGTTGGCTGAACCCCTCCTTTAGGGTCTCCCCTTTGTTTTGCCTCGTAAACCTAACACCACCACTTGTTTGACAAGTGGCAAGTGGGTCCCACACCTTTTTGGAAAAATATCTTCTAGATATTTTACAATCAGATTCGCGAAATTCGGACGTTTCGGGCCCCGAACGGGCACTTTTCCCAAGAAACTATGAAACTTCACGGGCTACAAGGAAACGGCTCAACTAAGACCGATGTGACGACGGCTAAGCTTTTTGGACCCAAAACGGTCCTCGAATGGACCAAAACGTCGCTCGGTTGACTTTTCCAACGAAAAGTCAACATTTCCCAAATTGGTCATAAAGTTTCCCTGAGTCCCCCAGAACTTACTTTGGTCGATATCAGGGTCAACTTAAGTCCGGTATGACCCTCGGGGTCAATTTTAGGTTCATTTAAGTGTCTGCTTAAAATTTTTAAATTTTCCTGTTTTTCGTAGATTTGACTAGCGTTGACCGAGAGTGGTTATTACAATATGCCATACCGTCTTCAACAGCCTATCCACATCCAACTACCTTGGTACCAGAATCGTAGTGTCATATCGGATCTCCTGCCGACCTATTCCCTATAAGTGAGCCGTAAACCCCGTAATCCGGTGTGTCATCCTCCCACACTTGCGACAAAGGTCCGTGAGGAAGTGACGGTTTCTGGGAACCGAAGGCGGAGTCGTTTCGAAGAGGTTGAATCGGCTCCATCTGTACCCGCATCCATAAGAACATATCATCCTGCTGGACAAAAGGTATTGGAGCCGACACCACCTGGTCACCAATGATATCAGCAATAGGACCCCGGACCTCTGGGGTTTTGGCCCCTGACGAGACGTCCTGCTCGGACTCCAAGCTCAATGTGATTGAACCCAATCTCGTTTGCCTGAACAGATGGCCTGAGGGGTTCCAGGAGCACTAGGAAGCCCTTGAAAATCCACGACCCCGATGCCGGATATTCTCCATCGTCGCACCAGACGGGAAATGATATCCCGTAACCTCCGGGGACATGAACTCAACCTGAATGGCGTCTACTTTCCATTTCTGCAGTATCATTGCGCAGACAGCATTTTGGTTATGAGTCTGATCTCCTGCAACCCGGGCTGCCAGCGAGAACTGGTAAGTCCCATTTTTGATCGTCGGGACCTTTTCCACCACTTCATCGTCTTCATCCTCCCAGTCCGGAACAAGAGAAATACAAACAGAGCTCACCCCCCCTGACGCGCAGGTGGTCCAGTTCCACTTGTCGATCGACTAGTCGATCCCGTTGCATGACCTACCGGGGGACGGTACCTGAACCGGGCCGCCGGCGACTGTTGTCGAGAAAAAGGTGGCGGATCCTTGTGGATTGTAGCTGCCTCCGACGGACTCCGTCGAGGACGCGACGTTGGATGCGGATCGATTAAGGAAAGGGTCCCGGTCAACCCACCGCCCGGCTTATCCTTCAGCGAGGTCAGGTTGCCGGCGGGCCGGCTCTGTTCAGGCAGACGAAAAGGAATGTCAGTAAGGGTCGCTGGAAATGTTACCTCAGGCAAAAACCTCGTCGCAGTCGGGGGTTGGGGCTGTTGAGAATCCTCACTGGGCCAGATCTGGGCAGCGTCTTACATTTTCGGGTAAACGAAGTGTGAGGATGCCAGATCTGAAGAGACCAAGGACAGGGACGGGAAGGAGAACTCTCTGGAGTTGCCGGTACCGCTTGAGTGGGCGTAGAAGTTCTGGAAGAGCAACTCGACGGGACCGGAGGGAGAAAGGACGGTGAACTGTGGGAGGTGTTGGGGAGACGTTGCCAGGCAGCGAAGCCGGAGCTCGGACGGCGGCGTGAGAGCGTGGGGGTGGACGGCGGTGGGAAAACCCTAGTTAGGATAGAAAAAAAACCTCAGTGTGGAGATAGCGGAGCGCGCTCTAAATTTTATATAATTTCTCCTCTAAACTTATGAGGTGAAATCGGCTACAAACCACTCTTAACCTAAAAACTAGAGAACCAATCCTAGCCACACATACCTAAGATCCAACA
The DNA here is from genome assembly GCA_963921825.1 of Erodium maritimum. NCBI lineage: Eukaryota > Viridiplantae > Streptophyta > Magnoliopsida > Geraniales > Geraniaceae > Erodium > Erodium maritimum. The sequence goes on along the minus strand of OY997590.1, from coordinate 59,437,485 downwards.
TTCACCATGATGCCACATCATCACCCCAATTTCACCCAAACTCACGCCACTTTCATCCTTTCTCACACAAGCAAGGACATAATTGTAAAAACATGGTGCCATGTGGACAAGTGTCTATTTTTTTTCTTCACCAATTCACTAATTTAATATTTCTCGATTCGTTTGAACTCCGATTAGCTTCAAACTTGCGCCAGTATTTTTATTTTTTCAAGGGCTTTAAATCAAGATCAATCATGAATATATTTTGAAGCACGAAAATAAAAAGGTATATCGGGGTGATAAAAATAATGTTGAGTGTTGATAAATCTTCACTAATAAATGTTTTATATCGGAGGTATCAAACTAATGCTAAATGTTGATAAAAACATGTTCTGAGGTGATAAAAACCATGTTTAATTTTGATAATAAGTGTGATAAAATAGAGTTTAGCGTTGATAAAAAAACATGTGATGGGGTGATAAAAACATATGTAATTTAATGTTAAACATAGTGTTTAGTGTTGATAAAACTAGTGTTCATAAAAACACGTGATGAGATGATAAAAATCATGTTCGATTTTGGAAAATGAGGTGATAAAACTAGTGTCCAGTGTTGATAAAACCAGTGTAACGTGTTGATAAAAATTACCCAGATATAATTTTTTTTAAATCAGCGCCGAAATAATTCTTTTTTTCGTGCTTCAAAAAAAAACATGTGATGGGGGTGATAAAACATGCGTAATTTAATGATAAAACCTATTGTTTGGTGTTGATAAAACTAGTGTTCATAAATACACGTGATGATGTGATAAAATCATGATCAGTTTTGGAAATGAGGTGATAAACCCAGTGCAAAGTGTTGATAAAACCAGTGTAACAGTGTTGATAAAACCAGAGCAAAGTGTTGATAAAAATTACCCATGTATAATTCTTTTTTTTTAAAAAAAAAATCAGCCCCGAAATAATTTTTTTTTCGTGCTTCAAAATATATTCATGAGTGATATTGATAGAAATCCATTGAAAAAAAAAACTAATGGCGCAAGTTTAAAGTCAATCGGAGTTCAAACGAAGTGGGAAAAATTAAATTAGTGAATTGGTAAAAAAAAAAAAATATGATAGTTTTACTAAAAAGACATTCCCACTTACTAAAAAGTGTTGTTTTTTTTGCAGTCAACAAGTCAATCACTCAATTGCATCTCATCCCTTCATTTTTAAAATAAATGACTTAGATTTATTATCTAATTTTTAGGTTAAGACATATTTTATATTTGATTTCTCCTCCTAACCTTATTTCCAAAACAATAATAATTTATTGGGCTACGGAAGGGCCCAAGACCTATTTCAGCATACAAACTCCATAGTGCACAAATCCGGTCGTCCAGTGTCCTGACAAGAAGATGTGGTACGCACGTGGACAATGGGACCCACGGAGCGAATCCAACACGTGTGACGTGGACTAATCCTGCTGTCACCCTAGCCTTGGGCCCCGCTCGGCTATACTACAGCCCATTACATTCTTATCTGCACCCCCTGAAGCGGGGTCCACGACATGGACACCTGTCCCCAAGCGGGTCCACCACACGCAGGAGCTTTAGAGCCTCACCATGCATTTGCTGACACGTTATGAATATCTGCAAGCCCTGCGGGCCCCAGAAAAGAAAGGTTCCGTGGTCTACGCTTCTGGGTTTGCGTGGCGACTTCGGCGTCAGATCTGTCCTGCCAAGTGGAAGGCTGATCTCGGCTCTTTCTGATCTTGACCGTACACGTGGCCAGATCCCACTGTGTGCAACGCGATAGGAGACGTAGATCGTCGGCTGAGAAATATCTCCCTGTCTTAACCGTCTATGCCCACTTAACCACACGTCACTGCCCGCTTGAGATTCTCACACATGTCAATAATACTTTCTCATTTTCAATCTATTCTTAAAATATTCCTAATATTTTACACTATTTTAATATAGAAAGAGATACGATAGGAGCAGAGCAGATAAATATATTCTAATAAATGAGGAAACTAGTGCATCAAACGCTTTCTTTTACAAATGGAGTGTGAAGACGAGGAAATTGTTGCATTAAGAATTCAAATATATTGGAACCGTAAGATTGATGTTTAAGCTGGAAACTAATTTCATTTCAAACAAACTACGTATAATTTATTTATTTTGAGATTGGATCGTAAAACGGTACAGTTGCAACTTGCAATTTAAGAAAACCGAATTAAAAACATAAGATTGTGGAGAAAAGAAACAAATATTTTTGCGGGAAAAAGGCAACAGAAACTTTCTGGGATAAGCAAAGATATGGAGAAGAAACGTTGATAGGGTGGTTGAGTGTGAAATAGATCCATCAAAAGGTGGAAGCTGTCTACGGTTTGAAGTCCAATTAAACACCATTTAAACCAAATATTTGACTTTACTATAAACCGGCTTTGTCGTATGTATTGAATCGAAACGCAGAGTTTTGGGAAAGGAGTTTCAACATATGTTTCTGTGGGTACCCGAAAAAGTTGTGTTTCTATTTTCTTACTTAAGGGCACACAGGTTATCACAGTCTACCCTCACTAAACCCAACTGTTTCTAACTCTTTCTTCATCACAAAAGGAGAGTGAGTGAGCTTACAAAATGTGTTCGTATTTTGTCAACTTATGTGGACCAAGAATCACAAATGATTTTAAATTCAAACATGAGTTATACCCAAATAGATTTTTAAAATGTTTTTTCTATAGCGCCTTTATTAAAATAAAATGAGACCTTACCTTCTGTCCGGCTTTTTCGGAAGCCTTGTAGTGTTCTTTGAGCACTCTCCCTTTCACTTACTTTGGGAGGCAATCCTCGACTCGCTTCGTTTTGGGACTCAATGGTGTATAGGTTTAGAGAGAGGTTAGCGATATGGCGGACCCGTTTTCTCTCGTTCGAAGGTCGTCATACGCTCATCAAGGCGATCCTGGCAAGCTTGCCGGTCTTTTTCATGTCCTTGTTTCGCGCCCCTAAGAACGTTGTTCGTCTGCTAGAGAGATTTCAAAGGAGGTGTCTCTCTAAGGTTCCGTGGGGGGTGGTTTGCATGTCCAAGGATTCAGGAGGATTTGGTATTCGATCTCTTTCGGAGGTTAACAACAGTCTTCTCCTGAAATGATGGTGGCGCTTTGCTACTGAGGGGCCTGCCTTTTGGAGGTGTGTTATTTGTGATTGTTTCGGTTGGAGGGAGACTGAGTGTGACTTGAGATCGCTTACGTTTCCTCCGAGGGTTTCCTCTTTCTTCATCTGGCATGTGGTTCGGTTCGATCGGGACCCTGGGTTTGCGAGAGTGTTTGGTCCCAACACTTTGAGATGGGTGGTCGGTTATGGCACCATGATTTGTTTTTGGGATGACCCGTGGCTTTTTGATACCGCTCTGGCGATTCGTTTTCCCCGGCTTTATAGGTTGGTGGAAGGCCATCATGGGTCAATTGCAAAGTTTTATGCAAATGGGGATTGGGCTTTTCTGTTTGGTAAGGATCTTCGGGTCCGTGATGTTGATGAGTTAGAGGAGATAAGGGTCCGCCTAGTTGGGGTTCGGCTGGTCTGCGAGCGCCCAGTTTCGTTGGCCTAGTCTTGGGATCCGAGATGGTTCTCTACATCTAGAGCACTTCAGGTTATTGTTGGTTGGGTGGATTATGGGGTCTCTCCTTGGGCTTCTGTGATCTAGTCTGCCCTTATTCCTCCCAGGATCCATTTATTTGCCTGGTTGTTTTCTCATGACGGGGTTCCTACTATTTCCTTCTTGGTGGATAGGGGTGTGTCGATTCCGTTAGCCGGGTGGAGGTGTATGATGTGTGGTTCAGGTGGGGAGGATTCTAGGCATTTGTTTGTCGCTTGTTCATGGACCTGGAGGATCTGGTCTTTGGTCTTGGGATGGTGGGGATTTGTGGGTGTTCTTGCGCTATCACCAGCTCTTTTTCTTGAGTCTTGAACCTCTCTGGTGGGATTACGTAGGCTGAGGTCTGGGTAGATTGGTATTGGGTTGTTGTGTCTTTGGCAAATTTGGTTAGAGCGCAATCGTCGTGTCTTCTCAGGGTCTGCTGCTATTGAACCAGGCATCCTCCTAGTTAGAGTTCAGCAGGGATCTTTTTCAAGATTTAGAGCGGCTGGTCGTAATTTCACATTCCTCGAGTGGGTCGAGTCTCCAGCTGCTGCACTGACTAGGAACGCCTAAGGATAGACTAACGATTGTTGTATCATGTTTGAGGAGTTCAACACCTTTTCCCGCGGTCCTCTTTAGTGGTTTCTCTTGTCAGGTCTAGTGAGTGCTCGTTCAGGAGTCGTTTTGGGGTTGTTTTACCTTGGTGGGGTCCGGTGAGTACTTGTTCCGCAGTCGTAATTTGAGGACGATCTGCCCGTTATCGGGTGGAGGGGCATGAATCACTTAGACTTCTTGAGGCCAGAGGATTCACCCATGCGGTCTCCTGTGGTACTGTTCACTAGTCCTATCAAGGTTGCCCGAGCGGTCTCCTGAGGTACTGTTCGCTAGTCTGGTGTGTTAGTAGTTGTTGTGGTGGACCGCGGTATTTGTTTTCTCTTGGTTTCTTTGTTGCTTTGGCCTTTTAGGCCGGTTTTGTTGGACTTTGTTTTGGTTGTTATGGTTTCTATCCCAGGACCCACACTTCTTTTTTTAAGGGTTATTTACGATGAGGTACCCAAATGATTCGTCCACGAACGATAAGGTAGCCTTATGAAATTTTTTTCCAATATGGTACCCAAATGTTTCGTCCACGAACGATTTCGGTTAATGGGGTTAAAAAACTAACAGAATTATGTAGAATGACTATTTTGCCCTTTGACATTTTAGTTGACTTTTGACTTAAGAGTGAAAAGACCATTATACCCTCAGTTATTATTTTTATTTAATTTGTATTTTCTAATTATTAATTATATATATATTTTAAAGTTATATTTTTGAAAAAATGAATTTGGTTTTTATTTTCAAAAATCAGTTTTTATTTTTTTTAAATCAGATTTTTATATTTAAAAATCAGTTTTTATTTTTTTCATAATCAATTTTTTTGTATATTAAAAAAATCATATTTTATATTTAAAAATCAGTTTTTATTTTTTTAAAATCATTTTTTATTTTTTGAAATCAGTTTTTATTTTTAAAAATCAGTTTTTTTTTTCAAAAATCATTTTTTATATTCAAAAACCAGTTTTTATTTTTAAAAATCAGTTTTTATTTTCCAAAATCAGTTATAATTTTTTTATTTGAAATTTTATAATATTTTTTTTTAACATTTTCTATTTTCTATTTTATTTTTTTATTTTATTATTTTTAAATATTTTAATTTTTAATATTTTAATATTTTTTAATATTTTTTTATTTATTTTAATATTGTAATATTTTATTTTATTTTTTTAATATTTTGAATTTTTATTTTTATTATTTATTATTTAATATTTTATTTTATTATTTTTTAATATTTAATTTTTTTAATATTTAATTTTTTTAATATTTAATATTTTAATATTTTGTATTTTTAAAATTTTTAAAATATTTTAAAAAAAATTCAAAAAATTATTATTATTTATAATTTTAAAATTTTAAAATTTTAAATTTATTTATTTGTTTATTATTATATTTTTATGGTATCATAACTAAGGGTATAATGGTGATTTTGTCCATGAAATTTATAAGCTTAAAATAAGAAAGGGTAAAATCGTCATTTCACACCCTACTTAACTGCACATGTCTAATTTAGAGGAATATTCCGTTATTTTTTAGCGGAATATGCTACTTCCGTCCGTGGACAAATCATTTGGGTACCAAATTGGTCATTTGAAACATATGGGTACCTTATCGTTCGTGGACGAAACATTTGGGTACCTTATCGTAAATAACCCTTTTTTAATGCATTTCTTTTCTCTGATAAAAAAACTAAACTAAACTAAAACATTGCATTCATTGACTGTTCTTGGGAGTCCCAAAGGCGGCCACCACGATGATTGTGCTTTACTCTTAGTTTGACATCCCCGATTCGAAAACTATAAATAATAATAAAATGGCGACGCAGTGACTAAATTTCATCCAACATCTTATTATCATCTAGCGTTCCTAAAAGATAACCAAACATTCTGATAGGTCCTAAGTAGTACGAAGTAGTCTCAGGCTAAAATCTTTTTGTGGGGGGCAGATCGCGTGCGCAAGAGTTTTGGGTTTGAACCACAAACAGGAAAATGATAGAAAAGAAATATGATACGGTCAGATCCTCTTATCGACGATCGAATTGCTGATAAAGGGGGCCGATCGAACACGCCACCAGAGACAACGACCACCTCTACCATACATCCACTAAAAAAGGGCAACCGAGCCCGTGATGACGAAAACCCGATAGGGGGACCTAAAAACAAACTTAAATAAACCTAGATAGGGACTTCCGACACAGATGTGAGGTATGTCGATGTAGATTTGACTGGTAGTCGTCACATTTGTCAGCCAAAACACATAAGACTCGGGATCGGAAGAGGCTGCGATGGAGGTAGTGGAGCATGGGAGAACGTCGGTTATAACTTGGAGAAATTTCGGTCGAGCGGCAAGAGGGCGGTTGGGACAGATCTGGGCAGGAGTGACGATCATGGCAGATTTGTGGGGGACCAACTCCAACAAGGCTAGGGGTGCAATGTTGGCCAGTGTGTTGCGATCGAAAATTTTGATACTCCGAAAAAGCTCGAGACGACGCGAGGATGAAGGAGATGGGGAGATCAGAGATCAACGATAGTGCGAGCATGACCGACGCCGATGGTGCTAGGGGAACACAACATGTTAGCGAGGTTGCAGTGGCGGCCCCAAAGCTCTAATAGTCTAAGATTCCGAGCAAGGAAAAAGAGGAGAGGGGAGTAGAGATTCATGGTGGTGTGAGTTGGATAAAAAAAAAAGAAGATAGCAAAGAAATGAGGAGGATGAGAAAGGAGGAGGTTGCCGAGAACTATGGTCAAAGCCACGATTTACATCAGCGACAAGGGGATGAGGCTGCAAGAGACGCAAGCTACTATGGTTTCGAGTACGAATGTCCTTGGATTTTGAAAATGTGTAGAGTTAGACTATCAATAAAAAAGTATTGGTTTAAACTTTAAAGTATACAATATTAATCAACTGTATTAATTGATTAGAAAATTTTACATTCATACATTTTCTCTCTTTTTTTTAGCGAAAGTATATACTTTTATTAGTTGTAAGCTTTAGAGGAACATGGAGAAGAGTAGTGGGAAAGCGGATCATTCGGAAACAATCCTACAAACTAATCCTCTAACTATAATCCACATATAGTCGGTTTTGACATAAAAGCTAAATGCCAACACAAAAACAAACAAGAAAAAATAAGAAACCCTTCCTGGCTCTATTGGTGCTCAAATGCATATTTAATCTCATAAGAGGATTATGAAATAACTTGATAAATTACGATTTAGTTAGGGATCCTAGTGATTGGTGGAGGAGCCCCTAGAGGGTCGGGTTACCAATCCTCACCAACAACTTGTATCCCCTGTTTCACAGCCCTCGTCTGATGTTGAAATCATTTTTCTGCAACTATTGCCCTTTTCTTAGTCGGGGTCTAATTTGGCTCAATGACCATATGGTAAGAGGGGGGGGGGGGGGGGGGGGGGGGTCAATACCTTCCTCACTTCCCCGTAGGCTGCCATCTCATAGGGGTACCCACTCGGACCCTTTCCATATGTCTGGTCCTCCGAATTATGGAGAACCTAGGGGCCATGTAATTCCAATCCCTCTTAACTATGGGTTGAGAAGGACGTTGGTTGTCGTGACCAACATCGTGTCCTGATCCAAACCCCCTATTTCCCTCTTGATGAGTGGGTGGGCCAAACGGGTTTCGGGACCCGTAATGTGTTGGTGCTTTAGGCAGAACGTGGGTTGTCAGTTGTAGCCCCCGGGTTGGTAACAGTGGTGAGAAATCCCGGTGGAACTTACGGCGAAGAGCGAGGTAGTAGTGCTTTCCAATCCATGTTGATTGTATAGTCTAACTTCACATTCCCCTTCACAACAAGAGAGAGGTAAAAGCGTGGCACACCCATCATGGGTGTATAACAGTCATGGACCGCGTGCCCCATATGAATACAGTTGAAACAGAACAATAGTAGTCGTTCGTACTTCAGGGTGACCCACACATGATTAGGGAGCTCCTTAAATCGTAACACCATAGATAGTCGGAGGGTGTGTGGCAATGTCCATCCAAAAACCGAACTCTAAGCTTGCCGCTCCAACATATCCCCCATTCGTCATAATGGACTTTGATGCAGCCTCCAAGTGTGTTACCCATCGAGGTTCCTGTTGTGGCCGTCATAACTTGTCGTGGAAAGCCATAGGCCTGGAACCATAGCTGGATACGATCTAGACGGGATAGGGACATCTCATGTATTGGTAGGTCAGCAAGGATGAGAGGGGTGTAGCTAAAGCACCACAATTTCTTCCATCTTACCCTATTTTTAGCTTCTTACGATGAGACATAGAAACCGTATACATTAGGGGCCAGATCCTTGGCCATCAGACCGCATGACTTTTCGGATGTACAGATGGTGAGACAGAAAACGCCCATCCATACCGTAGCGGAGACAGACCGGAGAAGATTTGTACAAATGGTGAGACAGAAAACGCCCATCCATACTTAAATATGAGTAAAGCTTATGACAGGGTGGAGTGAGACTATTTGTTAACTGTTATGGCCCGTATGAGGTTTAGTCAGGATTGGATTGATTTGGTCTCCTATAGTATGAAGACGGTCTGTTACATTGTGTCGTCCGGGGGACAGGAGAACCCCAGAATCACTCCCTCCCGAGGCTTGAGGCAGGGGGATCCATTGCCGCCGTACTTGTCCCTCCTTTGTATGGAGGGGCTATCATCGCTTCTTAAAACGGCGCAGGGAGAGGGTAAAATAAAGGGGGTTCAGGTGGTTTACATTATGTCTGTCTTTCGGGTACCTCGTAGGATCATACATCGAATTCATGTGGCCTTGGCAAGGTTTTGATGAGGAGGTAAATCGACACGTCCAATTATATGGTAGGACTTGGAAAAACTATGTATGCCCAAGGAGGATGGGGTAATGACGTTTCGGCACCTGAAAGACGTTAATACTGATCTATTAGCCAAACAAGGGTGGAGGATGGTTCATAGACCTCATTCATTGATGGACCAGGTCTTGAATGCTCGGTATTTCCCCAGTACAGACTTCCTTGGCGCGGAGATAGGGGCTAACCCCAGCTTTACTTGGGCCAATATATTTTCTACTCAGAGATTGCTTCAGCAGGGTCTTCATATTGCTATAGAGGATGGGCGGGATACTTAGGGACGCCCTGGCTTTTGGGTCCGGTCCCGGTAGTGACGTCCATGTATCCTACTCTGGTGGGTGCTAGAGTCGTTGGTCTTATGGTTCTGGGTGCACGCACATGGGATGTTAACCTGATCGCTTAGTGTTTGGGGCGGATGAAATAGAGCGTATTATGCAAATCCTGCTATCATCCCTTCGCCCTAAGGACACGTAGTACTGGGCATTTAAGAGAACGTGCATTTATACGACTAAAGCTGGGTACTCGGTCCTGGCATGGGAGAGACAGACGGTCCGCTAGAATACGTCCCTAGTTGCAGGGACCTCCATTTGGAATATCCCTGTGCCAGGGCGGTTGCGGATCTTTCTGTGGCGCCGTCTCACTAATACTCTGCAGGTCTCGGTAAATTTGAATAAGCGGTTTGTCCTGGTCTCCCTGATCTGTGATATTTGAGGGCGTGTGCTAGAGTCGGTAGACCACATGTTCTTGGAATGTGGATTTGCGAAGGTATGTTGGGAACAGTTTAGTGGGCCTCCTCTTCCTGCTTCTTCATCACGCTTTGTGTCTTGGTGGGAGGTGGTCGATGCAGCGAACTCTCGAACACGGGTTGCAACATACTCTCAATTCTATGTGAAATATGGAAGGCGATGAATGACCTGTAATGGGAGGGCAGAGCCCCGGCGGCTCTGAAGGTCATACCGACGGCTCATGCTCATCTTGTGGCATGGCGGGAGGCGTGTGCTGCCATCTCGAAACCTCGTTCACCTCCCGTACACTGGCCGACGAAATGGACTCGTCCACCCCAAGGGACGATCATTGTGAATGTCGATGGGGCTATATTTCAAGACACAAATCAATCGTCCTGGGGTCTAATTGCTCGGGATGCGGACGGAAGGGTGCGACTTGCGGCGAACGGTCTTCTGTTGGGGGTCTGGACGCCCAGTATGACTGAAGCTTGTGTTCTGACTACGGCCTTGAGGAACACTGAAACACTGGGTACATGGCCTATCATCATCCAATCTGATGCTCAGGTTCTCTTAGACATGATCCGACATAGGGAACCACCGCCATCTCCAGTTGAAACGCTGATTTGAGACATTCGACTGATGCTCTCTCACAATAAAGAGATTTCCCTTCAATTTGTAAAAAGAACTGCGAATAAAGCCTCTCAATGATTAGTCGGGGAGGCTCGTCTTGTAGTTGTCCATGGTCAACCTGACGTTCTTCAATATATTATTGACTCTGAATTTTAATAAAAGCAGCGCCTTTTAGTAAAAAAAAAACCTTGAATCTAAAATATTTATTATAGAGTTGACCAATTTTTGAGTTGATCGTAGGAACCAATCGTAGGTTGAACTTTGAAACGAAAAACATCAGAACCCAAAGACAAGTTCATCATTGATTGATATGATATTGATTCATGATCCATAGTTACATACACAACAGGCTAAAGTAACATTCTTTTGCGCATTCCTACAAAGCTAGCTAATGTAGCAAGCACGGAGAGAAGAAGAGCTGTTCATGTTTAGAACTCGTCCGATTTAAGGCCAGAAACAAAAGAGCTGATCTTCAACTTGGAACCCAAAATTACAAGAACCAGCATGCGGGTGCTGGAAGAGGCCGTCTTCGAGCTTCGACAAGTACGATGATGGCGCTGGCAAGAATCTTCTGCTGAAGTTATCGTCATCTTCGTCGGATTCCAAAACATTGGACGAATCAGCTGTAGGCTCGAGCAGCGAGTTCGATTGCGTAGTGTAATGTGGGCTGTCCGAATCAACAACATCGCTCTTCGCGGAGCTCGCATCTTCCTGTTTACATACCAACATTGTCGGAGCAACAGCATCCGGCTCCGGCTCCGGCGGTGGCCCATTTTCAGACACGGTCTTAGGAAGATGTTTCCAAGCACGTATGTCCTCATCGTCCCTGATGAGTAATTTGTCTTTCAAGAACAGAACCTGTAACACAATGAAACAAATAAAAATCAAAACTTGAACATAAACATAGTAGAATTCGTCGGATTTTGAAGGCAATTACCTCTTGTTTCAATTTGTCGGTCTCCTTTACGAGGTTGTCGTATTCTGATTGGAGCTGGTCGAAGCTAGATTTCAAGGAATCGTAGTCCTTTTCGAGCTGTTTGGTCTTGAACCGAGCTTTTCGGTTCTGGAACCAAATCGTGACCTGTCTGGGCTGTAACCCGACTTCTTTGGCGAGCTGGACCTTCCTCTCCGGTTCGAGCTTGTTCTCGGCTTCGAAACTTTTCTCCAGAAACTGAACCTGCTCGACGGAGAGCCGCCGCTTCTTGCAGGGTGGGAGGAAACACCCGTCGTAGTCGTCTTCTTCTCTCTCGTCAGCTCCACCGCCATTTTCAAAGCTGACCATAGAGCTTGAACCTGAAACAGAGCAATCTCAGAAACCATCAATTAAACCGACCCAGAAAAGCATTACTCCCACAAATCATAACCCAGAAGAACAAATCTCAAAGGATGAAAACAAAATCATCTTCACAGAGCAAGAGCTTACCGAGGAAAGGGGAGGAAGAGGTCGGGACCCAGAGAGAGTTCAGGACCTCCGAAGAACAAGGAAGATTTTCGTTTTGGAGCAGAGCGGTCAAATCTGAAGACCCATAAGCTTTCCCACCGGCCATGGATGCTGAGGTTGTGAAGGTCTGGAACTTGAAAATTTTGCAGAAACTCAAACGGTCATATTTTTGAGGAAGGCGCTGAATGATCTAAAACTTATGACGGAAAAAGCTGGTGACGAGGATCACAGTAATGTGGAAAGACTGAGAGTAGGGACAGCCCACACCCATCATTCAAAGGTCAGCAGAGAAGAGCAAGAACAGACCCAGAGAGAGACGTTGAAGAATCGCTCTGCTTTCTGGGGATAAAGAAAAAAGCTTGGAAATTTGAGGTGTCTGTGAAATTGGAGAGTCCAATTTGGAGGCAAGAGCTTGCAAGTTGAGAAGAGAAAAGATTATTCACTGGCAAGAACGGATTGATGGGTGTTATATGGAGGGTCTGGCTTTTCTGGGGAGAGAAGACAGGCAGCTGAAGTTACCATAATGCCCTTACTTTTTCAAAAGCATAAAAATGAAATTAAACAAAATAAAGGTTCTTTATTAATTTATGGCTATGGAAAGGGATTCTTTTTAGAAACCATTTTAACTTGGTTTCTATTCGGTTTCAAATTCTATTTGAGTTGAGTATCATATGTTTTGTGGGCACCTAAAAGGCTAGTAGATTAGGTTAAGGACCTCTCTAGGTCTGTTTGTTGTGGAAGATGAGGCACATCATGGTTCCATGAAAGCTGGTGGTTACCCATCTAATTTGAGCTCAAAAGGGAAACAAATGACATGAATTTAGTGCATGAATGTGCCAATGATGTAAGATAAGCATGACATCGCAAATCATACATTACATTATGCTTTTGATTTGAGTTGCAAAATTCTTAACAATCAAGCAGGGGTATATCTGGAATATGTTTATCATAACATTCTATAAAAATTTGTTGCATAGAAGTTATATCAAATAATGCATTGTCATTCAATTACAGAAAAAAGTATTTGAAGAATCACTCATTATTTTCTTTCGGTATTATAATACACTAAAAGATACGTTAACTTAAATTTTAAAACAAAAATCAAAATATAACCCATATTTTCTCAAAATAGAATCCAAAAGTATAAAAAAGAGAATTATAAGTGGCTAACAAAAGCAAACAACAAGTTTGGGATGTAAGTTATCCAGTAAAGAGTAGGAAATCGCTGAAATGAGGAAATTAAGTATGATAAAAGCATGTTTGTTTCCATGAAGCAAGCAACAGCTATAGGTGCCAAACATGGCATTCAAAGGTCAACCATTCCAATTACAAAAGTGAAGCCATTTGATACAAATACAATGCTAAACACACCCATATGGAGTAGTGGCAATATTGTAAAATCGAAAACAAAACGATGAAAAAAAGGAAGAGCTCGAATCAGTCGCAATCAGATAAGAGGGTCTTGGAATTTATGGGAACGAAGGGGGTGATGAGTCAGTTGCACCTATGTGCCAAATAGGCCCAATGGGCCTCACCTTTCCTTTTCACCTCAAGGCCCTGGCCTACCAACCTTTTGTTTCATCTTTGTCCGTGTCCGGCTCAGCTACTCCACCACCTCTGGCCCCGGTTGTCCGACCAGCCGCATTTTATTACCACCACGGCACCACTCAATAAACTTACTTTCGTAAATAATAAGCATATCAAAACTGTGTTGATCTTTCAAGTTCCGCTAGAACCCTCACTCCCAAAATACTAATCGTTGTCAACAACCTCTATAGTTTTGGTCATAGAGATTGTAGATGGAGCTTTTTCTTTCTCTTTTTTCTGTACTGAGTCTCTCTCTCAACAATCGTCTTCGCATGCACAATAATTACAACTTTCTCCCATCCGAGCACAGTCGCCATCGTTCTTGTCGTGTCCCTCCACCATTTCCGAATCTACGCTTCAACCGGGCGAGCCGCAGGTGGTTAATCTCCTCATCAGCATCGATCGAGGTAACACAGGGTCGAAAAGACTAATGAACCATCGGGTTTATTCACGAACCAACCTCCACAATTTATCCACTTGGAGATGGTTTTGGAGCGATGCAGTCTGTGAAGTTGGGATCCGGGACCTACCCATCATGACTCGGGACCGACGTTGCTTGGCCATCCCGAGAGGAGAAAGGAAGCAGGTTGTTTTTCATGTTTTAGGTTGGAATCAGTTTTAGTCTCAATTTTGAATTGCGAGGATTGTTTTAGTTGTTGGACTTTTAATTTCTTGTCTTTGCCTCTGAAATGCTGGTAAAAGGATGTCTTAAGTTAGTATCTGCGATCCAAAGCAGTATTTTTCTACGGGTCCATGAGCGCCGGGTTAGCTACAGACAACCAGAACATACATCTGGAACCCGGGGCTTTTACGCTCTACTTTGCATGGTTTACATTTTACAGTAATGCATTTCTCCAATTTACTCGTTTAAAAAAAAACTTACTTTTGTATAGTGAGGAAAATCCTCTGACTCTGACTTCTCTCCAAGCATAAATTAGGATTTGAGCACCTGATTCTTTAAATGCTCACTTCCCCCTCAAATTTTAGAGTATTTGAATATCTGTATTTGAGGATCAACTTAAGATTAAAAATATCAACTCAACATTTACTATAGAGGGTGAATAACGATTAAATCAAAAAAAAAATCACAAAATGGATAATTCATAACAGTAAACTACACAAATTTGCATCCAAAACAGTCACAAAAAGGTAGGGCAATTAGGTATGTTTTCCTCAAAACCATTAGTAAGTTCTGTTAGGATTGAGAGTTCTTAACTCTAACGGTCGTAGCCACCATCATGGAACCACTACCGTTCACGTTTTCCACCACCACAAGATCGATCGTAAGTCTCTTATTCTCTCTATTCCTTATAGTGCTCTTTTATGCGCATCCACAAGTCAGCGGTGTTGTATCGGAAGGATGGTGTATCAGTGACGGACTGTGACCCTCTGTTGCGGTGGTGTTCTCCTCTGCGCATCCACAATCCGTCACTACTGTATCAGAAGGCACGTCTCGAGCAGGGACATGGCCGGCGATATAGTCTAGAAAAATTAGACGAATCAGGTGAGGATTGCTATGCAGCCTCACCAAGCCAAATGAGTAAGTAAGGATTCAAGGATTTTTACCAGGAGGGATCCCTGAATCATACCTATCGTCCCCTACAAACTGTCAAGTTCAAGTTTGGTCGCCCACATCACGATGAAGAGAGTCCTTGGAAAGTAGGGATAATGCAGCGTTTAGGCACTACTTTGAAAGGTTCTTGGCAATTTGAGCCCTTTGGTTTTTATTTATGTTGTAGTTTTGGTTTTAATTCTTGTTTTAGTTCTGAATCTTGTTTACTACAACCGCTTTCTATAGGAACAATTTTCTTGTCTCAGAGTTTTTGGATCACTGAACCCCCAAGGACCATGATCGATGTAATGACTTTTTTACCATATTAATAAAACTATCACTTATTCTAAAAAATAGTCACAAAAGAAAGTCCACAAAATAATAAATGGTCTCTAGCATTTCATTCTCGCCTCGAGGCCACTAAGGACCGATCGCCACTTCGCATCGACGACGACATTCCTCTTCAAGCGGTTCCTAACCGACTTGTTCTCTCAATCCACCCACACCCTCATTTCTCACGCCTCTCCCATCGTGTCGTCCGATTCCGTCTTGATGCCTTCCCCAATTCCACAGGCGTCGCCCCCCCCCCCCACCTCCATCTTTGGATTTGTGAATTCTCTCGTGGAATTGTCAAGACGTTGGTTCTGATACCTACACTTAAAATCTGAAACATCTCCTTATTCAACATAAGTCATACTTCCATTTCTCTATGAAACCTTAACCCCGGAAGCAGGAATGACAATTCTCGAACGTAACATTGGCTTTCATGGGGGTACTTGGGTCGCGGCGGAGGTGAATCAGAGGGTTGATGGCTTTAAGATAAAAACCATCCCATTCCGTTAACCTAGAAATTACGGGTCCTGATCAAAATTCTTTCTTCCTCATGGGACTTTATAGTCAGCCTCGTCGGGAGTTGCGTCGGCAATCATGGTACCTCCTCCGATGCCTCGCTAGGACAGGTGGAGCGTCATCAGGGATTTTAATAATGCCCTCAACCAGCAGGAATTTTGGGGTATTAGACCTTATCCTACCACACTCATTGAAGACTTCCAACTAGTGATTGACAAATTAGATCTCAAGGACATTCCACTACTAGGTAACTCATTCACTTTATCTCGGGGAAATGATCCCAACACCCACATTGAATCCAAGCAGGACCGAGCCTTCATGACGAGGAAGTTCATGTCACCACTGCTAGATATGGAGCTTCGCAATATGGGCACGATAAATTCCGATCATTAGCCGATCCTACTGTTTGTGAATTCCCGCCGACTAAGATGAGGTGCCCCAAAATTCCTACTTGAGTCCAGATGGACCGAGGACCCTTAGTGGGGAAATTTAATTCAAGTGAAATGGCACAAATATTTAGAGACACCCATTCAGGAGGCAATTAGTAAGATTAGTATCTCGTTGAACCATTGAGGGAAGTCAAGCTACATAATGACTTTGAACCACATTCGATGCTTCCAACGTCGGATTACGGAACTTAATTATAGGACGGAACGTTTGGGGATCAATATTCGTGGGGCAATCCAAATACAATATGAAGCAACCCTTCTAATCCAGACAACTTTCTGGAGGCAGAGAGCCAATCATCATTGGCTAACAGATGCGGGTCGCAACATGAAATTATTTCATGCTGTAACATAATACCGGAGGAAGGTCAATACTCTGTGTTCTCTCCAAGACAATAAGGGTCGACCAATTATATGGGACACAAGCCTACGGGAACTGGTGATTGAGTATTATACCAATCTATTCACCACGTCCCACCCGGATATGGCTAACTTCCCCATCCACTTCTCTATAAGGGGGTCACGAATATTCAAAATGAGGAACTATTGAAGGATATCTCATCAGATAAGGTACGTTAGGTGGTGTTTCAAATGGGACCTGACAATGCTCCGGCACTAAATGGTTGAACCCCCGATTCTATTAATACTATTGGCTGATAGTTGGAAGAGGCTATAAGGTTCATCCAAACATTGATATGTGAGCGATCGTTTGATCATTCACTCAATGCCACAAATGTTGTGTCAATCCCGAAGAAGCCCAACCCTTTACCCATCACTGATTTACGACCTATTGCTCTGTGTAATGTAATTTTATCGTATTCTTTCCAAAGTCTTGACTAATAGGCTCAAGCCCCTTTTACAGAATCTTATTGAGCCGACGTAAGGAGCATTCATTTCAGGTTACAGAATCCAAGATAATGTTCTTATATTAATTGAGTCGATTCACTTCTTTCCATTGACGATTAGGAAACATGGGTTATATGGAAGTGAAGCTGGATATGAGCAAGACATATGATAGGGTGGAGTGACAATTTCTATTGGCTATCTTGCAGCAGAAGGGTTTCTCGGCAGACTGGATGAAGTTGTTGGCTACTTGTATTAGATCGGTTGAATATATGGTCAGTTAAAGAGGAATAGAGACTCCAACCTTTGCTCAACAAGACGAATTTTCCAAGGTGATCCCCTTTCGCCACATATGTTCTTGTTTTGTATGGAGTTTTTTTTCAAACTCCTTAGTAAGGCGTAGACCACATGGCAAATCCATAGTATCTCAGTGTCGATCCCCCAGCCATATCTCATATGTTCTTTGTAGATGATTGATATTTTTTTTCCAAGTCACTCCTGAAGAAGCCGAGAGGGTCTGAAGAAGCCGAGAGGGTCTGCAATCTCCTTACCTTGTTTGGTGCTTTGTCAAGATAGGTCCTAAACCATCAGAATTCCACGATACTTTTGAATACGAATACAACTCCAAAAACTCGTAGTCGTAGGGAGTGTTGTACGATAGTCCAGATCAGGACAGTCCCGGTGGCATCATTATATCTTAGAGTCCCAAATATGATTGGGTGGCATCTTTATGATCGCAATGCCAAAATATGTCAAGATCAACCCCCAACAACGTTGGACGTCCAAGCGGCTGCATATGCCCACTAGTAGCTTGGACGCAAGCGCAAGAAAGTAAAACCCCGACTATCCTGATACGTAGCACTCCTCACCTTGACAAGTTCATCCCACCTCCACTAGGATGGACAATGTTTAATGTAGATGGTACAACCTTTGCGGATACGGAGCAATATGCGTGGGGCTTCATAGCTAGATCCTCCTCGGACTTGGTCTTGTCATCAGGGAACGAGGTCCTGCCGGGTGTCTAGGAGGCGTCCTGGATAGAGGCCCGAGCAATTGCAACATGGTTGGATTTTTCCAGGGTGCACAATTGGACTAGGGTCATCATCCGGTCAGATGTCCATGTGGTAGCTAATAAGGTCAACACAAGGGCACCTGTCCTCTCCTTGCTGGGTGCCATTACACAAGATATCCAAGTTATGCTCAAACATGTATAGGGATCCTCCATCAGTTTTGTTAAAATAACAACGAATAAGGCGTCTCACTGATTAACCAAAGAAGCTCGTTCATCTACAATTTTAATGTGGTCAAGAACCCATTTCTATGCGCTTTCTTGTATTATTAGTTCTAGTCAAGCGGTTGATGTGGATAGCTCAGGATTGTGCTGGGGGGACTTTATGAAAATACGGATTCGGGCCGACATTCGGGTCCCCCTTCAGAGTCAGATTTGGTTCCGTCTATCGAAATCACAGGTACGTACGCTTCTCCAAATATCCTATGAACATCTCCCAGATAATTGTTTTGGATGTAGTTGTGCGGGACATTTGTTTCCGACATGTCCTATATCTGAAGGAGTCAGGGGACACTCATTACAAGCCCCAGCGGACCCGAGGTCTGCACTAGAGAAGGCAAAGCATGGGAAGGCGACCCTAGGGACCAATCGGGCGTACCTGGAAGGGAGGATTAAGGGAGGTAATTGGGCCCCAAGACCGCCACCTCCCCGGCAGGAGCAGGGGAAGGAGAGATCTGAGTCATATGAGACCTGGACCGAGGACATACCATACGAATGGTTAGAAAAGGAGGCTGCCCCGTCTCTGTCTGGGAAAAAGCGTATGGAGCGAGAAAAGGAGCCGGAAGAATCGGAAGGATCGACGGCGTCAGATGGAGCGTCATATGTAGCGGCGGAGGGGGCCACAAGCACCCCCGCCTCCAGGAATGTGTCCGTGGAGACCCAGGGAGGGGTTGGTCGGCTGTATCACCTCCTTGGCTGATAGATGGCATTGGTTCCATCACCAGTCGACAGGATTCTCCCCTACCAGTCCGGGGTCAGCAATCCCGCGTTCAGGAGCCCTACATGTATCATTCAAGGGAGGACGACGCACGCTGACTTGCCGGGGGAGATGTCAGTCCACCACTATTAACTTATCACTTGGTTGGCTCGATTAGTGCCATTTGGTTGGAGCATGCTGTATCGATGTCTTAGGATGCTACCGCATATTTCCCCTTCGACCGCCCCTATGTCCAGAGCAACGTTTACTTTCCTGTTATTGCATTATGAAAGCTGTTTGGTCATTTGGTTGTAAGATGAGCACAAAAATGGGCTCATTGATCTATTTTGAATTTCATTAATAATAGAATCATTTCACTTAAAAAAAACTTTAATTTACGCTTTAAAAAAACTACACAAATTGAAACTGGCTTAATTAAAGCATGATAAATAAGTTGATATTTAGTGAGAACGAGAAAGGCAAGGTTCCAAACTCTCTCTAATTTCCGAAATGTGAAAAATTACGGTTGATTTAGTTATTCTAATAACATTAGTAGCTGTCTCTACCTACCCTAACATAATTGTAAAAAGGGTAAATTACAAATAATTACTCTTAACTTGTCACGTTTAACTGATACTTACCCTAATTTTTTAACTAATACCTACTCTGATGTTTAGTTATATAACAAATAGCCCAAGCCGTCAGTTGAAATGACGAAAATACCCTCAACTACACTTCAATAATTATTTAAATATATATATATATACTTATTAAATGAATTTATTTTTATTTAAAAAATCACTAAGGGCATTTTCGTCATTTTAGTTGACAGATTAGGCTATTTGTTATATAACTAAACATCAGAGTAGGTATCAGTTAAAAAAACTTTAGAGTAAGTATCGGTTAAACGTGATAAGTTAAGGGTAGATATTTGTAATTTACCCTATAAAAAAGCATAAAAGTTGTGTAAGCGGTTCAGTCATGTGACTATGATGCTCCATTTATCTAGCACCTCCTCTTATAGTTTCATCATCGATGGTTTTTCTCCTAAATAAATGAATCACTAAAATCAAAGAGATTAGAACGATGATAGTGATAAGTATTTGCGTAGGTATTGTATTGATGGTG
Source organism: Erodium maritimum (assembly GCA_963921825.1). NCBI lineage: Eukaryota > Viridiplantae > Streptophyta > Magnoliopsida > Geraniales > Geraniaceae > Erodium > Erodium maritimum. Next base: position 59,417,277 of record OY997590.1, on the reverse strand, counting down.
GTGAATAATCCTTGCGTACAATGGATCTCTCCCTCTCCTGCAATTCTCAGGTCACTCTGTCGGATCTCCGATCAGGTAACATTTTGAAAATTTTCATTCCCCCAGTTGAGATCTATTGGTGTGGGTTTTGAGTAATTTTGATTTTCGTGTGTATTTGTAGATGTTAGAGTGGTGATGGTGGTACAGTTAATGTATTTGGTAAGTTCAAGAACAATCAAGTTTTGAAGGTTACAAGTGTTTCATGCATTTTCATACATTGCTATGTCCATTCCAATAAGGGGAAACATCATTTCTTAGCCCAGTTAGAAAGGTCATTTACACATTCTAGCCGTGCTCTACCTTTTGTGAGAGATCCTAACACAAATGTGGTATTTTGTTACAAAGAGTAACATAAAGGTAGTATTTTGTTACAAAAAGTAGCATAAATGTGGTATTTTTTTACAAATCCTAGACTCTTTTTTCATAATTATTTGCACATCCTAACCGTGCTCTACCTTTTGTGACAGATCCAAACATAAATGTGGTATTTTGTTACAAAAAGTAATATAAAGGTAGTATTTTGTTACAAAAAATAGCATAAAGGTGGTATTTTTTTTACAAATCCTAGCCTCTTTTTTCATAATTATTTTACACGTGTTTGGTACTTTTTTGTAAACGTGTACCACCTTTGTGTTGGGATCTGTCACAAAAGGTGGAGCATAGTTAGGATGTGCAAATGACCTTTCCGACTAGGATAGGAATCGACGTTATCCCTTCCAATAAAGCAATTGAACATAAACTCTTTGGTTTGCAGATAACTTCCTTGGATGAGGATGAATTTCCTTTTACGGATTACTCAAGCAGTAAATCGGGCGCACGAATCTCATGAGGATGTGCATCATGTGCCAACATTGGATGTTTCTGTAGCTGATTGTCCTTCTCCTCAAAATCCTCCTGTTGTAGAACATGAGGAGGAGGCTGATGAATTTGATAGTGAAAATGACATTCTTGCCGCAAAGAACGCCAATCACTCTGATGTTTCTGAAGAGGAAGGATGCATTGCTGTTCCTTATAGTATATACTCTCTTGCCTTAGTTGTATTATATATAAGTTTATATTTCTTATGCTTGATTAAACATGCTCACACACATAGATGCTATGCATGTGCATGTGCATGGGCATGTGACTATTGCTTCTCTTTCTCACCTTGATCTTCTGTTTTAGTTATGTGATGTTGGAGATCCTTTTTGCAGAGGAACTCCCAAAAAATTGGAATGATGCATCAAACATACAGTCATTACGCTCCCTCGACCGCTCCTTTGTTTTCCCCGGTAACTATGTCTTTCTTGTATCTATTGATTAATTGTTCTTCCCATCTTCAAGATATGAGGACTGAACTCCAAAACTACTCCAGGCGAGCAGCTTCATATTCTAGCGTGCTTGTCAGCATGCAAACAAGACACAGAAATAATTACTCCATTTAAAGTTGCGGCTATGATGAGTAAAAGTGGCTTGGGACATAGCTGTCCACATAATCTGAGTGGAGGAACAGAAGATGGAAGAAGTTCATCATCTAGGGAAGGAGAAGTGAATTCTGAAAGTGATAATGTTGATCACCAATCAAAGGAGAAGATTGATCCAAAGAAGGATCTTTCTGAGAGCGAATCCCTTCTTCGAATGGAAGATTTCAAAAGACTGACCGAGATTTTTATTGCAAAGATTTAAGAATTCCCATTTTTGTTAGGATTGCAGAATCAGGTCAAGTGCTTTGGTCAAGAAAAAGTTCTTGTGAGACGGTTTCAGGATCTTCTTCTAAGACAGATTACCAAAAGTTAGAGGGCATGTCTCGTTTCAATGCAGATATTGATAGAGGGAATTTTGATGCCAATGTATTGGGTGGAGTGGCAAGAAATAAAGTCCAGTGTTGTGCTCTCTCTAATGGAGATATGGTGGTAAGTGTCACAAAACGTCTTGGTTGTTCATGATGTGGTCTTTGTTTTCTCACTCAGTTGGTGTTTGGAAGGATGCAGGTGCTCTTACAAGTAAATGTTGGGGTTGATTTTTTGAAAGACCCTGTCATTGAGATTCTTCAGTTTGAAAAATATCAAGAGAAAAACTTGCCTTATAGGAAACATGACATTGTATTTGATTCAGACCAGGATTCATGTGGTGACCTATTGAAGTGGTTGCTTCCTTTGGACAACGCCGATGCTCCTCCACCTCGTTCTTCATCCCCTCCTTCAGGAATTACTAGTGCATCTCAAAACTCCACTTCTGCATCCTCTTCCGGGTCCCAGCTCTTCTCTTTTGGCAACCTCAGAAGTTACTCTATGTCATCACTACACCATAGTCCTACACTAGCTCCTAAGTCTGGAAAAGCCCACAGCTCTAAACCAAAATTTGATCTTGAAGATTGGGATCACTTTTCAACCGAGAAGCGATTAATGAGTAAAAAGATAGGAATTGGAGGGCTTTTTATCTTTCCGGGGTGTTTCATTAGAGCAAGAAAGGTTCTTTGTTTGTTGTGGGTTGGAAGGCATCTATATACCAGGTAGAAGGTGGAGGAGAAAAGTTGAAATCGTTCAACCTCTAAAATCCGTTCGTTTTCTGCCAACTACAATACAGCTGACCTTCTTTGTGTTCAGATAAAGGTCAGGTTTGTTATTCGTATTGAATCAAACCCGATAAGTATGCATGTTTGGTTATACCTATTGGCTTTCTTTCTGCAATTCTTTATCATGTTATTTGCAGAATATTTCTCCAGCATACACGCCAGATACTGTGATCTACATAGATGCTATCACAGTTGTTTCTAAGGAGGCATCAAAAGGTGGACAAGCTTCATCACTGCCAATTGCATGTATTGAAACTGGAAATGACCATAGTTTGCCCAATCTAGGCCTCAGGTTGTTATTTACTCTAGGTATTTTAATATACTCCATTTATTAAATTAAATGTCAATTTGTTATTCCTATGGGAGGAGAGGTGCAGAACACTCTTTTATTCTTAAACCAACAACTTCTCTGCCCAAGAATGTCATCGATCATACTCAAAAGTGTGTTAAGTCATCACAGTTGCAGGTTGGAAATGCCATATCGCCTCTACATCTTTCTTACAAAGTCCTGGAAGCAATAGCGACCTCTGCAACCACTGATCAATATGCTATTATGGTATCGTATCGGTGCAACTACACGGGTATTACGTTGCTCATACTTTGTTTAGCTTACAGTCTCAAATAACTCCACAGAGTTACTGGTTTGTGTTTTTAGAATCAAGGCTGTTTTTCAAGCAGCCAACTAGCTGGCAGCCACGCAGCTCAAGCGACCTAATGGTTTCTATTGCATCTGCAATGTCAAAACCATCTCCTGGATCAAGCGGAAGAGTCTCTCAGCTTCTTGTTCAGGTTTGACATGGATTAGGATATTCTATATTCTACAGTGATGCTATAGTGGAGCATTCTTATCTTAAGGGGTTTGAATTGTCAGGTCCTAACATTCCAGGCTTCAAACTTGACATCAAAAGATCTTACTTTGACAGTTCTTGCTCCAACTTCCTTCACTTTGCCACCCATAGTGGTGTCCTTGAATTCTGCACCTTCAACTCCAATGAGCCCATTCACTGATTTTTCGGATTTCACTGAAAAGAGAAGTGAAAGACGAGGCAATTCACTTCAGAGGTTGACATCACTACATGGCGTGTTAGAGAGGAATCAGAAATAAGATGGTGATAGTAGAGAAGAGCCGCCTTCTCTTAAACTGCAAGACGCAAATGCTGGGTTTGGCTGTACGCATCTGTGGATGCATAGCAGAGTTCCATTGGGGTAATAAGTCTCTTCTCAACTTCCTCATCTTTAAAGTTACAGGTTGACCAACATTTGTTAACCTTCAAGCGCATCCCTTCTCGATCTACTGCTACCATGAAGCTTGAGCTCATTCCTTTGACGGATGGCATACTTACGCTCAGTACTTTACAGTTTGATATCAAAGAGAAAGGTATGCACTTGACTCTCTTCATTATGAATGTCAGTGTGGGAATGACCTTGTGGTTATGCAACAGGTCGAACCTATATCCCGGAGAGCTCGTTGATGATAAATGCAATTTCCAGCGTTTCCACTAGGATTCGGTAGGAAATTGTATATGTTATTTGGCACATTTTCTTGAAAGTAAATTCAGTGTTTCAATATACAAGTAAGCCTCCCTAAAGTAGAATGCCATATATGTCATATAGAGAGACTTATGCGGAGAAGAATGTACAATTTCTATTTGTGTACAGTATCCATTGTATTTATGATGATACTTCCAGTTTGTTGGGACGCTATAAACTAGGCTCACTTGTTGGAATAGTTAAAGCCTGTAGGCAAGATGTGATGAACATATATATATTTTTAGATGTAGTATTTTGACATATATGCCCACACAATAATTCCTATTATTTCTTGTTTTACCCCATTCATTTTATATTGTGATCATCATGTCGTGACGAGAGGAAGAAGAAGCCAGCGTGTGCTCTGCACGCACCAGAACACATCGCCCTTTCTCTTGGAACGTGTGGTGCACGCAATCAACGGTTGATCATTGACTTTTTACTATTGACCATTTGATACTATTTTTCGGGGGGTTTTCCTAGGTTATTTAGGCTTGGAGATCGAGTATGGAGTTGAATAGAAAAAAAATGGGGGATATTAGTGGCAACTCGTTCGCAACCAGAAACTAAAGATACCCGCTTCTTTAGATGGTCCTCATACTCTTACTAGAGGTTTCCAGTATTTGTACGAAACCTTCCAAAGTCTACCTCGAGAGACGAATTATAGAAGCTCTTTAGCCATTATGGTGGGATCCATCGGGTGGATTCTTCTTCTCGCTTCACTCCAAGAGGTATGCATTTTGCCCTCATCTATTTTCCTCATTTTGTTGATATGTTGAAAGTTGTTACCGCTTTGAATGATTATTAGTTTATCGATCATAAGCTTATTTTTGAGGTTGACAAGAGATATATTGTTGTTCCCACACCACTTGGGACTATTTCCCCTGCTTCTTCACATGTTGTCCTTAGGTGGGTTTGCTCTGATAGTAAATGGAAGATTAATATGTGTCCTTCTGACCACCAAGACATTGTTTCCCCTACACCTCTACATGGTGTATCCATGCTCGCTTGTTCCTCTGATAAGGGGGAAGAGTGTTTAATGTGTTGATTATGTTACGTGGGATTTTACTCCATTGGATTGTAAACAGTCGAAGTATAAGGGGTCTATGAACCATGATTTATTACAACAATTTGAACTTTGTGTTGTTTTTGTATCCAATAACGATTCCCCTTTCATGGATATAGCTACAAGCCTTCAGGCTACACATATTGAGGGTCTTGAACTTTTCGACTTGGGTTTCAGGATCTTTCTTATCTCTTGTAAGTAAAAGTGTATACAGAACTCTTTGTCGTTCGATGATTCGGCTAGTCTACGACCTTGATTCTTTGCCTTCTCGACCTATTCATACATGATTCTATCAAGAGGTCAGTTGTTCTGGGTAGATGTGTTAAGATTACCCATCATTTGTTGGGATAAAGACTCTGTAGTAGATATTGTGGGGACAATTGGTTCCGTAATTGCTATTCGGCCTTGTTCGTTTGCTCCACACCAGATGACAAGGGTTCTAGACCTTATGCACACCATAGAGGTCTAATTTGAGAGTGGGGTCAGTTGGGACAATACCTTTTCTCAAGTACTTGTAAAGAAGGCTCAAATGGAGAGCACATTTGTTTTCTCTCCCTTGCGCCCGCCTTTTCGTTCTAATGTCACTAATTCAGCTCCTTTAGTTATGCCTTATGGATCGGGTCCTGAGACAAAGACTGTTGTTTGTGGTATGAAGACCACATACTCACTTAGACAGTAGTCCGTTCTTGACCCTGCCTTTAGGGTATAGTCCCAGTACAGCTACAACGAATGATTTGTTGGGTTTAGTCCAAGTTTTGAAAGATGGCTCGATAATGACTAAGCTAGCCCATGAGGGCCCATCTCATTGGGTTCATGTTAGTTTCATTGAGGTTGCGGCTAATGCACAAGTTGGGATAATCGACATTGTTATTGCTGCACACTGTTAGGATTGTGGAGACCATGGCCAAGACTCATGAGGGATTGGTTGTCGCGGAAGTTAGGATTGATTGTGACCCGATTGTTGAGAGGACGACCTCGATGATTTTGTGCCACCTAGTTTTGAGACTATCTCATCCCTCTACTTATCTAAGGCCCAGTTGGAGGAAAATCGATAGATGTTCTCTTTTATCGTACTTCTGGAAGCCTTATCCCTCTTCCTCAGGCTAATTCCCCGACTATCTGGAGCATTTTAGGTTACCTGTAGTGATTGAGTCCTATATTGGTGTTCCTATGGTAAGTGGTATCATGAGGTTCAACAATATCATCAGGATGCCTATCATGACATTAACAGTGAATCATTTCATATGATCTAATCAATTCTTCTTCTTACTAGGAGCGGGGTAACTCACCCGTCAATGGCCAATGAATCTCCCCTTCTAGAATTGTAAAGACCTCAACTCCTAATTTAAGAAGAATTTGTTGGGCTCTAATATAGAGTCCATTCATCTAGAATTTATGTGATTAAGAAATCGAAAATGGAAAAGGTCTCGTTGTCCACTATTCAGTCTCGTGGGTTCGTAGTTGATCATGACTTCGCCTTTCCCACATCATTCGTGATCTCGAAAAAAGTGATATCTATTCGGAACACTCATGTGTTCAAGATTATTATGTGTTCATCGCAAGGAAATATTGTTTATTTGGTCATGTGAGCATCTCCCGTCTAGGAAGCTAGTTATGACCATCAATGTCTATGCTCCCTCCTTATTTGTAGCTCGAACGAAGCTTTTGTCTTTTCTCTCTTAATTTATTCCTTATTCTAACCATTATGTGGTTATAGCTGACGATTTCAGCACATTTAGGGCCTTTAATAAGGTGTTGTCGGGTAGTAAAGTTCATGTTGATGGTGGTGATTTCACTGATTTTATTTCGTCCTTTTTCGAACAGGAAGTACTTATAGTATTGACCTCGATCTCGTTGTAATAGCATCGATCGGTTCTATTTGTCTATAGAGATTCTTTACATACTTTCAATACCATTCAAACCGGCTTCACGCGGATGTTCTCGGATCATTCCCTATTTTGTTGACTTCCTCTGATACAGATTTTTGTTTATGCCCTTTTCACTTTATACCATGAGGGATTCCTACCCTTTGTAGATCATTGTTGGGCATCTTATACGGTTTTTTTGGGAACCTCATTATGTTTCGTGTTCTTCGCAGTTGCAACACCTCAAAATTTGGTCATCTATACATAGTTATTGTCGACATTAAGTACAAAGCAGCGAATTTCGATGTGTTGGCTTATTATAGGGCTCTCACCGCGAAGGAGTTTTGTGATTGGACCACTTGTAACAATAAAATTCACACTAAAGTTGGTCAGCAAGGCATCTTGTAGAGGGAGAAACTCATGCGTCAAGTGGACTTTAGAGGGAGATCGTAACACGACTTATTTTCACAGGTAGCGAAAGGTAAAGCGATCAAGAATTGCATCACCACAGTTGTAAAGGATGGGGTTGAGCACTCGGATCCCAATGCTAACAAACCATCTACTGCTCCCCATTTTAAATCTAGGTTCCATTCCTTAGGGCCTTATTTATAGGAAGGGTAAACTACAAATACCTACCCCAAACTTGAAGCGTTTAACTGATACCTACCCTAAAGTTTTTTTGTAACTGATACCTACTCAAATGTTTAGTTATTTAACTGATAGCCCAAGCAGACAGCTAAAATGACGAAAATGCCCTCAGTGATTTTTTAAATAATTTTTTAAAAATAAAACTGAAGTAATTTTTTTAAATAAAACTGAAGTGATTTAATAAGTACATATATATACATAACAAAAGTGATTTTTTAAATATTTTTTTAAATAATTACTGAAATGTAGTTGAGGGTATTTTCGTCATTTTAGCTAAACATCTGAGTAGGTGTCGGTTAAAAAAAACTTTATGGTAGGTATCAGTTAAATAACTAAACATCTGAGTAGGTATCAGTTAAACAAAAACTTTAGGGTAGGAATCAGTTAAATGCTACAAGTTTGGGGCAGGTATTTGTAGTTTACCCTTGTAGGAATGATTATAGGGCCATTTGTGGTTTGATGAGTCTAGTTATCCAAAGTGATCTACAAGTCCCAATATAGAAGCTTTAACGATTAAAAAAACTCACTTGGATTAGGGAACACGATCATTCCACGTCCACAGTACAAAGCAATGCTCAGTTATTATTAAGCTAATCTTGTGGTCGAAACATGTCGTAGTAGTCGTTCTAGATCCAGGGACTAGATCCCGAGCTCGGATGAGGAGGAGGTGGTGCTTTACGGCGAAGATAGATCCACTACACATGTTGAACTAGGTTTGGCGAAGCTCACCGAAACGGAGGGGCATCTCGACAAGTTATCAGCCGTATGGCTCAATGAGGATTACTACTCATGCGATGCTTGGCACGACCGTCCTCGTCATGATCTAGTTGGACGTAGAGACCATGGTCTTGAATAGAGCCGTCGGCGAGGGCGGATTCATGACCAGACCCACCGCTCTCATGGTCGATCTTCAACAACCAAACAATAATCCAATCATAAATAAGCTCCCTCCTCCTTGTTGTTGTTCATCTCACAGGTTCGTCCTCCCTCGCATGGTGCCTCTGTTTCGTCTCTATTGGCTCAACCAGGGACAAGTTCATTCTCCGTCCAGGGACAAGTTCATTCTCCGTCCATAAATCACCTCTTTCCCTCTTGCTACTGGCCTCCACATAACCCTTGCACGATATATCCCAACTTTTAGCTTAATTAAGGACCTTCTCGATGAATGTGGTCAGTGGGCGCGAACCGATCCAAGTTGTTGTTCCAAAGGCCTCTTTAGCCTCAATAGAGTCAACTACGCTACCTCAAAAGGTCTTCGCTGCCAGTGAGGATTGGAGTGTCGTTGGTCAGACACGGCGAGGTCCGAAACTACAAGTGACTGAGCTTCCAAATAGGGATTTTCCAGGTTTTCTAACGAACTTCCCTACCTCCACTACAGTTGAACAACTACGAAATCTGTGTGCCCTTTTTGGAACTGGTACAACTATCGACGTTGGCTCTAAACTCGTTTCCAAACGTAATCGTTATGTTTTTGCCTATTTCAAAAATTTTGAGAACTTGGCTCATGTTGTGGGGGCTTTAAACGGCTCTGTGTTCGGAGGCAAGAAAATTAGCGCTGAATTGGGAAAGAAACGTTTTACGACGAGTGATGTGGTTGTGTCATCTCTTTAATTAGTTGTGGTACCTACGTCAGAAATCGGGAGAGCTTCCCCCTTATTATCCCTTCTCGTGACCGTGCCACTACTCTACTCCAACCGGATGTGTGTACCTTGTCGACAACTCCTCGATTTGAGAAGATGTCGGTGTTTAGTGTGATTTTTGTTGTTCATTCCCCAGTCTCGGATCACTCCATTAACTCGGGCCTCAAGCTAGTAAGGATTTTGGGGTGGAACTTCTTGACTTAGGATCGCGGGCCTTTCTTATGTCTTGTGACGATAAGGATGTTTAGACTATTCCTTTTTGGGCTCCCAAAGCCCATAAATCAAGCCCACATTACACCACTTAAGCCCATCTTCACTTCTTGTTTCATCGAGTATTAACACGAACAATAGGGTTCCAATGTTTTTGGCATGTCGACACATTTCAGAAGAAGAGAGAAAATGAACCTTTTTGGTTCCAAGCTTGGGGAAGAAGATACTTTCAAACAAAGTAAGGGGAAAAAGAGGTAAACAAAGGTGCTTGTACTTCTCTTCATCTTTTTGGCTATTAGGTGTGTTGTAAGGATCAAGAGGGCACCATTTTTGGTGTGGTTGTGCAACCTAGAGAAAGAAGCAAGAGAAAGGAAAACAAGTTCTTATGTGATGGCTCCAACAACTCTAAACAAGATAGTGTTTGATTTCTTGGAATAGAAATCAAGAGAAAAGTCTTGGTAGTTGGTTATTGTGGGAAGAAAATTAAGAACCAAGATCTTGTTTGTTCATGAGCATCATAGGCGCATTCTAGGTTAATATTAGAAGATTGTCGTTGTCTCGTGGATGTAATTGTGTTGAGAAATAGGAAATAAGGTTGTAATTTTTGGATTGTTTCTCGGTTAATACTAGAAGCTCGTCGTTGTCCCATGGATGTAGGCACATTGCCGAACCACATCAAATTGAGTTCTCTGTTTATTTTTCCTGTGTTTTAAATATTGTTTTATATTTATCTGTACTAGGAATTTTTCAATTATCGACTGGCTCTTAGGATCGGTGGTTAGGATTATCAGGTTATCAGAATTCGCTGTGCACTTAATCATGCCGATTCTTTTCTACGAACCCGATTGATTTTCGGGTGAATCTTGTTATTCAACTTTGGGGGTAACTAGATTTATTACAAGTGGTATCAAAGCTTCCTGGATGGCTAGATGATTAGTTATTATTGTTATCACTTTACTTGTGAATATGTCTGATAGAGGTTCCACATATCAGGATGAGGGTTATGTGAAGGTCCATGGATTCAATATTCTTAGGTTCAATGGATTGGACAATTTTAAAGCTTGACAAATGGATTGTAAGGATATTCTTGTAAACTTGGATCAGTTTGATGAGTTGGGAGATGAACCACTAAAGGGTGATGAAGCTAAATGGAACAAGATGAATTAGAAAGCTTGTAGTACGATCTGATTGTTTCTTTCTCAGAATGTGGGTTACAATTTTGCTAATGAGACTACCGCCAAGGATATTTGGAATAAGCTTCAGGCTATGTATCTTCAAAATGATCAGATGAGTGTGATGTCCCTACAGAAGAAGCTCTTCACTTTCAAGCTACAATCAGGTAGGCTTATGACTGATCATATTACTGAGTTTAAGTGCTTGTACTGGGATTGTGTTAGCTTGGAAACTAAGTTTGAAGATAGTCAGAAGGCTTTATTTTTGTTGATTTCATTGTTGATGGAATGGAAACCATTTGTTGATCATATGACTATGATGAACAAGAAGAAGTTTGTGTATAAAGACATTATTTACCCTGTACTTGCAAAGGATTTTAGGAAGAGTGTTGTGATAAAGGGAGTTCTAGCTCATGATCTCTCGGTTACAAGGGGAAGAAACAAACAAGAGGTATATGATCAACAATAGATGAAGCAGATCTCAATCAATGCCTAGAGATTTTCTTAAGGTTGAATGTTAAAAGTGTAAGTGTAAATGTCATTACAAGAAGGATTGTCCAGAGTTGAAGGAAAATCGCACCAAACAAAATACGGGCAAAGGTGTGGCAGATGTGATTGAGGCACCAGAGAAATTTGAGGATATTCACATCAACGGTGACCTAGCGCATGCTTTGAAAACGGGTTCTAGTGATTATTTTTATGATGGTTGATTTTTGGATACATGGGCTTGTTATCACTTGTGTCCGGTTCGAGAATGGTTCACTACCTATTGCGAGGTGACGGGTCACTTAGTTTATATGGGTGATTCTCGACCCAACAAGATGTTAGGTGTTGGTATAGTCAGATTCTAGATAATAGACGGGTCATGTAGACAACTTATAGAGGTACATCATATTTCGGATCTTACAAGAGGGTTGATTTATGGTGGGGTACTCGAAGCTCAAAGTTACATGTATGTTGGTGAGAATGGTTATTGCAAGGTTTATCATGGTGACAGGTTGCTATAATCGGCAATTAGGCATGTCAATCTCTATTTTCTTAGGGAAATGTTGTTGAGGGTGAAGCTATGGTCTCCACGGTTATAGATGAGAAGAGCTTGACCCGCACACATCTATGGCACATGCGTCTAGGGCATGTAAGTGAGAGTGGACTTAAGACTTTGAGCAGGTGTGGCTTGCTTGGCGGTGACAAGATGGAGAAACTTGATTTTTGTGAGCATTGTGTATATGGGAAGTAGTGTAAAGTCACTTTTGGTGATGGTATTCACAGCATCACAGTGATTGTGGAGTATCACCACAGTAATGTTTGGGGACCCTCTAGAGTAAAATCAAATAGTGGTTATTGGTATTTCGTGTCTTTTATCAACGACTTCAACCAGAGAGCATGGATCTATACTATGAAGCATAAAAATGAAGTAGATATAATTTAAAGAAGTGGAATGTTAAAATTGAGAAGCAGGGGAGTAGATTGATCAAGGTTTTGAGATCTAACAATGGCGGTGAGTGCACTGAGGATCCCCTTAAGGAGTTCTATTTAGAGCATGACATTAAAAGACATTTCACGGCGAGAAAGACACCACAACAGAGCAGGGTAGCATAACGGATGAATTGTACCCTGTTAGAGAGAGAGCATTGGGCATGTTGTCTAATGCAGGTTTGGGCAGAATACGGTGGGATGAGGTAGTAAATACGACGTGTTACTTAATTAATTGGTCCCCTTCATCAACTATTGAGTCCAAGGTTCCTATGGAGGTATAGTCCGGTATTCCTTCTGATTATTCATACTTGAGAGCATTTGGTTGTCTGTATTATTATCAAGTTAAAGAGGATAAGATTGGAGTTAGGGCTAAGAAGGATATTTTTCTCGGTTATCCTGAGAATGTGAAAGGGTACAAGTTATGGTGCCCGGAAACTCAAAAGTTTGTGATTAGCCGAGATATTACATTGGATGAGGAGGCTTTGTTGCAGGTAAAGTGTGAGATATGCAAGGATGGATTCCTATTTGGAAAGGTGATAGCTATGATGAAGATAATGAAGATTATCATCAAATGGAGCTTGGAACTCCTAGTTCTTACGTAGGTAGTTCTTCAGAGATGGTACCTTGATGAGACAGATATATATGATGAGGTCCTTACTGATGGGAATGAGTTCCTTACACAAAAATAGGTTCAACAGATTGAGACATCGTCTTTGGCAGCAGGTAGAGAACCTAGGGTCAGACGTGCACCTTAGAGATTCGACTATGAGGATGGAGTAGTTTATGCTTTTCCATTAACTGATTATGATGTTTCTAACACATACAAACATGCTTTTTTGTGATGATCATAGAGATGAGTGGAAGGTTGTCATGAATGATGAGATGTCATCTCTTTCGAAGGACAAGAATTCGACAGGGTGCGAATGAGTTTTCATGATAAAAGACAGGTTTCCAAATTCCAAGGGTAATTGTACGGGTATAAGGTATAAGGAAATATTGGTGGCTAAAGGATATGCACAACAACAAGGTGTGAACTACAACGAGGTTTTCTCTCCCGTGGTAAAACACACTTCTATCCGAGTCCTATTGGCATATGAAACGCAGTTTGATTTGGAGCTCGAACAACTTGATATCAAAACTACATTCTTGCATGAAGATTTAGAGGAGGACATATATATGTCGCAACCCGATAATTATGGTTTTTTTTGTAAAGAAGATAAGGTACATAAGGTCAAGTTAGAGTCTTGTCTTAACTTGATCAAAATTTCTCAACGTTGTTGCCCCACGGGGGCAGGATCCTTTGGGGTGAGGTAGAGCTTTATGGGCTTTGTTGGCAAGATGGAGATTGTTGTTATTTGGGCTCCAAAAGGCCATAACTCAAGCCCATGTTACACCACTTAAGCCCATTTTCACTTCTTGTTCCATCTAGTATTAAGAGGAACAGTAGGGTTCCAATGTTTATGGGGTGGTGGCACATTTCAGACGAAGAGAAAAAAAAAACCTTTTTAGTTCCAAGCTTGGGGAAGTATATATTTTCAAATAAAGTGAGGGGAGAAAGAGGGAAACAAAAGTGCTTGTACTTCTCTTCATCTTTAGGCTATTAGGTGTGTTGTAAGGATCAAGAGGGCACCATTTTTGGTGTGGTTGTGCAACCTAGAGCAAGAAGAAAAAGAAAGGAAAAGAAGTTGTTCTTATATGATGGCTCCAACAACTCTAGACAAGATAATGTTTGATTTTTTGGAATAGAAATCAAGGGAAATCAAGAGACAAGTCTTGGTAGTTGGTGGTTGTGGGAAGAAAAGTAAGCACCAAGATCTTGTTTGTTCATTAACATCATAGGTGCATTCTACTCCCTTTATTTCTTTGATGAGCTTTTATTGTTAATAAAGGGATTTATTTTATTCTCTTATTGGATTTTCATAACTCGTGTTGAGAAATAGGGAATAAGGTTGTAATTTTTGGATTGTTTCTTAGTTAATACTAAGAGGTTGTCCCGTGGAAGTAGGCACATTTCCTAACCACATCAATTGAGTTCTATGTTTATTTTTCCCACGCTTTAAATTTTGTTTTGTATTTATCCGTACTGGTCATTTTGTAATTATCGATTAAGTCTTAGGATTAGTGGTTAGGATTATCAGGTTATCGGTGTTCGTTGTGGATTGAATCATGGTGATTCTTTTCTACGAAACTGATTGATTTTCCAGGTGAATCTTGTTACTCGGTTTTGGGGGGTAACTAGATTTACTATAGAGACAACTCTTACCGCTAATGATTAGAAGATGTTGCTTCCTTGGTTCTTCTCATTCTCGGAATCGGTGCAATGAGTTTTGTCTGGAGGCTGTCTTTGTTGGGTATATATCATATGTCTCCTTGATGTCTGCTAGAATCGGGACTTCATTGTAGAGATTGCTGGGAAACTCGGTTTGTGTGTGGCCATTTATCATTACTCATTTTCAACATCTCAATCGTCTAGAGCCTTGGCCCTTGTCCATGTGTTGGATGTTACGGTTGATAATCGGGTGATCACCGCTCGAAGCCCAAGCCTTTTCGTTGATGTTTTTCTCAAGCCAATTTTAGTGGGTACTCTTTCTTACTTCCCTCAACCTGGGGTGGAGGATTCGTGGTCCAAAACTTGCAAGAGGAGTAACCCTTTGGCTCCTATTGTGGAAGTGAGCCCCATCATCCACCGGCTTCCTGTTTTGTGTGGTTCTCATCCCCTTTCTCTGGTTACACATACCCCTCGTCTTGTCAATATGAATGCTAACGAGGGGTTCTCGGGTCTTCCAGAAGGAAAGTTTGACAAGTGGGCAGATCAGGCCTCGGATGCTAACGATTTTGACACTTTCTCTGCCACGGACTTGTACGTCGGGTTTGATCGAGCTCTTGTACCTCTTTCTAATCAGTTCTCGCTGCCGCTCCAAGTCGACTTTGAGGCTTCCATCCATCAATCATATGTTTTTTCTGGCTTTCCTCGTCCTTAATTGATGGACGTACTAGAGAAAGTATTACCCACACTGTGGCGAGATTTGTTGGAGGCTTAGGGGTCGGTTGAGGAGGGATTCAAAAAGATCAAAGAGACGTTGAGTCATCATTATGATAGAGGGGTCCCTAGCCCCATTGGAATCACATGAGTGTGATTTTGTTTTAATGCTTTTGTTGTTTGCTTTGAACCCGACTCGCTTTTGAGTCTTGGTAATATGCTTTGTATCTTTTACTTCGTTAATATATTTACTACTCTTTGATAAAAATAATAATATATAAGGTTAATCCAAAACTATTGTATTTTCTCGTCCTTGCTTTGGGCTATCATCCAGGATTGTTTAGCCTTAATATCTACCCTCGAGGATGGTAAATTATTGTATTTTCAAGAAGACATGTTCTTAACATGTCTGCTCGTGGTAAAAAAAAAACTATCGTTCTTAATGCATTGCGATACTAACTACCATGGTTTTTGTGACAAATAAATAGACTTCAAATTTTAGCATTTGAAATCATCATAAATATTAAGGGTAATTCTTTCTCACTATCCTAAAAGTTTCGGATTCCATTTCCATTACTATAAAAATAAAATATCTCGTCTCACTACCCTAAAATTTTGTTTGTCTCAATTCAGTACCCATGGTTAACTTTTCGTTCATTTTTGGACGGAAAATCATCATGTGCCTAACACATGACCCAAATAGTTTTGAAAAAGGTCGAAATTGCCCCTAAATCATTCCCAAATTCTTCCTCATGACAATTTAGATCTGATTCAGTAGACTAAGTTAGAAGGATTTGAGGAACAATTTCGAAAATTTTAGAACTATTCGGGTCATGTGTTAGGCATATGACGATTTTCCCTGTAAAATGGACGGAAAGATAACGATGGATACTAAATTGAGATAAACAAAACTCTACGATAGTGAGACGAGGAAAAAATATTTAGGGTAGTGGAAATGGAATCCAAAACTTTAGGGTAGTGAGATGGAAACCACGGTAGTCAGATCCGCCGGCCACCGCCTGCCCCCAGCTGCTTTCATCTCCCGCTCGATGACCACGACCTATCGAAAGCCTCCCCACCTCGGGCTTCATCCGACGACGACGACCAGACTCTTTCTAGCCGAGCCTCTCTACCATGCTCCTCCGGCCAGGCAGTCAGATATGTACCCAGCTTCCGCCGACACCACAGTCCGAGCCGTTCAACTGTGCTCCTATATATCGTATTTACCTGGCCAAACCCTTGCACCAGCCCCAAGAGGATCATATCTACACCTGTCGGCGTCGCACCCGTCGCTCTGATCTCAGCCCTACACACCGGAGACCAGTTACGAGTAGCTCATGCTCGTCTTTGTTGGTTATTTTGTTGTTTACTATGTTTGTATGATATTTTTTTGTTGGTCCCCTCTATCGAAATATCGGTTCTCTGGTAAGGATGATTGCTGTCTTTGGTGGCGTGTCCGGTTGGGACTTTATCGACTGGTCTCTCTTGAGAACCGCTAAGGATGACCAACCTAGTGGTAGTTTTTTATCTAGGCATTATATCGTCCTTCTAGAAAACTATTATCTCATTGATCGTCGTTCGAATTCCAAAAAATGATTGACGAGGTATTGTTTGATATATAAGATTTGTTAATCTATTAATAAATCTTTCTTTAAAATAAAACCTGGTTATTCAACTCAATCCTATTTAATACAAAATCCGTGGAAGAAGATGTTGTATATATAAAGAAACAAACATTATTAGATAATGATAAACCAATTAATTAATACAAATAATGGATTAATAAATGTTAGTGACAGCAGGGTTTGGTGTTAATAGTCAGCAAAGAAGGCGAGTGACGAGATCAATCTGACGCGCGTATTGGAGACACGTCACCTTCTTGGCGGGTCCCGCTCCACCCCGTCTCTCTCCTGCCCGTAAGTAGAGCTGCCCTAACTACCCGTCCCCACGCACCTATGCGCGAACATCCCCACGGTCAGCATTCTCGGGCAGCTCCAACCGCTGAGAATCGGTAATTCGGATTTATTTTCATAAAATTATTATTATTATCTTCATAAGCTTTTCTTTTAGTATAGAGGTCAGCTTTGTTGTGGGTCTTCATTTTCTGCATCCTTGAGCAGACATTTTTCTGAGGTAAGCTCAGGTTCCTTGATTCTCAGTCTTGGGCCTTTGAAGGTCCTGGCTTTATGATCTACTTGAGCTGATCTGGCTGTTTTCTCTAGTGGGTCTGTCTTGTTTCACCTGATTCTGGTGGGATTTGAGGAGAAAAATACAACTTTTTTTGTGGGTTTTTGGTGGTGTCAACTGTGAAGAAGTGAGGTGTATATGTTTTTGGTTGGTGGGCTATTGGGGGGTGGATGATATTGAGACTTTAGGGTTTGTGAGGTATGGGATCAGGTGGTGAGAATGGTAAAGTGGAGTCTTGTGAGGCGTTGAAAAGGGGAAAGGGAGGGAAGAAGAAGAAGAAGGATGAGAGTGTGGTGGTGGTGGTGGTGGAAGAGGAGGAAGAAGAGGAGTCTGGGTGTTGTGTGAAGTGGAGGTTTATTGGAAGCTGCATTTCTTCAAGATCCAAAGTTGATAGCTCTGTGAGTGGAACCAGTGCCAATTATGGTGAGCTGCTTCCCTTTGTAAGGGAAACATTGTTTTATACTTGATATGCTTCCTAATTTGTTTCTTTGGCCCTGTTGTTGGTGAATTGGTGTTTGTGTTTGTGGATGGCTTTTTTACAATATATAGAAGGGCATGCTTGGTTGCTATTTACTGTTACCATTCATGGTGGAAAATTGCATCTTATTTGGAGCAAGTTATAAGCAAACAATATCTTTATAGCACAACTCAATGCTAGGAATTGTTCTTGACACCCATAGGATAGATGCAAAGGTTTTCATATAAGGGCCACAAAACTGGTCTCATTGATTGTATAGGGTCTTTTCATTTCCTGAGTTTTGTGATATTATCAGTTAGGACTCACAAAATATGACTGGTCTATGATTGAGATGGAGTATCCGTTACTACGTTTAAGTAATGATTGAATCTGTTGAAGATTTGGACTACATATTTGAGCCTTAATAATGGTGTAAATAGGGAACTTATATCGTTGAGCGTTGTATTTCGTAGTAAAGTAAACATGCATCAATGTGCTAAAAACCCATGTTTAGAAAACCATCCTAACAATCCGGAATGAGGGGAAACTCATTGAGGGTGTAGTAGCACTACACAGAAGAAAGTGAGGCACCGAATTCAAAAGATCATATTGCTTATGAAGAATCTGTTCTTTCCCTTGCCTCACTTAATATTCTAATATGCCGATTCTGTTTTGGGGTCAGCTGAGAGTAAATGTACAAATGATACAAGCAGAGAGCAACGAGCAGCACCTTTGGTCTCATCTACAACCTCTAGTGTTGCAGAAAGTAGTTCATCCACTTACAAACCTGAAGAGGGAATAAAAGTTGCTTCTCACCTGCGCAAGTTTGGATTTAATGATCTTAAATTAGCAACAAGAAATTTTAGACCCGAGAGTCTTCTAGGTGAAGGCGGTTTTGGTTGCGTGTTCAAGGGATGGATTGAAGAAAACGGAACTGCTCCGGTCAAACCTGGCACAGGACTTACTGTAGCTGTTAAGACCTTAAACCATGATGGCCTTCAGGGGCATAAAGAATGGCTGGTTTGTAACTTTTCTAACCTGCTACCTCTTCCTTTACAACATTCTGATCATACATTTTCTTTGTTTTTTTCTTTTAATTTTTTCCGGTTTCCTCTTTTTAAAGTCTATCCACTAATTCTGAATTCATGTCGTGGCAGGCGGAAGTAAATTTTCTCGGTGACCTTGTGCACCCTAACTTGGTTAAATTGATTGGTTACTGCATTGAAGATGACCAAAGGTTGCTAGTATACGAGTTCATGCCTCGAGGAAGTTTGGAGAACCACCTGTTTAGGAGTATGATGATTTACAGATTAGAAATTCAGTAGGATGAATATAATTGTCTTTTGATGTGTGTTCCCTGAGAATAGCTGTGTTTTGTGCAGGGTCTCTGCCTCTTCCATGGTCCATTAGGATGAAAATTGCACTTGGTGCTGCAAAGGGTCTTGCCTTTCTTCACGAGGAAGCAGAAAGGCCCGTTATTTACCGTGATTTTAAAACCTCCAACATCCTATTAGATGCGGTATGTTATAACAGCTAATTGAACCACATTTATTTACATTTCTTTGGGTCCTTGATATGATTTGTATGGTTAGGACTACAATGCTAAGCTCTCAGATTTTGGACTTGCTAAGGATGGCCCTGAAGGAGACAAGACTCATGTGTCTACACGTGTAATGGGAACTTATGGTTATGCAGCCCCAGAGTATGTGATGACAGGTAAGTAATATTGAATGGAAATTCATTTTTCAGCTCTGAACTTCCCTTATAGTGCTTTCTTAGTTCAATCATGTTCCTGTGTCAGGACATCTTACATCAAGGAGTGATGTGTACAGCTTTGGTGTTGTTCTACTGGAGATGCTATCAGGCCGAAGATCTATGGACAAAAGCAGGCCCAACGGGGAGCACAACCTTGTTGAATGGGCTCGGCCACATCTAAGAGAAAGAAAAAGATTTTACAGATTGATAGACCCCCGCCTGGAAGGTCATTTTTCTATAAAGGGGGCTCAAAAGGCTGCACAGTTGGCTGATCACTGTCTTAGTCGGGATCCAAAAGTGAGGCCCCGAATGAGCCAAGTTGTTGAGATCTTGAAGCCCTTACCGAATCTCAAGGATATGGCGAGCTCGTCCTATTATTTCCAGACTGACCGGGTGGGATCCAGTCCAACTTCAAGAAACGGGGTTCGATCACAGGCAGGATCCAACGGTCAGCAGCAAAGGAGCCTTTCGGTATCAAATGCATCTCCATATCATCATCAGCATCCACACCCTTCGCCAAAACCCAATGGTAAAGCTTAGCTTTGGGATCCAGTCCAACTTCAAGAAACGGGGTTCGATCACAGGCAGGATCCAACGGTCAGCAGCAAAGGAGCCTTTCGGTATCAAATGCATCTCCATATCATCATCAGCATCCGCACCCTTCACCAAAACCCAATGGTAAAGCTTAGCTTTGGGATTGTTTTCACTCGGTATGGATGTTGTCTTCTGTGAAAGCATTTGTTCTGGAAAAGCCAAAGAAAAACGTGATTGCTCTGATGTTGTGCTCTTAGACCCAGCAAAAGGATAGAATTGTGTATGTAGGTGAAAGCTGGTTGAACCAAAGCTTGCTAGTAAGGAGATCTAGTGCTTAAGCTGTGGCTTGGTTGAGCAAATTCGCAAGTCAACTAATTGGTAGCCCTGAAAATTTTCAAACACTTGTGGTCTTTTCTGATACAATTGTTGGAATGATTTTGAGATTTTCAGGTTAAATTGACCATAATTTTGAAGTTATAAATCATAATAACTAAACTTTGATACCATGAAATTGACTATGGCTCTCTGCAAGTGATTGAATCAGGATGTATGAGTAGTCTTGACAGACAAAATCAATGTCAGTTTTCTCTTCAAATTCATAATCTCATAATAGCATACCGACTTCACCGTCTTTTTCACTTAACTGAACTGACATTTCAATTCTCACTTAACTACACATAACATTTCAATGACTTATTTTGCTGATACAAAGTTTGTGTGGTAAGAGATGAGACTAACTATAAATAAATAATCTCGGTACATATGTTTCTCCCAAACAAAATAAGTCATGAAGTCACGTGTTTGTATCCAGACGATTATCATTGGCTTTGATAATATAGTTTTTGACAGTGTAATGCAAATTCTTTACGAGGAGTTGAATTGACTCATCATATTTATTTGTACAACAAGATAGTACCAAACAACTATGTGTTGTAGTTTCATATGTTTAGGAAATTTCTTAAAAAGTAATTGAAGGCTTCAAAGAGCCATCTTGACTACCTTCAGATATCAAAGATTGGAACATTCCTTTTGCCTTATCCCAAGAATTAATGTAAGCTTGATCAACCTCAAGGGGAATATCTGCCTGGACTTCTCCATTGATGGTCTCAACTTTAATAACTAATAATGTTCCTTCTTCTTCATCCATAATTGGGAGAGGGTCACAACAGTGAAAGGGGCAGGAGAAGGATCAGGGGAGACATGTCTCATCTCAGTAGGAGTTGTATGAATGAAAGACTGTGTTGGAGATGTAAACAGGTTTGAGGAAGAGGGATCATCTAATACCCCATTTGAAATAGACTTAGAAGCCAACTCCCATTGAGGAAGAATGTTTGTATTTTTTGTGGTAACTAGAACTTCAAAAGTTTCATCCCCCAAAAGAAAAGTTGTAAAAATGTTCATGGGTTTAATTGAGTGAGTATGAACCAAAGCAAAAGCCATCTCTCTATTAGAACTGTGAGAGAAGAGGGATTGAGTATAGATTAATTCACCTACCTCTTCAACTGTAGCAGTCATGATTTCTTCACACCGGCCATGAAAAGGGATGCCTTGGATAGAAACCCATTGGAAAGCTCCTCTCTCTTTACACAACTTTTGTCTGTTTGGAATGACAAAAACCAATTCTCCAGCCACTTTCTATTCTCATTCAGCATCAACTTGTGTATCTCCTCATCTAAAGACACTGTTAAAGCCCAATCCAACCCGAAAGCTCGAACTAATGGGTGGCGGCATCAAGATGTATATCAATGAGTCAATTTATCCACACACTTTCAATGTGGGACTCACACTTCAACACTCCCCCTCACGTGTAGGACTGGACATCTACACGTGGGCCATGGCAGGACTGGACATCTGCATATGGGCCGGAGAACACAGGGTGGAGGCGACAAACAGGCTGTGGGCCGAACCAGCTCTAATACCATGTTAAAGCCCTATCCAACCCAAAAGCTCGAACTGATGGGTGGAGGCATCAAGATGTATATCAAGTGGCCAATATATCCACACACTTTCGATGTGGGACTCAGATTTCAACACTCCCCCTCACGTGTAGGACTGGACATCTACACGTGGGCCATAGCAGGACTGGACATCTGCATATGGGCCGGAGACCACAGGGTGGAGGCGACAAACAGGCCGTGGGCCGATCCAGCTCTGATACCAGTTAAATTTGGGCCACTTATATCGGGTCGGGCTTCCACAACTAAAAGGTCAACCTTATTAGTTGGGTGTGACCCTAGTCTTTATAAGTAGATCTTTATTCTTATATTTAGTCGATGTGAGTTCATACTTCAACACTCCCCCAGTTAACTTTAAACTTCAGGGTATTCATCGGTTAAACGTGCATGCTTAAGGGTATGCATTTGTAGTTTACCCTTTCATCTATATTCATGATCCGATGATCGGATTGTGGACCGAAATTACTTGATAGGTAAATATGTGGTCGGATTGAAATATTTGCAGTCGAGTCGGATACCTGACATTGCACACCCCTAGTTATGTGTGAGCAAACATTGATGTACTAGATTTTTTCAATCCACATGGCCGCGTCCAATTATGCGATTAAGTTTGATGTGTCAATTCCAAAAGAGTCGGATATAAACTTAAAAATTTCCGTTCATCTGCCACTTACAACACATTGTGTCCATTGTTTTGTCGGCATTGTTCTTGTTATGCTCCAAAGTTGAGACTGTTTTTGGAACGTCTGTTACTTTTAATCTACGACGAGTTCTCTTAATTTACATCGAATTCTCGTACTAAGTACCGTGCATCGCGTGATGCACACATCTAGTAACAATTAACCAATTAGTTAGAAGGGATGACTACAAAAAACGACCATCTAATGACCTTTCGTCTAAAAAATTGAATCGTTGTGACCTTTGTTCCCACGTACATACCTGGTAGAAGGTCAAACCCCATGCACTCACCCCTTTCATTAATTTTTGGGTAAAAAAAACTCCGCTAAATTGGTGGTTATCTCACGTATATACCCAATTTTTCGGTAGATTTTTGTCTCAAAAAAAAAAATGAATAAGTATATGGGGTTCGACCTTCTATCAAACATGTACGTGAAATCAAAATTCACGGTGTACTTATGTACTACTCAAAAACATAACATGCATTTAAGAGCTATCGATTTTTCGTTTCAAAAGTAAACCGAGTAAGTCTCGGAATATTTGTGTTGGGTCTCGATGTCGTGGACATGTTAACCACAAAATTTCAGCGGAAGATTAACCACGAATCAATCGAGATGAGTCTACCAAATATGAAAAACAAGTCTGAAAAATCAGCAAAGGTTTGAGCACATCACCTTTGCTAGTGCCTCATCTTGCAGCTCGTTTTTATCGCAAACGAACCGTTGAAACTAAAATCCCTTTGGTCAGATTGAAGACCCATATGTTGAGAACGTTCACTCCAAAAATCAGCTTCATCGGACATCGGATGATCCTCCGATAGAGCTCCTCAAAGTGACTGGTCGGACAAAACTGTGCTGAAAATCAGCACCCTCTAGTTGTCCGAAATTGGTTCAACAACACCCAACTTTGAATGACTTGAGCCCCTTGGACGCCTACGTATCCTTAAAGGAATCAAAGCCAACGTAGTTCTTGAGTTTGATGACTCAAGAACATGAAAAGACCAACCTTGAAGCTTGGAGGGAGTTTGGCCAAGGTAGAGGAAGTAGAAGAAGAGTCTCTCTAATTCTCTACACTTGCATGTTATGTCATCCAACCTATCTTGCATACTTAGTTAAGTGGAATCACTTAACTCTCTACTTGAGACAAGTGTCCATGCCAAGATGCTAGGTGGAACTAATAAACAACCTAGTTTATTAGTTTAGTGGAAATTGGGTCCCACCCAATTTTGGTCAACAAGACTAATAGTCATCTAATGACTTGAGTCCTTGTTGGGCCTAGCCTATATGGGCCGTCCATGGGCCTCTCCAAGAGAGCCCATGCCGAGCCCAATATGCTAGCCGGTCCACTATGGCGATCCCCGCCACAATTCCCTCCAACTTAGGTTCGTCATGTTCTTATCGAGTATCAAACTGTCGGTGTGACCCTTAGGTCTATGCATGTCGGTAAGATCAACGTAAAATCCCATTTTACTTGATCTTACCAAAGTGGCGACTGACGAGACTCAGTATTGCCCGACCCTGCATAACGAATCGCGCCCTGTCGATTCTGACCTTTCAGCCGTCCTTGTCATTATCCCTTTATCACCGATATCCGGATTGAGATAAGGCATAGAGCCGTCATCCTTATTATCCTCAATCCATGTTCCTTGATATGTGAGATGACTGACCTTATGATACCCAGTATCATGTGCATGGCCATGCTTTCTTGTCAGTCATTCTCGATCAAGCGGCCGTGAACCAGATATCTTTCCCATACCGTAGTATGAGGGATAAATCCCTTAACCGTCTATCATGTCACTCATGCAGTCATTCCCCAAGCCAATCCTGGCCGTTATGGAAGCCCAGTCACGGTGCAACCTTGGGCTTTCAGGTCAAACTTGGTTGTTTACTGCATAACAATCATATAGACTCCTCGGTCTAAGGATACCTGACAAGCTACGGCTCTGAACATGTTCATGACTTAATCTATGGAACATATTCAGGCCGGGTCGTCCAACATCATGTCCCACATGATGTTTCTGATCAGACTCCGGAACCCTTTCCTATGGCTAATAGAACGTAAGCCATCAAGAGTCATATCTCATACTAGTCGCTTCCAGCGAAGACTATTGACTAGGGACCTCATCGAGTGTGATCCATCCTGATCTATGGTTCTATTCGCATGGTGGGCATAGATCGGAAACACACACGACATATTACTCCAACACTTAAGTAATATAAAAACCGCTTTATTTATATTGCCAACGATGATAATTACAATTGGACATTTATGATCGGACTACGGGCACCGAGGCTAACAGTCTCCCACTTGCCCTAGCTCCAATCTAAATTCCAATCTAATCCCATTGACCTTACATGTCTTTCGTGCTTGGGTAACGAGAGTGCTTTGGTCAACGGGTCAGCTATGTTATCATCCGTTGCAATATACGTGATCTTCACATCACCTCTGTTCAGAATCTCTCTAATTAGGTGATATCGCCGCAGTACATATTTGGATTTG
The DNA here is from genome assembly GCA_963921825.1 of Erodium maritimum. NCBI lineage: Eukaryota > Viridiplantae > Streptophyta > Magnoliopsida > Geraniales > Geraniaceae > Erodium > Erodium maritimum. Next base: position 59,392,032 of record OY997590.1, on the reverse strand, counting down.
TTATGTGATCTGGGCTCTTTAGCTTGAGCAATGGCCCTAGTGTTGTCGTAAAATAGGTTCACCGGGCTTAGGCGGGTTTTTAATTACGCCTAACCCTGCCGTGAACTTCCAAATCCATATAACCTCCTTGGCTTCCCCTGCAGCCGCTATGTACTCGGCCTCTGTCGTGGAGTCAGCGACGGTATCTTGCTTCATGCTCTTCCAGCTGAAAGCACCGTCAATCAGCGTAAACAGATGTCCTGACTGACTTCTAAAGTCATCTTAATCTGTTTGGAAACTAGCGTCAACATATCCTTTGGCGACTAGTTCAGCATCCTCCTTCCCCAAGGGTCAGACTGATGTCTGCTGGTACAACACAAGGCATACAAGACATCCAGTCTTGTATATGTCATGGAATATATGATCGATCCTGCCCCTCTCAGGCGCATGGGATTCACATCATCCTTTTCAGCTCATCAGGTGTTTTGAGACACTGAGTCTTGCTGAGATTAATGCCATGACGAGCGGGTAAGAATCCTTTCTTTGAATCGAGCATTGAGAACCTACTCAATGCATTGTTCACATAGGTGCTCTGACTTAATCCCAAGACCCTCTTGGTGCGATATCTATATATCTTAATTCCTAAGATACAAGCAGACTCGCCTAAGTCCATCGCGAAACACGTCCCCTCCAAGCTTTTGGTCTCGTTTAAAACAGGGACGTCGTTTCCGATAAGAAGTATGTCATCGACATACAACACCAGAAAGGCAATCTTACTCCCACTAGCCTTCTTGTAAACGCAAGGCTCATCTTCGTTCTTGACAAAACCGAATCCAATTACAGCTTCATCAAAATGAAGATTCCAACTCCGAGAAGCTTGTTTCAATCCACAAATGGATTTCAACAACTTATAAATCTATCCCTTATTCTTCGGATCGTCAAAACCTTCGGGCTGAGACATAAAACGTCTTCAGTCAAATTCCCGTTTAAAAGCGGTTTTGACATCCACTTGCCATATCTCGTAATAAAGATACGAGACTATGTCAAGAAGAATTTAGATAGATTTGACCATAGCCACTGGTGAGAAGGTTTCCTCATAGTCAATCCACAGGATCTGCCTATAACCTTTTGCAACAAGTCGGGCTTTGTAGGTCAGAGGCTTGCCATCCATGTCCATCTTCACCTTGAAGATCTATTTGCATCCGATGGTCCTCACACCATCGATGGGATCAACCAGTTCCCAGACTTGGTTATCCGACATGGATTGCATTTCCTCCCTTATGGCTTCCAGCCATAACTCGGAGTCGGGCCCATTCACGGCTTCCTGAAAAGGTGGCTGGATCCTCACGATCTACCATTAGCTCACTATCACCTCCAGATACAAAACAACCATATCTCTAGGGTGTGTGACTAATCTTTCAGGTTGCCTTGGACCTTTAGGAATTGTTATGGGAATTGGTTCTTGCTCTACGACCACTTCAGGCTCCTCTACTGGGTTGTCATGTGGTTCAGAGGCATCTGTACCATCTTGAACTCCCTCTAGATGTACATTCCTCCCACTGACGTCTTTGAAAACAAATTCCCTTTGCACAAAGACCCCATCCGAGTGACGAACACCATGTTCTCACTAGGTTTGTAGAAGTAGTATCCCCTTGTTTCCTTGGGATACCCCACGAAGGTGCATTTATCAGATCCTGATTCGAGCTTACTGTGAACTAACCGCTTCACATAAGCCTCGCAACCCCAAATCTTTAGGAAGGACAAAACGGGCCTCCCCCCGTGCCATTTCTCAAATGGTGTCCCTTCCACAGCCTTCGTAGGAGCCCGATTCAAAATGAATACGACCATCTCCAGAGCATAACCCTAGAAAGAGATAGGGAGATCAGTCCAACTGACCATGGATCAGACCATTGTCCAACAATGTCTGATTTCTCCGTTCGGCTACACCTCTCAACTACGGTGTCCCGGGAGGAGTCCATTCCGAAGGATCCCATTCTCTCTTAGATGATCCAAAAACTCTGTAGTTAAGTATTCTCTTCCTCGATCCAATCGAAGAGCCTTAATACTTTTCCCGAGCTGGTTTTCTACTTTAGTCTTGAACTCTTTGAATTTATCAAAAGTTTTAGACTTATGTCTGATCGAATGGACATAATCATATTTTACTGCAACCATCAGTAAATGTGATAAAGTAGCTAAAACCCCTCATGGCAAGCGAACTTATTGGTCTACACATCCGAGTGTATCATTCCAATAATTCACCCGCCCTTTCACCGCGATCGATGAAGGGCGCTTTAGTCATTTTGCTCAACAAACAAGCCTTGCATTTATTATTCGAATGAAATTCGAATGGACCTCAATGTCCGCACTTTGTGAAGTGCTGATATGCGTTTCTTGATTATGAGACCTAAGTGACAGTGCCTTAACAGAGTATGGTCTAAATTATCTGATTTAGACCTTTTGGTATCAACCTTATAAACAGAGCTTGAAGCATTGTCACCATATCCAATATGTACAATCCTCCAACCATGTTTGTTTTAAACATATGATTGCATAGAATATTGAAAATCCAATTTCCAATATCCATATTATATCCTTCAGTGTCTAACACGGATACAGATATAATGATCCTAATAGGTATGCAATATATTGTTCAAAGCATAACAAGGCTATTTGGATGATGAAGACCCATTGATCCTATATCAGTCGCTACAACCCTTACTTGTTGTCCACTCTGAGGTCCAATTTGTTCTTCTCCAATCATCTCCTACCTTCCAACCACTACACGTCAGTGCGTATGTGAGATTCACCCTTGGTATCCAATACCCATGAATCTTTGGAAGTAGCGAGATGTAGCTCTATTAGGTTAATACCTAAAGATGGCGCAGTCCCACTGCCCTTCTTTAGATCATCCTGGTCTTCCCGCAATTCCGAATCCAATGATCCGGCTTCTGGCAGTAGAAGTAGACAATCTCATCCTCCTTAGCCTTCCTTAAGGATCCCCGGTCCTTAGAGGGTTAGGAGCGATCGTGTGTCTTCATCTTTCTCGCCAAGTGCACAGGGGCCTTGCCCTTGCCACTACCAGTTTCCATCCCGAAACTGGATCCCTTTCTGACCATCAGAATATCCTTGGATCCTAGATCCCTGATATTCTTCTCAGCAATTACAAACGTGCCATGTAACTCTGACTTGGTCTTGTCCATATCGTGCATATGATAGCTCACGATGAACTCATCATACACACGAGGAAGCGAGCGCAGACCTATGTCTGTTTCTATCTCCGACACTATCTTAAGACCCAGTCAATTAAGATGTTCGAAATGCCCCTTCATTTTCTGGACATAAGGGATAGCCTTATCAAGGGTATGTCCTTTTGCGTTTAGAATTTGAGGACTATCCTCAAAACTCTGTACCAGTCCAGATAGTTTGTCCCATTAAGCTTGACCCCGTCAAGTATGGTTTTCAATGACAAACTATCAGTGTTCGCTGATGTGTTAGCCATTTTGATCTACACGAAAAATTGAATTTAATCCGTAAACTGAATAAATTAAGAAGATCGAGTCCAAACACCGACGGGCGATTCTAAACCTATAGAATCTTGAACCAAGAACCTTGATTCACTCGATTGAGCTGAACTGAGGCTCACCACTCAATCGAGCTATGTAGGCCGGACTCCATCCGATCACATCCAATGTGACTCTTGGCTAGGGTATGTACTTGAGTACACGGTTTACCCTATCTGATACCCTAGCTCAACCTCATGCTGAGAATCATAGTCGGGTCCACCAGTTTTCAACGATGGCCCGTCACTATGTAGGTGCTCCGCTAAGGCACACGACACCCACATATGCTGACCAAACTTACTACAACGCCTTCCTATGGATGCTCCGCTAAGGCGCACGACACCCATAGGTCGAGGAAGTAGGAAGTTGTTGATAAACTGGGAGGTATCTGACATGACCCGTTTTTACTTGTCTTGTCGTGTTTGAACGATTGGAACATCATTGATGCGATGAGAACGTCAACTACATTCCAAATGTAATGACGTCTCCAATTACATCCAATGTAATTCTTCCTTCGAACTCGTCTACTACATCCAATGTAAAGACGGTTCAATGGTTCACAAGCAAACGATTAAAACCAATTTTATCTTTGCATGTGAGGTGATTTGCTTGAAAGTTTAAATCTAAGCATGCTTTCTAAACATACAATCATGCAAAATTTAAACCAAGCATCAAGCATAAAGACGTGCACGTCAAAGCCCCCTAAACTATTCCCAACCCGGTCTTGAGCAACCTTGACTTCAAGCTGACGACGTGAGCCTCCCACTCGCCCCTTGACGTCCGTCTACTCCAAGCCGTTTCCTGCGGTCTCCCACTTGCCTCTTGAGCTCCTTCGTATCCAAGCCGGCAAAACGGTTACAATAAAATACACGACTCGCAGGTCGGGAAATAATAATTATTACAAACAAGTGGTACGACGAGCACACCTTTTAAAAGAATAGTTACACGCTAACACTATCGGCACGCAGTCCGAGAAAAGCGATAAAACTACCCGGGGCTTAATAACGTGCACCATGCATAAATCATCACATCATACAGCGTGTTATCAAACAGCGTGTTATCAAACACCGAGATATGATTGATTTTAGTTAGCTTCCAAGTTTCGAAAATTATTACACGGTTTATCGAAACCGGTTTCAAAAATGAATTTTCCGAACGTTTAATTTCGTGGTTCATCATGACGGTTCCAAACTCGTCACAATTCCCCAAATGGTTTAGCCCCGGCGTTCCGACTATCCAATAGTCACGACTCGGCCTAGCTCCGTCCAACGGAGCCCCATCCGGTCACGGGATCGGCTCCCCGAGAGTCCCGGTCTCGTGACCCCAAAAATTAAACTTTGTCCAAAAAAAATCAGATTTTATTTTATTTCGAAAATCACCAATTTCATGCATAATAACCACATGCAAGAAACTAAATCATGTTATCAATCAAGCATACATCCATATATGCAAAAACATGAAATTAAGAAGCTAACAAGCAAATTTGAGCACTTTAAGAAAAAAACTAGCAAGCACTTCAAAATTTCCAGCACCAAAACTGAAAATTTCAGCTCTTGTTTTTCCCGTTGGTAGCCAGGCTCTGATACCACTGTTGGGTCTCGATGTCGTGGACATGTTAAACACAAAATTTTAGCGGAAGATTAACCACGAATCAATCGAGATGAGTCTACCAAATATGAAAAACAAGTCTGAAAAATCAGCAAAGGTTTGAGCACATCACCTTTGCTAGTGCCTCATCTTGAAGCTCGTGTTTATCGCAAACGAACTGTTGAAACTCAAATCCCTTTGGTCAGATTGAAGACCCATATGTTGAGAACGTTCACTCCAAAAATCAGCTTCATCGGACATCGGATGATCCTCCGATCGAGCTCCTCAAAGTGACTGGTCGGACAAAACTGTGCTGAAAATCAGCACCCTCTAGTCGTCCGAAATTGGTTCAACAACACCCAACTTTGAATGGCTTGAGCCCCTTGGACGCCTACGTATCCTTAACGGAATCAAAGCCAACGTAGTTCTTGAGTTTGATGACTCAAGAACATGAAAGGACCAACCTTGAAGCTTGGAGGGAGTTTGGCCAAGGTAGAGGAAGAAGAAGAAGAGTCTCTCTAATTCTCTACACTTGCATGTTATGTCATCCAACCTATCTTGCATGCTTAGTTAAGTGGAATCACTTAACTCTCTACTTGAGACAAGTGTCCATGCCAAGATGTTAGGTGGAACTAATAAACAACCTAGTTTATTAGTTTAGTGGAAATTGGGTCCCACCCAATTTTGGTCAACAAGACTAATAGTCATCTAATGACTTGAGTCCTTGTTGGGCCTAGCCTATGTGGGCCGGCCATGGGCCTCTCCAAGAGAGCCCATGCCGAGCCCAATATGCTAGCCGGTCCACTATGGCGATCCCCGCCACAATTCCCTCCAACTTAGGTTCGTCATGTTCTTATCGAGTATCAAACTGTCGGTGTGACCCTTAGGTCTATGCATGTCGGTAAGATCAACGTAAAATCCCATTTTACTTGATCTTACCAAAGTGGCGACTGACGAGACTCAGTATTGCCCGACCCTGCATAACGAATCGCGCCCTGTCGATTCTGACCTTTCAGCCGTCCTTGTCATTATCCCTTTATCACCGATATCCGGATTGAGATAAGGCATAGAGCCGTCATCCTTATTATCCTCAATCCATGTTCCTTGATATGTGAGATGACTGACCTTATGATACCCAGTATCATGTGCATGGCCATGCTTTCTTGTCAGTCATTCTCGATCAAGCGGCCGTGAACCAGATATCTTTCCCATACCGTAGTATGAGGGATAAATCCCTTAACCGTCTATCATGTCACTCATGCAGTCATTCCCCAAGCCAATCCTGGCCGTTATGGAAGCCCAGTCACGGTGCAACCTTGGGCTTTCAGGTCAAACTTGGTTGTTTACTGCATAACAATCATATAGACTCCTCGGTCTAAGGATACCTGACAAGCTACGGCTCTGAACATGTTCATGACTTAATCTATGGAACATATTCAGGCCGGGTCGTCCAACATCATGTCCCACATGATGTTTCTGATCAGACTCCGGAACCCTTTCCTATGGCTAATAGAACGTAAGCCATCAAGAGTCATATCTCATACTAGTCGCTTCCAGCGAAGACTATTGACTAGGGACCTCATCGAGTGTGATCCATCCTGATCTATGGTTCTATTCGCATGGTGGGCATAGATCGGAAACACACACGGCATATTACTCCAACACTTAAGTAATATAAAAACCGCTTTATTTATATTGCCAACGATGATAATTACAATTGGACATTTATGATCGGACTACGGGCACCGAGGCTATCAATTTGAGGCTGGAAGTAAGGTGAACCCATTCGGGTAATGGTGATCGCCTCCCTTAAACCGATGGGAGAACCGAGGCACCGATGCGGAACTTCCTGCCTATGTAAAGCATCATGGTCCCTCCATCGACGTCCTTTTCTTGGAGGGGACTCGGAATGCCCAGATTCATTGCCCGACGTGGTAACGTTAAGAGCCACATAGGCCCCGATTAAAGGATTCTGACCGTGTCCCCTATAAAAATGACGATGAGCCACACCAGTGAGAATCCCCTTTATGGAGAATGATCGTCTGGTGAGTACGGGTGACTGAGGAGCCGCTTAACCTGGGACGTAGACCACGTACTACCCAACATTTACCAAGGGTGCGGATGATGCTCCTCAGGATGCATACCATCGTGACACAAGGCCTACTATGCGGAGATCAGGAGGCATCCATTTCAAGGATAGGGACAATCCTAGGGGTTATCAAAGGGATCATGTAGTTGCCAGGAATAGGACTGACCAGGAACTGGACCGATTAGATTTTTCATCCACTACTTAGACCGATGGCTCAGGCAACGTTACAACCAGGAAAGCCACCCTGCAAACAGGAATGAAGATCCCAATGGGATGACAACGAGGATCGATTTCCATTCTCCCTGGGTGCCATGAGGAACCTGTGGCAGTACGGGGTGCAGCAGAGGAGCCACACCCCGCCCCACGGAACAGCCATCGGCTATTCCTTAGTCTCTCCCATTTCTTGGCATACTCCTTGTACGAAACGAAGATCGTCTACTAGACTCCTTACACATCCTACTGGCCTTCAGCAAAATTAAATCTCTTCTTAATTAATCAAATAAAGAGAGAGAAGCTATGTGCTCTCTCTCTAGAAACCCCTTTTCCTCGCCCTCGCCGCCCTCTTCTTCCTCCCCCTCTTCCCCGGCTTTGGCCTCGGCTCCGGCCTTGATCGTTTCCGGCGAAACCCCTCTACCTTGTCTACCTCTCAGATCTACATCTCCTGTTCCCCTTTGCTGCCCTGTCTCTCCCTCAGATCTACCTTTCAAGATCCTCTTTCATGGCTTTCTCTCTCGGTGGGTTCTCCTCCTCCTCTTGCCTGGCCGGCACGGTTTCTCTCCTATGGGTGGTCTTTGGTTCTTCTCTGACTGGTTCCTGGCCCTTGTCTCCTCGCCACGTCGTCTCATGCGCTACTCGTCGGAGTTTCCTTTGATTGCGCCTGCTTCTTTCCTCCGCCACCGCCCGTGCTTGGGCTACTCGTCGGAGTTTCCTTCGATTGCGCCTGCTTCTTTCCTCCGCCACCGCCCATGCTTGCGCCGCCCTCCCTGAAGCCTCTGGCTTGGGTGGTCTCGTTTTCGGTGGGTCTTCTCTGTCGCCGTTCTCGCGGTGCTGGCCGGCGGCGTTCTCCTCCCTTCGTTAGGGGCTACTCTTTCCGGCCTTCTTGGTGCCGCCGTCTCGCTGCTTCCGCCGCTCCTATCTCTTGTTGTTCTGCTCTGGTCGTCCTGCTCGTCCTCCGGCTCCGTAGTTGTTTCTCCTCGTCTCTCCAAGTGGTTGTGATGCGGCGGAGGTCGAGGGCTCGCCACCTGTTTTGGGTGTTGGCCCCGATGAGTCTCTCAGCCCTTCAGGCTCATCTTCTACGGTTTGGGTTAGAGCGAGCGTGTCGGATGGTGTTCTCGTCGTTGTTTTTTTGCGGTGCTGGCCGCTGGCTAACCTTGCAACTCCGTTCTTTTCCCGACACCGGTCACCGGTTCGGCGCGTGGGTCGTGCTGTGTCCCGAGTCCCCATGGGTCGCGGTTGTCTTCCCAATGCTATTGGATCCTTTTTTCTTCTTGGGCCTTGGCCATTTTCTATGTCCAATCTCGCCTTTGGGCCTTCAATAAAAACTGTTTTATTTGCTGATAAAAAAAAACTCTTCCTAATTAGTTTTTTTTGAAGTTGAATTCCTAATTAGTTATTTGCACGCTGCCGTCGATTTTCCATTTCATAAGTAAACTGGGTGGGCCTCAGGGACATTTGGGGGCTGGGTTTACTGAACCTATTCGGGCAATGGCGATCGCCTCCATCGCCTTCACCGATCTAGGGTGGCGGATCCCAAATCCGACAGAAATGTCTATCGGAAGGCGAATGGTTCAGGCCACTAGTGTCAAGCTCCCACAGAAATGTCAAGCTTAATAAAGCTTGAGAACTCAACAATGGCGGAAAATGAAGCTTTATTGATTTGAAGAGAAAGTTACATAGAGAATTACACTAGGAATGAGAAATTACATTTAACAAGACAGCTAACAAACTTCTCTCTCCCTCACTATATACTCTCCCGAGCTCCACTCTATTCGATCCGCATTTCCCGTGCCAGCTTGTAGGACAGCTCGTCCAGGCGCGCGAAGACGATGCTGACTAGACTTCCTCTCCACGTTGCATGCCCCAGAACAAGACAGCTGGACGCGCTTGCCACATCACCTCGATCACTTACCCAAACGCGTCATTTTGATCTTGCGCTCTCTTTATTCAAATTGAAACCGGCTTGCACTGCACGTAACCGTGACAGAGCTCCTCCTTCAGACAGGCTTGACCTCAAGCCTATTGAAGGTCGAACCATTCTTTGAAATTGGCTTTGATGAAGGACGCGTCCTCCCAGGTGGCATCTTCAGCTAATGACCTCTCCCACTACACCACAGCAGCGTTGTTCCTGTTGATCAGCCTTCGATCAAGTAAAATGGCAGGAGCAAACCTCAATGTTCCCTCATATGTGATTGTAGGCAATTGGGGAAGCATACGGTGCTTATGACCCAATTGCTTCTTGAGGAGGGAGACGTGGAAGATAGGATGGATGAGAGATCCTTCAGGAAATCTCAACATGTAAGCCACATAAACCTTCTTCTCCAGAAACTGAAATGGGCCATAAAAACGTGCAGCCATCTTCATGTGCTTCCTAAGCTGCACTGAATTCTGCCTGTAGGGTTGCAGCTTCAGGTAGACCCAGTCACCCAATGCCTGAATCATCAATGGCCAGAAGAACTGAGCTTTAACCCTATGTAAAGTAGCATTAATTCCTTAATGTCCCCTAATGCCTGAATCATGTAGAGCCTGTAAAACCTTGGTTCTGATCTCATTGCCTCCTCCCAATACAATCCTTCCTTTGAACCATATGACCCCATTTCTGTACTCATAATCAGGTAAGGCAGTAGGGGCTAGAGTCCGTTGTTGCATGAGCCCTTCCATCTCCTTATCCCCTTGATAACTCAGCATAACCTCAGTAATTCAAGCAGGAACCGCAGAGGATATCTCTTGTAATTCCTCATGAGTGACCCTAGAGAGTGTATCTGCTACTAAGTTCTCCTTTCTCTGCTTGTATTCATTGGTATATTGCAACCCCATAAGCTTTGCTAACCACTTGTGTTGGAAGGGTGTAGTCAACTTCTGCTCTAAGAGGTATTTTAGAGCTTATTGATCAGTTCTTATCACAAAAGGAGTTGCAGTGACATAGTGCTTCCACTTCTAAATTGCAGTGATCAAGGACAATAATTCTTTCTCATAAGTGGACAAGGCCTGACTCTTAACTCCCAATGCCTTACTCATGAAGGCTATAAGGTGCCCTTTCTGCATAAGCACACCCCCTATACCCCCATCACTAGCATCTGTCTCTATAACAAAAAGAATAGAGAAGTCAGGCAGGCTTAGCACTGGTGTGGTGACCATGGCCCTCTTGAGCTGCTCAAAGCTCATATGTGCTTCCTTAGATCAGCAAATTAGACAAAGGTTTGGCTATCACACCATAATTCTGCACAAATTTCCTATAATAGCCAGTCAGTCCCAAAAAACCCCTCAATGCCTTGAGATTCATAGGCACTGGCCAACTTGTTGGGTCTCGAGGTAGGGTTGGAGATGAACCAACTCGCAGCGGAAAATCAAGGAAAACCAAGAGACGATTAAAACCATGAAACAACTAACAAAGAATGGATTCACAAGAGAAAAATTCAGCACTAGTTCTTACCAAAACAAGAACACCGGGTAACGAATGATTGGCTTGAGTCTCCAAGACGCCTACGTATCCACATGGGAATCAAAGCCACGTAGTTCTTCTCTTTGAGGACTCAAGAACACAAACATGGAGGTGGAAACTAGCCAAACCCGAAATGGCCATGGAAGAGGGAGAGAAAATGTGTTTCCTATTCTTGTCTTGTGTTTGTTATGTTGAAAAAAGATGACTTAAACATAACAAAACCCATACTTGTCCAACTAAAGGCATGGGACAAGTATGGTGTCAAGTAAGGTGTAAATAGGACAAAGTATGGCAAGACAAGATTGGGTTAGGTGGTGAATCACCAACACCTTAATCCTTGTCTTGCTTACTTAGTACTAATTAATCAAGACTTGATTAATTAGTTCCATGGGCCTTGGTTGCATGGGCCTTTCATGGGCCTCTTGGAACATGGCCCGTGGCCATTTCCAACGAGGTCCCGTGATTCGCTCATCGCCTCCATGCCTTCCATACCGGAAATGTCCAACATTATCCGACGCGATCAATCCCAAGACTCCAAGCCTTGTCTCGATCTGTGAAGTCCTATTCACTTACGGGCACATGACCCAAAACCCAGTTTTGGTCATGTCCCGAGACAACTCCCTTTTGGCCATTCTCCATAAATGTGTCAATGAGTTTCATCCTCCGGTGTGACCCTTAGGTTTATGCATGTCAATAGATCAACGTAAAATCCCATTTTACTTGATCCTATTTAAGTGGCAACTAACGAGACTTTAGTATTGCCTGACACTGCATAGCGAATCGACCCTGTCGATTCTAACCTTTCCGTCGTCCCTGTCATTATCCTTTTATCTCCGATATCCTGATTGAGATAAGGCATAGAGCCGTCATCCTTATTATTCTCAATCACCGTTCCTTGATATGTGAGATGACTGAAGATATGATACCCAGTATCATGTGCATGGCCATGCTATTCTTTCAGTCACTCTCGATCAAGCGGCCGAGAACCGATATCTTTCTCATACCTCAGTATGAGGGATAAATCCCTTAGCCGCCTTTCGTGTCACTCATGTAGCCCGTCCCCAAGCCAATCCTGTCCGTTATGGAAGCCCTGTTACGGACAACGTTAGGCTCAGGTCAAACTCAGTTGTTGACTACATAGCAATCACAAAGACTCCTTGGTCTAAGGATACATGACAAGCTACGACACTGAATATGTTCATGACTTAATCTATGGCACATATTCAGGGCGGGTCGTCCAATATCATGTCCCACATGATATCTATGATCAGACTCCGGAATCCCATTCCAATGACTAACAGAACGTAAGCCATAAAGAGCCATCTTTCATACTAGTCGCTTCTAGTGAAGCTTTGTTGACTAGGGACCCATCGAGTGTGATCTATCTCGATCTATGGTTCTATTCGCATGGTGGGCATAGATCAGAGCACACATCGATATATTACTCCAACACATAAGTAATATAAAGCCGCTTTAATTTTATTGCTAACGATGATATATACATTTGGACATTTAGGATTGAACTACGAGCACTAAGACTAACAATCTCCCACTTGCCCTAGTTCCAATCTAAACTCCAATATGTCCCCTATCGACTTTACATGTCTAACATGTTTAGGCAGCGACATTGCCTTAGTCAATGGGTTGGCTATGTTATCATCTATTGCAATATAGGTTATCTTCACTTCACCTCAGTTCAGTATTTCTCTGATTAGGTGGATACGCCGTAGTACATGTTTGGATTTGTTATGCGATCTGGGCTTTTAGCTTGCGCAATGGCCCTTGTGTTGTCGCAAAATGGATTCACCGGGCTGGACGGGTTTTTAATTACACCCAACCCTGCCGTGAATTTCCAAATCCACATAGCCTCCTTAGCTGCCTCTATAGCATCCATGTACTTGGCCCCTGTCGTAGATTCGGCAATGGTATCTTGCTTTACGCTCTCCCAGCTAAAGCTCTGTCATTCAGCATAAACACATATCCTGACTGACTTCTAAAGTCATCTAGATTTGTCTTGGAAAACTACCGTCTACTCATCCTTCGACGACTAGTTCAACATCATCTTTCCACCGGGTTAGACTGATGTCTACTGGTACAACATAAGGCTTACGAGACGTCCAGTCTCATACATGTCATGACATATATGATTGATCCTGCCCCCAGCCGCACAAGATTCTCATCATCCTTTTCAGCTCATCAGGTGTCTTAGGACACTGAGTCTTGCTGAGATGAATGCCATGACTAGTGGGTAAGAGTCCTTTCTTTGAATCGAGCATTAAGAACCTACTCAATGCCTTGTTCACATAGGTTCCCTGACTTAAATCCAAGACCCTCTTGGTGCGATATCTACATATCTTAATCCATAAGATATAAGAAGCATCGCCTAAGTCCTTTATTGAAAAACACTTCCTCAACCAAGCTTTAGTCTCGTGCAAGGTTGAGATATTGTTTTCAATGAGAACCAGAAAGGTAATCTTGCTCCCACTAGCCTTCTTATAAACGCAAGATTCATCCTCGTTCTTGATTAAGCCAAATCCAATTACAGCTTCATCAAAACGAAGGATCCAACTCCGAGAAGTTCGTTTCAATCCATAAATGGATTTCAACAACTTATAAATTTTTCCGTTATTCTTCGGATCGTCAAAACCTTTGGGCCGAGACATACAAACGTACTCAGTCAAATTTCCATTTAGGAAAGCGGTTTTGACATCCACTTGCCATATCTCGTAATTATGATACGCAGTTATGTCAAGAAGAACTTGGATCGATTTTGACCATAGCCACTAGGGATAAGGTTTCCTCATAGTCAATCCATTGGATCTGCCTATAACCTTTCGCCACCAGTTGAGCTTTGTAGGTCAGAGGGTTGCCGTCCATGTCCATCTTCACCTTGAAGATCCATTTGCATCCGATGGTCCTCACACCATTGATGAGATCAACCGGTTCCCAGACTCGGTTGTCCGACATGGATTGCATTTCCTCCCTCATGGCTCCCAGCCATAACTCAGAGTCGGGCCCATCCACGACTTCCTGAAAGGTGGCTAGATCATCATGATCCACCATGACTTCATTGTCACCTCCGGATACCATATCTTGGAGGTGGAAGATTGACCCTTTCAAATCGCCTTGGACCTTCCGGAATTATAACAGGAATTGGTTCTCACTCTACGACAATCTCTGGCTCCTTTCTACTGGGTTGTCAATTGGTTTAGACAGATCTGTACCATCCTGAATTTCTTCGAGATGCACAGTCCTTCCAATGACGTCTTTGGAAACAAAACTTCTTTTCCATAAAGACCCCACCCCAAGCGACGAACACCATGTTCTCACTGGGATTGTAGAAATAGTATCCCCTTGTTGCTTTGGGACACCATATGAAGGTGCATATCTCAGATCTTGGTTCGAGCTTAGTCGAAACCAAATGTTTCACATAAGCCTCGCAACCACAAATCTTTAGGAAGGACAAAGCGGGCATCATCCCGTACCATTTAAAAATAGTATCCCTTCCACACCCTTCGTCGAAGCCCGATTCACTATGAATGCGGTCGTCTCTAGAGCATAATCCCAGAAAGAGATTGGGAGATCAGTCCAACTAATAATGGAACGGATCATTGTCTAACAATGTCCGATTTCTCCGTTTGGCTACACCTTTCATCTACAGTGTCCCAGGAGGAGTCCATTCCAAAAGGATCCCATTCTCTTTTAGATGATCTAATAACTCTGTGGTCAAGTATAGTCCACCTCGATCCAATCGAAGTGCCTTAATACCTTTGTCGAGCTGGTTTTCTACTTTAGTCTTAAACTCTTTGAATTTATCAAAAGCTTCAGACTTATGTCTCAGCGAATAGACATAACCATATTTACTGTAATCATCAGTAAATGTGATAAAGTAGCTAAAACCCCTCCTGGCAAGTGAACTTATTGGTCTACACACATTCGAGTGTATCAGCCCCAATAATTCACCCGCCCTTTCATCGCGATCGATAAAAGGGCACTTTAGTCATTTTGCCCATCAAACAAACCTTGCACCTATCGATCGAATGGAATTCGAATGAACCTGAAAGTCCGCACTTCTGAAGTGCTGATAGGTGCTTCTTGTTTATGCGACATAAATGACAGTGCCATAACAGAGTTAGGTTTAAATCGTTGGATTTAGACCTCTTGGTATTAACAGAATATATAGAACTTGAGGCATTGTTACCCATATCTAATATGTACAATCCTCCAACCAAGTCAGTACTGGTATAAAACATATCATTGCATAGAACATTGAAAACTCCATTTCCAATATTAACATTATATCCTTCCTTGTCAAACACGGATACAGATATAATATTCCTACTAAAAGTAGGTATGCAATATACATTATACAGTACTAAGACAAGGCCTCTTGGCAAAGCAAGACTCATGGATCCTACAGCAGTTGCCACAACTCTGAGGTCCACTTCGTGCTTTCCAAACCTCTCCTACTTTCAGCCACCATATATAAGTGCATGTGTGAGATTCGGTCCTGGTATCTAATACCCATGAATCTTTGGAAGTAGAGAGATATAGCTCTATAGAGTTAATACCGGATAAAGGCACGGTCCCACCGCCCTTCCTTAGATCATCCAGGTTTCCTGATGAAGGCGCAGTCCTACTATCCTTCTTCAGATCATCCAGGCTATTTGATGAAGGCGCAGTCCCACTGCCCTTCTTCAGATCAGCCGTGAACTTCCTGTAATCCCGGTTCCAATGACCAGGCTATTGGCAGTAGAAGCAAACATTCTCAGGTGTCTCATCTTTCCTGCCAAGTGCGCATGGGCCCCGCCCTTGCCACTTCTAATTCCCTTGTTGACCATCAGAATATCCTTGGATCCCAGATCCCTGATATATTCTTCTCAGCAATTAATGACACTTCATGTAACTCTGATATGGTCTTAGAGACAGCCTTGTCAAGGACATATTCTTTGCGTTCAGACTTGAGGACTATCCTCAAAATTCTGTACCAGTCCAAATAGTTTGTCCCATTTAGCTTGACCCTGTCAAGAATGGTTTTTAATGACAAACTATTAATGTTCGCTGAATTTGCCATTTGATCTACAACAGATAAAATTCAATCAGTAAACTGAATAAATTTTATGAAGATCAAGCTTAAACACCAACAATCGATTCTAAACCTTTAGAATCTGAAACCAAGATCCTTGATTCACTCGATTAAGCTGAACTAATGCTCACCACTTAATCGAGCTATGTAGGTAGGACTCCATCCAATCACATCCAATGTGACTCTTGGCTAGGGTATGTACTTATGTACACGACTTACCCTATCTGTTACCCTAGCTCAACCTCAGGCCGAGAATCGTAGTCGGGTCCACCAATTTTCAACTATGGCTCGTCACTATGTAGGTGCTCCGCTAATGCGCACGACACCCACATATGTCGTCCAAACCTACTACCCCGCTTCCCCATGGATGCTCCGCTAATGCGCACGACAACCATAGGACGGGGAGGTAGTAAGGTGTTGATGATTGGGAGGTATCGGACATGACCCGCTTTTACTTGTCCAGTTGTGTTCAAAACTTTGGCACATCCTAGATGCGATGAGCACATCAACTACATTCCAAATGCAATGATGCCTCAAATTACATCCAATGTAATTCTTCCTTTGAACCCGTCAACTACATCCAATGCAATGACGGTTCTAAGGGTTCACACACAAGGATTAAAAGTCCAATTTTATCTTTGCATGTGAGGTGATATGCTCGGTAAATAAAGTTAAGCATGCAATTCTAAAACACATAGAATTAATCATGCATAAACTAAACCAAGCATAAAGCGATAAATGTGCACATAATAGCCCCCTAAACTAACTCCCACTAGCTTCTTGAGCTCCACCGACTCCAAGCCGATGCCAACACCCGAAAAGCCACCAAATGACCTTTTCGCCCTTTCTTCGTCTTGAGTAAAATATTACAATTTAATACACGACTCGCAGGTCGGGAATAAATAAATATTACAAACAAGTGGTTCGACGACCACACCTTGAAAGAATAATTACACGTTAACTCTAACGGCTCGCAGGCCGTGAAAAGCGATAAATAATTAAATCGAGCTCGGGGCTATTATGTACACCATGCCAACATCACATCACACATCTTGTTATCAAACAAGAATGTTATCAAACATCATGTGATTTTCCGGTTTTAATTAATAGCCAAGTTTCGAAATTTTTTGATGCTCGGTTTATCGAAACCGTTCAAAAATGAAACTTTTGAACATTTGATCTTCGAGTTCATCATGACGGTTCCAAACTCGTCATAACTAACAAAACGGTTTAGCCTTGGCATATCAACCATCCAATGGTCATGCTTGGCCTAGCTCCGTCCAACGGAGCCCCGTTCGGTCCCGGTTTCGGCTCCCCGAGACCCGAAAAATCAAATTTTTTTCAAAATTTCCAGATTTGAAATAATTTTCAAAAATTCATTTTACATGCATTAAATCCATAAACAATAATTTAAAACATGTTATCAAACAATTTAGCAAAACAACATGCCAAAAACGAAACTTTCAAGCAAAACCGAAACTTTGAACACCGTCTTGTGAATCCCGAAGGTAGCACGGCTCTGATACCACTGTTGGGTCTCGAGGTAGGGTTGGAGATGAACCAACTCGCAGCGGAAAATCAAGGAAAACCAAGAGACGATTAAAACCATGAAACAACTAACAAAGAATGGATTCACAAGAGAAAAATTCAGCACTAGTTCTTACCAAAACAAGAACACCGGGTAACGAATGATTGGCTTGAGTCTCCAAGACGCCTACGTATCCACATGGGAATCAAAGCCACGTAGTTCTTCTCTTTGAGGACTCAAGAACACAAACATGGAGGTGGAAACTAGCCAAACCCGAAATGGCCATGGAAGAGGGAGAGAAAATGTGTTTCCTATTCTTGTCTTGTGTTTGTTATGTTGAAAAAAGATGACTTAAACATAACAAAACCCATACTTGTCCAACTAAAGGCATGGGACAAGTATGGTGTCAAGTAAGGTGTAAATAGGACAAAGTATGGCAAGACAAGATTGGGTTAGGTGGTGAATCACCAACACCTTAATCCTTGTCTTGCTTACTTAGTACTAATTAATCAAGACTTGATTAATTAGTTCCATGGGCCTTGGTTGCATGGGCCTTTCATGGGCCTCTTGGAACATGGCCCGTGGCCATTTCCAACGAGGTCCCGTGATTCGCTCATCGCCTCCATGCCTTCCATACCGGAAATGTCCAACATTATCCGACGCGATCAATCCCAAGACTCCAAGCCTTGTCTCGATCTGTGAAGTCCTATTCACTTACGGGCACATGACCCAAAACCCAGTTTTGGTCATGTCCCGAGACAACTCCCTTTTGGCCATTCTCCATAAATGTGTCAATGAGTTTCATCCTCCGGTGTGACCCTTAGGTTTATGCATGTCAATAGATCAACGTAAAATCCCATTTTACTTGATCCTATTTAAGTGGCAACTAACGAGACTTTAGTATTGCCTGACACTGCATAGCGAATCGACCCTGTCGATTCTAACCTTTCCGTCGTCCCTGTCATTATCCTTTTATCTCCGATATCCTGATTGAGATAAGGCATAGAGCCGTCATCCTTATTATTCTCAATCACCGTTCCTTGATATGTGAGATGACTGAAGATATGATACCCAGTATCATGTGCATGGCCATGCTATTCTTTCAATCACTCTCGATCAAGCGGCCGAGAACCGATATCTTTCTCATACCTCAGTATGAGGGATAAATCCCTTAGCCGCCTTTCGTGTCACTCATGTAGCCCGTCCCCAAGCCAATCCTGTCCGTTATGGAAGCCCTGTTACGGACAACGTTAGGCTCAGGTCAAACTCAGTTGTTGACTACATAGCAATCACAAAGACTCCTTGGTCTAAGGATACATGA
Source organism: Erodium maritimum (assembly GCA_963921825.1). Taxonomy (NCBI): domain Eukaryota; kingdom Viridiplantae; phylum Streptophyta; class Magnoliopsida; order Geraniales; family Geraniaceae; genus Erodium; species Erodium maritimum. The sequence goes on along the minus strand of OY997590.1, from coordinate 59,373,224 downwards.
CAAGCTACGACACTGAATATGTTCATGACTTAATCTATGGCACATATTCAGGGCGGGTCGTCCAATATCATGTCCCACATGATATCTATGATCAGACTCCGGAATCCCATTCCAATGACTAACAGAACGTAAGCCATAAAGAGCCATCTTTCATACTAGTCGCTTCTAGTGAAGCTTTGTTGACTAGGGACCCATCGAGTGTGATCTATCTCGATCTATGGTTCTATTCGCATGGTGGGCATAGATCAGAGCACACATCGATATATTACTCCAACACATAAGTAATATAAAGCCGCTTTAATTTTATTGCTAACGATGATATATACATTTGGACATTTAGGATTGAACTACGAGCACTAAGACTAACACAACTAACTATGGCCTCAATGTTGGCTGGATCAGTAGCAACACCTTGCCCTCATATAATGTGGCCCAAATACTCCACCTGAGACTGACAAAATGCATACTTACTCATCTTGGAAAATAACTGATGCTTTCTCAGTTTCTCTAAGACTAACTCCACATGCCTCAGGTGTTTCTCCCATGAACTACTGTAAATGAGGATGTCATCAAAAAAGACCAAGAAAATTTTCCTCAAATACTCTTGCAAAACCGGGGTCATAAGGGCTTGGAAACTAGCAAGTGCATTGGTGAGCCCAAAGGGCATCACTCTGAATTGATAATACCCCATGTGAGTCCTAAAGGCAGTCTTGAACTCTCCTCCCTCCTTCAACCTTATCTGATGGTATCCAGACCTCAGATCAATTTTTTTTAAATAACAGCTCCCTTGGAGTTCATCCAATAGTTCTTCAATAGTGGGGATGCGAAATTTGTCCTTGATTGTCAAGTCATTGAGCTTCCTATAGTCAATACACATTCTCCACCCTTCATCCTTCTTCTTAACAAGCAAAACTGGGAAAGAATAAGGACTATGGCTTCTTTGAATCACCCCAAATTCCATCATCTCAGAGATCAAGCCCTCAATCACATTTTTTTGTTCAAAGCTATGTCTGTAGGGTCTCATAGAAGGAGGGACAGCCCCAGGTACCAAGGGAATGGCATGATCCGAGTCCCTTATTGGGTGGTAAAGAAGTAGGAACCTCAAACACATCATCAAAATTATGCAAAACCAGTTGGAGATCAGCAGGAGCAACAAACTCAGGTTCCTTGGTATCCAAGGCAACCAGTTGGCCAAGGTACAAGGACTGACCTACCTTAAGTTCCTTAAGAATACCAGAGACTGATAAATTATCACAAGGCAATGCAAGAATAGACTCATATAAAATGATGGACACACCTCCCCTTCTAATGGTGACAGTTCTCTAATCATAATCAAATGTAATAGGAGATACAGTCCTAAGCCAATCCACACCCAGGACTACATCATAGGACCCCAAAGGCATTACCAGAAATTGCCACATGAACTTGTCCCCACAGATGAACCAAGTAATAGTACAACCAGAAGAGCAAATGAATTTCTGATCATTTCCCATTTTAACCATAGTGGGATGAATCTTGAGGAGTTGCACCCCCAAACTCTTGGCTGTCAACTCATCCAAAAATGATTTAAAGGCACCAGTATCTACTAAAATAGAGAGATCAATACCTTTGCTCTGGCCAGCCACCCTGATAAAAGAGCTAGGTCTATCACCACCAGAGAGAAGACATGTCTCTATACTGAGAGCACATAAGCTATCTTCCTCAGTGTCTCCATCCTTAGAAGGTTCCTTTTCAACAAACTCAGAAGCCTCTAATTCAGTTTCACCAAATAGCTCACCAGCCTCCTCCTTGATGATAATATACAGTTTCTGCATGTTGGGACAAACACGATCTCTTGTGTATTTGGCCGGGCAAGTATAACAGAGCCCCTTCCTAGCCCTCTCTTCCCTTGTGTCTCCTATGGGTCTAGGAGCTGTAGAACCCTATTGGGGAGGTCTAGGAGTAGGAAACCTTTGGATCATAGGAGGTTGGTACCTTGGTCTAAAGGATTGGGGAGTATTTCCTCTTGTAGGACCAACCATAACAGTTCTTAGTCCCAAAGAAAGAATTCTACTCTCCTCATGCCTAGCCAGATACATAGCATGAAAGAGTGTATTAGGACTCAACATTTTCACACCTGACCTGAGATTTGGTCTGAGACCACCAATAAAGTTGGATATGAAATAATCCTCAGTCAGAAATGGATTCCTGGCCAACATCAGCACCTTCAGCTCCCCAAAAGCATACTCAAAATCCTGCACAGAACCAGTTTGCCTCAGATTCATAAACTCAATATGAACATCATCATGTCCCAATGCCTCGAACTTCCAACTGAGATCCTGGCAAAAATGTGCCCACCATATCACCCCTTTGTGCATAGAGTACTCAGCAAACCAGATTTCTGCTGGTCCTGTTAGATGAATCGAAGCCAAACGTACCCTGTGATCCTTAGGGACATCATAATAAGAGAAGTACAAGGATGCTTTTCTCATCCATCCTCTCACATCAGATCCATCAAACATTGGAAAGGATATGTTAGGAGCTCTGAAATTTTGGTAAGGTGTGGGTTGATTTGGGAGATTTGGAGATGGTGGAGGTTGGTGGAGGCCGTGAGGTGGTGTTGGGCTAAAATTTGGGCGCTAGTGGTGTGGATTGGTCGATGTAGAGGCCAAATGAGGGTTACTATGAGGTGGTGAAGGATCCAACGCAAATTGTCGTGCGTGAGATGAAAATGGAGCATTGTCTTGAGGAGTAAAGACTTGGAAGTAGATCAGAGTGTAAGGGTGATGATTCAATACCTCAGGAAGAGATTGGACAGGATTCAGAATTTCAGGACTTGCTCCAGGGCCAAAAATTGGATGAACAAGTGATGGTGAGGTAGCCACAGATTTTCCGCGATCCTGAGGGCCAGGATCTGGTTGCTGTTGCGTGTGAGGCTGAGGAACCAAATCTGGAGGCGCTGGTGGTACCTGAGCTTGCTCGAGAAGAAGGAGCTTCATGGCGTGCTTGAGATTCGCCATTTCTACGTGAAGATCCTCCAAGGAAGGTGGTGCAGGTGTTTCATCAACTCCAGACATTATCGCAGGCACTGGATCAAAGCTCTGATACCACTGTCAAGCTTAATGAAGCTTGAGAACTCAACAATGGCGGAAAATGAAGCTTTATTGATTTGAAGAGAGAGTTACAGAGAGAACTACACTAGGAATGAGAAATTACATTCAACAAGATAGCTAACAAACTTCTCTCTCCCTCACTATATACTCTCCCGAGCTCCACTCTCTTTGATCCACATTTCCCATGCCAGCTTGCAGGACAACTCGTTCAGGCGCGCGAAGATGATGCTGACTAGACTTCCTCTCCACGTTGCACGCCCCGGAACAAGACAGCTGGCCGAGCTTGCCACGTCACCTCGACCACTTACCCAAATGCGTCGTTTTGATCTCGCGCTCTCTTTATTCAAATTCAAACCGGCCTGCACTACACGTAACCGTGACAGGAAATGGAGAGGAATAGCTCCAATGTCAACCGAACCATCAACGATCAAGCGAAGCGGAAGAATTCATCTATGGAGTCCATCCAGTTACCGGAATCACAAGTTTCCAAAGCTTTTTAGTTCCAATCCTCCTCCCGAAGATGGTGCGATCAGGTTTACAGATCTCCTTCACATGTCGGAGAAGAAAAAAGGTACATATACATGTAGTACCCTTGTCTTGTTTTTATCTGAACTTACATGCCAGAACACTACTAGGGTTAGGATTTATTTCTTTTAATCTCTCTTAGATTTGAACATATTAGAATGATTTTTATATTGTATACAGAAGTTAATTACATTACCCCAATGGATCATACTTGCGCGGGAAGAAACTCTATTGATATTCACACTTTTTCTTCTTTGTTCAGTATGTTACTTTAGTGAACAATTTCTTTCTTTGCATTTCTTTGAATGACAAACATCTTGTACCAACCCTGTACAACAGTGCTGTGAAGATGGACAGGTTCGAGAGGATGGACAAGTTCGAGATTCAATCGATCCACACCAGGGCAAGGCTGGGGATGCGGCTGATCACATAAGTGGAGTCCTTTTTGGTCTATCTAGTGAAGAAAACAAGGTCGTGTACGAGGTACAGAAAAGAGAACTCACATTGCAATCGCTTTTCTTCCTGGAAAATGGATCCTCATAGATGGATTTGATCTTGTTGCTGCTGTTTCGCAACTCTCGGGGAAGAGGGTTCTTGTTTTATTTGCTCCGTATTCTGGAAGCCATTGTGCCTGTGGTGGTGACTTTGCATCAATGCTGAAATCTGAGTATAACGCCCAACTAGAAGATAATGTAGAAGACATTAAGTTTGAGGTGGTGTATGTCTCAATTCAGGGCTCTGTGTCATCCTTTGAAGAGGTCACTCAAGATAAGCCATGGTTGGTTAAGCCTGTTTCTTCGGTATTGGCATATGATACTCGTGATTTCTTACTCTCAAGCAAGGGGACAATGTATATTGATTTTTTTATCCTTTACGTTTTTCTTTAGTCACACTTGTTAGTTGCTGACTAGGGAGCATTTTGTATTCAAGAAGCATCCTCTCACACTTGATTGTTGATGTTGTAGGTACCCATCTCCTCCCTTAAAGGCAAGCTCATAGGCTTGTATTTCTATGAAAATATACCACACCCTCCACTCATGCAATTGATCAAGAAGGTTTATGAGGAGGCTAAATCCCGTGGTTCTGATTTCGAGATCGTGCAATTAACCTTCCATTACCATCCTTTCAATTCCACTCTTCTAGGTACCGTCCCGACTGTACAACAGTGTTGTGAAGATGTCAGCTGGTTGACACTTCCTTTCAAGGACCCAAGCTGTAGGGAAGTTCAACGCATCCTTCATCCCATTGAAGAAGAGGATCAAAACTGTGTTGGAGACAGCCTCCTTTTAATATATCTATGCCAAGCTGTGTTTGAGGGTTATCACAACATGATGGTCCTTTCTGAGTTATCAAGTGCTGAGATTGTCCACTTCTGGGGGATTGAAGGAAACCTGTTCACACGACCATCTCTTTACAAGGCTAAGGCTGAAGCAAGGTGTGATGGTTCTTGTTACTGTTTTAGAAGCTCCGGGAGTCATAGGTGGAAAGGATCTGGAGGTGGGAGAGGCGGCCGCAAGGGTAAGGGGTACAGAGGCAGCCGAAGGGAGAAATGGGTCAGAGGCGGCCGAGGTGGGAAAGGATCCAAGGGAAGACGACCTGAGAAAGTTTACAACCCAGATGTAGGTAAGGCTGAGCTTCTGAATGACCAAACAAAGGCATGGTCGCACATTGAGATTGTGTTTGCGCATGCACGTCATACAAAGAAAAGGAAAGGAGCATTGTATGTGGCGTCAACATTTGTTACGCATAACTTGCGTGCACTACGCCATCGCTTTCTCAATCCGGAAGAGTATGAATCAATTGGCAATTCATACTCTGCCTGGATATTTTATCTGATGAATGGTCTTCCCTCAACCCACTACAAGCCATACATTTCCCCGGATTCAGCCAAGGCCGGCCCAAGCTTTAAGCGAGTTAAGCAATCGGTTAAGGCCTCAGATCAGAAAAGACCCCATAAATTTAAATAAGAAGTCGTTTAAGGCGTCAGATGAAAAATTGCCCTATAAAATTAAAGACCCGTTACTATTTGATAAAACCTAATCAAGCAAAGTACTACACTTTTAATTTTGAAATCAAATTTTAATCAAGTTGGGCCCAATTTTGATCTTTATTGAAATTTGTTTTTCAGATAAAACAATTTTCATCCAAATGGAAGACAATTTTTCTTGATGGTTGAACATTCTATGAACTCTGTAGATCTTTATTTCACAATGAAAAACTACTGTTAACAAAACAAAACATGCAAGTTCAATTTACAAGTGATCATTGAATTAAAAACATGGATAAAAAACAATGAATCAAACCAAAGAAAGAAAGTGTGGATATTTTGTTTATAAATACACTAGTATTTTTTTTTATAGAAATGACAATCAATTTATCAACTTCATTACGGGAATGCGCAAACCAAAATAGTTTGGAAAAAGTAAGCCGTCAAAATTGAAAACAAAATCCAATATTGGATATAGATGTTTGATCATAACAGCAAAAAAAAAATATGATGCAAACATGTGAGAAATCCATTAAGTGTTGATTTGATATTCCCTACTTCCCATAATATTTTGTATATCAATTCATTAGACATTCAAATAATGAAACTATGCATCTGAAGACGAATATTGAATAATATCACTATAGTTGGCTTGGAAGGGAAACATGACATGTACTAACATCTGGTGCTAGAATGTCTTGGCTTTGTACTAAAATATTTATTGAAAAAACAAGACCATTTATCGAGGAATAATCTATGAAGTTCATAAACTGGTGCTAGAATGATTATTTGTTTCTGATTCCTTAGTCCTGAGTTTGTTTATAAACTTCTTTTACATTTAGAAAACCATAACAGTTAAATGAACTTGGGCATACATCCTAAGATTATCTAAAGAATGTGTTGGACTTGTCCTATCTTGTTTTATCGGTTAACCGTTGAGTTTCGATACTGAATGTCGTTGGTTCTTGAAAATTTTCAACTATCTATTATCTTGCGTCGTTAGTGTCGATTATGAATTTTCTTATTTTCGTTTATATTTTATTGATCCTAGTTAGAACTTATATTTAGTATTTAAAAAATATTTTAAATGTGGAAATTTCTAGAACTTGATGATAAAGCGACCCATACACGATGTCACATATAAGCTAACATAATTTGGTGTAACTATATAGAACTATCTTGAACCTATCATATTTGAACATAGCATGAATGTATCTTATTTATAGATAAATGTGAATCCTTAAACTTTTAAAGTCTTGTATAGAATTTTAGACTATAAATTTTATCCATGGAGGTTGTCTTGTTAGAAATTAATCTCTACCATCCATTTTGAATTTTCAGTGTTATAAGTAGATGTTGAATCTCATATTTGTAATATCATATATTATAGTCATTCTACATAACAGTTTCACTTATTTTTCTATTATATTCTTTCACAAGGAAAAAAAGGCATCGATCAAACTCTCGCTTGGGCCGGCCCTGGATTCAGCTCTCATGAGAAAGGTATGGCCCGATATCAATGGACACACCCAGATCAGTCACATGAAATGTTTTGGATGCGACAATGGATCTGCCATGGAGTCTTCTTCTCAAGTGGACCTCTTGAATACTTTGACAAAGGCTCGCAGCTTGCCAATATGACTTACCTCCCAAGGTTGAAAAGATTGATCGCACAATTGTTAGTTGAATTGAAGGCAAAGAGTCAGGGTCGAACAATGAAAGTGGATGAACTGTACAGCAGGCTGAAAAGCACCTTTCATAATAAGATGCCAAGAATTCGAATTGACGATGAGGGGCGTCTCATTGAGGTGAAGTTTTTATTGGATAAATATTGGGAACCTCTCGACTACGAAGCTGATAAGAAGCTTTCTGGAAAACGGGTAACATTATAGTTATAACGATTTGTGTGGTTAGTTCGGAAGCATATTTCGCCATGACTCTGGTTTTGAAAGAATGTATTGTCTTGACATATTATGTCGGGTAGGAGTAACCCAATTTTGCACCCTAAAAGGTAAATATATGTGAATCTGTCAATATTTTGAGTAGATATATTTTCTGAACCCCTTTTTGATTTTATCTGTCTGTTAAAAGGTACTACTATTTCATTCTAAAGATGTTGAGAGGAGAGAGGTAGACAATGTGAAGTTGAGGAATGAACAATCAATGTATTAATGTTCAAATCTTCAACCGGAGAAAAACAAGTAGAAACATCATAAGTATCTTGGATCACTACCAGATCCACAGAATCAGTAAGGCATATCGGTAGATTTGAGATAAGGTGTACGGAAGTTTTGAAACTTGGCAACGATTGTCATATTGGAGGCTATGTCCAACATGAGTAGAGAACACATGGATACACACCCATCATTATGTGGGGAAACTCCGGGAACTAACTGTTATTTGACTTCCTAGTAACTATAGACTATTTTGTCGACCATAATCCAACTATCAACTTTCGTAACTACCATAAAGTAACATTTTCCGTCAAGAATGTGATGAACAGTTAACAGAGAATTTGAAATGTCAAAATTACCTTCCAAACTATACTTTCATTTTCATATATCAAATCTGTAGACAATACTATTATTCAAATTAGTATGAATACTTTTTTATAAAATATTTTTTCCTTCTAAAAATAATCAGTTATTTAAAAAAATTAGTTTTTAGTTTTAAAAGTTCATAATTTTAGTTATATATTCAGTGTTTATTTATTAAGGTTTTTTTCCATAAAATTGTTAAGAACAAAACCTAAAAATCAAGAAAATCTACTGATTAGTGAACAAAGTCTGGAAACCAAGAACAAAATCATCAAATAATAATCAAAATTGGTTTATCGGAGCAAATGTGGTTCGTCTTCTCCAAAAAATTCGTGGCGAATGTCCGAAATCCACTTACAATCAGCTTCCGAATAGTGAAGAAATTGTTGTGGATATTCTTCCGAGACTCCAAATCCAACAACAATCGCTTCAAGTCCGACTTTATGATCCTGTTGAGCTGGCCGAGGTCGTCGACCACGGAGCTCTTCTTGGGAGGACCCTCGTTGAGGACATTGAATTCAGAAGCTTGAGCGACGTTTCCAAGTAATGGGCTGAAGGGGAGGGACAGAGTCGCAATTCCTTCCCAGGCACAATCGTTCCATGTCGTAGAGGTTGCGGGAGGAGATGGGTACAATTTGAGGGTAAACGAAATGAGGTTTGGAAGAGATAGTAAAAGCTTGATCTGAAAGATTGGTGGGTGGGTTTTGGAGATGAAGGTTTAGGGATGAGGAGGGAGAAAGAGAGCAAGGAGAGAGAATGGGTAAATTTGATTTTTACTTGTGTTTTATATATTCAAATCCAATTTAAAAAATTAATATATTTTATAAACAGTTTATATAAATTCGAAAAGAATTAAAAATCATATGTATGTTTTTTTATAAAATATTAAACATATATATTTTAAATAAAATAAAATATTAGTGAAATCACTAAAATGCAAAGTTGAACAATTATAATTTGAGAATAAATGTAAGAGTATTTTTGTCATTTAAATGATTTAACAAGCATGTGCGCATAGCACATGCTTTTTAGTCACAGTTTTCTGTCATTCTTGACGAAAAATGTTATTTTATGCTAATTATGAAAGCTGATAATTGAATTATGGTCGATTAAATAGTTTGCAATTATAATTTGTACTAAAAAAAAATCAAATAATAGTTAATTCCCGAAGTTTCCCCTCACTATATTTACTAGATCTCATGCATGTATTGGCATGAAGAAATTTAAAAGTTGGTATCATTAAGGATTAATGTATTTTTTCTGAGGTATCCATTTCATTTTACTAGGAGGGTGCACCGCGCATTGCGCGGTGCTTGGTGTGAAAGTTCATAAGATTATTACGTGTATTAGTCATGCGTGTGAAATCAAGGGTTTAATCTTCTTCAAACATATTATATTGCAACTAGATTACTTGATTTTACTTGAAGAGAAACCTCCAAAAACAAAGAAAATCAAACAGTCAATAACAACTTAAAAATTAGTACATGGAAGAATCAAGGAAAAATGAATGTGAGAATCGTGAGGTAAATCACATTAATAAATCGAGAGTTACTTAGAAAACACAAATCCAATCCTCAAATAGTATGTAAAAACGATTTCAACCCAATTAAACTGAATCAAAAGAGCAAGACCAAATTCTCATCAAACTTATCTAATGAGTTGTGCATAATCAGAAGTAACACACGAAACAAAACCCAAAAATGTCTGATGTCATAATGAAATCCAACCATCCCTGTTTAATCATCAACTTCATATTGCTAATAAAAACCCAGTTACTATGACAAACGAACAATTATATAAAACCTATAAAACCGAAATGGACATGAACCCACAAATAAATTTGCTCAAAACAAAAGGTTTCATTTTTTAAGTAGGCGAAAATAGTAACACTTGTCTAACTTGAATTTTTTTTCCCAAAACGTATCAAAAGAAGAATCTATTGTCAAACCAAAAAGAGAAATAGAAACAACGTTGTTGAAGATTTTAAAATTATGTGACTATTGGACAAATGGGTGAGAATTTAATTGCAAACATGGCATTATTCTCGCACAAGCTCTAGTTCATAAGAGTGAGTTGCTCATCCTCCGCAGAAAATGAAAAGCAAAAGGACTGAGTTCCAATATTTTCTCTAAAACATACCATCAATCTAGATTTTATAATCATACAAAAACATAAGTATATCAAAACAACAAAATACAGATTATAACAAACCAAACCGACTCTCTAAAATTTTAAAATTTTACTCTCAGTCAGTACATCAAATCCAAACAGTAACATAGATAATGATTTCTCCATTTCCAAATATTATGATCACCAGATAGTGTTATGTTTTACTTTTACGGACTATCATCGGTACAATCTACAATTTGAAACATACTTCCGTGCAATAACCATGCAACTCTACATATACAATATTACCAATTCAAGAGCTAAATCGAGTTGAGACGATGTCCATTAGTTAATTGCTCTGAAAAAGAAAAGGCACAAGCATTAAATTTTTGCCTACAAAAACATATCACCAGACCTTAAGTAATTTTCCAACCCATAATGGACTATAGAAGATATAAACCTACCCTTATCCAGGAAACCATTCACATGCACCATATCAAATTGAAATTATACCCACCACAAAGATAATGGGCACAAAACCGACCATAAAAATATAACTGAAACAACATAATACATTAAACCCAATAACAGGCAGGCAAAGCACAAGATTACCAAACAAAACTGAAGTTGAGATTTATGCATCCACACTACAGGATTTCCAAACATCCAATTAACCTCATGCGAAATCTGGAATTAGATATAGTGATTTCATAGTATATTTTGCAGAAAAAATCGGAGTTATAAAGCTATCCCACTCGGTTTCTACAAAATTATTAGTGCCTGATAAACCACATGATGCGCACAATTACTCAAACTCATATAGCTACGCTTGTATGAATCTGCATGTCAATCAATGAAAAAATGTTTGATGTTGGTAAGCAGTTGTATTATAAGCACCAAACATTATTTACAACATGAGACAAAATCAAGGTGAGCCTCTTACAACTTCAATAGCAAATCATGGATGATAATTCTCAAATGGCCCAATATCTTAGTAATTCCTGATACAAATATTATTAGCAAAAGTTAACCATGTCAAGCATGAAAACTTACCAGGTCAAGTTTGGCAATGCCCCAAGTTATGATTGCCCCATTCCTACAAAAAGGCAATCGAATCAAGTTTAGTATCCTCGACCATCTTTAAATATCGCAGCTCATACAGCAAAAGATCAATCATGGAGAGAGGATTAAGAGGCTACAATGCCAACACTCTTATGAGATCAATACAAACATAGATGGAACCATTCCAAGGTTGCCATCAAATCATAATAACCGTTAAAACCAATACAACCCCTTTTCAAGAAACTACCATAAGTGTATATCTTTTCTATCATGATAACCAACACATTTAGGCAAAAATTTACAACAAAAAAAACACAACATTGTTTGCAGAATATCTCAAAGATCCCAAATTACCAAAAAAAAACAGAAATAGCATTGACATTCACTAAAATCAAATTAGGCACAACGAACACGTACTTTAGGCAAAAAAAAGAAGCAGAAAAGGCAATGACATCAATAAAATCAAATTGGGCTCAAAGAACACATACTTTAGAAACACACAATAGTTCTTGCACCAAGAAAATCAAACCGCAGCGAGATAGAACAAAAGAGGTGCCGCAAATCCTGTATATATAAGGTTATTGAATACACTTCCAGTACTACACACTATGAAATCAGCCCGCCATTAAAAGAGCTAATCATGCCCATTTACTGCAATTGAAGACATGATGAAAAGGTCGCAGAACCTAACCGACAAAGGCATGGGCACAATGTTCAAATTATTGAAACGTTCAAAACCGTATACATTTAAACGGCCACTTTAAGACACACAAAAAAACTAAACCACTTGCTTATTAATCAAAAAATTCTCCAGATACTAATGGACACAAACACCACATAAATTTACTTCTAAATTTCAAATAGGGACAGAGTACACAAAAAACGTTACCATCACTTAAAATGTACACAAATACCACAAAAATTAAAGCTAAAAATGAAATTGAATCTACATAATTAGGTCGAGTGAGTGACTTGCCAAATTAATAAACAAATGATCGTGTGTATATATATGTATATATATACGGGTGCAATCAGGTGCGAACCAGGGGTTACGGTGCGAACCTGCGAACCTGCTTGTGTAGTGTATCTGGTTTGCGGAAATAGTGTTCTCGGTTTGCGGTGTTTTCGCAAACCATATTTTTCTCAAGATAAAATGTTTTTTTTTCAAACTGTTTTTCCGCAAACTGGGGTTCTTATTTCCGCAAACCATATTCGCTATTTCCGCAAATCAGATACACTATTTTCGCAAACCATATATTTTCTCAAGATAAAAATGCTGTTTTTTCAAACTTTTTTCCCGCAAACTGGGATGCTTATTTCCGCAAACCATGTTCGCTATTTCCGCAAACCAGATTTGAGGTTCGCAGGTTCGCACCGTAAGGGAGGTTCGCACATGATTGTCTCCCTATATATATATATATATATATGAGAGCAATCAGGTGCGAACCACCTGATTTGGTGCGAACCTGCGCACTGCGTGATGACCGTCCGATGTGAATTTCGCGATGGCGCAGATTTGAACACGTCATCAGTGGCACGTGTAATAACCACTCCCGGTCAACCCCAGTCAAATCTGCGAAAAACAGGAAAATTTAAAAAATTTCAGCAGACACTTGGTTGAACCTACCCAAGGGTCATACCGGACTTAAGTTGACCCCGTTATTGACCAAAGTGAGTTCCGGGGGACTCAGGGCAACTTTCTGATCAATTTGGGAAATGTTGACTTTTCGCTAGAAAAGTCAACCGAGCGACGTTTTGGTCCATTCGAGGACCGTTTTGGATCCAAAAAGCTTAGTCGTCGTCGCATCGGTCTTAGTTGGGCCGTTAACTTGTAGCCCGCGAAGTTTCGTAATTTCTTGGAAAAAGTGCCCGTTCGGGGCCCGAAACGTCTGATTTTCGTGAATCTGATTGGAAAATATTTTCTAGATATCTTCCCAAAAAGGTGTGGGACCCACTTTGCCACTTGTCAAGCAAGTGGTGGTGTTAGGTGTGGGACAAGACAAGGAAGACTACTTTAGGTGTTAGTTTGTAATTAAGTATTAGTTTGATGTTTTTTATAAATAAAACAAAAGGGAAGAAGATGACTACACGTCCATACATTGTAAGAAAGGAAAATAAAATGGAAAAAGAGAGTTATTTTTTAGAGAGAGAAGGAGAAGGAGAAGAAGAGAGAAAAGATAAGGAGTTGGGGTTTGTGGTCACTATTCACGAGCATCGAGCCATGGGCTTGTCTCAACGATAGTAGATTCGAGCTCACATCGTCTTCCTCTACGGTAAGAACCTAGCCGATTTTCATTTTGGAACGTTTGAATTTTAGGGTTTGAGTTTAAACGGATTGATTAAGGTTGGGTTTTGTTTAAGATTGGTTTAAAGATGAATGGTTGAGGTTTGGGGTTCGTTAGGAACGTTTTGGGGCGAAAAGGAAATTTTCCTAATTGTGGCCGGGTGGGGCCCACGTGACCGAGTATCGGGTTTTCGTGTTCGGGTGGTTTAGGACGATCCCCAAGTAGTTAATCCACACCCGGATCGGAATTTGGAATTAAATTGTGAAAGTTGGAATTTCGGGTTTAGAAACTTTAAACGTTAATTCAATGACTCGGAAGTCGGAATTCGATTCCGTCAAGTGCATTGGGACCCTTGAATTATTCTAAGACCGTAGAAACGAAAACGGGAATTTTTGGAGCCCCGGAAGGACATTTCCAAAACCCGGGCAGATTCGCCATGTCGGGCGAATCGGGCCTTTACGGGTCCTTTATCGACAATGTCGAGTAATTGGAAAGTTTGGGAGTGATCGACATTGTCGGGGTTACGTTTGGGCGTTAAATTTACTGAACTTCAGTTTATTCCTGCGAGTTTAAAAGTGCCTTAAAATTTGTGTTCTTTTAGATCCTGTCGCGGACCGAGGGAAAGGGAAGCTAGGCGAGTGACTGAGATCACGCCGGAGCTTGTTGGTTGGCTTTTGGAGAACACGTATGAGGTAGAGAAAAGCAGCCGGATCTCGGCCCTGACTAGGGAAAGTTAACAGTAGACTTGCATGTGACACTTGGGTGTCGTGGGTTAAGTAGGTTATCGAATATTAGAAATGCATGTGACACTTGGGGTGTCGTGGGTTAAGTAGGCTATCGAAGATCGGAAATGCATGTGACACTTAGTAGTGTCGTAGGAGCAGAGAACTTATCGATGTTAGAATTACTGGAGGCATATGACCATGCCCGGAGGTTGATTGTGAACTTATCGATATTAGGAGTACTGGAGGCATATGACCATGCCCGGAGGTTGATTGTGAAACTGTTGATATTAGGACTGTTGGAGGCATTGGTTATGCCGGAGGTTGTTTGTGTATTTTGTGTCTTGGGTGGCCATGAGAGCCGTGTTTTACTGTTGTGTCTTGGGTGGCCATGAGAGCCCGTGTTTTACTGTTGGTGTCTTGGGTGGGCATGAGTGCCCGTAGGGTTGTTGAACCCGTGTCTTTATTGTCGGTGTGTCTTGGGTGGGCATGAGTGCCCGTGGGGTTGTTGAACCTGTGTCTTTACTGTTGGTGTGTCTTGGGAGGCCGTGAGTGCATGTGGGGTTGTTGAGCTCGTGAGTTACTATTGGTGTGTCTTGGGAGGCCGTGAGTGCCCGTGGGGTTGTTGAGCACGTGAGTTACTATTGGTGGTTTTGAGAGGCCGTGAGTGCCCGTGGGGTTGTTGAGCCCGTGAGTTACTGTCGGTGGTTTTGAGAGGTCGTGAGTGCCCGTAGGGTTGTTGAGCCCGTGGTTTACTGTTGGTGTATCTTGGGAGGCCGTAAGTGCATGTGGGGTTGTTGAGTCCGTGTTTTACGGTTGGTGTCTCGTGTGGCCATGAGTGCATGTGGAGTGTTGAACCTTTGTTGTTGCTGTTTGTTAAACTTGCTTGTGATTGTGATTGTGATTGTGGTTACTTGAGGTTGGGGCCCCGCTTCATGAAACGGGGGTCCACGAGCACACGCGTCTGCATGTTCAGACGGGGTAGGGGGCCCGCCCGACAACAAAGGGTTCCTGGCCGCGCGTGTGTGGTTTGGGGTTGTGAGTGTGATAGGTCGACAGCCTGATCCGACTTTGTGTCGATGAATTGCGATAGGTCGATAGCCTGATCTGACTTTGTGTCGATGAATTGCGATAGGTCGACCGCCTGACCTGATTGAGATTGGTAAAGGGCGTGAGGGAGGTTACTGAGTAGCTGGTATATGATCCTTTGTGATCTTGTTTGGTGTGCGATCCTTTGTGATCTTGGGTTTGCGTGGTGGTCTTTTGAGTCCTTGGAACAGGTCGTGATCGTTGTGTTGGGTCTACATTACGAGTCCGAGTGTTGAGTCTGTTGAGGAAGTAACGGGTTGTGTGTCAGTTAAGTTACTTGAGTTTGGGGATGGTATTCCCGGTGTTGGGTCTAGTTTTGGTGTTACCGGCATTGTCTGCTAAGTATGCCGTAGTCAGTCTGTTATCTGTGGTGGTGAGCGAACGCTCACCCCTAGCTGCTTTTCCTACAGGTACTGATCACTGGATGGACTAGGTGAGCTCTCGAAGCTTGTGGAGCTAGGAGCAGAGTCCGGGTCTTATCTTTTGAGTCTAGTGACGGATACCTTGTACTTGTCCAATTGTTGAGACGTTTTTGAATTGTAAATATTATTTTGGTTTAATTAAATGGAAATTTCAAGTGTTTATTCAAAAACAGGTTTCAAATGTTTTATAATTTTAAATGTTCGGGTCCCGAGTTCGGCTTACTGAAATTGGGGCGTGACAGCACGCGTCGTAAATAAGTCGCGCGTGGGATTCATTTTAGTTGATTTGCTATGATTCGGGGGTATAAACGTACTTTTATCTACCCGTTCGCGCAGAAACGTTTCGTGCTCACCAAAACACTTGCATAATCGAGTTTTTAGCGAAACGAACATTTTAGAATCTGATCTTTTGAGCTTCCATTGCCTTGATTTTCGTCTTCTGCGCGATTTCGAAGTGAATTTCAATAGTTCATTGTTGGTGAGTTACAATTTTTGGTGTTTTAGGGTTTTGATTCAATCTTGTTCGTTTGGTTATTTAGCTTTTTGATTACAGTAATCCGTCTGTAGAGAATGAAGAAGAAGGTTGCTGAATCTACAACATTCTGCAACAGGGACACCGAATCAGGTAATTTGAGAATATAGTGTTTGTAGTTTGCGGATTTTTTATAGTTGCTATGTTTTCAGAGTGCTTGTGTTTTTCTTTTAGTGTACACCATTTCAACTCATATATGAAATTACCATGAAATTATTCAACTATGAGATGATTTTGATCTACTTTTGAGGAAAACCAAGTTGTTGGTTGAGGTTTTGGGGTTTCTGTATTGTTTTGCGGACATTGTTTTTCTGTTTTGCGAATAATGAATTTATGTTTTGCGAGTATTCTTTACCTAATTTGCGGATATAGAATTTATGTTTTGCGAGTGTGCGCACTCTGGTTTGAGAAACAGTTTTGAATAATCCTGCATTTGATATGTGCGTAGGTTTATTGTATGCAAATATGCACATTTTGGTTTGCAGATGTGTTTGGTAGTTGATGCATACCCTGTTATTGATTGACTTGTTTTGATAATATGTTGTACCTTGTTTGCGGATAGTGAATATATGTTTTGCGAATTAGATTTATCTAGTTGCGGATAGTGAATTTATGTTTTGCGAATATATAGTATCTTGTTTGCGGGCACTGTTTTTCTTTCTTGCGAATACTCAATGTTTTTGTATATTGTCTATTTTGCGGAAATGCTAACCCTTGTTTGCGAATTATAGATAAAACTCCGGATACAGTGCTACCTCTTCTTTTAATGGATAGGCCATCCACAGAGGCTGATGTTGGTGAAGGAAATACGACTCTTGCTAATATGTTGAAGGAGCAGAAGTCTATTAACAATAAAGATAAACGAAGACTTTCAATTAAGAAGAAGAAGGTAGCTGAGGTTCGTGAATGTCTCGATGTAGCTGTCCGACCTGCTAAAGCCGGAAAGAAGAGAGGTGGAGAATTAACTGTTGAGAAGAAGAATGTTAAGCGCACCAAGGGTTGTGAGTCTGATAGAGTTGTTCCGTTATCTGATAAGGTTGGCGTGGATGATGTTTTGAAGACCAGGTCATCTCCAAAGAGATTGGTTGAGTTGGTGGAGAGTTTGAATAAACACCAACAAGAAGTAGTGCGGGAAATTGGGTTTGGGCACATTCTTCATTTGGCTGTGAAGATCATTCCAAGCAAGATTGGATACTACCTGGTGTCTAAGTATAACCACCTTAGCTCATCATTGGAATTGCCAGATGCCAAATTGCGTATCACAGAGAAGGAAGTGCATGAAACTTTTGGCATTCCAAATGGTGTGCGCGACGTCATAGTCGATAAGTGGGCCACCCTGTGAACTGATGAACTTAAATTATGCTAGCGGCAGTTCGATACAAAAGACAAAGGCGAGATCAAGCGTCTTATCACCAGTAAGCAGTTGGTTGATCAGATGAAGACGCAAATTCAAGGGGGAGATGATTTCAAAAGAAACTTCATGATGTTGTTTGTGACTTGCATGATCGATTCGGGGAATGAGTGTTATGTGAATCAGTCATGCTTCCGTTTTATTGTTGATGTATCTCACATACAAGATTTTAATTGGTGCAAGTTTTTAGTCAAGAAACTTATGGATACAAAAAAAACCTGGTTAAATCAACCCGAAGGTTCAAAGAGTTTTTCTGGATCAATAACTTTCTTGTTGGTAAGTTTATTTTTCATTTTAATGTGTTGTATTTTATATTTAATAAACTCTTATGTTATATTCATGTGACATGTCTTTTTCTTTGAATGATGCAGTTGTTTTATCTTGATCGTGTTGAAGTCATCACGTGTGAGGTTCCTAGGGCGTGGCCCTCTTTGATTGGATGGAATACTGCATTGGTGAACAGAAGAGTCGGTGATGAATTACAGTGTGATGCATTTGGAATGGGTCATATACGGAGGGAGGGTCCTCCACGTGTTAGGGAGGAAGAGAATGTTGCTCAGCATCCACCCTCTAACGTAAATAGGGATAATGAAAGGGGGGATAGAAATGGTGGAGATCCACCGGCCCCGAATACCCCCCCGTTTCATAGTGAAAGGGGTTCTGCAGAGGTATTCTATTATTTAATTAATTTTTTTGTGGAGAAATTATGATTTTCAAATATACAATGAGGTTTATTGATTGACTTGTTTTTTTGCGGATAGTGAATATATGTTCTGCGAATATGTTTTACCTAGTTCGCGGATAGTGAATATATGTTCTGCGAATAGTGAATATATGTTCTGCGAATAGTGAATATAAGTTCTGCAAATAGTGAAATTGTTTTTGCGGATAGTGAATATATGTTCTACGAATATGCTTTACCTAGTTTGCGGATAGTGAATTTATGTTTCGCTAGTATGGTTTAACTAGTTTGCGGATACTGATTCTATGTTTTGCGAGAGTGTGTACTATGGTAGAAACAGTTTTGAGTATATCCTGCATGTGATATGTGCGTAGGTTTGTTGTATGAAAATATGCACATTTTGGTCTGCAGATATGTGTTTTAGTTGATGCGTACCCTGTTATTGATTGACCTTTTTGCTAATATGTTTTACCTAGACTGCGGATAGTGAATATATGTTTTGCGAATATGCTTTACCTTGTTTGCGGATAGTGAATTTATGTTTTGCGTGTATGCTTTACCTAGGTTGCGGATAGTGATTCTTTGTTTTGCGAGTATGCGCACTCTGGTTTGCGAAACAGTTTTGAGTATATACTGCATGTGATATGTGCGTAGGTTTATTGTGTGCAAATATGCACATTTTGGTTTGCAGATGTGTTTTGTAGTTGATGCATACCCTGTGTTTTATTTTTTTGCATTTAATCTCATTAACATGCTTTTTTTTATTGTATTCAGAGGATTGCAGAAAAGTTTCGATTAGCGGGGAATAAGGTTGCAGAATGTTTTTTGGAATGGCATCAGTTGTTGGTTGAAGGGCATATCGCCGATCCCAATACAGAGTGTTTCAAGACAATGTCAACCCTGTTTGATGGTTTGACTGGGAAAAAAATCCCGAAGATGCCATGCCTGACACACAAAGTGTGTTGCTGTCACAAGACTCATGGTTTAATCTACCCGG